>CM029595.1:64020024-65220024 GCA_017311375.1 Mytilus coruscus
ACTTTAAAATGCAAACATGTGCAATAAATAGATAAAGTTAACATGCACAACTTGAAGGACTTTTAGAAAATAGCATTCACTATTGTGAAATAAAATTATTAGAAATTTTCCTTACGTATTTTGCTTTGCTCTGCCTTATAACCTCGATTTCAAGTGACTTGATTTAACATCTGGTAGAAAATCGAATCTTCTCATGATAACGAACAGACATCCGAACAATTTACATATATTCAGATAATGGACTTCCAATTGAGGTATAATTTTTAAAGCTGTGCAGTTCTACTTTATCTTATGTGTAAACGAGAAGAAAAAAGTAAATATACATGTATGTACCCCAATCAGAAGATATTTTTTTTTTTTTTTGGCTTGTTTTTGTTAATTTTTGTCTGTTTGTTTTTGAAGTGGTGATATAATACATGCTATATCTCATGAATGAATGAACTCCAGAGTCCGTATCATTTATAAGATTGCATTACCCGGATTCCATTCAGTATATTAAAATGCCATACATAGATATGATTACTGTTTTAATTTAAATCGACAGTTTTAACTTCTTTTTTCATGTTTCTCAATAACTGCTATAATATCAAAACGCTGTTTCTTCACTGCAACGTCAAGTGGTGTTTTGTTATTCATACTACATAGTTTTGTATCAGCACCACATTTAAGCAATAAATTGACTAACTCTTCATGGCCGTTCTCGCAAGCGCAGTGAAGCGGAGTGTAAAGCGCCTTTGACTGAATGTTGACGTCTGCTTCGCCACATAAAAGAGCACGTGCAACATGCAGGTAGCCATCGTAGCATACTCTGTGTAAACATGCAACACCAAAGTGATCTTTTATGTTCACTAAAGCTCCTTTTTGTATAAGAATATTTACTATATAATCAAGTCCTTTCTTTGTAGCGCAAAATAATGGTGTCCAACCTTGAGTTGTACACTGATTTATATCGGCACCATATTGAATTAAAAGATTAACAATTTCAATGTTATTTTTTCCGCATGCAAGATGCAATGGGGACCAATTTGTGTTCGATGTCAAACGAAGAGTCTTTTCTCGTTTGATTAGCATTCTCATTATATTATTTCCATCTCCATCAAAAACAACATTTGGCCAACCAGCAGTTGTGACAACATTAGATTTAGCACCCTTTTGTAAGAGAATAGTAACTAAATCCAGGTCTCTGTTCCAACAGGCGTAATGCAAGACAGTACCAAAGTCATCATGTTCTTTATTAACATCTGCTCCGCGAGAAAGAAGTAAACGAGTAATATTCTTATTTTTTGTAACACATGAGATTAACAAAGGCGTAAAACCACTGTTATCAGTTGCATTTGTGTTAACATTGCGATTCAAAACCATTTGTACGCAATCAACAGATTCACTGTAGCATGCACCATGTAAAACATCATTTGTAGGGTCTTGTCCGTCTAAAAAGAATTTGAGGAGAATTTCGTTGCCTGTTCTAGCTGCCCAATATTGTACTGACAATCCTTTACCATCAATGGACCTGATGAACTTTAAATACTTCGATCTAGCTACTGATAAAAGATACTTACACCAAAATGCAGTGAATCCAATATTATGTAAGGATTGGCTTTGAAATGTAGTGTCCAAATTACCATTGAGAACATCATCCGTTAATCTTTCCGCAAGAGTTTGAAAGTATGGTTCCCTTACTACAACCATAGTCTCGTCATTCCGGACGCCATCGGCCTTGCATATGGAATGGACAGTAACTCTCTGCTGGATAAAACACGGAGTTGCATTTTTAAGAACGAATTCAATATCTTCGCCTGCCAAAACAACACCAACCGTCTCAGAAATTGACTCATGCACGAATCTGTATTGACCGCTGTCATATACGACATAAATTCCCAGCATATGTTCAATGCCGTTTCTAAAATCTTCTATTCGTGTTACTTTTGGTAACTTTCTTATTTGTTTAATGCTTTCGGTAGCTTCATGTATCCTGGTATTGTTTGTTTTATTGCAACAAAGGTATTCCATCCATGGAAGAAATGATGAAATTGCTTTAGACTTCTCATAGTAATCACTATGCATTAGATGACAGTCCAAACATCCGTCAAAAAGCATTAAAAAAACAAGACCTGAAAAAGCAATGTTGTTTGTTTTTGAAAGAATAACTATTTCTTCCTTAAGCTGATTAACTGGATTTTTAAAAAATGCAGCACCTAAATTCCGAAATTGCTGATCTGAAGCAAACAATCGGCAGGATATCGGAAATCGTGGTGTTGAAGTCGTTGATATTAAGGACTCGACATGTATATCAATGTCATTATTCAAATGACTCTTCAAAATTTGCACGCGTTCACTTGGAGTCAGACATCGGCATGGATCGTTGATATCAACAGAGGGTCCAAACAACACAAGTCTTGTAATTAGGTCTAGCGATTCACGATAAATTGAGCGTCGAGTAGTTGCGATAATATACGTATGCGTTTTGTCGATACAGCCGCATAACAGATCTTGCAATTTTAGCCAGACTTCAACTTTCTCTGCTACTAATTGCGATTTTCCAAAGCAGTCATCAACGAAAAATATCTGTTTAGTAGTTGGAACCCATTTTGATTGCCATTCATGGGGTGAACCTACTATATGTAACTGGAAGCCTTTGATTAACGATTTGAGAATAATGTGCCAGGCACTGAAGGTTTTTCCTTCTCCTGGATCTCCAACGATCAACACAGATCCGTTACGTAATAGTTTGTCTTCAATATCCAGAAAACCACCTGTTTCAACAAAACAACGATCCTCCTTGGCCCTGAACTCAATGATCAGTTTTAGCTGATCTGAAAATAGAAAGACGTTTTGCTTGGGATGTTTAATTCTAATTTTTCCCAACTGTATAACTAGGAAAAGGAAAAATAGTATGTCCTTGACTGGCTCTATGGTAGTACTTGATTATTCAAAACAAAAATTTGTATTCCCGAACCTAAAGGATGCACGAATATACGCAGAGCTTTCATGTGTGTTACACGGGGTAGCACGTGAATAAAATTCATATATTCGTGGAGAAAAATGAATAAGGAATCGAATGATCATGATGTTTCTACTTGAAATGAATCTAATAATATTTTGAGACAGAAACATGCCGACTAAAAGTCTTAAGTCGGCAATTTCCATGTTTTCTATATGGACTGCGCTCTGATGTATCTCGGTTCCAGCAAGTCATAAATTTAAAAGAATCATTAGACGTCAGAGCAATCTTTGGGTATTTCTGCTACTCCAGTAACAACCGGCGTGTTTCTTATTTTTAATCTTCAGCGTTAAATTATAATGTGTAATAAAGCGATGAACATAATAACGGCTAGGAGAAGATTTCTTTAGTCTTACATTAGGTCATTAATAAATTCATAAACAATTGGTATATTTAAATTTACTAGTCCTATTACATGACCAAGTATTAACATTTAAACAGTCGTTTGTGGATAGGCAATTAACAAGGTATGATATGTAGACAACAGCAACACCAACCCTGTAACCAAGGTGCTACGGAAAGGTTTGAAATCATCCCTTCGAAAACTTTACGGACGCCATCACAAGTTGGTTGACCGTTATGGAATATCTGTTTCACAGATGGCGACGGATATGTTCCAATTGTCCTCTTTCCACGAATGTGACCTACCGAATTAGACTTATCACCAGGTGTGTACTTACATGAGCAACACGACGGGTGTTACATGTGGAGCAGGATCTGTTTACTCTTCTGTGGCACCTGAGATCACCCCGGTTTTTGATGAGGTTCGTGTTGCTTAGTCTTTCTATGTTGTGTTATGTGTACTGTTGTCAGTCCTTCTGTCGTTTTTCGTTTTTTTGCCCTGGCATTGTCAGTTTGTTTTCGTTTTTTGCCCTGGCATTGTCAGTTTGTTTTCGTTTTTTGCCCTGGCATTGTCAGTTTGTTTTCGTTTTTGCCCTGCCATTGTCAGTTTGTTTTCGTTTTTTGCCCTGGCATTGTCAGTTTGTTTTCGTTTTTTGCCCTGGCATTGTCAGTTTGTTTTCGTTTTTTGCCCTGGCATTGTCAGTTTGTTTTCGTTTTTTGCCCTGGCATTGTCAGTTTGTTTTCGTTTTTTGCCCTGGCATTGTCAGTTTGTTTTCGTTTTTTGCCCTGGCATTGTCAGTTTGTTTTCGATGAATGAGTTTGAATATCCCTTTGGTATCTTTCGTCCCTCTTTTTACACTTTTTGCTCGATTAAAGACACCCGTTTCTTTTCTAAAATATTAAGGTATAAACTTATCGAAGAGGAGACGAAATGGTGGAATTTTGAACGGATAGTTCAAGTTCAACATCTATAAATCTATAAAGATAAATATATCTTTTATGATATTTTTTATGTTCATGTCTATAGTAGTAATGACATATAAGACACATTCTCTTTCATTTTGATATAGATACGCACATATTACAAAGGAACGCCTTTATCATGTTTATTATTGGAAAGAAAATGAATTATAATATCATAACCGTATTGGTTTCCATATTTGATTCCCATGTTTGTTTTATACCTGATGTATTTGAACACTGGTCTTTTACCTGTATATTTGATTTACCTTCAATTAATTTAGAGTAACACGATAAAGCGTATATACAAGTCCGAATTCCAAAGTTTTGATGATCACCATTATCCCCATTATAGAACTAAGAAAAAAATCGTCTTTTACAAGTATTAACAGATAAAGAGAGATAACTAAACAATTCACAAACAATAGGAACCATTATAACTTGCACTGGACTTATTGTTGTCAAAACGGATTGTTTTATTATTATTTGTTTATATATTTTTAAAAGGCTTAATGTTATTTCAAAACAAATATTATTTGTTCCTTATATATACAGGGCATATTTGTTTAATTTTGTTCTTATTTGCCTTTTTTGTATTTCTGAGGAATTACTGTATTTCGAAATAGTTCTTCTCAGTAACGGAAAAATGATTATCATGTATGTAATCGATATAAAGACAATCTTCCTTGTTCGAGTCATACAGAACTATGTGACATATCATGTGACTTTTCTTTGATATGTGAAACATGTACTTCCTTGTATCTGATACACTGACCATCCACAAATCTGCAATACTTACATGAAGGTCTGGATGGGGTTTACAGATTGGAGAATAATACGAGAAAAGACCAGTTATTTTTCAAAACTTCAGGATAACATTGGCTTGTATAGATCGCACGTTAGCTTTACGTTCATCGATTGCACTTTTCATATCCAAAAACAATCACTTTCAGTACCCAAAAATGTACCAACAGACAGACAGACAAACACACATACATATGTCTAACGTAAAACGATATCATCCTCTGACGACCATATGTGTTGGTTGATTGATTAAGAAGTGACAATATTTGTTAATTACCTAATAAGATCGTTTCTGTTCTGTTTGTTTTGTACGTGCTTTATACATGCTATAGTGGTTTAAAAAAAAAATTCTATCTTGTAAAAATATCCCGTAGGCTCATATACAACTCTTTTTCTTGGACTTAGTCCCAAACCACTGTGGTTATATTTCCTGCCAAAACTTGCACATAATTAACAATTATCGGTCTATCATACAATGTATTTGATTTCAGTTTGTTTTATCTAAAAATTCTATGTTGGCCGAAACTTGAAGCATTTAAACATACTCTTTTCTAACTTTTATTCGCAGTAGACTCTCATGTAGAACTAAGTCCAACTATCGCAGTCCACCTATTAGTGTCGTTTCCTTTAACCAGCCGGTCAGCATCGACAACACAACACTCCATTTCAAATAGTATCCAATTTGTGTAAAACAATAATCCTCCGCTGGAGACTATAATGGTAACCTTGCAATACTTGGGAAGCACAATTCTAGAAGCCCATTTGAATATTTGGTTTCTTGAACTTTTTTCCAAAAAAACTACATCTAAAAGTTTTGCTTCAAACAAAATAGATTCGTTTGGTCTTGTAGTTATTCTTGATAACCTATCTTACATCTTATAGTATCAAACGTTTATATATTCAACTGTCCTGAATTGCCGAGTTTGGTCTCATTTGCTCGACTGATGAACTCGAATGACAACGTTATCTTCATATAAGTTTTTATCCTCAAATACATGATAATTTACTATTTTAGTTATATATCTTAACATATATTTCTGTTCTATAAATGTTGCTTGGAAATGTGTGTGACAGTTCCAGATAATCAGTAAATTTTCTTAAAAAAAAACTCTTTTCAGTTTCTTATTCATTTCAAAATTTGCTATTCCAACTTTGAAACGATATCGGGGTTTCAAAAATAAGATTTTCGGTATAAAATTGTCGCATATATAGCAAAACGCCATCAGCATTTGTATGAAATACGCCAACACATACGTGACAATTTGAATAAAAGAATGGTGTTGAGGTCAACATATAGGATAGGTTTCGTGTATTTATCGTATACATGTATATTTTATGTTTATTCTCCTTCGTTTTGTACAATTTGTTATGTTGAAAGAAACTAGTTTTTGTATCGATTGAAGGATAAGTCAAGGCAAACAATGAAGGCAGCAATTTTATGAAAACACATTTATTGGGCCGGCTTTTAATAATAGCACGCAATAAAGGAGTCCCGTTTAAAGAAAATTATAATAGAAAACTACCTTGCTCATCAGGCGTGGCCATAGACGTCACAATGTTCAGGATGTTTGCAACCGATTCTAAAAAGAAAAAAAATCGTATATTTACATTTGTATACACTCTAATAATGTTCGAATAACATACAAAAGTTGGTCCATATCTATCCCTAAAACAAGTGCTACAAAAATATGTTAAGTATAGTATGATGTATAGATTGCATTTTATCATGAAAACTTTTTTTTCTTTCTTTTAAACAGTGGTTTCCATTTTCTACGTAACTTTAAGTTTCATACCGAAAAATACGATTGATATTTCACAAAATTTTATAAACAATATGAAATATATTACCTTCTACAGCGTCTAATCGTTTTGAACCTTCCAACACCCAATCCGAAAATCTCCTCGTATAGTCTTCGTCCTTGTCGGGGTCCAATGACACATGCCTTAGGCGATATATTATTTGTTCATATCTCTGTCCGCCAAGAGAAATCAATGCTTTAGATAACACGAGCCAATTTTCTTCAAATATATGATCCTGCAAGCATGCACGTAGGACGTGACCGTATATATCATTTCTGATTTGTCTTACTTTCTCGATGTTTGCACTAATACTGTTATCCATGGGATCTACTGGATTTCCCCAGCCGTTCATTGGTGGTTCCATGTTACACGTCTCCCGAAGTAAAGTATAGAGTAAAGAAATGTCAAAATCGTTAGACAACGGTTCACCATTGTCAGGATATAGTGTCTTCTTTTGGTATCCACGTAGATTTGGTTTTTTCTTCAGTTTAGCTTCATGCTTAGACAAAAATTTGCTAGATCTACTGGAGGAACAAAGTTGTCGAATACGTATCGAAATACATCTGTTCCTACATCTAACAAAAGACGACACAGTCTAGCATAGTTCGAAGATTCTTTTGTCGTAGAATATATATTATCACTCATGTTATCCCCCTGCAACAGGATACACCATGTCAATATAAATTGGAGTTATATTTACAATGATTTTATATTTTATTACTTTTACGTGTGGATAGTAAGTTAGTTTTCGATTAGATTTATAATGTTGAAATCCAAATATCTAAATATATTTAGGTAAGGTTATCAAACTTCCTCTTAAAAGATCAAACACATACTAAAATATGAGCGTCAATACGGGTACTGTTGCTAGGAAGAGCTAGTTCATAATCCAAAAATAAGTTTGATGGCCAATTGGTGAAATGGGTATAGTAGGTAATGAAAGACAGATAATTAATCATAATGCGGTTACTGTATATGATGGAACTGTAACTAACAATTTAAAATTTCTTTAAAGTAAATAGAAAGTTTCAACAGTTTTTTTCACGAAATTTATAAAGTGTTACTAAGATCATTTATTAGCACAGGGTCGATACTACTACTTGTAGACTGTTAGTCACCAAGGATATCATCAGCTCAGTAGTCCATGCTTCGGGAATGACATGATTTATAACATATTTTTCTAAAATATCCGTTTCTAAAATAAAGAAATAACTCTAGAAAGTAAGATTCCAACTCCCTCAGGCAAAGTTGACCTTAGCTGAATTTTGCTCATCTTTTTATGTTTCTTTTAATCATATATCCCATTACGTTTCTACATATTTATACATCCCTGGCGTTCAAATGTTGGGGATTGAAAAATTTCCATAAACCCGCTTTGGCAGCACCAAGTTTACGTCGTTATTTTCATTTACTAACACTTGGTCAATACCACTGCTGGTGGACTGTGCTTCCTTAAGAGATACATATAATAAGCTCAGTAATTCGTGCTTTGGTACTGACATTATTTATTACATATCTGTATAAAATTCCCCTTGTTAAAATAAAGAAATTACGCAAGAAAAAAAAGATCCAACTCTCTCAGGCAAAGTTGATTATAGCTGAATTTGACATCTTTTATGTCCCTATTGGTCATTATAGTGCTTACGTTTATATCTATACATCATCCATGGCTTTCAAACCAAACATTCTAACTTGTGCATTGAGGTGACTTTTAATCAAAATTGTATTTTTTGTTTTATTTTATACATTGTTTATTTATTTTTTTCTGGCCTGGTAAGAAGTGAAAAGAAATAACCTTGCCCAAACAGGATGGAAATATATGTTTTGCCTTATTCAATGCAGGTAATAAATGTGTACAAAAGTGAAAATAAAAAAAAAGACTCACTAAAGGTGAAAATTAATATTCCATCAAACTTCGATTGATATCGTTATCCGGCGAACTTCGAATGATAATTTTTTGCAATAACCATAAGCTATGTATTTGTACTCTTATGATCTCGTGATTGCATAATTTCAAATATATTGAAAATGTAAAATCCATCTTAAACAATATCGGTTTTAGTTTTCTGATATCATCAATCAAATACATGTATATGTTAGCGGCAATAAGTGAAATTAGGCATTAAGCTAATCCTTTTTCAATAAGGTATCGACTAGGCAGTATTAAAGTCCATTGCCTAAATGATGTTAGGCATTATTCTTAAATCCTGGGATTAAAGCTTAAATCCTAAAAATGTGTCCGCGGGTTAATCTTAATGCCTTAAATGTAAATGCGAGTAAATAAAAAGACATTTATTATTTTGTTAGGTGATTTTGGTACACCATAAGACATTTATAGTTTCCATCTGAGTTTGATTGGAAATCCATTTAATCAACTTGTCCTCTGCTGTTGAACTTTTTGAATACTTACTCCTTTCCCCAAATAATTTTTCTTCGTGTTGCAGTTTCATGTCCCAAAGTGAAAAAAAATAGTTCGATGGAATCTCGAGAAATATTTGAATAGTTATTATACATGTATTAAGTTGTTGAAATCATAGGTCTCTGTCTCCATGACCTGTGTATGTACCTTTCCCAAAGTGCTATATAATACAGTTCCTCTAGAAAAACATAAATTTTGAAATTTTCGTCATCATTTACCTTTATTTTACTTTTCAAAAACCGTTCAAAGCCTCAAAAGATAAAAATTTCTAATATTAGTAGAAACGTGAAGATGGAATAGAATTCATGGAGATCAAACACAGAGTAATCTCTGCTCTTAATCTAGTAGATACGAATTTAATTGAGTGTGTGTTATTGAAAAAAAAACATACGAAATAAGCATATTCACGAATATTACTATAGATATCCAAGCGTTGCAAAAGTGCAATATTAAAGTGATGAGGAACTTGCCTCTTTTTTTTTTTTTTGTAAAGGAGCTTAATAACTAGAGGCTCAAAAGACCATGTATCGCTCACCTGGCAATTTTGTATGAAACTAATACAAGACAATAATATATTACTGTTGATTGGAAATCACTACAAACCTGTGAAAGTCTGAAATGGCCTATATCTGTACTCGACTGTACTGATTCTTACTTGACCAGTCTAAATTGGTCTGAAATTTATATTGTTCGACTGTAGTCTGAACCATACTTAAAAGTCTTAACTTATACTCGGCCGTTACTCGACCAAATCTTAACCATTTTATACGAGTCTGAACCATACTCGAGCAAGTCTGAACCATGCTCAACCTAGTCTGAACCGAATGTAGGACAGAAAGTCACAGGATAAATAGTCAAACACAAAAAGTCACATTTCAGTTTTGAGATTATTTTTCTTTAAAAAAAAATACTTATTTTTAAAAAACATAAATTGTATTTTTTATTGAATTATCATATATAAAGCAACTTTGTAAACAAAATTTATTCTGAAAAAAAAACAATGATGATCATACAATTGTTCAGAAAACGATTTGTCAAAGTGGCTTGGTACTTAAATGGCTTCATGGTGTCAAGAAATATATCCTTTGAAAGTTTAAAATTTGATAAATCTTCATTTATCAAGGTTATGAACGATTTCCTTAACTGTTAAATGAGTATATGTAATAAAAAGAAATTATTTCAAGAACTTTCTCTTATATAGTCAAACAATTTGTAAACAAATTATTTGTGACTTTTGTCCTATCAAATTTGTGACTTTCTGTCCTGTGACTTTTGTATCTATCTATAATTGTATTTCATCAATCAAGGAACTGTTTTAACAACAGCTATTTCCCCTGGCTAGAAATGTGAACATCAATTTCAAATCCAAAATGTATATAATACAGCACTGAAACCAAAATTTCACAATAAACATAATATAATCATCAACACTTATGTATATTTGAAACGAATTATATATACATGTATATTCATAATTACTATATTGATATATATATATATAACAGCACAATGTTAAAGCTGCAAATTTTGCGGAAGCAAATTTTTGTTCTTCCCTCGCCGGGATTCGAACCCTTGCTATTGCGATATCGTGACAACACCGCCTGCATGGACTGTGTCCAGTGCTCTAGACCACTCGGCCACCTAGATTGAACTAAAAATTCAGCTTTCGGTGGCCTAGTGGTACCTTTCCTCGTCAGTAGAATCTAGAGTTGTAACACAGTACATGATATATTAGGCATGAAGATTGAATTGATTGCAGATTAGCTAAATTATCTGTCGTAAAGGATTGCAAGATGCAGTCACAGAAATAATTATTTGATAAGTACGTCTAAACAAGTGACAACTCTACGACATATCCATGCATTGGATCACCAGTGAAGGTGATACACGGCTGAAATCACATATTATATTCATAACTACTCTAAATAACAGCACAACAATGTTAAATCTGCAAATTTTGCGGAAGCAAATTTTTGTTCTTCCCTCGCTGGGATTCGAACTCATGCTATTGGGATATCGTGACAATACCGCATGCACTGTGTCCAGCGCTCTAGAGCACTCGAATAATGGTCAAGTATGGTTCAGACTGGTTAGGTATTGTTCAGACCTTTGGTCCAGTATGGTCAAGTATTGGTTGAGTACAGGTCGAGAATGGGTTAAGACTGTTTCAGACTTTTCAATGGCAAAGATAAGGGTCACGTATAAGTACAGTCGAGTATGTTTAAGATTGGGGATTAAAATTCAGACCAATTCATACTGGCCGAGTAATTAGAAGCTCTCAAGAGCCTGTGTGGATCACCTGTAAATACTGTGGTTTTTGAAATCATGTAAAATAAAGTTAAAATTAAATAAATAGTATTAAATACCCTAATAATGATTAAGGCCAAGTTTGGTTTAATTTGGCCCAGAAGTTAAATTAAAAGCAGGTCATCCCATTGTAGTCTTACAATAGTTACTGAAGACCCCTGATCATTATTTAAATTAGTTTTCAAGTTGTGACCATTTGAAATTGTTTTTTTTTCAATTTTCCCATAGGCTTCTATAGTAAACCCCTATGTTCTATTTTTAGCCATGGCGGCCATGTTGGTTGGATGACAGGGTCATCGGATACATTTTTCAATCAAGATACCCTATTGAAAATTGTGTCTAAGTTTAATTCTTTTTAGCCCAGTAGATTAAGTGGAGACGATTTTTATAAAAGATTACAAAATTTACGAAAAATTGTTAAAAATTGACTATAAAGGGCAATTACTCATTAAGGGGTTCAATTGGCAATTTTGGTCATGTTGACTTATTTGTAGATCTTACTTTGCTGAACATTATTGCTGTTTACAGTTTTTCTCTATCTATAATTATATTCAAGATAATAACCAAAAACTGCAAAATTTCCTCAAAATTCCCAATTCAGGGGCAGCAACTCAACAACGGGTTGTCTGATTCGTCTGAAAATTTCAACCTGATAAACATTTTTACCCTAGTCAGATTTGCTTCTAAATGCTTTAGTTTCAGAGATATAAGCCAAAAGATGCATTTTACCCTTATGTTCTATTTTTAGCCATGTCGGTCATGTTGGTTGGCAGGCGGGGTCATCAGACACATTTTAAAAACTAGATACCCTAATGATGATTGTGGCAATGTTTGGTTAAATTTGGCCCAGTAGTTTCAGGGAGAAGATTTTTGTAAAAGTTAACGGAGGTAGGACGCCAAGTGATGAGAAAAGCTCAATTGGCCCATTGGGCCCGGTGAGCTAAAAATCAGTACAGTCAAGTACAGATATAGGCCATTTCAGACGGCTTTTACTGGTTTGTAGTGAATTGTAATAAAACACTACTAGAACACGCCCGCGAAATCGCGGGCATTAGAGCGTAATTGAAAGTATGTAAACTGTTGTAGGATGATTTTTTGTAAAAGATTTCTGACTGGAGAATTTCAGGAAAGGTATCAAAAGTCATCGGTACTTGGGGACAGGACAATTTTTTTTAGCCCCCACCTTTTTTCCAAAGTCCGTTAATTTTTGTTTTCTGTTTTTCTGTACACTATGAACATACATATACTTTAAATAAATTGTATTTGCTATTTACTATCAATTCCAAGTTTACTATCCACGGCGGTCACTGATATATTATATAGACTCTCTATATAATATATCAGTGACAGCCGTGGATAGTAAACTTGGAATTGATAGTAAATAGCAAATACACTTTATTTATGGTATATGTATGATCATAGTATACAGAAAAACGCGAAAATAATTGTCCTGTCCCCAAGTACTTATGAAAATTATGTGTAATTTCAAAACAGTCCTAAACGGAAGTCTTTTCTATAACTTAAAAGACCGTCTGATGACGGAAACAATATCCGGACGCCTTTATTTTCGGTTTTTCTCCCAAAATTACCCAAACTGATTAATTTATTGTGGAAGGAAGAGAAGCGACACACAAAATGAGGTCTTCTCGTTTAATAGTGTATAACAATTTCATGTAAGGACAATAACTCCTAGTAGTTGACCTAAGGATTTGACCATTTGACTTATTTGCATGTTTTTGCTTGTTGGTCACTTTATGACGCTGTGCAAAATCTTCTTTGAAGTACAACCACCAATTTGAAAGAGTGTAGGGCATCATGATTTCATATTAGCAAGTTAAAATAATTTTCAGCTTGCTTTTAGGAACTGCGAGCATTTTTTGCTACTACATAATATTATTTATTTATGTTTCTTTGCACTTGTGTATTCGTTATCTATTGTACTTTTATTTTAAAGTTATAAATGTTTTATGTAAATTTTTTGAGGTTCCTTCTGTTTTTCCACTGATCAAGATTAATAAAATGCTTGGCTGAGCGTAGCCTGATACGACCGCAGAGGTCGAACCCTGAACAGTTGGGGCAAATTTGGACACAATATTCAAGCTTGATACTGTCTGAATTTGGATTGTGATCAAATTTTTGACATAATATAGGTTTCTGACACAAAATAATTGTGGTCAAAAATCTTATAAATCCATTGCACAATACTGTGCAATTGAAGATTTCTTCTTGAAACTTTTCAAAAATTCGAAATTTTAAAAATTTTGAAAAAAAAAGTATGAATCCTTTAAAAAAAATCCCCCCCCAACTTCTTGAAACCCCCTTTGGAGCAATTACCCAAAAACTCAATCCCAGCCTTTCCTTTGTAGTATGGAACCTTATAGTATAATTTCAGAGAGATCCATACACTTACACGCAAGTTATTTTCTGGAAACTAGAAAAATGCTTGTTATTGGCCCCTAATTCATACATGTTTGGGGCAATTAACTCCAAACTCAATCCCAGCCTTCCCTTTGTAATATGGAACCTTGTGGTACAATGTCAGAGAGATCCATACACTTACACACAAGTTATTGTCTGGAAACTAGAAAAATGCTTGTTTTTGGCCCCTTTTTGGCCCTTGATTCCTAAACTGTTGGCCCCATAACCCCTAAACTGTATCCCAACCTTCTACTTGAGGTATTAAACATTGTGGTACAATTTCAGAGCACTAGAAGTACTTATACACAAGTTATTATCCTGAAACTAGAAAAATGCTTGTTTTGGGCCCCTTGTTGGGCCCCTAATTCCTAAACGGTTGGGATCATCATCCCCATAATCAATCCCAACCTTCCTTTTGTGGTATTGAACCTTCTTTAAAAATTTCATAGAGATCCATTCACTTAAACTAAAGTTATTGTCCGGAAACCAATGCATCTTCGGACGACGACGCAGACGACAACGACATCATACCATTAATTTTTTGCGGTCGTATAAAAAGGAGAGGATGAAGATCTAAGAAAACTTTAGTAACCCTGTCATGTGTTTGTATTTCTTTCCCAAGCCAAGAACCTTGTTAGTAGTTATCTTTTGACAAATCTTGGTGCACCTTTTGTGCCATATGTGGAGCAGGACCTGCTTACCCTTCCGAAGCACCTGAGATCACCCGTTTTTG
This sequence comes from Mytilus coruscus, assembly GCA_017311375.1. Classification (NCBI taxonomy): domain Eukaryota; kingdom Metazoa; phylum Mollusca; class Bivalvia; order Mytilida; family Mytilidae; genus Mytilus; species Mytilus coruscus. The sequence goes on from CM029595.1 coordinate 64,034,809, forward strand.
ATGGGGTTCGTGTTGCTCAGTCTGGTTTTCTATGTTATGTTTCGTGTACTGTTGTATGTCCGTTTGTCCTTTTCTTTTTTAGCCATGGTGTTGACAGTTTATTTTCGACTTATGAGTTTGAATGTCCCTTTAGTATCCTTCGCCTCTTTTTTTTTGTCATGTTGGGTAATTTGGGCACAGTGTAGATAGCATATTGTTTATAGCCTCTGTTGAGTTTGTTTACTTTTCTGGACTTTGTTGACAGCTTGACATGTTGTATAGACAACTGTCATTGATCTCTAGATGTAATAATAGGGTTTTCTTGTTGCCCTCTCATTGACCTTTACCCTTCATCTCCTTTTGTGCATAAGACATAGCACAACACAGCAACTGTAGATAGATATAGGTAAGTTCAACATTTTTATCTAAAATCTAAATAGGGAGGACGTTCAATAGCCAGAAAAAACTTAAAAGCATATAAATTGTATTTGAAAGTACAACCAATCTATTTTTAGTCAAAAAAAAAAACCAGGGAAATTGATTGTTTATTTTGGTTCCTTTGTGTTCTTGGATTGCTGTTAATCTTTATCCATATATCTTCCTTAGTTCATATTTAAATTAATCATGATTTTCATTTTTGGCGTGTTTCCTTTTAGGTGAAACCCTGTTACTGAAACTTACTTGATCTATCTCTCTAAACAAATATTACAATATTTCACACAAACTCCAAAACAAAAAAATTTTATTTTTCTCACATATTACATTTAACAATTGTGTATAGTATGATTGTAATACATGTTTACTCTATACAAGGTCAAATAAATACATTCCATAATGACCTTGACCTGTACACAATAACCTCTGATACAGCTGTCAAGGACATTCACTTATCTTGACCATTTGAAGTCAAAATGTATTTCTATATATATGTATATATATTTTATATGATATATACAAATGAGCAATCAATTGAAGCACAAAATGAATTTGGCTTGTATGGCACAAATTAAATCTAAAACTTAAGGATAAACTAAAACTTGAGTAACACAATTGTGAATAGCTTTTTGTTAAAAAAAAACATACGTTCAAGTTGATTATATCCGATGTGAATAGAGATACAAAAAAAATATATACAGTAGTATCTGTGTATAAATATTTATCTTTTGTTTGACTATCATAATCCTTTGAATAAAGAGGTGTGGCCAATAACTCCTTATTTATTTAACACCAGGGTCTACCAAAATTCCTTTCAATCTATATTAAAATTCACAGTATCACAGCTTCATGTGTTTACTTCCAAAGTTTGAGCAATATTATGTATTTTCAAATTTCTGAACATTACCAAATTATTACTGCCTTAATGACTCAAAAAAAGACTATTTGAAGAATTTATAAAAAAAAATTAATAAAGTGATAATTCTTTGACCAAAACAAAAATCCAAACAGATGGAAAGCTATGTGTTGTCTTTCAGATATTAAAACTTTTAAAAATTTACAAAACAATTTACCTCATAAAAGTAAATCCAGAAACATGTGTCTTGTGAAGTCATATCATGTGGTTTTTTTATGTGCTGTTTTAAATTGCATCCAAATTGTGAAGTGCTCAATAACATTTTTATGGTTATTGGCAAAATCTGGAAATCTTTCAATGTATGTTATTAACACTAATATTCGAGTTACTCTAGGTACTATGAACTTTCTGATTTTGATGCCATGATTGAAATAAATACAGGGGAAATTAGCCATACCACTTCAACATTTCATTACACCTTACATATATATATATTTCTATTCTGAATCTTTATCATCCTATTTTGAATATCCACAAAATTTTTCCCCATTTGGTTAAAAAAAACATTTTTTTAGTTGCAGATTGTATGTTGATATCTAGAAGTCTTGGGTTATCTCATTGGTGTATACTCCAACACCAGTTTATTTATATTTAATATTTTCTTTCCTTTTGTCAAATTATATCTTTAACATAGGATTTTTAGAGATCTATATTCATTTATAGAACATTCATATCTGTTTTAACTTTGCAATTATGTATTGAGAAAAGATACATATGTGTATTCCATTTTTTTCTCTTCAGAACAAATGATAAATAGCCAATCATTGAGGTCTTGCATTAACTTAAAAAGCCTGAACCCTAGGAGAGCACTGTTCAATAAGTGAATGTGTTAGTACTTAAATTACTCTACAAAAAACAAAAAAAAATGATATCAATACACATGTAACATGATAAGATTATTTATCTACAATGATAACCATTATATATATTGAAGAGGCACACATTGTTGGCTCTCTGTTTTTCTGAGAGCTATTCCATTACAATAAATGGGGGAGGGTAGGAAGGGAATTCCAAAACCCCCCTCAACAAAATGCTTTCTTTGTGTAATCTTGCATACATCAAATGGACAAACAACCACATCAGACTTGCGCCTCATTTCTAAAAACTAAAAATTAGAATTTCCATTCCTACCCTTCTAAATTCGTTTTAATGGACTGTTTCCAATGAATATTCATGTAAAATTAAATAGCTTATTTCTAAGTTCACATCAGCATATAATAACAAGTAATTGCACAAATGGAAATTGAAAAATATATTCAAACCCCTAAATAGCTTGATAACTTAATACAAATAGTAGTTTTCTTATGACCTTGTTTCCCTTTCATTATTTTGACTGCAATTTAATATGAGAAACTCATTATATTCAATAATATATAAATCCTTATTAGAAAACAGTGGCACATTGTCTAAAAATATACAATTTTATTTTGGCATGTGAAGAAATAGACCAAGAAAAAATTGTCAAAGCTCAATTGTATATCACTGTATATAGGACATATTAGCAATCAAACAACATATTCTTATTTTTATACAGAAATTAAATATATATTTGTCAACAATGTCCTTATATATAGTCAAGTAAAGATCAAATTTTAAGTAAGCATACCCAAATTACTACTAGTTTTATTCAATAGACTTGTATAACCATTTCCTCCATGTACTCTAATTTCTAAGTATGTTAAAGGTGTTATGAATATTTTTCATATTTTTTTTACAAATGGGAAAATGAATCTTAACTTGTAACTAGATGAGATCATGTTTAGGGGAGAATTAGAACACCTAATGGAAACAAATTAGTTAACACTACAATACATGATTTATGATGTATTCCTCCTTCTAGTTCAGACAATTAAAAAAAAAACAATAAAATTCTTTATCACATACGAATAATAAAATAAAGGAACTTTCTGATCACACCGGGCTTTGGTATCCTATTGTTACATAAAAATTCATATAAGAAATAGAAGTTCTTACATTTTTTCTAATCTTGAAATTTGTTGCATTTTTAACTTACACCTTAAAATAGAATTTCTACATCAGTCATTTTAAATGAAAAAAATTTAACATGCTCAAACATGTTAATAAAACTGTACTTTTTCAATCAACTTGGAAGTTTTTTAGACTGTTCATAAAATCCTAGTTCCAATTTTTTTAATAAACACTGTAGAATTTGATTTTCAATAATTTCCAGTGTATTATATAGCTGACAATTAAAAGGCTTTACAATCATAAAAACATAATTTTTGAAATTATAAATAAATGATTAGTAGTATTAAAAATAGGGGCATACTTTTAGAACATACAATTAAATTTTTTCCATTCATAATATTAATCTAAATTAGAAATTCATTAAAGTCAATGATAAGAATGCAAGTAATAAATGTAAAAGATGAATATATATATATATATGTATGTATGAAAATATGTTTCATCAATCGCTATTGGAAATCTCCTGAGAGGGGTGTAACCTGATTAACTTGAATAAAGCTTAATCTTGAAAGCAATATTTGATTTTCAATAAGGAAAATAGTCCTCATTAAAGCTGCACGACATCAAGCAGAACTTATTTTTAAAACATCTCTGTATTCTTATGTTACATTATTTAAATAATTTAGAAATTTACTTGCATTTTCAACTAAATAAATTCATTAACTGGTCTTTTCTTCAAAATCTGATAGTTATGTGTGGCATACAAAACTTCATTCATGGATTGTGGGATTGAGAGAGTGAAGTTAGTCGGGGATGTTTTTTATTCTGTAATCATAATCTTGTTATACAATGTAAACAAATAAATAGATTGATTTTAATGTTTTTATTTCAGATTCTCAAAATTTTAAGGCCAAAATAAAAAATGATATGTTTGGGGTTTCCCTATAAATCCAATGACTTTATACATAACTTCATTTTTCTTTTACCAACCATATAAAAATATGATTCATTGCTAACAATTCAAAAATCCCATCTTCTTTTGGTTGTTACAACTTCTTAAATTATGAACTTCCTGTAAATAAATCAAATTCAAATCGTTAAAAACATCTTATTAGGTCTTTTTCTCTGCCTTATACTTGATTTACAGAATTAAAAACATTTCCTAGATAGTTAAAACTTAATTCTTATGATTTCAATAAATTCAATATTTACATGATGTCCAGTTAAAACAAATATCTGTTTGACCAAACCCGGATCCTAGCTGCCAACAAAAAATGGCCTCTCACATTTTCTTCTACCCACAATCCATTTCTAGCTGACATGTAACTGCTATTTACAACCAAATCATATACTTTAATTCTATTTTACACTCCAACAATTATATATTTTGTATGTACTCATAACATTTAATTTATCTAATATTTTTTTAAAAAACATTTAAATATCACAGAAACAGTTTAGTTTAAAAGAACACCATGCCTCTATTCTTGTACAATAAATAAGTTGAAAAAGAGTAAAAGTAAAGCAAATGAAATCCATGCGAGTATATCAGACTCAATTTTTAAAACCTCTGATACATAGTATCCCCTTCCAATAAAAAAGAAGGGAAAATAGAAAATATACATCTTTAGAAAATAAACAAGCAAATTATGTGTGTACCTATGGTGATGTATAGATCCCTAAATAACAAAAGAGGGTCTGGATGGGGTTTACATAATAGAGAATAATGGACAAAAATATTAATGAATGGACAAAAAAGGAACAAAAAAAATAAAGAATGGAGAATGGAGAATAATGGGGTGCAAAAGAATAAAGAATAACCGTGAAAAATAAAAGTATTCGGTTATAAAATACTGATTTTAGAAATGAACCATATACAGATACAAGAAACCATGTAATAACAAAAAAATCTAATAGTAAAATGATTTACATGAGAATTTTACAGAATAAGCATTATTTTTAAAGATAAAGAAAAATGGCAAAATAATTATAGAATACAGATGTCAAGGGTCCCCCATCCAGACCCTCATGAAGGACTCACACCATACTGAGTTGTTACCTACTGATACTGGAACACATTCACACATACAACAAGCACTAAAACAAAGTTAAAAAAACAGTTTTTTCCAACACTTCTCTTGCCCTAATATTTTTACTTTTTTTTAACCTGTATACATTTACAGCATTCATGCAAGAAAAACAAACATTGCACTAACAATCAAACTTTCAAAACAAATATGCTTGTTATTCAACACACTAATTTCATTATTAATACACAGCAACATTAATATACTATAATTATATTTCTATATAAATCTGTATATCATTGTAGGTAAAACATTCTTTAACATATGATGGATGTAACACATAACAGTTTGTTCATTCGTATGTGAATTGTAAAATTGTTGATTTAACACGAAAAATGCTATAACTGAAACAAATCATGCCATAGTAATATAGTTTTCATGACATGGTCATAACATGGAAACATAAATAATCTAGATTGTAAATAAACAAATTTTTTCCTACACCACTTCATAGAATAAATAGTATGACAGTTTTCCTAAATTTAAGTCAAATTCTGCCATAAAAATATTAAGAACTGTAAATTTTATCAAAATAACACCAAAATGTAAAATCAGGCTGATACTGAAATTTTGTCACGACAAAATGCAAAATGTTGGAGAGAAATTCATCTGAAATTCAATGAAACAAAATGCTAAGTTGTCCATAAAACTGACCGCATATGTCTTAAAACTTATAAAACCAAGTGATGGATAGCATTTGGCAATCACTACAATGCTGGCAAGTAAATCCGTTCTTCCCATATGTCTGTACTTGTACCATAATATCAATGAATTGCACCGACTTACGGAACGAAACAAAATTACTTGACCATGACTATTTATTTAGATCAAACTGTAAAAAATAATATTGTTTCCAAATTAATAACCATTTTACAATCTACATCGAAATCACTACATTAGAAATATAATCATAAACATGATTTAGGCACTGAGGTGATCAAGTAGGTATACACTGCTAAGAGAAAATTTAAAACCATGTATAAACAGTAATATTTTTTTATGTTTGCTAACGAAATAACATTCTTTACATAGAAATGGTGGTTATAATAATGTGAGAGTCTTCCAAGGAAATCCTGTGTCACCTGCTGCTAAAAATAATGTCAGCAGAAATGGCGAAGTCCATGTTGTGGTATGGGAACCTCTGAAAATCATTCAGACCTATAATTTGAATTGCAGCTGTACATATTTATGTCCCATAGAAGAATCAGAGCAAGTTTGGTTGAATTCTGTAAAGCTGTTTTCACGGAGTTGCCAATAAACAAAACAAAGTGACACTGATGACCACTACAAAAGATGACAAGATCCCAATGTGTCATTTCAGGTTTGCTTTGAGCATGTTGAGGGGATTCAATGAGTTTCAATAATTTAAAAAATTCTATAAAAATAATATTACTGCACGTACTGTACACCTTATTAGTAAGGTAATATAATAATGTTTTTTGCTGATTTATAAGGTTAACAAATGATATGATATATTTAAATAAGATTGTTAATTAAATACTTTGTAATCCAGAAATGACTAAGCTTTGGCGATAGGTGCCCTGATATACATACAACCTTTAGCATCAGACTGACCAGCAGTAGTTATATACATATGATTTCAGGACAACTGTTTTGTTTGGGTCATAGGTCATTTTCATATGTTAACCTGGTTGTAGTTCGAGACTGACAAACAATACAGCTGCTGTCCAAGACACACAGTCTATAACCATTTTGTTACAGATGCAATTTGATCATAGGACACCATTCACCAATTGTAACTTTTTCTATTATTTATCAGTTGTATATACAGAGATATATATGAGATCACTGCAAAATATTTCTACAATGTCAGTTATTTATCTTTAAAACTGCCCTAAACTGTAAATCATGGGTCACATCAACCCATCTGTCTGTAATTTTGTAGCTGGTAAACAAACATTAGTGACAATGACCTATTTACAATGTTACATAAATGTAGGTGACAGTGATTATCTTTTTTTTTTTAATTTACAAAAGTTTGGTTAACAAAGTTAAATCGTATTGTACACCAAATGTCATCCTTGTTCATAAAGTTAACACATAACAGACACACCAACAATGTAAATCCAATAAGCCCACCTTTCAAAAGTGTGCTAAGTACAATTTTGTGTCAAATATTAGCACTATAATAATGCACTTATTACAATCCTCCTTGAAAACTTCCGGTATTCACGTTATACTGTTGTGGAGTATCCACGCAACATTTCATATAGATTCTAAATTGTTTTAATATAGTAACAAAGTCCTACGCACTTCGTAAATGCGTAGACAAAATTATAGCACTAGTTTCTAATAAATATAAAATATTCACTGCATTAAGCCAATTCACTTTCCTGAAATACTTCTTTGTGTAACTCTGGAAACAAGCTTATTGTTTCAGGTGAGTTCATTTTCATATTGTTCAACATCTTAGCATGTTTTGCATTGATTCCTCTGAATATTGGGATTCTTTTCATCAGCTCTATAAACAAACTGTCATAGTCTGAAAATCATAGGAAAACAAAAGTTTATATTTGAGTTGTGATATGCAGCAATCTTTTCAATTATATTTTCTTATGGTGGTGAAATAAACTGATATTTGAAATTAAAAAAAAAAAACAAGTCAATATTGCTGTTATTACCACTTTTACCACTAATGCAGTACTGAGTTCTTACATTAATTATAGTGGGAACACCAAATGCCAATTGAATTTACTGAGAAATAAGAGCTGACAAGATCGAAAAAATTGTTAGGCCCAAAATTTTTTACCTTCAAGCTAAAACTCTTACGACAGAATTTCAGCTGGAATGATACATTATACTGAAAAAAAAAAAAATTAACTACAGGATTGAACTTAACTTGTAGAATCTAAGTCTACAGGCTAAATTCCTATTTGAAATCTTTCAATTAATGATGCCAGTATATTTTTTTTTTTTAAATGTAAAGTATATGTGTCTTAAGCCATAGCCAGTTTTCAATCGAGGAAAAGATGATTATATGTCAAAATAATCAAATGATAGCACGATTTTAATAACATTTAATGATGCAAGTGTAACAGCCATATTGTAAACAAAAGTGAGAGAGAAAGTAAAATTATTTTAGACATGTTATTCATTCTGGGATTGACCTATTATATATATATATATATGTCTAGTGGCAAAAAAAGTTCATATTATGAATTTATTGCATTTCAACTTCAAAAGTATATTTCAATTGGCAAATGGCAGTCTATTAATGAATCCCTCACTGAATAAAAAGAAAATAGGATTACATTTATATTCCAATAAGAAACTAGAACTGCAGCTGAGCAGGACAAATAACCCTGCCTTAACTTTTTGCTACCCAACTATCTATTTTTATTAAAGTGAACTGTCATAGGCATGTATTGTATGTGTTAGAGAAATCAGTTCTTTTCTAGATATAATTACATTATCAAACACAGAAAAACTGCACTTTACTGCAATCAATAAAGAACTCCCAACTACTCTGCATAAACAGTATAGGGTTCTATTAATAGTGTTAATACTAGATTTATAAAATTTTTGTAAAATAAATTAAATTAAATTAAGCTGAATTCTGGTGAAACAATAGTCAAATTTTCAAATGCACATATATACAAGTACTATTTGATTGTAAGTTACATTATTGTATTAATAAATTGAATAAAGTTAGAGAACAGAAACTAAAAATTCAGCAATTTTTCCATTTATAAAGGGGCATAATTCTAGAAAATTCGGTTAAAGTGATGCCACCAAAATTCAAACTTGATCTGTGTTTTGTGGAAATAAGCATTGTGTATAAGTTTCATAACATTTGGTAGAGACAAACTAAAATTAGAGAACGGAAACCAACTTTGGGACGTACGGACGGACGTTCAGACGGACAAGGGTTAAACTTAATGCCCCCTCCGCTACAGCGTGGGAATAAAAAGCATTAAATATCCTTACAATCTTAAGTAAATAAGTAAAACTTCTTTGATATATATGACTAATTTTGTCTGATTTGACTTACCACTATGATTTTTCTTGATCAATACATACAAAGCCTGCATTAACAACAACTGTAACTTCATTATAGCTACCGAGTTTATAATACTTTTTCTATCTACAAATAAATAATAAATGTAAGTATATACTTTTTTCAGGATGGATCTTGGGAACCATAAACAACTAAGATTTTAAGAAAACAAATTCTTTCCCCTCAAAATTATCAGGAAATATTTGAATTATCTCTCTTATATTTGAAAAGAAATATTTTTCAAAATAATTTGGCATGCTTCTTAAGGATGTTCGCTCCTCTTGTTTTTGACTTTTTGTCAGATATTTGGAATCCTCTGGTTTTATCCAGGTAGTGCCATTAAAATTTTGCTGTAACCCCTTTTTTCCTGTTCATAATTTTATTACATATAGTTTAAAAAGGCATATTTGAAAATCTTATAAAATCCTTGTAATTTTTTCAGAGTTTCTGAAAGAAAAAAGGTGCCAATGTTAAAGGTATGAAAAATCTAGAGATAGTCATTTCCCAAAGAATTTCATTGGCTTATATCTTGAAAACAAGGACACAGACCCTTCATTTTTTCTGCTTTTCGAGTTTCAATATTTATATACTATCAATTTACAACAATCTTTTAAAAAGCTTGTTATTTTGAAACACAGTAGTGAACATCCTTCAATGCATTTTTTCTTCAATTTTTTTTTTACACTTATCTGCATTTTTTAAAAATTTATTTCAAAAAACAGGAAATTCATTTTGCTGTCTTTTTTAATAGTCTTTTATATGTCATATCTTTTTATAAAACAACTGGAAAATGTCATGTAAGTATTTATTTCCTACTTTTTTGTATTACACCTAAATACATGTAACAGATGAGGATGGTCATACACTGAGAAAAAAGTCTATTGTTTTCTTTTAAGGATGTTTGCTCCTCTGTTTCAAAATAACAAGCTTTTTAAAAGACTGTAATAAATTGATAGTATATAAATATAGGAACTTAAAAATCAGAAAAAATGAAGGGTCTGTGTCCTTGTTTTTTTAGATAAAATCAATTGAAAATTTGGCGGGAAATGATTCTATCAAGATTTTCCATACATTTAACAGTGGCACCTTTTTTCTTTCAAAAACTGGTAAAAGATAACAAGGATTTTATAAGGTTTTCAAAAATGTTTTTTTGAACTCTTATGGAATTAAATATGAAAAGAATAGCAGGGGTTAGCAGGGGAAAATTGTTTAGGCACTATATGGATAAAACTAGAGAAGACCGAAAATCTGACAGAAAGTCAAAAACAAGAGTAGCGAAACCTTAAATTTTTTTCATTCTGGCTTCTAAAAATTAGAATGTTTATGAAAAGCATTGCATCGGCATCATCAATATCACACCGAATGAAAAAATGAGAGATTTAGATTTAGACAATCATATTCATTACAATCCAGGATTTACAGGACTGTATACAATATTTTGGAATAGTTGAAGGAGGGATTAACTCTTAATGTCCAGAGCAGCATTGTGGAAGGGACTGAAAAGAGAGGAGACTTTCTGACAACAAAGCTCACAAGGACCTTCGGAACTTGACTCTTGTTTCTTCATTTATAAAGGGAGCAACATCCTCCCAAAAATTCAGATCACAACTTTTTATCATTTAAGAAGACTCCATTTTATTCTGTATTTCATGTAACTGTATGAAAACTAAGGTTGTAACTCAATCTCAAACAAATTTTAGATTTGGGATGTTCTCCTTAGACCATTCGTTTTTATTTCAAATGTTTATTTAAGTTTTAGTTTTGCAAACTGTAGACCTCAGGTGATAATTATTTCAAAAATTGAAGAATTTAACACAGCAATTTATGAAGAGAATGGTTTTTTTCAAAACCAATACTAGGTTACAATATTTGATTCATATAATACAAATAGAGATCCATATTTTGTGGTACCTGGACAAATAATAAGTGTAGCTGTGAAGATCCCAATTTCTCCATCTGTTAACTGTAAAGGATTGAAGGCTTTGGCTACTTTAAAGAACTCCACCAGAAATGTTCCCATTGGCATTCCAAGAACAACTGCCCTATAAGCAGAAAAATAAGTGTGTTCATTGTAAAATGTTCTCATAACTTATATATATATTATATATACATTATTCAGCACAATTTTTTTTCAATTACATAATAATACTACATGTATGTTACAATAAAATGCTCCGCAGGGCGCAGCTTGATACGACCGCAGAGGTCGAACCCTGAACAGTTGGGGCAAGTATGGACACAACATTTAAGCTTGATACAGCTCTGAATTTGGATTGTGATTAAATATTTGACACAGCATAGGTTTCTGACACAGAATGAATGTGGTTTAAGAATTTAAAAATTTAAAATTGGACATTTACCTATTATGGTCCAATATCCAAAATCTGAATACATGGTGAGATTCAGCAAATCAAAGAACCCCAAAATTCAATTTTGTGAAAATCAAACTACCGGTAAGTTTAATTTTGGACCCTTTGGACCTTAATGTAGACCAATTTGAAAACAGGACAATACTGTGCAATTGGATATTTTTCTTGCTATTGTGCAATACTGTGCAATTGAAGATTTCTTGCTATTATGCAATACTGTGCAATTGAAGATTTCTTGCTATTTACTGTGCAATTGAAAATTGCTATTGCACATACTTAATATAATAATTTTCACATCCTGTTTGGTGTGTATCTCCTGCCATATCATTATTATTTGCTTTTAAATATAAATCAGAAATTACCAACTTATAATGAAAAATTTAAAGAAAAAAATGAAAAATGAAAAAAAAAAATGAAAAAAAAAAAATCCCCAATTTTTGAACCCCTTATGATTCATCACCCCAAACTCAATCCCAGCCTTCCCTTTGTGGTATGGTACCTTGCAGTACAATTTCAGAGGATCCATACACTTGAACACAAGTAATTGTCTGGAAACTAGAAAATGCTTGTTATTTTGCCCTTTTGGCCCCAAATTCCTAAACTTTTAGGCAATTACCCCAAACTCAAACCCAGCTTTCCTTTGTGATATGGAACCTTGTAGTACAATTTCAGAAAGATCCATACACTAACACACAAGTTATTGTCCTGAAACTAGAAAATGCTAGTTTTTGGCCCTAATTCCTAAAATATTGAGGCAATTACCCCCAAACTCAAACCCAGCTTTCCCTTTGTGATATGGAACCTTGTAGTACAATTTCAGAAAGATCCATACACTTACAATCCCAACCTGCCTTTTGTGGTATTGAACCTTATGGTAAAATTTCATAGAGATCCATTCACTTAAACTAAAGTTATAGTGCGAAAACCAATGTGTCTTCGGACGACGACAACGACGACGCCAACGCCAACGTCATACCAATATACGACATCAAAAATTTTGCGGTCGTATAAAAAGATATGTCACTTTCAAGTATGGTGTTATCTACAAATAAGGGAGAAATGATTGACCTTTAATTTCCATGTATCAGATTATTATCTCTTGATGGATATTCAGTATTTCCAACCATTTTTTTTTTTTAATCAATTTCATTGTTTATTTTGAGTGTTTTTTTTTTTATATCATTCAATCAATTTCTGTCTTATAAAAGTTTTTCCATGTTAGTTAGACAAGATGTCAGCATGCTGCTACTTTTTGTCAATTTCAGATGGTTTTCAATAATACTTGTACTGTCAGGGTCTTTGAACAATTGATTTGTTGAATTAATCTTTTTGTGTGCTTTATATGTCAACTGACTGGACATGTTGGGCAGCATATTTGGTTTCAAAATTTTTGGCGTCTTTTTTAGATTTATTTGTATGCTTGTTTGAATTTCTTAGTCAGTTGTGATTTATGTTTACACCATTTTGGCTGCTGGATCCTAATTACTTTCACATTTACCTACTATGTCTGTTTGGGTTGCTTACCCAATTTTGTCAATATAACGGAACTATAAACAACTGTCATACAAGTGGGAGGTTTAGCTAGCTATAAATCCAGGTTTAACCCACCATTTTTATCGGAAAATGCCTGTACCGTAACCCAGTCAGGAATATGACAGTTGTTTATCACTCAAGTCGTTGATTGATAACATTTGATTTTGTCAGTTTTTTATAATATATGGACTTCCCCTCTTTGAATTTACCTTGAAGTTTGGTGTTTTTGTTATACGTTTGTAAAGAATATATATTGAATGAAAAAAAATCAATCTTTGTATTGAAATTTGAACAGCACTAATCATGCTAATTACAACGCTATTATTAGAGGTTGCATATCAAATGAATTTGAAGAAACTCAACACATCAGGTGGGCTTTTGTTTGAATATAGTCTCAGACTACTGGTAGAGTCAAGACAGATTTCACTATATTTTAAACAAAAACAATTATAATTTAGAGAAAGCATGACTACCACACTTGAACATCATACTGAGATAAGTATTGTGGGAGAATTTATTTCTGGCAGGCCTTTGATTAATGACAAGATATCTATGTCTTAATGGAAAAATATTGATCAACATCCTAATACACTGTAATTGGACTGTGAGTTTTCATCAAGGTTTTTTCCTAAATATAACAGAATAAAATAGTAAAATTGCTTGGTTAATATTAACTATTGATAATATTACATACTATATACCAAATGCTATCCATCTAAATTATCGGGTGACCTATATGTCAAAATGAAATTTCTTGCAGTGACATTTTTATAGTGGTTCTATCATTTGGTTCAGTTTGTAAATTTTCATTCCTACTCACTTTTAAAAATATAAATATAGCCAAGCTTTCAACTTCAATAAAAAATTTTTTTTTTTTTTTTTAAATGACGTTCGTTCAGAATGGGGACGTTAAATCCGATGCCTTGTGTAAAGAGAGTGCCACACTCTTTGCACATTTAGAACCCTTGCAACAACTCTTTGAGGGGTCCATAGGTTGCCTGTTGCAAGGTTAAATTTCTGCCCCTATCCAATATAACCTCATTTTCCCATGACAGTCCAAAGGACAAGGTACGATAAGCCCCCATTTTGGCCCCCTATTTTCTTATTTTTCAAATTTTGTTTTGGAAAGCTACTTATCATGTTAAAATATTCCCTGAGGTTTGAAGTTTGTTCGGATGAACTTCAAAACCATTAATTTCAGCAACTGGGTGAGGTGAGGGGGGTAAACTTTCTGTTATTATTCAGATATTGTAATTATTATTCAGATATTGTAATTATTATTCAGATATTGTAATTATTATTCACTTTGGAGGTGTTCCTTACAACGATTTTTTAGTTTTTAACTGCCTGTGCCAACGTGACCCAGGAATTTTTTTATTACAATGTCATTATCACTGTTTTTGCTGTCTAGATCGCCATAGTTTTCTCCGGGTCACGTAGGTGCACGCTATTAAATTTTAAGAAACACAGGCCAAAAATCATAATTTTTCCTACTTTTGGAGTTTTTGATGCCCTTTCACCCCCCTCATCTCACCTAGTTGCTGAAATTAATGGTTTTGAATTTCATCCAAACAAACTTCAAACCTAAGGGAATATTTCAACATAATAAGTAGCTTTCCAAAACAAAATGAGAAAAATGAGAAAATAGGGGGGCCAAAACGGGGGCTTATCATACCTTGTCCTTTCCCTGACCTTCATCCCAGACGGCCTATATAAGAGGACCTGACTTTTGTATTTATTGTTAATTTGTTCCCATCCTGAACATGCATGAAATATTTGCCACTGGACATTAAGCAACTAACAATCAATAAAATGAATACTAATTTTCACTTTATATTTTATAAATCCCTTGAAAATATGTACTAAAAACAAAGTAATAATTAACAAAAGTACAACCTTTACATTAATGATTATATGAACTTACAAATATCAGGATTAACATTTAACATTTCTCAATCAGCATAGTGAATTTTCAATAAAAACCATAAATAGAAAGAAATGTGGGCTTATACATCAATGAGACAGCAACCCAACAACACATCAATTTAAAGACATCTACAGACCAACACACCCTTCAACAATAGATAAGTGTCTTATAGATACAAGAATGTCAAGCTCTAAATCGTGCAAGTCTAGAACCTCTCCCAAAAGGTGATTATGAGCTTATATCATTTCTTACTGACTTCTTTTAACTTTTCCTAGTGTTTCTTTCAAAAAAAACATCAGCAAATTGGATAAAACATTGGTATAAAAAATGTTTCCCTAAGATTTTTGTGGTAGCACATACTTTTATAATCATTTTTGTGAAAACATTACATGACAACAGTAGCCCTTAAAAAAAACATTAGCTCTTTGCAATGAGTCACAAAGACAATAACATTGCATTCATGCATGGTCTAAAAATAAAATCATACTTGAAATTCTATTTATGCAAGGCTGAGTACATGTTACCAAACATTTTGTTATAAAAAACACAGCAGTTAGCTATATAGTTAAGAAAGGTATCTTTTTCCTTTTACTTACTTAGGACATTTCATTTTCATATCTGGATCAAACATCTCCTCTTTCTCTGTATCTACTAAGTTACACATTCTGACCAGCATCACCTCAAAAGATCCTTGTTTTATCAAATTTATCTGGTCCTCCTGACAAATTTCATTGAAACCTGCAAAATAAGAACACAGTGAAACTTAACCTTGCATAAATCAACAAGAGGCTCCATTGAGCAGTCATCTAGAATAAATATATTCTATATTGGTATTTACTTTAAAAAAAAAACCCTAGTAGTAAGATTGAAATTTATTTACAAAATCTTTAAAGCCCCTTCTACTAAACTCCTTGGTCAACTCATGTCATGTCATTGAACCATTAATATACATCAGGGCTCTATTGTTTCATAGGTGCCATTTCCCATCAGCTCTCATAAAGTCCTTCAACTTTTATAATTTTTTTCAGAATTATAGATTATCGATGGTTTTTCAATCACGAGGGTGTTTCTTGGCTGCAATCTCATCAAAGGGGACAGCCCTGAGATGAAATGAAGCCGAGAAACATCCTTGAGTTTAAAAGCTCATTGATCAGTTTATCCCTTTTTTCCTAGGCAACATGAATGGCAAATGCGTAGGATGTCATCATGTTCTCACTCTACCTGACTGAGAAAAGTAGCAAGATACGAAAAAAAAAATTATCACAAAATAAGATCAAGCAAAATTTAAGAAAATAGGGATAAAACTAACATCCAAAATACTAATTAAATTCATATGTAACAGATATGTACAAAAACAAAACAAGCTGCTCAGGTAAGACGCTTGCACAATTCTAAATATGTGTTAAACACGACATAGGTTAGACTAATTACAACAGAGAGTTCAAATATATGCAGTGCGATGGATAAAGCTTTAACGGTGACGACAGTTATGATGTTACGACTGCAGAGGTCCAACCCTGAACAGTTGGGGCAAAAATGGACACAATATTCAAGCTTGATACAGGTCTGAATTTGGATTGTAATTAAATATTTGACACATTATAGGTTTCTGACACAGAATAAATGTAGTCACAGAACTTGAAATTGGTTATATGATTTGAATTTATGTTCAATTGAAGATTTCTTCTGTTGTGCAATACACTGTGCTGTTGCGCAATACTTAGTAAATCTGTTTTCAGACTATATACAAAGAATTAGCAAAATAAATTGTGACCCCCAATTTTTTTTTTTTTTGGAAAATTGATAATTTCTTAAATCTAGAGGAAAAAAAGTTGACTCCCCCCCAAAAAAAATTTTGGCCCCTAATTCCTAAACAGTTGGGACCATCACCCCCAAAAGCAATCCCAACCTTCCTTTTGTGGTATTGAACCTTTTGGTTAAATTTCATAGAGATCCATACACTTCAACTAAAGTATTTGTCCGAAATCAGATGTCTTTTTGGACGACGATATGAACGCAAATTTTTTGCGGTCCTATAAAAACAAATATAAATCACATAAAATGTCAGGTTGTGCAAAAGAAAGAATGTCAAAATATTTATACCTTGATTTCATAGTTCTTTAAACTGATCATTTGTTCAAGTAAGGAAGAAACCTTTACCAAAACAAACATTTATAAGATTTTCTAAGAACCTTAAACTTTAATCTAAAATGAAATGCTTCCCCATTCTGTGTTTTATTAGTTCACATGATAGTTCCATTTTACGTAAATTGATGTATTTGTACTAATAGCCTTGATGACATTAGGAGACATTTGTTGTTTAACCTACACCTGCCCACACAGTCTTAAAAAGCTCAACAAAACATCACAAGATTCATGTCCACTGATAAATCATATTTGTGTTGCTGTATAGAAATGAATATTGATTTCTATCACAGGTATTGTTTCTCATTATTTACACATTATGGCTTTAATCATGTTAATATTAAGTACTAACATGACTAAGAATGTTCAACAATATTATAAAAGGTAATAATTAAACAAACTAAATGCCAAGGCTCCTGAGGTACATCTGTTAAATCAAAGGTAAAAGAGAAACATGTTTTAAGTCAAAGGTAACTAAGGAATATATGATAACTCAAAGGTAACTGAGGAATACATGTTAAGTCAAAGGTAACTGAGGAATACATGTTAACTCAAAGGTAACTGAGGAATACATGTAAACTCAAAGGTAGCTGAGGAATACATGTAAACTCAAAGGTAACTGAGGAATACATGTAAACTCAAGGTAACAGAGGTAATAAAGGAACATATGTTAACTTAAAGGTCACTCCAGACATATGAAAAGTTAAACAATCCCTTTCTGAAAGATTGTTTAACATCAATGTTTTAAAAGTATGTATATTTCATCAATTTTGGAAAGTTCGATGACAAATGACCTTTACTGTACAGATCATTGAAACTGTTGCTCTATTGAAATCATTAAGAACAAATGCTTTGAAGAAAATGAATGAAGAAATATAGGTCAATGGTGATAAAAACTATAACCTTTCTTTTAAAACAAAAATGAGAATAGTATGTATGTCTTTGATCAATGTTGAACATGTTGCCATTTATTCTTTTTACAATATATATGTCATATGAAATTATATGAATATATCTGTCAATTTCTGTCATCAGAACAGAAAAAAATGTTGAGCGAAAAAATTGTGGTTTGTTTTTCAATAAAAATCATGTATTTGCAACATGTTTACAGTAAGCATGGTAAGTGCATTTCAACTTGAAGCAATGTCAAACGTCAACTGAAGTCCTGAAATGCTGGTTAACTTGGCAATAATTACTCCCTCAAAAATGGATCATGCTGGTAGTTTACAATTCACTTTTCAAGATACATTACTCTTGACAACTTTATATATAAAACTTAAATGTATGCAGCTGTTAGTCAACCTAGCTACCCAACTCTTAAGCTTCCCCTGACAATATAATAAACATGATTTACATAGCTGACACACCCTAGTCACATGTGCCCAGCCAATAGTAATATATAATGTTACTGTCTCATGAGAAGATTTATGAACAATGATTACACACGTAAAATAATCGTAGTCTAACCACAATATAACAGTTCTTTAAGCTACCCCTGACCACATTATGAAAGTTTTATTTCTACCCTTGACTACATTATAAAGATACTCCATCAAGAAAATGTTTGCCCTTGACCATCCAAACCTTCCCACTTACAAAACTATATTTATAAAGCATTTATAAATAATTACTTTACCAACTTAACACTTTGTTTTGTTATAAATGTTACCATGGTTACTTACCTGGTATCTTCTTACAAAACTTAACAACCATAGTTATTTCCGGTACCATGTTCTGTACAAATTGTTCCCACATCTTTGATGGGTCAATCTTCATTTTACTGAAGTCAGGCTGCAATGAATGAAGAACAATTAATGGGGAATATGTCCATGGGACACAGATGATGCCCCCGCTTGCATATAACGTTATAAAGGGATATAACTCAAGAACGGTAAAAGTGATGCCACCAAAGTTCAAACTTGATCTGTGTTTTGTGGTAATGAGCATTGTGTATAAGATTCATAACATTTGGTTGAAGCAAACTTAAGTTAGAGAACGGAAACGAAAAATTCAGCAATTTCTATGTTTATAAAGGGACATAACTCAAGAATGGTAAAAGTAACGCCACCAAATTTCGTACTTAAGGAGGCTCGAGGGTATAAAAATTTCAGAAAAAATTAAACACCAAATTTTATTTATTACCTTAAGTAGTTGTTACTTAATCTGTATTATGTAGTAATAAGCATTGTGTATAAGTTTCATTGCATTGTATAAAGCATTGATTGTAGTTGATTCAACTATAATCATGGACAAAGGAAGATAACTCCAATTTTAAAAAAGCATTACTTGAATATTGATTGTAGTTGATTCAACTATAATCATGGACAAAGGAAGATAACTCCAATTTTAAAAATTACTTGAATATGACATTGATATTTTTAGAAATTACATTTAGTTAAGACAAACTCAAGTTCGAGAACGGAAATGAAAAATTCAGCAATTTTTTCATTTGTAAAGGGGCATAACCCTAGAACGGTAATCAAAATGCTTGTAAGCACTGAATGGTGAAGATTGCTTTAATTTATCAGTAGGAAGTAAAAAGGCAAAATTAATATTGCATTGTATAAAGCATTGGTTGTAGTTGATTCAACTACCACTAGGCACAAAGAAAGATAACTCAATTTTCAAACAAGACTTTAAAATATTTTTCAGAAATGAAAGATAAAATTCCTTTAATTTATTGGTGGAAGGCAAAATTAAACATTGATTGTATAAAGCATTGATTGTAGTTGATTCAACTATAATCATGGACAATGGAAGATAACTCAATTTTAATAGGTAAGTACATGGTTAGATTCAGCATATCAAAGAACCCCAAGAGTTCAATTTTGATGAAATCAAACAAAGTTTAATTTTGGACCCTTTTGACCTCAATGTGGACAAAGTTGGCCCAAAAATCAAAAATCTAAATACATGGTTAGATTCAGCATATCAAAGAACCCCATATATTCAATTTTTGTTGAAATCAAACAAAGTTTAATTTTGGACCCGATTTGGACCAACTTGAAAACTGGGCCCAAAATAAAAATCTAAATACATGTTTAGATTCAGCATATCAAAGAACCCCAAGAATTCAATTTTGTTAAAATCAAACTCAGTTTAATTTTGGACCCTTTGGACCTTAATGTAGACCAATTTGATAACGGGACCAAAAATTAAGAATTTGAATACACTGTTAGATTTGGCATATCAAAGAACCCCAATAATTCAATTTTGATCTAATCAAACAAAGTTTAATTTTGGAACCTTTTGACCTCAATGTGGACAAAGTTGATAACTGGGCCCATAATCTAAATACATGGTTAGATTCAGCATATCAAAGAACCCCATATATTCAATTTTGTTGAAATCAAACAAAGTTTAATTTTGGACCCTTTGGATTTGTAGACAAACTTGAAAACTGGGCCCATAATTAAGAACTAAGTACATGTTTAGATTCAGCATATCAAAGAACCCCAAGAATTCAATTTTGTTAAAATCAAACTTAGTTTAATTTTGGACCCTTTGGACCTTAATGTAGACCAATTTGAAAACGGGACCAAAAATTAAGAATCTAAATACACAGTGTGATTCGGCATGTCAAAGAACCCCAATAATTCAATTTTGATGAAATCAAACAAAGTTTAATTTTGGACCCTTTGGACCTCAATGTGGACCAATTTAAAACGGGACCAAAATCCAAAACTTAATACACAGTTAGATTCAGCATATTAAAGAACCCCAAGAATTCAAGAATAAAACACCATTGAAATTGGTCAAGAAATAAGCAATTTATACAAAGTATCTTCTTTTGCACAATACTGTGCAATTGAATATTTCTTGCAATTGTGCAATACTGTGCAATTGAATATTTCTTGCTATTATGCAATACTGTACAATTGACAATTTCTTGCTATTGCGCAATATTGTGCTATTGGATATTTCTTGCTATTATGCAATACTGTGCAATTGAAGATTTCTTGCTATTACACAATACTGTGCAATTGAAAATTTCCTGCTATTGCACAATACTTAATATATTAATTTACACATCCTGTTTGGTGTGTATCTCTTGCCTTATCATTATTATTTGCTTTTATATATAAATCAGATATTTAATAATAAAGTTTTTGGCAAATTTCCAATATACATAATTTGAAAGCAGTTTAGGTGAGATAAACAAAAAAGCTTCATCAGCAATATTTTATATTGGCAAATTTCCAATGAAGTTCATTAAACTAAAGTTATTGGCAAATTTCCAATGGAATTTATTAATAATAAAGTTTTTGGCAAATTTCCAAAATAAATAATTTAAAAGCAGTTTAGGTGAGATATTCAAATGAGTTTCAATTACCAACCTTACACTGCCTTTTAAATTATGTTTTGTACTTAAGTAATTGTCCATTAACCTGCAAACCCTTTTCCCCCCTTTTTTGCACCTTATTCCTTAACACTTTGAGCCATAACTCCCAAAGACAATTCTTACCATCCCTTTGTGGTATTCCAATATCCAAAATCTAAATACATGGTTAGATTCAGCGTATCAAAGAACCCCAAGAATTCAATTTTTGATGAAATCAAATAAAGTTCAATTTTGGACCCTCTAAACCTCAATGTGGACCAATTTGATAACGTTCAATTTTGGACCCTCTAAACCTCAATGTGGACCAATTTGATAACTGGGCCCGAATATCAAAAATCTAAATACATGGTTAGATTCAGCATATCGAATAACCCCATATATTCAATTTTTGTTGAAATCAAACTAAGTTTAATTTTAGACCCGATTTGGACCAACTTGAAAACTGGGCCGTAATAAATAAAATGCTCCAGGGCGCAGCTTGATACGACCGCAGAGGTCGAACCCTGAACAGTTGGGGCAAGTATGGAAACAACATTCAAGCTTGATACAGCTCTGAATTTGGATTGTGATTGACTATTTGACACAGCATAGGTTTCTGACACAGAATGAATGTGGTCTAAGAACTTAAAAATTTTAAATTGGACATTCACCTATTATGGTCCAATATCCAAAATCTAAATACATGGTTAGATTCAGCATATCAAAGAACCCTAAGAGTTCAATTTTGATGAAATCAAACAAAGTTTAATTTTGGACCCTTTGACCTCAATGTGGACAAAGTTGATAACGGGCCCAAAAATCAAAAATCTAAATACATGGTTAGATTCAGCATATCAAAGAACCCCATATATTCAATTTTGTTGAAATCAAACAAAGTTTCATTTTGGACCCTTTTGACCTCAATGTGGACAAAGTTGATAACGGGCCCAAAAATCAAAAATCTAAATACATGGTTAGATTCAGCATATCAAAGAACCCCATATATTCAATTTTGTTGAAATCAAACAAAGTTTAATTTTGGACCCGATTTGGACCAACTTGAAAACTGGGCCCATAATCAAAATTTAAAGACATGTTTAGACTCAGCATATCAAAGAACCCTAAGAATTCAATTTTGTTAAAATCAAATTAAGTTTAATTTTGGACCCTTTGGACCTTAATGTAGACCAATTTGAAAACAGGACCAAAAATTAAGAATCTAAATACATGGTTAGATTCAGCATATCAAAGAACCCCATATATTCAATTTTTGTTGAAATCAAACAAAGTTTAATTTTGGACCCCAATTTGGACCAACTTGAAAACTGGGCCCATAATCAAAAATCTAAATACATGATTAGATTCAGCATATCAAAGAACCCTAAGAATTCAATTTTTGTTAAAATCAAACTAAGTTTAATTTTGGACCCTTTGGACCTTAATGTATACCAATTTGAAAACGGGACCAAAAATTAAGAATCTAAATACACGGTTAGATTCAGCATATCAAAGAACCCCATATATTCAATTTTTGATGAAATCAAACAAAGTTTAATTTTGGACCCTTTTGATCTCAATGTGGACAAAGTTGATAATGGGGCCCAAAAATCAAAAATCTAAATACATGGTTAGATTCAGCATATCAAAGAACCCAATATATTCAATTTTTGTTGAAATCAAACAAAGTTTAATTTTGGACCCGATTTGGACCAACTTGAAAACTGGGCCCATAATCAAAAATTTAAAGACATGTTTAGATTCAGCATATCAAAGAACCCTAAGAATTCAATTTTGTTAAAATCAAATTAAGTTTAATTTTGGACCCTTTGGACCTTAATGTAGACCAATTTGAAAACGGGACCAAAATTAAGAATCTAAATACATGGTTAGATTCAGCATATCAAAGAACCCCATATATTCAATTTTGTTGAAATCAAACAAAGTTTAATTTTGGAACCCAATTTGGACCAACTTGAAAACTGGGCCCATAATCAAAAATCTAAATACATGATTAGATTCAGCATATCAAAGAACCCTAAGAATTCAATTTTGTTAAAATCAAACTAAGTTTAATTTTGGACCCTTTGGACCTTAATGTAGACCAATTTGAAAACAGGACCAAAATTAAGAATCTAAATACACGGTTAGATTCGGCATATCAAAGAACCCCAATAATTCAATTTTGATGAAATCAAACAAAGTTTAATTTTGGACCCTTTGGACCTCAATGTGGACCAATTTAAAACGGGGCCCAAAATCCAAAAACTTCATACACGGTTAGATTCAGCATATTAAAGAACCCCAAGAATTCAAGAATAAAACCCCACTGAAATTGGTCAAGAAATAAGCAATTTATACAAAGTATCTTCTTTTGCACAATACTGTGCAATTAAATATTTCTTGCTATTATGCAATACTGTGCAATTGAATATTTCTTGCTATTCTGCAATACTGTACAATTGACAATTTCTTCCTATTGTGCAATATTGTACTATTGGATATTTCTTGCTATTACGCAATACTGTGCAATTGAAGATTTCTTGCTATTGCGCAATACTGTGCAATTGAAAATTTCTTGCTATTGCACAATACTTATTATATAATAATTTACACATCCTGTTTGGTGTGTATCTCCTGCCATATCATTATTATTTGCTTTTAAATATAAATCAGAAATAACCAACTTAAAATGGAAAATTTTAAACAAAAAAAAGGAAAAAAGGAAGAATAAAATGCTCCAGGGCGCAGCTTGATACGACCGCAGAGGTCGAACCCTGAATAGTTGGGGCAAGTATGGACACAACATTCAAGCTTGATACAGCTCTGAATTTGGATTGTGATTAAATATTTGACACAGCATAGGTTTCTGACACAGAATGAATGTGGTCTAAGAACTTAAAAATTTTAAATTGGACATTCACCTATTATGGTCCAATATCCAAAATCTAAATACATGGTTAGATTCAGCATATCAAAGAACCCCAAGAGTTCAATTTTGATGAAATCAAACAAAGTTTAATTTTGGACCTTTTGACCTCAATGTGGACAAAGTTGAAAACGGGCCCAAAATCAAAAATCTAAATACATGGTTAGATTCAGCATATCAAAGAACCCCATATATTCAATTTTTGTTGAAATCAAACAAAGTTTAATTTTGGACCCGATTTGGACCAACTTGAAAACTGGGCCCATAATCAAAAATCTAAATACATGTTTAGATTCAGCATATCAAAGAACCCTATGAATTCAATTTTTGTTAAAATCAAACTAAGTTTAATTTTGGACCCTTTGGACCTTAATGTAGACCAATTTGAAAATGGGACCAAAAATTAAGAATCTATATACACGGTTAGATTCGGCATATCAAAGAACCCCAATAATTCAATTTTTGATGAAATCAAACAAAGTTTAATTTTGGACCCTTTTGACCTCAATGTGGAAAAAATTGATAACGGGCCCAAAAATCAAAAATCTAAATACATGGTTAGATTCAGCATATCAAAGTACCCATATATTCAATTTTGTTGAAATCAAACAAAGTTTAATTTTGGACCCCGATTTGGACCAACTTGAAAACTGGGCCCATAATCAAAAATCTAAATACATGTTTAGATTCAGCATATCAAAGAACCCTCAGAATTTAATTTTGTTAAAATCAAACTAAGTTTAATTTTGGACCCTTTGGACCTTAATGTAGACCAATTTGAAAACGGGACCAAAATTAAGAATCTAAATACACGGTTAGATTCGCATATCAAAGAACCCCAATAATTCAATTTTGATGAAATCAAACAAAGTTTAATTTTGGACCCTTTGGACCTCAATGTGGACCAATTTAAAAACGGGCCCAAAATCCAAAAACTTAATACACGATTAGATTCAGCATATTAAAGAACCCCAAGAGTTCAAGAATAAAACCCCATTGAAATTGGTCAAGAAATAAGCAATTTATACAAAGTATCTTCTTTTGCACAATACTGTGCAATTGAATATTTCTTGCAATTGTGCAATACTGTGCAATTGAATATTTCTTGCTATTATGCAATACTGTACAATTGACAATTTCTTGCTATTGCGCAATATTGTGCTATTGGATATTTCTTGCTATTGCGCAATACTGTGCAATTGAAGATTTCTTTCTATTGCGCAATACTGTGCAATTGAAAATTTCTTGCTATTGCACAATACTTATTATATAATAATTTACACATCCTGTTAGGTGTGTATCTCCTGCCATATCATTATTATTTGCTTTTAATATAAATCAGAAATAACCAACTTAAAATGGAAAATTTTAAAGAAAAAAAAGGAAAAAAGAAACCCCACCACCCTCCAAATTTTTGAACCCTCATATGATTCATCACCTCAAACTCAATCCCAGCCTTCCCTTTGAGGTATGGTACCTTGCAGTACAATTTCAGAGATCCATACACTTGAACACAAGTTATTGTCTGGAAACTAGAAAATGCTTATTTTGGCCCCTTTTGGCCCCTAATTCCTAAACGTTTCAGGCAATTACCCCAAACTCAATTCGCTTTCCTTTGTGATATGGAACCTTGTATTACAATTTCAGAAAGATCCATACACTTACACACAAGTTATTGTCATGAAACTAGAAAATGCATGTTTTTGCCCTTTTGGCCCCTAATTCCTAAACATTTCAGGCAATTACCCCAAACTCAATTCCAGCTTTCCTTTGTGATATGGAACCTTGTAGTACAATTTCAGAAAGATCCATACACTTACACACAAGTTATTGTCATGAAACTAGAAAATGCTTGTTTTTGCCCTTTTGGCCCCTAATTCCTAAAATTTGGAGCAATTACCCCAAAATCAATCCCAGCATTCCCTTTGTGATATGGAACCTTGTGGTACAATGTCAGAGAGATCCATACACTAACACACAAGTTATGTCTGGAAGTTACCAAAATGCTTATTTTGGCCCCTTTTGGCCCCTAATTCCTTAACTGTTGGTACCATAACCCCCAAAATCAATCCCAACCTTCCTTTTGTGATATTGAACCTTATGGTAAAATTTCATTGAGATCCATTCACTTAAACTAAAGTTAGAGTGCGAAAACCAATGCGTCTTCGGACAACGACGACGACGCCGGACGAAGACGACGACGCCAACGTCATACCAATATATGACCACAAAAATTTTTTGCGGTCGATAAAAGGGGAAAAATCCCCCAATTTTTGAACCCCTTATGATTCATCACCCCAAACTCAATCCCAGCCTTCAATGAGGTATGGTACCTTGCAGTACAATTTCAGAGATCCATACACTTAAACACAAGTTATTGTCTGGAAACTAGAAAATGCTTATTTTTGGCCCGTTTTGGCCCCTAATTCCTAAACGTTTAGGCAATTACCCCAAACTCAATTCCAGCTTTCCTTTGTGATATGGAACCTTGTAGTACAATTTCAGAAAGATCCATACACTTACACACAAGTTATTGTACATGTCCTGAAACTAGAAAATGCTTATTTTTGCTCCTTTTTGGCCCTAATTCCTAAAATTTTGAGGCAATTACCCCAAAATCAATCCCAGCATTCCTTTGTGATATGGAACCTTGTGGTACAATGTCAGAGAGATCCATACACTTACACACAAGCTATTGTCTGGAAGTTACAAAATGCTTATTTTGGCCCCTTGGCCCCTAATTCCTTAACTGTTGGTACCATAACCCCAAAATCAATCCCAACCTTCCTTTTGTGGTATTGAACCTTATGGTAAAATTTCCTAGAGATCCATTTACTTAAACTAAAGTTAGAGTGCGAAACCAATGTGTCTTCGGACTACGACGACGACGACGATGACAACGACGCTAACGTCATACCAATATACGACCACAAAAATTTTTTATGGTCGATAAATATCTAAAACATGTTTAGATTCAGCATATCAAAGAACCGTAAGAATTCAATTTTGTTAAAATCAAACTCAGTTTAATTTTGGACCCTTTGGACCTTAATGTAGACCAATTTGAAAACGGGACCAAAAATTAAGAATCTAAATACACAGTTAGATTCGGCATATCAAAGAAACCCCTATAGTTCAATTTTCGATGAAATCAAACAAAGTTTAATTTTGGACCCTTTTGGCCCCTAATTCCTAAACTGTTGGGACCAAAACTCCATTTTGGCCCCAAATTCCTAAAAGTTATGGGCAATTACCCCCAAACTCAAACCCAGCTTTCCCTTTGTGACATGGAACCTTGTAGCACAATTTCATAAAGATCCATACACTTACACACAAGTTATTGTCCTGAAACTAGAAAAATGCTTGTTTTTTGCCCCTTTTTGGCCCCTAATTCCTAAAACTTTGAGGCAATTACCCCAAAATCAATCCTAGCCTTCCTTTGTGGTATGGTACCTTGCAGTACAATTTCAGAGATCCATACACTTGAACACAAGTAACTGTCTGGAAACTAGAAAATACTTATATTTGGCCCCTTTTGGCCCCTTATTCCTAAACGTTTTGGGCAATTACCCCAAACTCAATTCCAGCTTTTCCTTTGTGATATGGAACCTTGTAGTACAATTTCAGAAAGATCCATACACCTACACACAAGTTATTGTCATGAAACTAGAAAATGCTTGTTTTTGTCCCTTTTTGGCCCCTAATTCCTTAAATTTTGAGGCAATTACCCCAAAATCAATTCCAGTATTCCTTTGTGATATGGAACCTTGTGGTACAATGTCAGAGAGATCCATACACTAACACACAAGTTATGTCTGGAAGTTACCAAAATGCTTATTTTGGCCCCTTTTGGCCCCTAATTCCTTAACTGTTGGTACCAGAACCCCAAAATCAATCCCAACCTTCCTTTGTGGTATTGAACCTTATGGTAAAATTTCATAGAGATCCATTCACTTAAACTAAAGTTAGAGTGCGAAACCAATGTGTCTTCGACGACGACGACAACGCCGGACGACGATTTACGACAACGACGACGACGACGACGCTAACGTCATACCAATATCGACCACAAAATTTTTTGCGGTCGTATAAAAATGACTTGATATTTAGAAAAAAAAAAGAAAAATTTAGAAATTTTTCCATTTGTAAAGGGCATAACTCTAGAACAGTAAAAGTAACGGCACCAAAATTCAAACTTGATCTGTATATTGTGGTAATAAGCATTGTGTATAAGTTTCATAAAATTTGGTTGAGGCAAACTTAAGTTAGAGAACAGAAATGAAAAATTTAGCAATTTTTCCATTTGTAAAGGAGCATAACTCTAGAACAGTAAAAGTGACGCCACCAAAATTCAAACTTGATCTGTATTTTGTGGTAATAAGCATTGTGTATAAGTTTCATAACATTTGGTTGAGGCAAACTAAAGTTTGAGAACGGAAACCAACTTTGGGACGGATGGACGGACGGACGGATGGACGGACTTACAGACGGACAAGGGTAAAACTTAATGCCCCCTCACTACGGCGGGGGGCATAAAAACCAATATTTAATACTTTGATAGAATTGCTAAGTATTTAATGCGAAGTCACTGTACTCTAGTAAACAAGATGACAATGATTGTCAGCAATACTATGTATTATGTAAGCTTGTTAGCTGCTCACACAACATAATCGATCTTACAGACAGTGCATATAAACCTCCAAGTATTCAGAGCAGTAACCCTCTTGTACTAAGTCATATAGATAACAGCTTTTATTACAACCTATGATTTAATAGATGTGGTAAAACTGATGTTTTTTTTATGATAGAAACATTTTTCTAACAACTATGAACATCAATATTTGAGGTAAATAAATTGTTAGAAACTCATAAGGATTTTTTATGGGCTATAAATTATGGGGAAAAGAAATAATACAACACAAATTGTTTGGAAAGTGTTCAATTTTTCATACAACATTCTTAAAATAAATCCAGTACCTTCCTTGAGGAATTTTTGTAATCCAAGTACTTTTCCAGAGGACAATGAGTACCTTTCCCGAGAAATTTCTTCAAAACCCAGTATCTTTCCTGAGAAATTTCTACAAAACCTAGATCCCTTCCTGAGAAATTTCTACAAAACTCAGTACCATTCATACAAAATTTCTTCCAATGTCATCAATTATCATGATTCTAAACATGATCAAATAGATCCAATTTTCAAACAAAGTAAAACAAAGAACAAAATCGAAGGAACTTATTGTTTTTAAAACCTCAAATGAAACAGGCTCCAAAATATGTTTATGAAGGATTTTTCAGGTGTCAAATAAACAATAGAATAATGAAAAGGTGAAGGTTATTTGATAATGATAGAAAATGTTCATTTATAGAAATAAACATGACTGATATGAAGGCCATTTATCTTCAAGGTTGTAAAGGTATAAATAATCCAAAGTGAAAATAATCTTTTTATCATTTCACTTAGTGCATTCAAAGCAATAGGAAATGAAAAATATTTAAAACATTCAACAAAAGACTGATTACATCATATCTAATCAAGCTGCAATCAATAGAAAACTAATCGTGTATCATATAATACTTTCAATTTCTAATGGATTATTAACACTCTTGACTATTATTCATGTAGTGTATAACGATGAAAAAAGCTTAAGAATTTCAATCTTTAAACCAGTTTTATGATTACAAGCAATTTTTAAACATTGAAATTTAAACTAAACCAAATTCTTCAAAAGACAACAGAGACAGAACTTTTGGTTGCATTTAAACTAGAGGCTCTAAAGAGCCTATGTCACTCACCTTGGTCTATGTGCATCTTCAACATTGTAGACTCACGTTAATAGTTTCTCTCTATCTTATTTAGCTTTTGCCCAAAACACAAAAGAGGGCAAAACAAAATTGTCATTTAAGGGCAATCACTATTATCACTATTATCTACTTTTTTGGCAAAATTTGACCTGATTGTGGATCTTGTCTTGCTGATTATTTTTGTTACTTAAAGATTCTATCTATCTTTTATAGTTTCAAGATAATAGGCAGAAACACCAAAAATTGGTAAAACCTCATCATTAAAGTGCAATAACTTCAATAACCAGTCGACTGAAGGATTCGGCTGTAAGACTTATTTGTAGATCTTGTCTTGCTTTTCACTTTATGGTCGTCATAATGATTGTAGAACATGTAGAACATGGTCAATTACACACGATGGCAAACAATTATACCAAGTATGTTAGCTTCATTCAAATAGTCTCACAATTGCAAGGTGTTCTGGTAATAATACTAAAACAATGGTCAAAGTCCCATAACTCTGTGAAAATGGCCTAAACAACATGGTGGTACAATATGGTCAATAATAAAAACAATTCTATTAGGTATGAGAGATTTTGTTTCAAATAGTCTTAGAGTAGTTGCATTCACAAGGTGTGATTATGGTTCAATAGTTCAAATATGGTCAAAGAGAGGCGAGGGATACCAAAGGGACATTCAAACTCATATATCGAAAATAAACTGACAACGCCATGGCTAAAAAAGAAACAGACAAACAGACAAACAACAGTACACAAAACAACATAGAGAACCAAAGACTGAGCAACACGAACCCCACCAAAAACTGGGGGTGATCTCAGGTGCTTCAGAAGGGTAAGCAGATCCTGCTCCACATGTGGCACCCGTCGTGTTACTCATGTAAGTACAAACCCGGTGATTTGTCTTATTTGGCATGTCACATTCGAGGGAAGTGGACGAGATTATAGTTACGACAATTGGAACATATCTGTCCTCATGTGTAAAACAGATATTCCATAGCGGTCAATCAACTCGTGATGGTGTCCGTAAAATTTAAGAAGGGATGATTTCAACTTCACCATATGGAACTCTTGGTTTAATAGCTTCCTTGTGAGCAGCAACCCTCTATCAAGGAAATCATGATAGGAAACACAAGCCCTGGAATATTGTATCAACTGGGAGATATATACTCCGTATGGAAGCGCTGCTGGAACGTTGCTACATAGAAATGGAAAGTTCACAATTGGGAAGCTGAAATCATCTCTTTTGTCGTAAAGTTTTGTTTTCAAAGTTCCATAACTCCTGTAAAATGGTCACATCAAACTAACAGTATAGTATCATCACAAGAATGTGATGACAAATAATCCTACTAAGTCTGTCAAACAGTCTCTGACTAAGTACTAATGTGTTTTGGACAGACAGAGACTACTAGGTATCCACTTCTGGATTAATCTTCTAAATCAAAGTAAGGTGTTTTATTATATTCAAACTACATTTGTAAGTCTATATAATATAGATCTTTCAATGGAACTAAGCAATAGGTCAAAACTCAGAAATTCTAGAACCCTTCTTGTACAATCATTAGTTAAACAGTACTAGCATACAACTCACCAGCATGTTCTGAGCCTTCAACTTTTCTAGTCTCATGTTGGCCTCTCGTACATTTTGGTATGTTGGTTTACATGTTTTAAAGTGTGCATTGACCACTTCCTCTGTAACTTGATCGAGTAGGTTTTTTCGAATATCAGATGGTCTCTTGACCACCTCTGCCATGATTTTGTCTATATCTATTGAGAATGTATTGTCATCATACATTTCCTCTACATGCGTAGGAATGGCCATTCCTTCATCTCTTTGTTCTGTATACATAATCGGATGCTCACTGATAATATGCTGTTCTGGACTAAATCGGTCATCATAATCATTTTCAAATCTTGATTCCTGTATATCAGGCAAACTATTTTGATTAAAAACATCAACATCTAAATCTTGAGGGCAAAAGTCCATGACCGGATTATGGGATCCTGATTTAGAACATGACCTTATTTCATCTGTCGGCTCTGCCTTTATTTCCACGGGAGAATAACCAGCAGAATGAGGAATGCGCAAGCCCATTATAAGCGGGTCTATATTCAACGACGTTTTACTATCTTCCATGATATTTTCACCGTCAATTAATTGGTGTTGATTATCCTGAGGAGGGGATGAACTTTTATTACTTGACGGACTACTCAAACTGGAATAACCAGAATCGTTTCCTTGTCTTTGTCCTGGTACCTTAATTGTACCATTACTTGTATTGTTTTGGTTATTGTGATTTCTCTGATGCTCTCTAAAGCTTACTTGTGCCGCACTCAAGAAAGCTTCCATCATCTCTGGCTTAAGTGAGCCACTCTGTTGTAAAATTCCCTGCAGTTCAGCCATGCGTAGCTTATTTAAGTCTTGAGAGGAGGGATATGGAGCAATCGGTAAATTTGTAGTTGGCTTAGAGTCACGACTTCCTGGATCTTTCATTCTCTTTGGCCTTCTACCAAGTCTTGAAGCTGAAAGAAAAAGAATAAAAATAGGACCTGGATATAAAAATTTTGTGAACATGTATAATATCTATACAAGTAATTAGAACTGAATAATATAAATTTAAAATTTAGCAAACAAACAAAAAAGATTATTATTCTAAATTATACTAAAATTGGTCAAAAAAAAATTCTTCAAGGGCAATAACTCCTATAAAGAGTCAATTGAAGGTTTCTATCATATAAACATTTTAGTAGATCTTGTTTTTCTAACCCTTATCATTTGTATAGTTTGTATCTATATACATATATCTTTTATAGTTTATAAGTTAGAATGCTAAATCTTGTAAAATAGTGTCAATTAAGGGCAATAACTCCTAAAAGGAGTTAGTTGAAAATTTTCGTACATGTGTAGAAATGTAGAGTAGGTAGATCTTTACAATGTATTTATTACTGTTTTTTAAGGCTTTTATTAATTGTTTGCATTTTATAATTATATTTTGGTCATGGTGGCCTATTGGTTGATCTACCACAATATTATTCACAAACTTAAATCTAGACATCCTAAAGTTAAATAATGTGAATATGTTTAGGAAGACTTGTTATGATTGCCAATGAGGGCCAGATGAGCTAAAATGGAGAAGATTGATATAGCTTACATAGTATTTGTATTTTACTTTAGTACAACTTCTATTTTTTCTTTGCATTAACATTTTCACCATCTTTAATAAAATGCTCCACGCAGGGCGCAGCTTGATACGACCGCAGAGGTCGAACCCTGAACAGTTGGGGCAAGTATGGACACAACATTCAAGCTTGATACAGCTCTGAATTTGGATTGTGATTAAATATTTGACACAGCATAGGTTTCTGACACAGAATGAATGTGGTCTAAGAACTTAAAAATTTTAAATTGGACATTCACCTATTATGGTCCAATATCCAAAATCTAAATACATGCTTTGATTCAGCATATCAAAGAACCCCAAGAATTCAATTTTTGATGAAATCAAACAAAGTTTAATTTTGGACCCTTATGACCTCAATGTGGACAAAGTTGATAACGGGCCCAAAATCAAAAATCTAAATACATAGTTAGATTCAGCATATCAAAGAACCCCATATATTCAATTTTGTTGAAATCAAACAAAGTTTAATTTTGGACCCGATTTGGACCAACTTGAAAACTGGGCCCATAATCAAAAATCTAAATACATGTTTAGATTCAGCAAATCAAAGAACCCTAAGAATTCAATTTTGTTAAAATCAAACTAAGTTTAATTTTGGACCCTTTGGACCTTAATGTAGACCAACTTGAAAACGGAACCAAAAATTAAGAATCTAAATACACGGTTAGATTCAGCATATCAAAGAACCCCAATAATTCAATTTTGATGAAATCAAACAAAGTTTAATTTTGGACCCTTTGGACCTCAATGTGGACCAATTTAAAACGGGCCCAAAATCCAAAAACTTAATACACGGTTAGATTCAGCATATTAAAGAACCCCAAGAATTCAAGAATAAAACCCCATTGAAATTGGTCAAGAAATAAGCAATTTATACGAATATCTTCTGCACAATACTGTGCAATTGAATATTTCTTGCTATTGCGCAATACTGTACAATTGACAATTTCTTGCTATTGGATATTTCTTGCTATTGCGCAATACTGTGCAATTGAAGATTTCTTGCTATTGCGCAATACTGTGCAATTGAATATTTCTTGCTATTGTGCAATACTGTGCAATTGAAAATTTCTTGCTATTGCACAATACTTATTATATAATAATTTACACATCCTGTTTGGTGTGTATCTCCTACCATATCATTATTATTTGCTTTTAAATATAAATCAGATATAACCAACTTAAAATGGAAAATTTTAAAAGAAAAAAAAAGGAAAAGAAAAATCCCCTCCAAATTTTTTGAACCCCCTTATGATTCATCACCCCCAAACTCAATCCCAGCCTTCCCTTTGTGGTATGGTACCTTGCAGTACAATTTCAGAGAGACCCATACACTTGAACACAAGTTATTGTCTGGAAACTAGAAAAATGTGTTTTTTTGGCCCTTTTTGGCCCCAAATTCCTAAAATATTGAGGTAATTACCCCAATCATCAATCCCAGCCTTCCCTTAGTGGTATGGTACCTTACAGTACAATTTCAGAGAGATCCATTCACTTGAACACAAGTTATTGTCTGGAAACTAGAAAAATGCTTATTTTTGGCCCCTTTTTGGCCCCCAATTCCTAAACGTTAAAAATTACCCCCAAACTCAATTCAAGCTTTCCCTTTGTGATATGGAACCTTGTAGTACAATTTCAGAAATATCCAAACACTAACACACAAGTTATTGTCATGAAACTAGAAAATGCTTGTTTTTGCCCTTTTGGCCCCTAATTCCTAAAATTTTGAGGCAATTACCCCAAAATCAATTCCAGCCTTCCTTTGTGATATGGAACCTTGTGGTAAAATGTCAGAGATCCATACACTTACACACAAGTTATTGTCTGGAAGTTACAAAATGCTTTTTTTGGCCCTTTTGGCCCATAATTCCTTAACTGTTGGTACCATAACCCCCAAAATCAATCCCAACCTTCCTTTTGTGGTATTGAACCTTATGGTAAAATTTCATAGAGATCCATACACTTAAACTAAAGTTAGAGTGCGAAAACCAATGTGTCTTCGGACGACGACGACGCCAACGTCATACCAATATACGACCGCAAAATTTTTTTGCGGTCGTATAAAAACGCATGTGTATGTTGATGAGGTTATGTTTTTTAAGCATGACACATTGACCTTCATTGTGATTGGTCTATTTGCCATGTCGGGAATAGAGGAAGTTCTATTTCATTATGTCAAACACACATGCTTTCAAAAGTCTAAGACTTGGAAGGATTTACACAGCAAGTTTTGAAATGAATGTGTAAACATGCATGTTTAAACTAGCTGTGTAAATGGCCCTTTTGTGTCTGGTGTATTAAATGGCAGGGATAATTTGAAACCAGTTAGCTCAAAATGTCAGTCAAAGGGAGAGTATATCATCATATATATCAAGATAAACTGTGCAAGATGGGAATCTAAACAATGATAAATAAATAGC
This sequence comes from Mytilus coruscus, assembly GCA_017311375.1. Classification (NCBI taxonomy): domain Eukaryota; kingdom Metazoa; phylum Mollusca; class Bivalvia; order Mytilida; family Mytilidae; genus Mytilus; species Mytilus coruscus. The sequence continues at coordinate 64,070,794 of CM029595.1, forward strand.
TAGGATGAACAAGAAGGCATTGTAAATATAATGATCTAAATTCCAATATTTATATACTAATTCATCATTTACGATTACAATCTGGCATGTAAACTTCTCATCATGTACTTTGGCATAGGATAATGATATAAGATACATTGTACCAGTTGAGACAGTTCTTTAATTGCATATATGAAAGAGTGATCAGGATAAAAGTGAAAGTACATATATGATCTAAAACTATTCTCTGTAATGGGTTTGAAGTAACATCTATTCAATACATTTCTGTGTAAATAGTCCTTTACAATAACACAATAAAGTATACATGTGTAATTGTGTAAGTGGTAATTCAGCCGTTAAATAATCTATAAATGAACAGTTATTACGACACTATTACTAAGCTATTTCTACCCATAAATTTTCTGTTTTGTAGATTTTATATAAGACTAGTGATTCATACAATATTACAACATTTATTATCAAACTTTCAATATAATACAGGTGAATTTTGTAAATATGCAGTTTTAATAATATAAGATTTGGTTAAAAAATAAATACTGGTATTTAACTATTAAAGATATTTTTAATTTCTTTGTCAGGAACATATATTGATTATTAAGGTGTTTTGAAAAACAGGAAGAATATAAATAACATAATATCTTTAAGCTTCAAAGCTGCTTAAATATGAGTACTTTAAAGGACTGATTCCTGTTGTTTAAATGCATTATTTGTTTACATAACTTTAACATGGCGATCTAAAAAATAGTTTCAACACGGATCAACATCAATAACATTACAATTACAACTCTCCAATTAGTACCTGACAAAACCTATAGTTATGTTTGAAGAGACCCTTGGGTCTTCTGCAATCATTATGTGAAATCGTGTTTCCTAGCAGCTGACAGCTTAATGACATGGACAGTTTTTACATAGTGCAAAAATATCTTCAATGAAGACAGCAGTACAAATACATTACTCTTAAACTTTCAATACATGTATTTACTGTGACCTTAACCTTCAAAACATGATCTCAAGTACAGATTATGACATCATTTTAGTCATATCAATTAAAAATATTTATTTCTAAAGTACATATACAAATAAAAATTGTGAGATTCAGTAATAAAGTTTATCTACTTCACATATGTATCACAGAAGTTTTATATTGAAAAAGTGGTTGAATTTATTTTCAAATTTTGATGATGACTTAAATTACTCAAATACAATACAAACTATAGCTATAAAGTGAAGGAGTTTTTCTGATTTGCAAAACAATACTCATCAGTCGGGTCCTTTTTTTATGCGAACAAAACTAATATTGTATACTGTAAATTCAGAAATTATTGCGATGTTTTTATTATTGCGAAAAATGCGACAGGGTTATAATCACAATAATTTAAACTCGCATTTTGAAAACTTTATATGAATTAAGCAGGATTTTTCTCAATATCGCAAAAATTAAAATCGCATTTTAGTCTGAAATGACAAAATCGCAATAATAAATGCACGCAATAATTTTTGAATTTACAGTATGCTATAGTTGAATGTTCCATACAAGTTTAGGCTGTGTTAAGCAATTTTTGCAAAATATCATTTTCTTATGCACCTATGTTAACTAATGACACACTATAACTATTCTTTTCAATGTTACGGAAATGATTTCTTTAACATTTTGCACCTATAAATATCCTTAATCGTTTATGTGTTTCTTAGCACACAAATTTATCTCCTAAACTAAACGTTGTCAATGACCTGTTACGCGACTTAACACAAATAAGATTTAGGTCAGGAATCTGACTGTCACGAAATAGAAGTTCCTTCATAATATTAGTTCCAAATGGAAATAAATGTGGAATGTGTCCATGGGACACAGATGATGCCCCGCTTGCATATCATATAAAGATATAAAGGGAAATAACTGAAGAACGGTAAAAGTGACACTACCCAAATTTGTACTTGATCTGAGTTTTGTGGTAATAAGCATTGTGTATAAGTTTCATAACATTTGGTTGAGGCAAACTAAAGTTAGAGAACGGAAACGAAAAATTCAGCAATTTTTATGTTTATAAAGGGGCATAACTCAAGAACAGTAAAAGTGACGCCACCCAATTTCAAACTTGATCTGTATTATGTGGTAATAAGCATTGTGTATAAGTTTCATAACATTTGTTTGAGGCAAACTAAAGTTAGAGAACGGAAACGAAAAACTCAGCAAGTTTTATGTTTATAAAGGGGCATAACTCAAGAACCGTTATCATGATGGCCTCAAATTTCAAACTTGTTCTGTGTTTTCTGGTAATAAGCATTGTGTATAAGTTTCATAACATTTAAATGAGGCAAACTAAAGTTAGAGAACGGAAACCAACTTTGGCACGTACGGACGGATGTACGTACAGACAGACAAGAGTAAAACTTAATGCCCCCTCCGCAACGGAATAAATGGTATAGAAAATTTGTTCCAACAGGAACAGATATTATGACATTGTTTATAACAAAGTTTCCAGTGGGACTTCTGTTAGGTGGAACAAATATACATTGACATCATTATCTCCGGTCATTTTACCAAAACAGTAGTTGACGTTATTACACCAATGAGTGAAAGGCAACCAATGCATGCATTTTGACTTGCAAAGCTGTACCTGGAAACATACAACAGTAAGTTGTGAAAAGGGTTATATTCAAAGATAAAGGTGCCCAAGGGAGGAGATATGATATACCCTGGGATTGGACTATCAAACACCTTGTCAATGTCTCCTCCTTCTGGCTGTCATTATATCTGAGTCAGAGCTATATCAAACTTCTATGAGATGGAAAATACTTGGCCTTGTTGTTTAATAGAAGAGTAAGTCTAAACTTTACCCCCACAGTTCTAGAAAAGATGGGAAAGTAGGAAGAGTCTAAATCACTGACAAAGGAAGGAAAATTATAAGATAAAGAACATAGCTCATACTGGTCAACTGGATGTTTCCCAAAACATGACTAACTCAAACTGCAACCACTCAACTGGAATGTATAAGATAGACATTAGAAAGTTTTAGCCAGATTAGGTGTATATTATTTACATAAAAATATTAGGTTAATGCATAAGGATAGATTTCATTTCTTTAGAAGAGGGGTCTAGTGGCAATTTGACCTTATGTTTTGGAAAAGCATGATAAATGCAGGATATCCAATTACACTAGTGACACCTTGGAGTTAATCAAAATGTTTCACCAATACAAAATGGCAACTTGCCATGCAGCTTAAAATTCTGAAATAATAATGTACTTATCCTTAAATTCTTTTACTAAAATAATCCCTACATCTCTATCTTTAACTTTAATGATATGTTACAAGAGACATTATAATGCATTTTAATTTTGCCTAACAACCCTGTCCATTATATAATAAATGCAACCCCCAGTCAGGTGGCTATTCTGTCTACAATCATTAGCATGGGTCCTGTTTCTTTCTGACCATGAATTGAACCATTCATAAAGAAATTAAAATTTTGAGAAAATAAAAATCTTCATTCATTCGGATCTAAATATTTTCATAAAAAATTTCAATTTCATTTGCCATCAAAAATTGCAATGTTGGATGATAAATTCTACCCTTCCTATTATCTAACAATTTTCCTCAAGGCTAAAACATGTGACCTGACTAGCATACCATTACTATTCACAAGTTATTACAATCTGCACTGTAATGTAAACATAAGACTAAGGTCAGCTCACCTATTTTTCAACCAATCAGATCCAAGCTCACCTAGTTTCCAACAAATCAAGACTTGTTATATATTTATACCAATGTCCCTAGTACAGGGCATTCTCCTTGTTGATATTTTTATAAACACAAACAATATCTAACAGTAGTTAAAATATTTAATTTTTTTTCTGTATAAAAATCAGTTACACAAATTTAAAATTGTCCAACTTGAACATGTTATTTCATAGTGAAAGAATTGTACTTTTATTGGTAATAAGATTCTATTTTTGGCAGTGTATATTTCATTAATTAATCTAGTCTACAAAGTCAGATAAAGTATCAATAAAATTGATCTACAGGATAATAAGGGTAAATTAGATTTTCTATATTTACAGATTATAGTACTGAGATAATTATACTGTCAATATTCATCATGGGTTAAATAGAGAGGTGTATTTAGACTCAAGTCCTTCTTTTCCCCCTTTCATTACTTTTCCACTTATCTCTACAAAGTCACCGCTAATCAGAGGTGGGTTTAGGGGCCAGCCCCCTTATAGAGCTACATATATGGTTAATTCATAGACTTTTTACATGTCCCACTTCAAACTTTGCCAAGTTTGGGGACCCCCTGTTTTTCAACATCCTGGATCCACATCTGCTAAATATCTCTTTCTCAATTAATCAGACCATACACCAATTGATGACACTTGTAAGAAGTAATCCTCAATATTATTACTATACACCTGCCACTTCCATCAATATAATAATGAGATGTGGTATGATTCCCAATGAGTAAGACAAAGATGCGAACAGTAACAGGTCACATAATTTACTGTACTACAAAATATATATTTTGTAACATTTTGAACAGTTATGTCATGTTCAGGACTGGTATTTGCAAAAAAATACCAGGAAGGGAAGGTATCTTTTCCTGAGCTGCTAGGGGAAAGAAATTTCTTCTCAAGACTGGTATTTTTCTCACCTACCCCTCGTTAACATGTTACAAATGTATCTGTTTAATTTCACTGTATATCAATGGAAATGGTTAAGTTATTACTATTACCTATCAATTTGATAGCAAAACTAAAAGTAACATCTCTGTGGAGGGTTGAAAAGGCATATATGTTTTGGCAAATATCAGAGTTGAGGGTTAAAAAAATGCATACCCTAAATGTGCTTATACCCTTTGGAAGCAAGGTAAAATATGAATTCATTTGATAAAAGAAAATACCTAGAATATAATCAAAAGTCTATAATAATAAGAATAAGAATTATCTCTCAGTCTGGATCTGCATGTTATTTTAACATCAAACTTTATAATCAACATTTATAAATCTCATCATACTAAACAATAGTTTTGGTATATCTTATAATGATGGACTTCTGCATGAAATATCTGAAAGACACAACATTATTGCTTTTAATTATTTCCAGGCTCTGGAATCAATGTATAAAACATACAGCCATTCCATAAAAAAGTGATGGCAAGAGATCAATCTATCATACTTATAAATCCTGAAAAAGCGAACTTGCTACATTATAACTTAACTATTTTTTTTTTTACATTGAACTCAAATTATTCTCTATAATTTAATACTGAATACAATATTTTGCTTACTCCTCAAATAAATCAATACCTGTATTATTTATGTTCTATCTGTAATTCATATTTTAATAGCTATAGTATTGATTCCTTTCAAGGTAACATTAAGTTCAATATTACTTTTTTATTGTTCCTGGGTTCAAACCTTTAACAAAGGTCATAAAGAAGGGGTTTTTTTACTTCCTAAAATTTTTACTAGAGGTCAATCCTGGTCACAACAATAAAACATTTCATTACTATCAAATAAGGTTCATTTTATGTACAAAGTCAAAAAAGGCCTTCAACTGTGGTCTTGTTTTTTCAGGGAATTGGACGTAATTGTGATTCCAGATTACTACCGGTAGTTAAACATGAAAATCTAAAAAATTATGTACAGGTTAACAGTCTTCCTAGCTTGTCCACAGCCCAACCAGTCCAGGCTTGTAAAAATTTCTATAGTGCATGTAAGAACTTCTACTACAGGCCAATAGAATCTAATGTGGATTCATTATTATTCATAGGATACCAATTTTTTGTGGATTTCATGGGCATAGGTGAACCACAAATTTAATTGTTCAACAAAGTACAAAACTTCTATAGGCCTGTATGCAGACTTTGGCAAGACCATGAAATGAAATGAAATAATTTCCACAAAAATTGGTACCCACGAAAAATACATGAATCCACAGTATACAAAATTTGCCAGAAATAGTGTCAGGCTTGTGGATGTAACAGTTTATTATAAAGACTAGGTCTATAAGGGATGGTAGAAATCCTTTAATTTCTGTAGTACTGGTCATAAAACTGTTCAACTGGACTTGCCTTTATGTTAAGCATGCTATATATTCAGGGTCAGAAGTAAAAATATCTTTAACCCTCTCATCCTGTATAAAATCATTCTAATGATGTACAACTTAAAATAAAAGAAGAATGTATCTGAGGACACGAATCCCCCCGCTCAAGTTTTGCAATTTTCCAAAGGGGGCATAACTCTAGAACGGTAAGTGACTCTATGACCAATTCAAACTCTGTCTGCAGGTTTTGGTTATTTGCATTGTGTATGAGTTTCATAAAATTTGGAGGAGGAAAACTCAAGTTAAGAGTGTGGAAATGAAAAAAATAGGGATGGACCGAAAGACGAACGGACAGACAGAAGGACGAAAAGATGGATTGAAGGACAGAAAGACGGACAGACCGTCAAGGGTTACACTTAATGCCCCCATTGCCTACGGTGAGGGCATAAAAATTAATCTCACAATTTTGTCCATTCTTAAAAAATCACAATAATAAATGCACACAATAATTTCTGAATTTACAGTACATAACGTAAGTCTTCTGCTTAAAGTGTAAAAGTATTCATTTGCCATTTGCATTAAGGGTCTAAATAGGGGAATAATGATTTTGAACAGTAATTAAATGTTCCAAATTTCTTACAAACTTCGTTCAAAGGTAGCCACAAGTTTAATTAGAACAAGAAATAACCTGTGAAGTCACTTTAAATAGATATATATTTGTGAATACAGCAGTCTTTCTTTACATTTTCTTAATTTCAGTTTAAATGAGTCTGCCAGTACATTAAATATTCTCATGATTCAAACAACCATTGTTAGTGTTAATGAAAGACCTTTGATAGATTATATCAAGGAAATTGAATTTTCCCATCCATCTAATTTGTAATCAGGTAAAACTGTGTAGATTTGAATGGAGACAACACAAATAACATCAGAAGTACGCATAAAATCCTAAATGATAAATGGTAATGACAGAAAGGACAGCAAGAAATCATTTTGTTTTCCCCATTAATCCCCAACTAACCCAAAATAAATAATCATAAGGGAGGATAACAAACTACAGTTTGCATACTACCTATATGGTAGAGTTCCAAATTGATAGATTTGATCTGAGAAGGGACATACAAAAACAGGTCTACTCATTTAATATTATAGAAGCTGCTCACAAATGTTCCAAGAATTTCCCCAAAATGCACTGCTTCACTTCCCTTGACATGCTTTATACAACAAACCACTTCTTGAGTAGACAATACTAGCCAACTATTTTTTGTGAACAGTAAAATACACTGCTTACCTTCCCTTGACATGCCAACAGCAAAACATTTTTTGAGTCGACAGTACTGACAGCTATTGCGTGTAAATGGAGTAATTTCACACTTTTCCTCATTTGAGCATTTGTGTGTCATTCCTTGGGTTATACATCTTCTGAAGAATCCCTACAAATACATCAATAAATAACAAAATCAACACTCAAGATATTCATTTCAAGATACCTAACAAAAGTAGGTTCCTCAGGGTACTATAGTTTATGATGCTTTATAAAAATTCTGTTTGCTACAATATTTAGACGTACTATTATGTGACAAAAAAGTGTATACCAAAACAAAACTTGTAAAATTTCGTGACAACTATGTCATATTTCAATATTTACTTGATAACAAGGTATCATATCTGGATGAAGACTTAACTTGACCCTTATATGTAAATTATAAAGGGCTAGTGTCAAGTATCGTGACTTTCAAAATACTAAGTGTGCAGTTTCTATCAGACACAACTCAGACAGGCTTTTATATATATTAAGGGTGATACATCTTTTTTGCTCTAGCTGGAAAGTAATCAAAGCACTATTTGGCATAGTCCTGCATCAACTGTAAACTCAAATTTACGATTGTGAATCTTCAACATTGGAAAGTATAAATTCAAGATTAAGAACTTGAATTACCTCACTAGCTAGAAATACCTCCTATAAATTTCTACTTATTTTGGCTTTTATTATGTGAATTTTCAACAATCTATGAAACTTGTTAATTTGGCATTTATGATAGCTGTTTGATAGTCTATTTTTTACAGCTTTTTTTCATCTTGGTCATTTTAGAACTTGACCTATTGTATTACGACACCCCACCCTGTCTTTTATTAAAAATTGCATGTTGACCTATTGTATTAGAGTTCTCACAATCTTTTTTTCCCTAGTGATCATTGAAGAAAATCTGCTGGTCCTCACTAATATTTCTATTGCAAAATACCAAAAATGTGTTGGTCCTTTTGCAAAATTTTGGAGGTCAAAACTTTTGGACCACCACTTTATTGAAGACTGCATGTTTACCTATTGTATTAAGACACCCTGTCTTTTATTGAAGACTGCATGTTGACCTATTGTATTAAGAGACCCCGTCTTTTATTGAAGACTGCATGTTGACCTATTGTATTAAGACACCCGGTCTTTTATTGAAGACTGCATGTTGACCTATTGTATTAAGACACCCTGTCTTTTATTGAAGACTGCATGTTGACCTATTGTATTAAGACACCCCGTCTTTTATTGAAGACTGCATGTTGACCTATTGTATTAAGACACCCCGTCTTTTATTGAAGACTGCATGTTGACCTATTGTATTAAGACACCCTGTCTTTTATTGAAGACTGTATGTTGACCTAATGAATTACGACACCCTGTCTAATTTTTTCACAGCTTTTTTTTAATCTTGGCTTTTCAGAACTTCGCTTAATGAATTAAGGTCTTTTACTGAAGACTGCATGTTGACCTCTAGATTTTGGAACTTATTTGTGTGGTTTGTTTGCTGTATCATTGGAGTATACCCCACATCCCTTTTTATTCATAGAAGAATTGCTGAAGAACTTTCATTGTCACCATCACAGGGCTTTCAACAATAACTAACAGTGTCTTTCAAAATAATGAAGACATCTGTATCACCACTTTCTGTACATGTCTCAGTTTGGCTCTGACCAATGGACAATGCTATTGGTGATAGTGGCCATTTCATCATAAAAATCAATGTTTCTGATGAAGTTTACACAACTTTATTTAGTTCAAAGTGTCTTTTGAATTTTCATATATATCCTGTAATTAGTTGTGAGTTGATGACCATATCCTTTCTGATATGTTTTGATATGTAATCTGTAATTGCAGTTTTGACTCCATCAAGAGTAATGAATATGGTTTTCAAACATAAAACATCGATTTTTAATTCTCCACTTATTTTAAGGTTAAGTTATGCATTTCATTTAATGGCACTAAAGTGCTAGTTTTATTCATAAACAAATGATAAAAGACAATATCCATTACTCTCATCCTAGATGAACTTCAGTTGTCCCAATAAAACTAACTAATTATATTTTCCCAACAGGATATTTACAAGTAGCTTAAATGTAAAAATAAATTCTCAATATGAAAGAATGTATTCTTTATGTCTTATTTTCTTGTCATTAAATCTTTTATTTTACCTTTTGGACATTTTCACAATATGATTAATGAACAATAAAACTGATATCAATCAGAAATTCACCATTAGATTTGTCCCCACTGAAAACTGGCTTTGCAAATTAATAACAAGTAGTTGCATACATTAACTTGCTTAGCATACCCCTACTCATAATTCAAATTATGGAAAAACAGAAAGTAGGTGTCTGATAGATCTGAAAAAGTCTCACATGTATATATAACTTACTGTCAAGCTGCTAGCCAAATATAGTGAGTCTGTAAATTAGTAGGGGGAATATGTGATAAAAACAATTTTTAAAGTTCATTCAACATATTGAATAAAATGCTCCGTGGGGCGCAGCAAGATATGACTGCAGAGCTTGAACCCTGAACAGTTGGGGCAAGTATGGACACTACATTCAAGCTTGACACAGCTCTGAATTTGGATTGTGATTATAAATATTTGACATAGCATAGGTCTCTGTTACAGAATGAATGTGGTCAAAGAACTGAAAAATTTACCAAAAAAATGAAAAAAAACAATTTCCAAAATATCATTCATCATTAACCCTTTCACCAACAGCTGCCCTGACAGAAGCTACTCTGAGATGATGGCTTCCCTGGCTATTGTGACACAAGTGGAGAACTGCATATTAGATATTACATATCAATAAAAACTTGTCTATAGTTATATTTGTCTTAATTTTATTCACTTACACCATGGACACAGTTTTGTTTATATTTAAAAAAAAAATTTGTCAGAAGAAAATCAAATTTGCTAATTTTCGGCATTGAAATACATCAAATTCACGAAATTCGTCTTTTGAACTCTAAATCATAAATTTTCAACACAAAAATGGCAAAAGTTTGATAATTTTTACGAGATTGTACAAATTTCTTTCACTGAACGATGTCCGTTCCAAGTGTTTTTTGTACATAAAACAGCATTTTATGTCAAAATAGTATACTAGTCTGCCATCAATTCTTCCAAATTCTTTCCAAAAAAATGTGCCCTTATTTAAAATTCCAGTAAAATCCGTAAATTTCAATTGATTTTGACACGGTTTTCAACAAACAGAAGCGCCATGTTTACACTTTTATCCAGGCAATAAACAAAGACAGTTAACTTGTGTTCGCAATGTTTTGAGCGGGAAATATAAAAGAGGTATGGCGATCCCGGTAAACCGGGACTCATCGTCAGCTGTCTGAAGCGTGAATCCTGGTAAACAGGGATTCGTTGGCGAAAGGGTTAATACAATGTCTTTAAAAAATCTAAAAAAACTAATCTCTAATTATTTTCAAAATATCTTAATAATGAACAGTAAATTTCAAACTATATTTATACATAATTTCGAAAATTAGAATATGATGCTATATATCTATTTTTAACTATGAATCTACTAACAATTTTTATTAATTGTGCAATACAGCTCTGAATTTGGATTGTGATTAAATATTTGACATAGCATAGGTTTCTGACACAGAATGAATGATGTCTAAGAACTTAAAAATTTGAAATTGGACTTTACCTATTATGGTCCAATATCCAGGTAAATACATGGCTAGATTCAGTATATCAAAGAACCCCAAGAATTCAATTTTTGATGAAATCAAACAAAGTTTAATTTTGGACCCTTTGGACCTCAATGTGGACCAATCTGATAATGGGGCCAAAAACTCAAAATATAAATACATGGCTAGATTCAGCATATCAAAGAACCCCATAAATTCAATTTTTGTTGAAATCAAACAAAGTTGAATTTTGGACCAACTTTAAAACAGGGCCCAAAATCAAAAATCTACATAAATGTTTAGATTCCCCATATCAAAAAAACCCATAAAATTCAATATTTGTTAAAATCAAATTAAGTTTAATTTTGGACCCTTTGGACCTTAATGTGGACCAATTTTGAAAACTGGTCCCAAAAATAAAAAATCTTAATAACACGGTTAGATTAAGCATATCAGAGAACCCCAAGAATTGAAGACTTTGAATCAAACCCCATTGAAATTGCTCAAGAAATAAGCAATTTATACAAAGTATTAAAAAAGTATCATTTTGGCCCCTTTTTCCCAAACGGTTCAGGCCATAACCCCCAAAATCAATCCAAACCTTTCTTTCGAGGTATGGAACCTTGTGGTACAATTTCATTGAGATCCATACACTAATATACAATTAATTGTCCTGAAACAAGAAAAATGCTTGTTTTTGGCCCTTTTTGGTCCGTAATTCCTAAACAGTTAGGACAATAACCCCCAAAATCAATCCCAACCTTCCTGTTGTGGTATGGAACCTTGTGGTACAATTTCATAGGGATCCATACTCTTATACACAAGTTATTGTCTGGAAACCTAATGTCTTTGGACGACAACAATGCTAAAAACGTGATGACATTATACGACCGCAAAAATTTTGCGGTCGTATAAAAATTCAAACTATCACAGGACAGGAAATAAGTGTCTGACATAACTTCACAATTTTGTCATTTGTTCAACAAATGAAATAATAAACAAATATCATTCTGAATTTACACAATATTACTTATCATGTCGAATGTAAATATTTGTTGTTGACAAGGATAATTCCTACCTTGCATCCTTCACATGAATCCACTCCATAGTGGAATCCAGAGGACTCGTCTCCACACACTTTACAATGTGGTGACTTGGCCCCATTTTTACCAGTGAACATTGCAGATATAGTTGTATTTGTTGATGACAGGGTTGTAGGTGGGGACTTTACCGAGTTGATTGTCAAAGCTGATACTTGAGAAGTACATGATAAAGGCTGCTGGTTTAGATATGATGGACACGTCAGATCAGCGTCCGAGGGTGATTGTTCTTCTCTTAGACCATTCAGATCAGCACATGGAGACAAGTCACTGTAATGACAGAAAATATATCAAATTACATGAGAAATCTGCAATGTTATTTAAAGGTTTCATCCTGTCTGGTCTTCAATGTACTTCAAAGAAAATCAATAAATTATTTCTCAAAGTATATCTATATATATTTGTAAAAGTAATTATCATGATGCTCAAATGTAATTAAATGTTATATGACATTTCTGTCATTTTCTGTATCAAATAATAATGACGTCTACAAGCAATATGATTCAACATAAACTTAAACAGTGTATCACTTCACACATTACATCCAATACATTTGTGCCTTAACAGAAACATACAAATACATAGTGCTGAAGTTGTAATAGTATATATCTATATAAAATCTCTCATTAAGAACTTATTTCAATCCAATCACCTTGACCATTAAATGACAATTTTTATAAACTAAAGATGACTGGCCTAGCCTATAATAACCAATTAACTAGTTATTTGTCCAGTACTTCACTTGTTCTCAGCTCCTTTCATTTATATAGTCAATACAAAGGACATGTTCTGTCATGACTGCTACAACTCACCACTAATATACATCCCTCTTGCAATTTTACCTGTCCTGAAAGGATTATTGTGTAATATGTATTTTAGCTGATAACAATGCAACGTATACCTTTGAAATGTTTTGTATGTGGAGGACATTAATGAAGTGGGCAAAAATAAAGTAAATGAGGGATCTGAAATTGTACAATTCAAGCTGATATTTGGAAATGAAGCTCCTGCAGTGCAAACAATTTGGAAGTTATCACTAATTGCTTCTGAGACAGTGCAAAACGCTTTACCCATAGTGGATTACAAATTGGCATACTGGGAGTTGGTGATGGAGAGATCTTTAAACAAGTCACACAGTACTGATAAATCAGATACAGCTTAATACCAAATTGTTGTCAACTTCTGAGAAAACTGTGAAGAAAATGTCATACATGTGGATTATGTGAAAATGGCAAAGTGGAAGGAATCTGAAAACCTGTCACAAGGTCAAGATTATCAGAAACAAGTATCACAGCAAAATTCCATAAGTTAAGGTCTTTCAATATCACACAAATATTTTTATAAATATGTGACAGACACACTGATAAATAAACTTGGATAAAGATATTTGAAACAAACTAAAAACAGAATTGTTTCAAATTTTGCCAAATTCATGAAAACTTACAGAAACAAAGGAAAAACTTAATGAAGGATTAAAATTGGCCCCAAGATTTGGAATTTTTTTAAATATGGTCAAATTACTACAATTTTTTCATAGAAATAGTTGTGATAACACTATTAATACAAAATAACTTCTTTTTGGCATATCATTTTATAAATTACAAAGTTATGACCCTAAATTACGAATTATTTATGATGAATTTCATTATTTATAACAGTTTTTTGGCATAGTTAGCTTTGATGGGAACCCTTATCCTGAAAATTGTTTTGAATAGGCATTCAATATGAACCTTGCCATCTTTTTCTAATAACAGAATATTTTGGAACCCAAGTGGCAGCCAATGTTTTTCTGAAGCATTAAGGTACTAAAAATGCACAAAATCATTTGGTTTTGACCACTTTTCCAAAGACATGGGAACACATAATGTACTTTTATGAATAGATTTATTCTCTGCATTAAGTTTTGAAATTTATAAACCAATTCAATACCAAAGTGTGGCCTTTTTAATATTTGATGGTCAAGTTGAAATACAAGGTCAAACTTTGGTACAAGTGAAACTTGTTCTTTGTGTTTTTTTGTTTTGGTCCATAATTAGGAAATAAAATGCCAAATTGGTTTTTTATCAGTTTTAAAATTTAGTTTTTGTATTTATATTGAATACACAAAAAATTCAGAAGTATAAACTATAAGAAAATCCAAACAGAACCCTGTAACACATTTTCTATTTTCAGACCTGTGCAAAGGTGAATGCACACCAAATACCTCATTAAAGCCTAAATGTGTTCCTTCAGTATTAGCATAGAAAAAAACATCCTTTAAATCACAAAAGCAACTTAGAAAATAAAAATGTTCACACATATAATTGCCACTACATATTGGTACATTTATTATGTCACAGTATGTTATATGTGAAGTCTACCATAATAACAATATTAAGATACACATCTATGACCCATAGCTCTTTGATATTTAATGTTTATGTCAAGGTTATACCCCACTTCAAGTCGTACTGTTATATAAAAACATTTCCAACATTTTAACCTTTTATTTAAGCCACATCTAGCTAATCTGTTTTCATTGTGTTTTAAAAAGTTGAAATAAAACCAGAATTTTTTCTTTCAAACTAGTGATAAAAAATGTTTATTGGATCACTGTTAGGTTGATCAAGAGAGGCTGAAAGAAAATGATCTCAGATAATTATGTAATATATTCTGTGTTCAGAAACATCTCGGGTTAATATTTAGTTATTAAGATCAGATCAGCCCTTATCCTATATTTAAAATCTATCAAATTAGTAAACATGTATGTGCAATACTGTTGACATTTCCCTAGCCATGGGCTAATACAGAAAAAAGCTGTACAGGATCCGAGCCAAATACAGGACCATGAACTCACTTCCAGTTGCTTATAATTTACCTCTCATAAAACTTTGGATGTACTTTTATAAATGAGATAATCCCCTTGTGGTCTCGTGGTAGTGTGTTCGCCTTGAGCGCAGGAGGTCGTGGGTTCGAACCCTGGCCGGGTCAAACCAATGACTTTAAAATTGGTATTTGCTGCTTCTCCGCTAAGCACGCAGCATTAAGGAGTAAGAGCAAAGACTGGTCAGCTTGGAGTCGGAATAGTTTTTCTGGGTAAGGTGACATGTCTTCCTGTGGACTGTTACATTGCGAACTAGCACGTTAAAAATCCGACTCAGCGTGTCAGTCAAGTTAAAGCAGGGAAAATATTTATAAATACATTAACATGTTCTCGTCCATCATCATCATCATCATCATACATCAGATACATTTTTTAATCTTAATTCTTAACTTAAAATGACATAAAAAAGTTTTGATTTACAATGATCCTTTTTTTTTTATGATTTTTTGAAGGGAAAATTACACAGACCTTTCCATGTGACATTTTGGTTAAAATTCCTATTTCATTTCAGTTACCCAAAACATCCATTAAGGCAGACATTATGAATAAGAACAGTTAAATCCTGTTAGGAACTCTTTTTTTGGCTAAAAAAAATAAATATATTAGCAATAGACTGAAAGCTTATTGACAGGAAATGAAAAAGCTCATCAATTGACAAATTTGCAGTGTGAGAAAAGTTAATTGCATGGCAATTTGTGGCAATCAAAACAGCTTTTATTCTATAAAACCAAAAATCAAAGGGAGATAAACAGCTAACTTTTCCAACATTTCACTGTTCACACTAGGCTCACTTAGTCTGTATTCTGTATTGCTATGATATGCTTGACTGCTAGTACTAACACATTCTCATTACTGACATACATTGTTAAACCAATATATTGCTTAATTTTGTATCAAAGTGATGAAAAATCAACGATAAATGAAATTTAAATGAAAATCTTGATCCAATCAACTCTCTTTAAGATTTTGCTTTTAGTTTTTGGTTCTTATGAATACATTTCTCTCTATGTACTATTACATCAGTAGCTTTTCAAACATATGGACCTGATCGTTCTTCGAAAAGTTAATCCTGAAAAGCACTTTCAATACACTTGATTTTGTATTTTTAACCTTGTGATGCATAATATAAAATGGAATTTTGAGGGATCGACCTGTGTAGGAGTATATATGTACAATATACATGTATTTTGGAAAGTCATATAACACATCTTTATTTTACTGTTTAAATGTGAAGTTTCATTTAATTTTAAATAATAATTTTACCTTCCTGACAAAACTCAAACCTACCTGACAACATAAATTGTTCTTTAGTTTTTCATGGTCTAATATTTAAAAAAGATAGTTGAAATGGAATTTATTGTGGGTTTTAAATGCACTTGATGTAATCAATTCAATAATATAACAAAACAAACATGACATGTAAAAATTTATTTGTTTATGTCAAACCATATTAATTACAATTGAATTATTTATAGTTTTTCCTGTAGGACTTATCACTTCCTTAAATTTCATTTTGGAAAAAAAATAATGATATTTAACCTTTAAATCTGGATTTCTTAAAACCTAAGGCTCCACTCAAGAATCTGATTAACACATATATAAGTAAAATCACTGACTTCACTGTAAAAAAAATTTGACTGTACTGGACACAAAATGAGGGTTTGCCACTTTCATATAATTAAGGATAAAAATATGATCATTTTTACCAAACTTTTTCCATAGCACAAACACATTTTTGTTGGTTACAAAAGTGACACATGTAGAAATTACTGTACAAATAAGCCCTTATTAAATACCCCTGCACCAAAATAGTTATTATTAAAAAATCAATTAGTTGTCTGGCAGCTGAGATTTACCTGTTCACTGATAGAAATTACCCTGGATATTTGGTACCTATTTTGACACCCTGTATAGAAAATTGAATCCTCCCCATTTAACAATGTGTATGGTGCTATTATGGTTATGTTCATCCAATGCTATTTTTTGTATTTTCCACTAAAGATTGGAGGATGTAACAGGAGGGTCAAAATCCCATTAGCCTGAAAGATAGGATTCCTTATAGACAACAAGAGGCAAGAGGTTAGGGGAGGGGGTTAAAATATAATGACTAGTTGCCTATAATTGCTTCCGTCCATTTCATTTGAACTTTGGTGGATAGTTGTCTCATTTGCAATCATACCACATCTCCTTATTTTTATAAGAAAAATGTTCTATAATCTATCCCAACATTTCATTTCCATTCCAGATACTTATAGGAGCATTATAACTAAATGAAGTACCCCGGTAGTTTAAAAGCTATGATAATTTGAAATTCTGGTATCTAAGGGGATCTTGGTGTCAAATTACGGTGGCTAAGCAAAAGAATTAACATGAGGATTTATTTTCAATAGTTATGGGTGCATTATAACTAAATTAAGTAGTTTAAATGGTACCATGAATTGAAATAATGACATCTAAAAGAGGGGGATCAATTTTCCATGGAAAGAGTTGTCAATTTCCCATGGCACCAAATAAGTGATTTGTTCAATTTCGTTCAGCTGAGTGACTCATTCAAATCACACATACAATGTCTGATAAACATGATTTAGATCAGTGAAAAATAGCAATAGAAAGTTCAATGTCCCAAATGGCCAGCAAGTGCAACATACATAAATATAGCAGTAAATATTGATTTTTGCTATAATAAATACCTCAGGGGTGACTGGTCACTCGATAAATCCATAACAGGGAGATAATTCTGTATCTTTCTTGATACCTGAAATAATAATTAAAACACATTATATATACCAGTAAATGTATTATGATTTCATCAAAGTATTTTTTCTAAGTTTGACTCACTTTCATTTATATATAAACAGGTATGCCAAAATTTTGCATGTTTCAAATAAGCTCTATCTGAACCAAATCATATAGTGTTCACTATTGATAATTCAATTTCTCTAGCATTAAATGATATCATTATACAAATAAGGAGATGTGTAATGATTGCCAATGAGACAACTCTCCACAAAAGACCAAAGGACGAGGATGTAAATAACTAAAGGTCACAAAAAGGCTTCAACAATGAGCAAAAAATAAGGAGATATGATGATTGCCAATTAACAACTAACCATAGACAAAGACATGAACAATTACAGGTCACATGATGGCCTGCAACAATGAGCAAAACCTGTATCCTATTAAATGTTATAAAAGACCTTGGTATGACAAAATATGAAAATTTTTAAATAGAACACCAAAAGCTAGGCATAATACTCATGCTACTTTTTGCAATCTCTGACGTAAGAGACTAAGAGGAATATATATAAAACTTTTTAAACATAATATTTTTTTTAATAGACATTCTAAAATTTAAATAATTATTCTTTAATGAATTTATTCCCTTATGTAGGAAATAACAGTGATTTACACCAAGTATCGTGACTATCTACAATGCAAGAATAAGTTCTCAGACATAGTTTTAGGATATTACCATGTGAACTTGGCATTCAGACAGATTTTAATGTTAACTGAAATGTTTTTCTCTTACATATCTTTCATTGAAATAAACATTTATCATAAAAACCAAAGAAAAATTTATGACAACAACATGAATAAAATGCACTTTTTGTACACCTAGTTTCCAAGGAATAACACCTGCTAGCCCTTTTAATATATTTTTTTTTAGAATTGATATTATATGGCGATATATGCATATATATACAATCCACATTTTACACAAAAATTAAGAACAGCATGTGAATGGATTTACCAACAAGTAATTGAGCTTAAACAACAGCTACTAGAAAAGTTCATCTCATAAGTCACTTCAACTCAAATCTTTAAAGAGAGGATGCAATAAGGGTCTTATTTAGACTATATTTTCCCCGATTTACATTTATGAGTATTCTAAAATTCTCAAAACAAGTAGTTTAGGTTCCATCGTATCAAAAGAAATACAGTTATGGAGTAATAAAATGCCACTTCTACATATTCTGATGACAAATACAGAGATTTTGGTCAATTATCACACAAATATACAGAACAAGTAAACAATAATTTACCACAATGTTTGCCTGTATGAAGAATACCTCTAGATCTCATGAAAATATGTATAAGGAACTAGCATGTTAATGTTCATAATAATACAATATAAATTTCACACACTCCTATCAATTTTACGCAAAAGCATCTATTAATGACTTATAACACTTTACCTTTTAAGGTTAAATACATAACAATTCTCGTCACAAATTACACTACATGAAAACATACTTAAAGTCGACAAAAGAACGATTGATCAGTAAATAAATGGGGAATGTATCCATGGGACACAGATGATGCCCGCTTGCATATCACATAAAGTTATAAAGGGACATAACCGAATAACGGTAAAAGTGACGCTACCCAAATTTTGTAGTAATAAGTATTGTGTATAAGTTTCATAACATTTGGTTGAGGCATAAGTAATAAGAGAATGGAAACAAAAATCAGCAATTTTGTTCATTTGTAAAGGGCATAACTCTAGAACGGTTAAAGTGACACCACCAAAATTCAAACTTGATCTGTTTTTGTGGAATAAGCATTGTTTATAAGTTTCATAACATTTGGTTGAGGCAAACTAAAGTTAGAGAACAGAAACAAATAAAATGCTCCGTAGGGCGCAGCTTGATACGACCGCAGAGGTCGAACCCTGAATAGTTGGGGCAAGTATGGACACAACATTCAAGCTTGATACAGTTCTGAATTTGGATTGTGATTAAATATTTGACACAGCATAGGTTTCTGACACAGAATGAATGTGGTCTAAGAACTTAAAAATTTTAAATTGGACATTCACCTATTATGGTCCAATATCCAAAATCTAAATACATGGTTAGATTCAGCATATCAAAGAACCCCAAGAGTTCAATTTTGATGAAATCAAACAAAGTTTAATTTTGGACCCTTTTGATCTCAATGTGGACAAAGTTGATAACAGGGCCCAAAATCAAAATCTAAATACATGGTTAGATTCAGCATATCAAAGAACCCCATATATTCAATTTTGTTGAAATCAAACAAAGTTTAATTTTGGACCCCGACTTGGACCAACTTGAAAACTGGGCCCATAATCAAAAATCTAAATACATGTTTAGATTCAGCATATCAAAGAACCCTAAGAATTCAATTTTGTTAAAATCAAACCAAGTTTAATTTTGGACCCTTTGGACCTTAATGTAGACCAATTTGAAAAGACGACCAAAATTAAGAATCTAAATACACGGTTAGATTCGGCATATCAAAGAACCCCAAGAGTTCAATTTTGATGAAATCAAACAAAGTTTAATTTTGGACCCTTTGACCTCAATGTGGACAAAGTTGATAACGGGCCCAAAAATCAAAAATCTAAATACATGGTTAGATTCAGCATATCAAAGAACCCCATATATTCAATTTTGTTGAAATCAAACAAAGTTTAATTTTGGACCCCGATTTGGACCAACTTGAAAACTGGGCCCATAATCAAAATCTAAATACATGTTTAGATTCAGCATATCAAAGAACCCTAAGAATTCAATTTTGTTAAAATCAAACTAAGTTTAATTTTGGACCCTTTGGACCTTAATGTAGACCAATTTGAAAACGGGACCAAAATTAAGAATCTAAATACATGGTTAGATTCGGCATATCAAAGAACCCAAATAATTCAATTTTGATGAAATCAAACAAAGTTTAATTTTGGACCCTTTGGACCTCAATGTGGACCAATTTAAAACGGGGCCCAAATGCAAAACTTAATACACGATTAGATTCAGCATATTAAAGAACCCCAAGAGTTCAAGAATAAAACCCCATTGAAATTGGTCAAGAAATAAGCAATTTATACAAAGTATCTTCTTTTGCACAATACTGTGCAATTGAATATTTCTTGCAATTGCGCAATACTGTGCAATTGAATATTTCTTGCTATTGTGCAATACTGTACAATTGACAATTTCTTGCTATCGCGCAATATTGTGCTATTGGATATTTCTTGCTATTGCGCAATACTGTGCAATTGAAGATTTCTTGCTATTGCGCAATACTGTGCAATTGAAAATTTCTTGCTATTGCACAATACTTATTATATAATAATTTACACATCCTGTTAGGTGTGTATCTCCTGCCATATCATTATTATTTGCTTTTAAATATAAATCAGAAATAACCAACTTAAAATGGAAAATTTTAAAGAAAAAAAGGAAAAAAACCCCCCAATTTTTGAACCCCTTATGATTCATCACCCCAAACTCAATCCCAGCCTTCCTTTGAGGTATGGTACCTTGCAGTACAATTTCAGAGATCCATACACTTGAACACAAGTTATTGTCTGGAAACTAGAAAATGCTTATTTTGGCCCTTTTGGCCCCTAATTCCTAAACGTTTAGGCAATTACCCCAAACTCAATTCCAGCTTTCCTTTGTGATATGGAACCTTGTAGTACAATTTCAGAAAGATCCATACACTTACACACAAGTTATTGTCATGAAACTAGAAAATGCTTGTTTTTGCCCCTTTTGGCCCCTAATTCCTAAAATTTTGAGGCAATTACCCCAAAATCAATCCCAGCATTCCCTTTGTGATATGGAACCTTGTGGTACAATGTCAGAGAGATCCATACACTAACACACAAGTTATGTCTGGAAGTTACAAAATGCTTATTTTGGCCCTTTTGGCCCCTAATTCCTTAACTGTTGGTACCATAACCCCAAAATCAATCCCAACCTTCCTTTTGTGATATTGAACCTTATGGTAAAATTTCATAGAGATCCATTCACTTAAACTAAAGTTAGAGTGCGAAACCAATGCGTCTTCGACGACGACGCCGACGCCGGACGACGGCGGCGACGACGACGCCAACGTCATACCAATATACGACCACAAAATTTTTTATGGCCGTATAAAAATTCAGCAATTTTTTCATTTGTTAAGGGCATAACTCTAGAATGGTAAAAGTGACACCACCAAATTTCAAACTTGATCTGTATTTTGTGGTAATAAGCATTGTGTATCGTTTCATAACATTCGGTTGAGGCATAAGAAAGTTAGAGAACGGAAATGAAAAATTCAGCAATTTTTCCATTTATAAAGGGCATAACTCTAGAACGGTTAAAGTGCCTCACCAAAATTCAAACTTGATCTGGGTTTTGTAGTAATGTGCATTGTGTATAAGTTTCATAACATTTGGTTGAGGCATAAGTAAGTTAGAGAACGGAAACCAACTTTGGGACGTAAGGACGGATGTACGTACAGACGGACAAGGGTAAAACTTAATGCATACCTGTCAACTGACCCAGATCCTGCGGGTGTGATCCGAGATTTTCACGATTCTGAGGGGTCACCGGAACATCCACCGTGTGATCATATAACCCAGGAATTCGAATATAACTCGTTTTCACCCGGATTCCTAAGCCTTCAGACTGATTAATTCGTAATTCTTCAAGTTCAACTAGCTGTGTAAACTCAGCTCAAGTGACCCATTTCAGTGCATGGCTTCACTTGACAGCTTTGGTGTCAAACACACTGTTAATTAACACCAATTACATTAGCTTTAGGTAGTAAATAATTTGTGTATTTCAAAGTTATTTTAAAAGCAATTTGAGTTACTTCCCTTTTATGTCAATTCACAATATACTCCTTAAACTTATGTTTTTCTGTAAAAGATTAATTCTAAAATGAATTTGATGCAAAACATATCAGAATAATACTTTTACTTATATTGTTCTACCTTAGAACAATCAAAAATAAAAATTTTGAAAATTACTTTTTCATCTATACCTCCTTTAATTGTTTAACTTTATTTTATTATACTCTAATATCATCATATGATATGTTCTACTGTTTAAAAGCTGCACAAATGTATGCAAAGAAAACACAAATTGGCACATTGAATGTCATGGAATGAACATGAACAGGAATAAAGGCAATATAACACACATCTATCAATGACCTCCAAGTGCAATGAAATAATAATATGTAAAATTTTAAATTACTTAACCATGTGGACATGTTTTGGAAACTTTGATATAAATTGTAAGAAAATGTCCCTAAATACTGAAATTCAGCTCGAAAAAGTTCGCAGCGTTATGACCTGAGATTTCATTCTTCTATGCAGGTCATCACCTGCATTTTCATTGTCATAGGTTGACAGGTATGTTAATGCCCCTCCGCTATGGGGTGGGGGGGGTTTGGTTGCATAAAATTCTTGAAAAAAAATTAGTAATAGAGTCAGCAAAACTGTGTCTCACCTGCAACTGCTACTGTCATTATTAAAGATTAAAGTGCAATGCTGACTGTCAAAAAACTAAGTCCATCAGTCAATATAATAATAATTCAGAAAAATGAATTTGAAAAAAAAAACATAAAATGCCATGATGGTTTGACAAAGTTATTCATGTCTAAAAAACTTTAACCCAAGACTTGTCCAAAAGTAAAAGCAAAAATATCAGTCAAAATATGGAAAAAACAATGTTTTCAAATATTTCCTCAGACTGGTTTGTCTCTTTATAATAAAGAAGCATCTGTCCAAGTTTCATAAAAATTTCATAACGGTTTGGAAGTCATTGATGTCTAGAGAAAACTTTAACTAAAGACTAAACCTAAATGTGGACCTAAATGTGGACGATGTAGAGGAAAGAATGTAGGATCATTATGTCTCTGATTTGCAACAAAGGCTGCAGGCAAAAATCAAAATCAATCTGTATGTCCTTATCCAGAACATTGGATAATAAAATGCTTCGCTGAGCGCAGCTGGATAGGACCGCAGAGGTCCAACCCTGAACAAAAATGGACACAATATTCGCGCTTGATAAAGGTCTGAATTTGGATTGTAATTAAATATTTGACACATAATAGGTTTCTGACACAGAATAACTGTAGTCAAAGAACTTAGAATTGGTTATATGATTTGAATTTATATTCAATTTTTGCTTTTGTGCAATACACCATGCTGTTAACGTATTGACCGCACCACCCTTTATATTGCAAAATAAAATATTTTAAGAAATTTCTTTTAAATTTCTGAAATCTGAATTGAGAAAAATTGCCCCTCCCCACAATTTCTTTTTAAGCCCCCAAATGTTTTCCCTCCCCTTTTCCAAAAAAATTTCTTTCCTCAAGATATGGTCATAATCCATTGGGTTTGCAACCATAATTACCAATTAAAATACATCATAAAATAGAAAATGACATACTTAATCATGGCTAAAATTAATATTCCTTTAATAGTAACTTCTAAAATTAATTGACAGCTAATCACCTCAAGACAATACAACATCTTTATACATAATTTAAAAGCAATGTAAGGGAGGTAATCCAATTTTTTTTTAATACTTTAAATGAATTTGGATTACCTCCCTTACACTGCTTTTAAATTGTCCATTAACCAGGAAACCCTTGTTTTTCCCCTTTTTTGCCCCTAATTCCTAAACGGTTTGAGCCATAACCCCTCAAAGTCAATCCTAACCATCCCTTTGTGATATGGAACCTTGTGGTACAATGTCAGAGAGATCCATACACTATCACACAAGTTATTGTCTGGAAGTTACAATAAAATGCTTCGCTGGGCGCAGCTTGATACGACTGCAGAGGTCAAACCCTGAACAGTTGGGGCAAGTATGGACACAATATTCAAGCTTGATACAGCTATGAATTTGGATTGTATTTAAATATTTGACACAGCATAGGTTTCTGACACAGAATGAATGTGGTCTAAGAACTTAAAATTTTTAATTTACCTATTATGGTCCAGTATCCAAAATCTAAATACATGGTTAGATTCAGCACATCAAAGAATCCAAAGAATTCAATTTTGATGAAATCAAACAAAGTTTAATTTGGACCCTTTTGACCTCAATGTGGACAAAGTTGATAACGGGCCCAAAAATCAAAAATCTAAATACATGGTTAGATTCAGCATATCAAAGAACCCCATATATTCAATTTTGTTAAAATCAAACAAAGTTGTAGTACAATTTCATAAAGATCCATACACTTACACACAAGTTATTGTCCTGAAACTAGAAAATGCTTGTTTTTGCCTTTTTGGCCCCTAATTCCTACAATCAATTTTGAGGCAATTACCCCAAAATCAATCCCAGCATTCCCTTTGTGATATGGAACCTTGTGGTACAATGTCAGAGAGATCCATACACTAACACACAAGTTATTGTCTGGAAGTTACAAAATGCTTATTTTGGCCCCTTTTGCCCTTTAAATTCCTTAACTGTTGGTACTATAACCCCAAAATCAATCCCAACCTTCCTTTGTGGTATTAAACCTTATGGTAAAATTTCATAGAGATCCATTCACTTGAACTAATGTCATATCAGAAATTTATGAATAATTAAAGGGAGGTTACATGTACCTTAATAGATATAAACCAGGCACCAAAGTTTAATGAAAACTGCTCAAAGCACTGTAAAGGTATTGTCTGAAAACTAGAAAATTACCCCTTTTTTTATGAATAAAATCCCATAACTAGGAAATGTAAAATCTAAAATCTACAAAAATCGAAAGGGAGCTTACATCAATAGATATAAACAATTCACCAAAGTTTCATGAGAACTGCTGATAGCATTTTTGAGTTATTGTCCGAAAACTGGAAAATCACGCTTTATTTAATGAATAAAACCCCATAACTCGGAAACGTAAAATCTAAAATTTATTAAAATCGAAAGGGAGCTCATGTCAATAGATATAAACAATTCACCAAAGTTTCTTGCAAATTGGTAAAAGTATTTATGAGTTATTGTCCGTAAACTGGAAAATCCCCCCTTTTTTTAATGAATAAAACCCCATAACTCAGAAACGTAAAATCAAAAATTTATAAAAACGAAAGGGAGCTCACGTCAACAGATATAAACAATTCACCAAAGTTTCATGCAAATTGGTTAAAGCATTTTTGAGTTAATGTCTGACAAGTTGACGACTGACGGACAGATGGATGGACAGACGGACAAAGGTATACCATAATACATCCCGTAAATGGACATATAAAAACTCTACCTTGTGTGAGGTTTATTCCCTTTCAAGGAGATTTCAATCAATTTAGTCCGGCAATCATTTCTGTTTATCATTCTGATTAATAAACAAACAATGGAACATGTGCATATAAACTATATACCCCAAACTCTATGTCAGAGTTATTACAATCTGATCAGGAATGAAATTACAGGCAAATCTGGCAACCTTCAGCCAGGAGATTTATTAGAGTAGTATCCTATATGATCCAACAAGTGAAACATTCTTTATACATGTTATATATAGGTTATAAAACAGTAAATGGTCATAATCAAGTTTCTTGGCAGAACACACTGATATATATGAACACAATTACTACACTCTAAGGTAAAATCTCAACTGATCCAGATAAAAGACAAATATGAAATCAATTAATTTAAACACAAATATTACACTATGTACTCTTACTATCTGTATGCAAGCAAGATAAAAATAAAAGCAGCCAAATTATAAACATAACCTTGTATCCAAGTATCAGAAAACATCTGTTTATTTCTGTAACTATATATACTTTATAAGGTGAATGACCTCTTGATATTTTTTCATTTGAGTGTATATGAACCTTCCCACACTATCATATAAATGAAAGTTTGCAATTGCTTTAAAGCAATACAAGTCCCACTACTAGGAGCAAGAATTGCTCACATTGCAAAATATACCAAATTCATAGCTTAGTGCATTTGAGTTCAATCAAGTTGATAATAGAATTTTTGAAAAGGTTTTAAATTCATTGTTGCACACATGTTCTTTCAATTATTACACAATTTTTTGCAGCAACTACAAATTAGGTGATAACTGTCGTAAATTTAGTTTACCTAGCGACGCAAAGCGCAGCTAGTTAAACGGCTATTTGCGACAGAAAATCAAATTTTACAAAGGCTAAGCTTAAAATACATTACAGTTATCTCCATTCTAATGCCATATTAGAATAAATTCCATTTAAGGAATAGTTTGGCTTAAAAATGCTATAAATGAAAAAGTCTGCGAAACTGTTACATCGTCTTTGGCATCTAACCAATTCAACGTCATAGGTATACTCCCGATGTCAAACATAAACACTAGACATATTTATACTTTTCATACACTTCTGAATGGTACAAATATTGACAATAAGATTTTGAGGCACTTTTATTTGTTTATTTTTTGAAAATTACATACCAAAATTTCAGAATTCAAAATGGTGGCTTTCCTTTGTTACGGACTGGTAGAATGTGGAATCTAACCATTCGAAATATTTGTCAACGTCCAATGAAAATTATCGTTCTAAACGAATTGCTTTAGAATCAGAGCTTCTTGAACTTTAGAACCAACAGTGGGACATGTTTTCAGATCAATCATTTGTCCTGAGAAAATGCAACAAAATTTCTTAAATGTGTATTAATTGAAAGAAAACCATATCTAATGATGTAATAAATAGAAAGAACACAATCTCTGTGCAAGTCATTGAAAAAATCAGATAAAATTTGTCTACATGTGTATATAATGTCTAAAAATCCTTAGAGAAACAGAATCAACAACTGTTCGTATTTTGTGTGATACAATATTTTTCCACCCTCTACAATTAAATTTAAAATTTTCATAAAAATAACTGTCTGAAGAGAAGAAATGCAATGGTAAAATCTATATTTCAAATTCTTGCCCGATTGATATTTTTCCGACTGATTGAATTTTTTTATGATCAACATATACATGTATGTTTGATCTGAGATCTTCATTTGGAGAAATTCAATTATGACGTAAATATATATATATAAAACCTGCCGACAAAGGGGCGCTGTGGTTGTCATGGATAAAACAGATTACATAGCAGAGGCAAATCGCCAACTTTCAAACTCCATTTTTTATAAACAATTAACCACAGATCTAACACTAAATACTATTTGAAGGATCAACACCATCCTTCAAGAGATGTTCGACAAAGAGCATATAGACAGTCATTGATTATCTCCGACCTCTTGAGAACGAAGCAAAGGCCGGAAGATTCTATATGTTGCCTAAAATACATAAACGGGCAATCCAGGTCAACCAATTGTTTCAGCAAATAGTCATTCAATTATTACACAATTTTTGCAGCAACTACAAATTAGGTGATACCTGTTGTAAATTTAGTTTACCTAGCGACGCAAAGCGCAGCTAGTTAAACGGCTATTTATGACAGAAAATCAAATTTACAAAGGCTAAGCTTAAAATACATTACAGTTATCTCCATTCTAATGCCATATATTAGAATAAATTCCATTTAAGGAATAGTTTGGCTTTAAAATGCCATAAATGAAAAAGTCTGCGAAACTATTACATCGTCTTTGGCATCTAAACAATTCAACGTCATAGGTATACTCCGATGTCAAACATAAACACTAGACATATTTATACTTTTCATACACTTCTGAATGGTACAAATATTGACAATAAGATTTTGAGGCACTTTTATTTGTTTATTTTTTGAAAATTACATACCAAAATTTCAGAATTCAAAATGGTGGCTTTCCTTTGTTACGGACTGGTAGAATGTGGAATCTAACCATTCGAAATATTTGTCAACGTCCAATGAAAATTATCGTTCTAAACGAATTGCTTTAGAATCAGAGCTTCTTGAACTTTAGAACCAAGCTCCGTAATGGTAAACTATACAGTGGGACATGTTTTCAGATCAATCATATGTCCTGAGAAAATGCAACAAAAATTTCTTAAATGTGTATTAATTGAAAGAAAAACCATATCTGATGATGTAATAAATAGAAAGAACACAATCTCTGTGCAGGTCATTGAAAAAAATCAGATAAAATTTGTCTACATGTGTACATAATGTCTAAAAATCCTTAGAGAAACAGAATCAACAACTGTTCGTATTTTGTGTGATACAATATTTTTCCACCCTCTACAATTAAATTTAAAATTTTTATAAAAATAACTGTCTGAAGAGAAGAAATGCAATGGTAAAATCTATATTTCAAATTCTTGCCCGATTGATATTTTTCCCAGACTGATTGAATTATTTTTTTATGATCAACATATACATGTATGTTTGATCTGAGTTCTTCATTTGGAGAAATTCAATTATGACGTAAAATATATATATATAAAACCTGCCGACAAAGGGGGCACTGTGGTTGTCATGAATAAAACAGATTACATAGCAGAGGGAAATCGCCAACTTTCAAACTCCATTTTTTTTATAAACAATTAACCACAGATCTAACACTAAATACTATTCAAGGATCAACACCATCCTTCAAGAGATGTTCGACAAAGAGCATATAGACAGTCATTGATTATCTCCGACCTCTTGAGAACGAAGCAAAGGCCGGAAGATTCTATATGTTGCCTAAAATACATAAACGGGCAATCCAGGTCAACCAATTGTTTCAGCAAATAGTCATCCAATTGAAAAGATATCAGAATTTGTAGACCATCATCTAAGACCTCATGTGAAAGAACTACCCTCTTACATTCAAGATACGACTGATTATCTAAAGAAAATGGATGGCCTCGATCCTCTACCAAGCAATACTATACTTGCATCCATGGACGTGTCTTCTTTATATACTAACATTCCACAAGACGAAGGAATAGCAGCGTGAAGAGGTATGGAACACTCGTAGTGAAAAAATCCTCCAACTGAGTGCCTTGTTACACTTCTGAAACTAGTGCTAGAGAACAATAACTTCTCTTTCAATGAAAACAATATCTCCAGATAGACGGTACTAGTATGGGCACAAAATGGCCCGTCATATGCCAACATATTTATGGGCCAACTTGAAAACGCCTCTTGGCTAGTGCTCCATACCAGCCCTTATCATGGTTCCGATTCATTGACGATATTGATTTCAAATGGACAGATTCACAAGAACATCTTAATGAATTTCTAGGACACTAACTCTTTCCACCATTCAATAAAATTTACATATGAATCATCTATGGAGAAAATAAACTTCCTAGACACTACGAGTTACATCAAGAATGGAACCATTATAACGGACCTTCATACCAAAAAACGGACAAACATCAATTCCTTTCTCCTAAAAGTTGCCATCCTAAACACTGCTCCCGTGGCATCCCATTCAGCCAGGCATTGCGAATCAAGAGAATATGCTCTACTGAAAATATGCAAAATGCTAGACTTGGACAACTACGTAAACATCTAGTTGTTCGAGGATATAATAACAACATCATAGATAGCGCTTTCGAAAGAGCAAACAAAACTAGTCGCCAAGAACTTCTAGAGTACAAAGATAAGAATAAAGCAGCTAACAGAACACCCTTGTACTCACTTACCATCCTGATTTTAAAAATGTGTCTTCCATTGTTCAGAAGCATTGGAAAATTATAGAAAATGATTCAAATCTTAAAAAGTATTTTCCTCACCACCAGTCATGGCCTCAGACAAATTAGTGACATCTGTATTAGCAAAGCAGCCTACTCCATCTCCGGTTGCTACAAACAATGTGGTCGAAGGAACTGCTTGTGTTGTAAAGCTGCCAATACAAGCAGTTCTTTCATCAGCTCCGTTACTAAACAAAATTATACCATCTACTCAAATTCCAACTGTAAAACGGAGAACTCAATTTATATATTAACATGTGACACTTTTGCATTCAGTATGTGGGAGAAACAATGGACAAATTTAATATTCGCTCAATAACCATCGTTCATGGTACAAAACCAACAAAACTGTCCTCTCACAAGACATCTTCATTCAACGAAACATTCTTTTGATAATGTTACTTTCCAAATCATAGAAGTCAACACCGAGTGGGACAACACAGCGAGAAGGAGAAGAAAAATTTTGGATCCACCAACTCCACACTTTAGAACCTGATGGTCTTAACGAAAAAGATGAGAAAAGATACAGGAAAGATAAAGAATAATTTAGTACACAGCATCGTCCCTTTTATCCTGTAATATTGGCCAATGGACGTTGCTAACTTCAACTACCAATTTTGTAAAAATCTTGAACTTCATCCAAATTATGTATTATTTTCAAGGCAGCTAAATTCAAGTGCAACATATACATTGAGCTGCAAAAGTTTCTTATCATCTACATCCGATTTCACCTGGATAGATGCACGCTTGATAAAGCTAGTTAGTCTAGCGAAATATTGCGTTTATTTTCATCATTTTGTAAATATTTTAAACATTCTTATATTTACATACCAAATAGTGTGTTAAAATTACATTGTTAGGCAATCCATATATATATATATATATATATTCCAATTGAATATTCTATAGATCTGTATTATTTGTAACTTCTACATTATCATGATTATGGTATAAAATTATCATTTTACAAATATTTCTTTGTCTTTATTGTTAATCAACCAAATAAAAGAAATTTCTTATAAAGTTCGTTATCAATATTCATCATCAAAATCATGAAGATCTGTTTTCAAGTCTTTTTTTTACATTACCAATCTATGCATGCGACTATCGTGTTTATAAGATGAAATAATCACTGCCTTCTTTAATTTCATAAAAAAAAAGACCAATTACCCTATCTTATGTCATACAACTAATTATGAATTTGCTATTTTCGCACACAATGAGCAGTCATAAAGACATAACAGCAAATTGATTATTGATTCCATCCTAACAGAGATATATGATCTGAAATGACAGGAAAACTCTGGTCTCAATGGCCATTTAAATAGGTTGTGTAAATTCTTTAATAACTTCTCTGGTGTGAAGAATAAAAAAAAACTCTCTTGATACATTGTTTCCAAGACTGCAAATCAATGTCAGAAGCCAGATAAAGAACAGAATCACTGTATCTCAATGGATATCTCAATAGAAAAGCCAAGATAGTTTTCTTTAAATTACTTACATGTACAAATTTAAATCAAAGCCTAAATCTATGAAAAAATCACATCAGTTCCAATGAAGATACATTAGGGGTTGAAAGAATTGGGGAGGAATATATCAGATTATAAAGTTCAGGGGTATAACCTGAGGAAGTTCAGGAGTATAACCCAAGAAAGTTCAAGAGCATAACCTAAGGAAGTTCAGGAGTATAACCTGAGGAAGTTCAGGAGTAAAACCTTAGGAAGTTCAGGAGTATAACCCAAGAAAGTTCAAGAGCATAACCTAGGGAAGTTCAGGAGTATAACCTTAGGAATTTCAGGAGTATAACCTGTGGAAGTTCATGAGTATAACCCAAGAAAGTTCAAGAGCATAACCTAAGGAAGTTCAGGAGTATAACCTGAGGGAGTTCAGGAGTATAACCTGAGGAAGTTCAGGAGTATAACCCAAGAAAGTTCAAGAGCATAACCGTAGGAATTTCAGGAGTATAACCTGAGGAAGTTCATGAGTATAACCCAAGAAGGTTCAAGAGCATAACCTAAGGAAGTTCAGGAGTATAACCTTAGAGAGTTCAGGAGAATAACCTGAGGAAGTTCAGGAGTATAACCTGAGGAAGTTCATGAGTATAACCTGAGGACGTTCATGAGTATAACCCAAGGAAGTTCAAGAGCATAACCTAAGGAAGTTCAGGAGTATAACCTTAGAGAGTTCAGGAGAATAACCTGAGGAAGTTCAGGAGTATAACCTGAGGAAGTTCAGGAGTATAACCCAAGAAAGTTCAAGAGCATAACCTAAGGAAGTTCAGGAGTATAACCTGAGGAAGTTCAGGAGTATAACCGTAGGAATTTCAGGAGTATAACCTGAGGAAGTTCATGAGTATAACCCAAGAAAGTTCTAGAGCATAACCTAAGGAAGTTCAGGAGTATAACCTGAGGAAGTTCAGGAGTATAACCTGAGATAGTTCAGGAGTATAACGTTAGGAAGTTCAGGAGTATAACCTGAGATAGTTCAGGAGTATAACGTTAGGAAGTTCAGGAGTATAACCTAATTAACCTGAGGAAGTTCAGGAGTATAACCATAGGAATTTCAGGAGTATAACCTTAGGAAGTTCATGAGTATAACCCAAGAAAGTTCAAGAGCATAACCTAAGAAAGTTCAAGAGTGTAACCTGAGGAAGTTCAGGAGTGTAATCTGAGGAATTTCAGGAGTATAACCGGAGGATATTCAGGAATATAACTCAAGAAAGCTCAGGAGTAAAACGTAAAGAAGTTCATTAATATAACCCAAGGAAGTTTAGATGTAACCTCAGGATGAATGCATACATTTGTAGTTAATCAAAATACTTTTTACCAAACTCTTACATTTGTGATCCAAAATAAGATTCTTATTAGTGAGGTTTAAAACACTGTATGTCAATGGTAATGCCAATGTTAAACAAGAAAAAATTACATATTTTACACTTTGGCCAATATCAAACACGTCTTTGAAATAAAATGCAAAAAACAAAGGATATTTTTTTTACTGATCAGTTGTTAAAATACTATCGTAGACAATTTTTCAACTATACTTGAATTAAAGACTCAATCAACCATGTCATGCATGTTGTCAACTAAGGGGTGTCAATCAATATTAGCTGAGGAAGCATCTACATAAGGTTACATGTACCTTAAGGTATTTTCATTCTGTACAAACTTCTGTGCTATTCTGGTCTTTTAACCTTTTAAGTAAAAACAAGTCAGATTATTGAATGTTATACAACATGTACACTGTAATTTGTTATACAACTTATACAGTACACATAAAGTGATTTAGTAGAAAATCTCTATTGCTGGTATTAACTTATTGTGAGACATAATGATTGCCAGTGACTGAAGCTTATCACTTGTCATATACTGCAAATTCAGAAATTTTTGCTACGTTTTCCCCAATGCCAAAACTGTGATGGGATAGATTTCGCATAACCCGAATAATTCAGTCCCTCCCCGTAATCGATCTCTCCTACTTGCGAGGGCCTGAATTCCTAACACGATAAAAAATCTTCACGAATCCTCGATTGTGATTGGTGCCCTGTAGAAGAGGTGACCAGTCATTAATCAGCTCAATTTTATCGAGATAGGTAAATCCCATGCTAATTCCGAATGATTGTCTATGCATTCAGGCGTTTATGAAGAAATCATAGATCAGCGGAATATAACGACTGAATTATTCGGGTTACATGTAGGTTTCACAAAAATAAAAATTTGCATTTTAGATTTAAATAGTTTATGTAGAATATTCAGAAATTAGCAGTGACCATGGTGACCCATCGATTCCGGCATTTTAATTGATTGATTGTTGTTTGCTTTACGCCCCATTAGCACAAAAAGGCTATATCGCAGCGAGAGCTAATTGGAATATTTTTACAATTTAAGGTATATTTTTAAAATCAGACAAAAGGTCCTTCAATAAACTAAAATTCTAGACTGAAGGAAATTTATTATTTACAAATAAAAATCAACACTAAGATAACGTGATAAAAATTAAAATTCAGAAATTAACAGTGACCCATCGATTCCAGCATTTTAACTTTCATTTTCAAATTTTCAAATGGACGTCAAGTTACGAGAGAATGAATGAGGTGTTAGATAATGTATTCATATTGACCCAGGGTCATTTGCATAAATCAGCTCCAATAATGCATTGCGCCTTACTTTTTCTCGTTGGTCACGTGACAATCTTTCAAAGTGAACCTTTAAATGCCGGAATCGATGGGTCACTGTGAAAACTGTCCAAATGTGAGAAAATAAAAGGTGGCAGGTAGATGAAACTTACATAAATGAAGAGATAAACGAAAAAATGAACAAATTGAGGCCCGATTTATATTGATCCAAGGCCGTCACTTTTCTCCAGAAGCAACGAAGAGGCGCATCCATTTTGGACGGGCAAATATCCACTTTTTGATATGGGATGAGCTCTGACGTCCCACAGCCCAGCTTGTCTGGCAAATTAGCTGTTGGACTTTAGAGCAATCTAGACTAGTGATTTTGTTACTGGATTGCCTCGCATTTTTTTTTATATGTGTACTTTATCCATTTAAATGGCACTATCAATATCTATAATACTAAAATAACGAAGTCCAATTTGTTAGCCGGCATGACGTAAAAACGACAAATCAAAGAATTCAACTTAATATATAACTAATATAGGACAATAGTGTCGATTAAAAATTTACAACATTCCAGGCTCTTTCAGAGTTCTCAATATCTTTTTTTCCTGGTGGTCATCAAGACCACCAAGACTAAAAATCTGGTGGTCCTTGAGAAAATCTGGTGGTCCTGTAATTTTACTTGAATTTATCAAACACCTATTTATAGTTACAAATGTACATGAAAGTCATTGCTCAATACTATATTAACTCCATCCTAGTTTCTATGTTATATTTTATATGTTATATTTTGACTTGGATGGAGAGTTGTCTCATTGGCACTCATACCACATCTTCTTATATCTATATATGTTTGGTTTTTTTAATGAAAGTTTGAACTTTGCATTGTTCACTAATTTGTATACTTTGTCAGTTTGATAACATGCTTGATTTCATTTTTGTTTTATGTCTCAAGCATTATACTACCTTTACTTTACCTAAGTCTTTTAAGGGCTCATGTGGAAATTCAATCCTTTTTAGCCCACCCAAATTAGTTAAAAGCTAAACTCATAACAATCCTGCATTTTATGGGTCACTTTTGGTTGATTTAATAATTCAAATTTTAAATAGTTAATATTTAAAGAAGTCCAAATTCATCATAAGAGCAGGTATTTAATTTCTTCCTAATGCCAATCCACTCATATTAAGAACCAATAAAAATTGTAATAAAAAATTTATCACTAGAACTGGTACATAACATCTTCCCAATGATGATCAAGTTGTATTTTAAAGTTATCAACGGTATTTGCAGACACAACATAATGGGTAAACTGTTCCAATCGTTTACAATTCGTTAGAAAAAATGCCTTTAACGAAATGATGAATTACATCGAGGCTTTATAAGTTTAAAGCTGTGTCCACTGCAATCATTTACAGTGAAAAGTGCATTAAAATAATAGAAATAAAAGAGTAAGTCTTGTAATATAGAAAAAATTTTGTAATATAGAAAAAATGTTCAGTCTTTGTAAAAGCCTTTGTTCAAATTCACAGTCCTCTGGTTTAGCACCCTCTCTGATAGTCCGAGATTATTCTGACGTCCAACGGCTGTTTTGCCAGACAAGCTGGGTTCATGGGACCGCCCCAGCTTGTCTGACAAAACAGCCGTTGCACGTCAGAGTAATCTCGGACTACCTCTCTGAACGAAATGGGCCATGCCGAAGCCATGATGACTTTTACGACTGGTTATTTGTCAAAAGTATTACTGTAATTTTGAGCTATGCTACAAAAGTTAAATTACAGAAGTAACCAGTACAAAAACTATCTGAATACCAAAGAAACCGACGACTGGTTCTTTTTCAAAAGTATTACCGTAATTCTGAGCTATGTAGTTAAAGTTTGTTTACATCAGCAACCAGTTCAAAAGCTATCTGAATACCGAAAAGATGTTAAAACAAAAGTGAACAACCACCAAAATGCTGTCGGTCATCAGGACTGCCACTACACATGCAATTGTCGGTCCTAGCCGATTTTTGGCGGTCAGGACCGACGGTTTTCGAGAACACTGCCTTTTGTTTTCCACATAATTAATAATACCAATAATCAACAAGTTCTGATACTGATACCATAGTATATGTCATATGTAGTTTCCGTTGTAGTATGTATGAATGTTGTGCATCTTCCTCCTTTAATAGGAGCACCACCATGGGTTATTGTGTTAAGGGACATTTAACTAACTGTATCGGAACAGATTTAATGTGAGCATTTGCCTACCCAGTTTCCCAGCCTGGACGTGATGGGTCTTACTACCAGAAAGTTAACCTCCCCTAAAACAATGAGTACAATGCAGTAAAACATTTGTTAAATTAAGAGCCTAACCAGGGTTGGCAAAACCTGGGTTTTAAGAGTACATATTGCCCAGTCCAGTGGGAAATACACAGGCAAATTTTGCTCACATGACATTCACA
This sequence comes from Mytilus coruscus, assembly GCA_017311375.1. NCBI lineage: Eukaryota > Metazoa > Mollusca > Bivalvia > Mytilida > Mytilidae > Mytilus > Mytilus coruscus. The sequence continues at coordinate 64,107,659 of CM029595.1, forward strand.
TGAAATTCACCTCAAACGAGCTTATATGTTAAACTCAGGTGAATTGAGATTCACATGTATCTCACATGAAATTTTTCAAGTGAACTTTACCAAAATAAATGGAGAATGTGTCCATGGGACACAGATGATGCCCCCACTTTCATACAACATTATAAAGGGGCATAACATGAGAACGGTAAAAGTGATGCCACCCAAATTCAATCTTGATTGGTATTTTGTGGTAATAAGCATTGTGTATAAGTTTCATAACATTTGGTTGAGGCAAACTAAAGTTAGAGAACAGAAATCAATTTTGGGACGTATGTACGGACGTACTGACGGACGGACGTAAGGACAAAGGTTACACTTAATGCCCAATCCAGAGACGGCAGGGGCATAAGAATTAGTATATTTCATGATTTTAATTAAATTTGAAAATTTAAATGATATTTGAATAACTTTATTTTGAAAATTTATGTGAATATCATGACACATGTGCAAAAAAAAAAAAGGTGTGATTTCCACATGAACTTCATGTGATTTTCACTTAGAAGCTCATTTGAGGTTAAATTCATGTAATAGAAATTTCCCTGTCATGCCTGTGTACTGGGAAAACCCAGGTTTTACTGGGTTTTATCCTGCAATACTGGGCAATATGAAATACTGGCTTGAATCTTTAAGAGGAAACACAGTGATCAACTACAAATGTTTTATCAAGGTTTTATGCAAGGTAAGTCCAGAGAAAATTCTATAGCAGCTATAGGCTACTATAAAGTGCAGGAAACGTTAACTGTATCACATAAATGACACAAATATTACCTTAAGTAATGAATGCTATGTAAATAAAAAGTAAAATAACAAAAATACCAAGTCCAAGGAAAATTCAAAACGGAATGTCCCTGATCAAAAGGCAAAATCAAAAGCTCAAACACATCAATCGAATGGAAAACAACTGTCATATTCCTGACCTGAAAGGATCCTTGCAGAAGATGGTGGATTTACAATGGAGAACGTTCAGGATGATGTGAAGGTCAGGATTATACCATTCAATAACAATGAAAGGTAAGACAGTAAGTTTTTTGGGGTACATGTATGTTTTCGGTTCCACTAAGAGAAAAAACATCATCTTGAATGAACGCTAATGATACACCAATAACCTGTCGCCATTTTTACATGACGGCGAGTATACATGTACGAGACCAACAAAACAGAGGCAGATTTAGTAGGGGTCCACCCCCCTTTTGGAGCTTCATATATGGTTAATGTATAGACATTTACATGTTCTACTCTTAACATTGTCTAGTTTGAGTTGAGGGACCCCCTTCTTCAAAATCTTTGATCAGCATCTGCAAATTTACAGTCACAGGTAAGAACCGTACTGTTGGTTGGTAATTTTTTTCATCATAACTTTCTTTTTAAGTAATGAACAAGCTTATCAAAGACCCAAAACTTGAGGGTACATTATCACATGTGAGTGTACAGCCATATATACCATGTACAAGTGTAAACAATAAACTGTTTCAAGTTGACAGACTACAAAGAGATTTATTGAAAATATTTCCACGTGATTGTAATATTGAAATAGTAGTCGTTTCAAAGAAATAATTAAACAGCTTAAGATGTGATAATTATACAAAAAATAGATTTATCAAATGTGAAAATCGTCAAGTTGAAAATCAACAGCGTGTTGCAGTGCTAATTCTGTGTGATACACTACAATTACATGTACATTCGATGTGAAAACTACATGATCTTAAGCAGAATTACTAAATGTTTCTGAATGTAAGAGGATCTTTTGTTGTCAGTACAAGCTGTTTGAGATATATTGTGTAATTTTACCTGCAAACTTTGATGTCATACCATTTTGTGCCTAACATCCGGGCAACATGTTTTGATGACCTGAAACAAGGTCACGGTCAATACACAATGCACAGCGTGATTGTAGCGAATGTCAATGCTGAATATTCTGTTCTTAACTTCAAAATATTCCGATTTTTTCACACTAACGTTCCCACTTTTTCGAAATGAATTCATTGAAAATCAATCACACTAATACAACTCACATTCCATACATTTTACAAGATTGTAGTGCGATCACTGTATTTGTAGTCATCACAGAATTATCGTTCGTTATATATGACAAATCAAAAATAAATCTGGAAGAGTTAAATCAAAGTACTGAGGTACTGAACATCGGATGACTGGAAGTTCTGGTGGATGGTCACAGGCACTTGTTTCAGAAAAAAAAGTCGTATCTCTATACCTGAAAGTTAGGTTAAGGTACATAGATATATTTTTTTTTCTGAGACCGTGAAGATCCTGTGTGGATGATAAATGAATGCTGAGACCACTATATGTGTTATAGTACTCTCAGATAAATGACAGGGAATTCAACCTCACCGTAATAATTATTATATTGTAGTGATATAATCATGTGTTATCAATATAATAAAGCTGGTTTGTTGTTATACATTATATTAATATTTGTATAAAAGTTATATATATATATATATAATTTGTATATGCCTGTAGAGTTATTCTTGTCAGTGCAAAACGTCCTCGAGATATTCTTCCGCATGCGTTAACACACATTTTAGGTATTCAGGATTCAGGGCCGTAAATTAAATGGGTCCAAAAAAAATTTTCGTCTCGCTACTCTCGGAGAAATTTTTTTCGCCTCGCTTCGCTCGGTAATTGATACTCAACTGCCTCCCCTTACAGGGCAGGCAATTTACAGCTCTGTGATTTGATACTGATATATATATTTCTCACGAAAAACATTTTTACATCATTTAATATATTTTTATGAGTATTCATTGAAGAAATGAATTTATAACAATTAAGCGATAAGGAATGTTATTTTGCACTCGATAATATCCGCGTATTTATACGAAATACGTTCGGTTATCAGTCAAAAGCGCAAGAAATTTCTGCGGCAACATAACACTGGTATGACCTCTCAAGGTCACATCCGATGTGAAAAGACAATTTTAAGTACAAGGAATATGTACTAGAAATTACACAAGAATATAAATATCTTGGAGTATTATTTGAGGCTCCCGCAGGGTCAAAAAGGACCTGCGACCTCCGGGCTTTTTAGAGGCGACTTCCGACCTGAGGGCCTTCTAAAAACGACCTGCGACCTGTAAAATTTGGAAAAAACGACCTCCGACTTCACCCACGCTTAAAACGACCTTGCCATTTTGGGCGCGATGTTTTCCTTTGTGGTCCTTTGTCGCCATTTCGGTTATCTGACAGATCGGCAAAACGGCGCGCGGTTACTGGTTCTCTGTCTCAGCCTATTTCCCCCTTTCCCCCATGACTGTCCATGACTGTGTGAACTAGATCGGGAAGAACAATCGGCTAGCGTCATGACCGATTAGGATGGTAGATCTGATAAAATAAAATGCCCAAATCACATGTCTGTTATTAAACATAAACTGCTGACTGTTGGTCCCACCTGCCATGGTCAGCCATACTGTTTTTCCGGCCATCTGTCACACTTTTGTCTACTTAATTATACTCAACTACATCCGTCCGTACTTCCATCTGTCTGACCGTCCCATGGTGGTATCTAAATGAAAACTTGAGAACGGATCAAAGATTTATTTCTTTGTTCCGAATTGTTTAGCACTATAAAGTACAAGTTAAGTTCGATTTTCATCTTAAATCAACATGCAGTTTTCAAATAATCAATTTTGAACTATTTGTGACCATTTGTGACCCTTTTTGTATCTATAGTCGGTTAGAAGTCTTCGTTTCTTTGTTTCTAGAGCTTGATAAGCTATCAAATTGTCAAGCTATGATCATTTTTGGACAATTTCCGTTTCTAAAAAAAGATTTAAGTTGGTCTTGGTTATTGCTTCAAATACATTATGGACACTATGGGCGATGGGCATCACTAGCGCATAGGGCACTAGCTACTAGCGTCTCTGTGTGTGCTCCAAAGAGACAAACTTATCCAAGTAAGGTTGATGATCAGTTTCATGTTTTATGTCCCGACATTGTTGCGGTAAATATAGTTTTTCGGTCTGTTCGTCCGTCCGTTCGTTCGTCAGTTACACTTTGGTTTACCTTTGCGTTTAAGATGATTGCCTAAAAAGTTTCAAGTCGAATCTTCATGAAATTTTGTACCGTACTCTTTATTTGTCATGATATGGACTAACAACTGTGTAAAAAGGGAGGAGTTCCATCGAAAATGGAAATAAGCGCCGAGCGGGACACCCCTGTCTTCAAGACATGTCCTTGTTGCCATCAGTCTATAGATCGTGTTCAAAGTATCTAAGTAGGTAAATCCAGCTCTACATCCCCGGTGAGTTTGAAAGAGTTCTGGGGACTTGCTCTATATACATATTGTGTTGGATTAATGAAATACTGAATGTTTGATTGAAACTACTGTTCTGAAAAATCGAAAAGTTCAAGTCCTGTTTTTGGTCTTAATATATAAAAAAAAACGGATATGGGTTAATGGTACGAAGACATCACATATTGATCATTAAATGCCACACAAAAATAAATATAGAGCTGACGACACGAACTTCAAATGAGCAGGAACTTCCCACTTACAGACAGCCATCTCTGGATGGCCTCAAACAAAACAAGAACAACCGAACCCAAGTGCACAGCAAAATGTCCAAATATCTAATTTAAAACAAAAAGGTTTAATCAAGAACTTATATGTCCCTGAACACTGGACACTTTAATTTGCAAAACACTCATTTGCAAATCCGCCGCCGCCTCAAATAAGAGCTACAGTGTCATGTATATAACCAAAATGTGCGGAATTACATGGGATTCAATAATTTCATTGGTTTTCTACTGTTACTATTATATTTATTTTGCTATTTGATTTATAAAAACATGGGATTTTCAATATCCCATGGGACAGGGCAAAATCCATGGGATTGACCATTATCCCATTGATTTTGGTTAAATCCCATGGGATTTTTTTGGTCCCATGGGATAATTGTAGTCCCATGGGATATTTGTTGTCCCAGGGGACAAAAAAATCCCATGGGACTATAATTATCCCATGGGATTTAATATCCCATGGGACAAAATAAAATCCTATGGGATTCAAATTATAAATATATAGATATAAATATACAGTAATGTGTATGTTACAATGAATGCTGTTTGGTAGTAAAAGTTTTAAATGTAGGACCAACCAGCAAATTTACTATGTACCGGATCGTCTAGAATAGACGATACTGTGCAGATAAGGAAAAATTATATAAGTCTAAAAATTTGCACAACGATACTAATATAAGATGGTATTATACGAAGATGTTGTTATTAAATCGTGTTGACAAATATTTCGGCTTAACAAATAGCCTTATATTAGTATCGTTGTGCAAATTTCTAGACTTATATATATATATATATATATATATATATATATCCTTTCACTGAACAAAATGATGACATGTCTAAATAAATGAAAAATATTGTTTTGAAATCTTTGTCTTGTTTATTTTATTATGAAAATAGAACTGAAAAAAAAATTTCATATTCTGACTGAAAAGTGTACTCTTTTCATGAGGTAAGGTTTTCTTTGTTATAGTTTCATTGCAATACATCAATATGGAAACAATTTGAATTATATACCTTTGTGGTGTACATAATATTATGCTTATATTTGCAAATTTATAATATAAACACTTCTTCTGTTAAAGTTTTAGTTTTCTTTTTCACTGCTTGCTATGTACAATTATTCAGTCCACTATATAAGAGTCAAGTCAATAAATTATTTCATCCACTAGAATATTCCTGCAATTCTTAGACAACACATTCTTTCAATCTGTTCTTCAAAGATCTTCCTCCGTACATCTTTATTGGTTGGAGTGATTCAAATGAGAAGACAAAGCAAGTTTATTTGGACAACAACATACTAATATTTTTTCATTCATTCCTTCTTTCAATTGATAATTACATTGTTGCATTTACATGATCAAGTTCTTGTGCATCTATGATCGTGATGATATGACTCCTTTTGTTTAAAGTCATTATGTTGAAATTTCCTCTTTCTAATAAATGTAGGAAAAACACGTTCCATTTCAAATTAATGAAAAATTCGCACTATGGAGAAAATATCAACTTTAAGTTTTCTGTTCAGTTTTGATCTGTTGAATGATGACCATGAAAACCGAGATGTCTGACCTACAAATACACAAAACTAAAAATTATCAGTGAAGAGAAATACAGCAATAAAATGGCTATTTTATCATGTTTATGAACATTTTGATAAACTTTCATTTGAATATTCATTGTTAGTACTCTTATTGCAGTGCTTTGTGTCTATGATTTACATATTACCGGTTGTTGTTTGGTTCCTTGTTGCAGTCTTTTGAGTTAAGCCCATTGCAACAAATGTTTACAATTTGTTCAAATGTTGTGCTGTTATTGAAACCACTGTCGGGTATAGGATATGCTCATTGTCAAAGGCTGTACAGTGAACTATTTTTGTTAAATTAAGGGGCTCGCAGGTCTAAATCAAATTTTTTCTTAATATAGAATTTCGCTATATTTTTCTATAAATGAACTTTATCTTATACTTAATAAAAAATAAAATTAAAAAAGGGGGTCACCGTTCATTTACGCTCACAATCTGCCTTCGAAAGAAGCATACATTTTGTAAAGGTACTTTTTCTGTTGAACTAATTGGAGAAATAGAGGTAATATCGAAATAAAAAGTACTAAATTACAGAAATCGCTTAAATTTTACAATAGTTTAGTTTAAGTACAGCTTATTTGAAAATGATAATAAAAATATAGGTCACCGATGAGTTAAAAGATATTACAATTCTAATGCCAAAAATGGCTTTTTGCACCAATGGAGATAATTTGGAGCTTTTTCAATGATGTATACATTTTAAAAGTCATCTGGGGCCAAAATGAATAGATTCTTTTGAATGATTTTTGTACCATATGATTAAGTAACAACTAATAAAGTTATAAATAAAATTAGTTATGAAAAAAATTTTTTAATATTTTCTGAAATTTTATACCCTCAAGCCTCCTTAAATGTCAGTTGATCTCTATTGGAGAAAAGTCTCATTGAAATCAGACTGCTTCTTATTTTATATCAACCCAGCCATATTATGCCTGTCCAATATCAGGAGCGTGTACATAGTTCAGTGGTTGATGTTGGTTCATATCCGTTATTTTTGTTTTTCATAATTTTTTGTTTTTATAAATTAGTCTGGTATATTTGAAGTTTGAATTGATGTTTTGTTTCAAATGTTGTTAGTGTTGTCTTTTATAGATTACTATATCATGTAAAGGCTATGGGTTTTCTCATTACTTACAGGTCATCATTGGCCTCTAATAAGTAATTACAATGCTTACATCCACTTAATTGAACTCTGATGGATAGTTTTCTCATTTATCATACCACATCTTATTTATTTTAATAAATATTAAATCATTATTCAAGGGCAAAAACTTTTATAACAGTGGACTTACCATTTAGGCTTTATTGACCTCTGTAAATCTATTTTTGTTGATAATTTCTTCTGTTTATAGTTTCCCTTTATGTTTAATGTTCTTGCCCTACACATAAAAGTGTTAACATTATCATTTAATGACAAAAATAACTACTATTACATAATTAGTAGGCAACTGAAAATTTTGCCTCATTTGTATATAACGTCGACTTGCTCATCATTCTTGCTGTTTAATATTATCATTATTCTATGAAAATGAGGTCACAGTATAATTAACCTTGGCAGACAGACATCTTCTTATTTTATATGACACCTTGCAGTCATTCCGTACAACAACAAGTAGACCTATGCTTATAATATCTGATAAAATGACAAAACCAAAAAACTTAGCATTGACCAAAGAACCATAAAATGCGGTCATGGTTATATGAATCTGCCAGACAGACATGCACACCTTACAATTGTTACATATCCACCACATATAATCTACCTGTAACTTTAAGCATATGATAAACTGACAAAACAATGCAGTGTTTCATTGACCAATGAACCATGAAAATGAGGTCAAGGTCATATAAAATATGGCAGACAGACATGTGCATCTTACAATCATTCCATTCACTAAATAAAGGGCCTTATTGCTTACAGTATCCGGAAAATAGACCAAACCACAAAACTAAACATTTTCATAGTTCTTTATACCCTGCCACATTTGTTATGTATGTGCCTGTTCCAAGTCAGGAGCCTATAATTCAGAGATTGTCGTTTGTTTATGTAACATATCTGTTTTTCCATTTTTGTACATAAATTAGGTCGTTTGTTTTCTCGTTTGAATTGTTTTACATTGTCATTTCTGGACCTTTTATAGCTGACTATGCAGCATGGGCTTTGTTCATTGTTAAAGGCTTTACAGTGACCTTGAGTTGTTAATTTCTGTTTCATTTGGTCTCTTGTGAGAGTTGTCCAATCATATCCCATCTTCTTTTTATATTGTCCAATGTACTATGAAAATAAAGTAAGATAAAACTTCTCAGTCAGACATATGCACCTAGTTGATCTTTTGCTAATTTGAAAATAAGAAAATAGAAAAATTGGCCAAAAAACAAAAAGGTAACATCAAGCAATGAACCATAAAAATGAGGTCAAGATTGAATAAAACATGTCAGACTAACATGTACATCCCTAAAATTTTCATACAACGAATATACTTGACATGTTGCATACAATATTAGAAAACCCGACCAAAACACAAAAACTTAACAATAACCACTGAACCATGAAAATGAGGTCAAGGTCAGATGAAACTTGCCAGTTGGACATGCATACCTTACAATCATTCCATACAATAATTAAAAGTAAATATAGTAGAGACATTGATTATGGTATCTGAGATATGGACGTGACCACAAAAGCTTAACTTGTTCACTGATCCATAAAATAAGGTCAAACCAAGTGAAAACTGTCTGGCGAACATGAAGACTTTTCAAGGTATGCAAATATCAAATATAGTTATCCTTAAATTTTTAGTATTCTTGACTCATTATAATCATGAAAATAGAAATTAAGGATACTAAAAACCTTAACTTTTTCAATGCAGTCACTTAGCCATGAAATGAGGTCACTCAAGGTCAATGAACATATGACAGACGAAAACGTCATAACATAAGGCATGTATATACAAAGTATGAATGGTCCAGGTCTTCTGCCTTCATAATATTAGGCTTTAATTAAGAAGTAAGTTAACACTTTATCACTAGTATTTTGGGGTTCGTGAGGATAGAAAACCAGAAAATTGACACAAATCCTGTGGTACGACAATATGTGCCATAATATTAGTCCAAATGATAATGACGTCTTGCATGGCTATTTCAACTTTTTATGGGACGCCGTCATGGTAAAAAAAGCCTTGCAAGACGTCATAATTGTTTGTATTACAAAAAGAAGTAACCTAATTCTTACTTGTTAGTTGTTAGGGCTAGCAAAAAGATTTATTTAAAGTCGGTTATACCTATAACAATACAACATAAGCTCTGTAGAGCTTTTATCCGACATACATATATGACAAGCACAATACATAAAACATAAAGCTCATCACTGATATGGTAGTCTCAGATAGAGGGAGACGGGTCAACCAAACCCTATTCAATAGGAATGTAGGACAGAAAGTCACAGGACAAAAAGTCACGGTCAAAAGTCACAGACAAAAGTCACAGGACAAAAGTCACAATTAAGTTTTGAGATTATTTTCTTTGAACATGTTGAACAAGAAAACACTTTTTTGTGTTTTTCTTGAAGTTTTATACATGAAGCAACTTTGTAATTGAAATGTATTCAATAAATATCAATAATGATCAAATAATTGTTATGAAAACAAAATGTCAAAGTGGCTTGGTACTTAAATGGCTTCAATTTGCCAATAAATATATCCTTTGCATGATTAAAATTAATACATTTTCATTTATCAAGGTTTATGACATGTAGGAGCAATTTCCTTAAATTAAAAATGAATATATGTAATAAAAAGAAAATATTTCAAGATCTTTTCATATATATTCAAACAATTGTCAACAAATTGTTTGTGACTTTTGTCCTGTGACTTTTGTCCTATCAAATTTGTGACTTTATGTCCGAGTGGGCGTGTCGCCATAAAATTGACAACATTGAAAATAAAAGCAATACTTTTAACCAATCAGAAGACAGTAAATACACCAAATTTATTTATTACCATCTACAGCACGATAGTTAATGTGTATAAGTTAAGCTTTTACAAAGGTTAGGATGGATACAAAATTTCAAGAGGAAACTAAAAGAACACTTGGTCTTTTTGAACACTTCATTTGAATACTCTGAACAACTGAATAACAACGGTAATCCTCCTAAATAGCGAACGCAAATTTTCCCACGATTATCATATATAGTTGTAATGTAAGGCTAATATCCTTATATCCCCTCCCCGCTGAAAATATATAATTGTCTTCCCCTAAAATATCTATGTTTTTTCATGAAGAATTGTGACTTTCTAACCAGACATCGTCATTATATTCCCACGTCAATATTATAAGATATCTACTTCGAATTTTTCGAAATACTAAGGATTTTCTACCCAGAGAATAAATTACCTTAGTTGTATTTATCAAACCTTTGGGAATTTTAGGTCCTGAATGATCTACAGCTTTATTATATATTTTGCCTTTTAACTTTTTAACTTTTTCGAATCGAGCGTCAATGATGAGTCATTTGTAGACGAAATGCGCATCTGGAGTACAAAATGTGAAGTTTTGGGTATCTAAAATTGTTTTCTCCTAAAATATCTAGGTTTTATCATAAAGAAAGTTTTCTTCTTTCATTGTAGTAAGGTTTATTGCAAACCGTCGTTTGCTTTTATTGACGGGGTGATTGTTAGTCCGCGGCTCATACATTAGTAGTATTTGTTAGAAATGTGCTTTGGATGTTTATTGGGATTTCCGTTGTGTTCAGAGTATTCAACTTAATGTTTTCGAATGACATTTTCATTTCCCATTTCATCAAGGGTTCTTGGAAAACTACAAGTCAGTCAAATTGCTTTCAATGAGATTTTTTTTCGATGAATGAAACGATAGATGAGTAGGGGTGTCGTGCATTAGAAAACCTATGCATGATTCTAATAAATAAATCGTGTAGGAAGGAAATAGGTATCGTTGTAAGGTGTATGGTCACATAGATATATTTGTTTTGATTATTTTATGACAGGTAGGAAATTCAATTTTTAATATGTTTGTGCAAAAATATATTATCTTTTGTCTATTAACAGATCCGAAGCAGGGAGTAAATACTTTTTGTCAAGTTGTAAATGAAGTTATCACTTTGCTTTATAATACATTGAAATTTTAAAAGTGATAAGTTGTGAAAATAACCCACACAGATGTTTTAATATTAAAAGCTGATAAATTACCAAGAAGGTGAATTAGATGTGCTCATTAATTGAAAATTGTAATAAAAGATTATCTAGCGCAAACATTTTCAGAATAGTAATCAGACCAAACTATATAAGTCAGTTTACACAGTTGATTCCAATCGTTATCTTTGCGTCATTTTTCTGATTGTGGAGCATAAAATACATCTACGTTAGTATGTTGAGCAAATTGATATGTATCTTGATTGCGATAATTTCTATATTGCGGCTTCTAGGAATGTGTTAAATAATACAAATGATATTTTTTCTGTATGTGACCATATACCTTACACAGACACCCATTTCCTACCTAAATGATTTTTTTTACCATCTATCGTTTCATTCTAGTAAAAAGTCAAATTTACCGGAAAAACCTACGTGATTGGCAGAGGTGTCGTTTTTCAACAATTTACGGTAGACGAAATGGGAAATAGATCTGTCATTTGGAAACTTTCAATTCAATGCTCTTGACACAACTGCAATCCCAATAAAAATCCAACGCAAAATTCTTCACAAGTATGAGCCGCGGACTAACAATGATTCGTCAATAATTGCAAACGACGGTTTAAAATAAACCTTACTGCAGATGAAAGAACAAAACTCACTGTTTCTTGATAAATAAATCCTTTAAAGTCGAAAGTAGGTACCCCAAAATAATGATGTGGTTATATCACGACGATGCCTGGCTAGAAAGTCACAAACCTTTATGGAAAAACCTAGATATTTTAGGGGACGACCACTTGATATTTTTAGACGGATAAGTGATATAAGGATAACCTCAACAGTGTTAATGTTTAGTATTCATTTAATGATACTAAAGGGATGTAAGATACCATTTTGAATTTCCCACCCTTCCTTCAATAGTCATAAACAAATATATCTGTGACCATATACCTTACACAGACACCCATTTCCTACCGAAATGATTTTTTTTTACCAGAATCATGCGAAGGGTTTCCACTCCACGACTCCCTTACTCATCTATCGTTTCATTCTAGTAAAAAATCAAATTTCCTGGCAAAAGCTACGCGATTGGCAAAGCTGTCGTTTTTAAACAACCTACGATAGACGAAATGGGAGATTAATCTGTCATTCGGAAACTTTCAATTCAATACCCTGGACACAACGGCAATCCCCATAAACATCCAACGCAAATTTATTCAAAAGTATGAGCCGCGGACTAACAACGATTCGTCAATAAAAGCAAAGGACGGTTTAAGATAAACTTCACTGCAGATGAAAGAACAAATCTCCGTGGTTTCTTGATAAATAAATCCCTGAATGTCGAAAGTTGTTATTTTAAAATAATAATGTGGGAATATCACGACGATGTCTAGCTAGAAAGTCACAACCCTATATGGAAAACCTAGATATTGTTAGGGACGACCATTTGATATTTTCAGCGGGGAGGGATGAAAGGATTACCGCACATTGCAATTTTTAATAATAATTGTTGTGATAGAATTTGCATTCTATATTTAGGGATATTACCGTTGTGTTCAGAGTAATTGTTATTCGTCTGGATAGTTAATTGCACACTGCTAGTTAACATACAAATTTTGATGCATAATAATACAGACTTATGACAAGCGGGCACAACGGCCCGAGCACACAGTTATTTCGTAGTGCATTTCGTTTAGACAATAAACGCAAATCAAAAATAAACCACACCTGCTCCATCTCAAAAAGACTTCAGGGGTATGAAAAAAAAGTTGCAAGTTATACATCGTCCACACTTGGGACTATATTTCTGTCCTGGGACCTAATAATGACCATGTCATGTCAGTTCAAGGATGCGTCCATAAAACATTTTAATGACGTCAGCAATCAGCGCATAGTAAATGTAATGTTGAAGAAGACCAAGTTTGCTTCTAGTTTGCTCGTGAAATTGTATATCCTTCCTGCAAAAATTAAAACAACACTTTAAACATTTCCTTCATCCGAGGCGCTTTTCTGGATTTACCTTCATTAGGAACGCTCAAAGCCAAATAATTGAAAGCCAAGGATGCATAAGAATCGAAGCAGTTGAAGAGCTATATGACCAAAAAGGATATAAAAATAATAGCCAAATCCATATAAGGTCAACTTTGCCTGAGGGAGTTGAAACATGAGTTTCAAAATAATATCTAAACCTTTTTTCAAGCTTAACTAATACGTCATAAGCTCTTTGTGCCTTGCTTGATTTATCAATACGATCTAGTAAGGATCTTAATATCAGACTTGTGTGTACTGCATGTTTTAATTTGGTTAGTCAAATATGAAAATCAACCACTAAGCACTCCAAAATGTTGGCCAAGGGAAATAACTAAAACTTAAATCACATCATATTGAAACTGATCTATTCCGACCGGAAATGGTTGCCTACATGCATTTTACTGCCAGGCTGGTAAGTCCAGATTACCATATTTCTTTACTCCAAGACCTGAAAATGAAAAAAAACCAAAACTGATATATGACATAAAACAAGAACTGAATTAGGACAATCATTAAAATTGTGACCGGGGTAAACAATTCGATGAAGATCTCAACCCTCTCACTTTTAAATCTCGATCAGTAGATTGAAAAAACATTCATAAAAGAACATACAATCAAAACCAGTACAGGAATAGCAATCGTCTCTTAAATAACGGTATTATAGATGACAAAACAAAACATGAATAACAAATTATAAGCTATTGTTACACAACTCTTTATGTAGATATAAATTGTTTGCTTTTAAGCGTTCCTGATAAAAGAAAAACCCGATATTCATATTTATTTTACGGAGAATAAATAAGGTATGTTTTTTTTTTTTAGCTATTTATGATGTGATACTACTGCTGGTGCACCTACATGATAATAAATGAAATAAAAGGTTTAACCTGAAGTGAGTATAAGTGACAATAAAAGGTTGAACCTGAAGTAATTATAAGTGATAATAAAATCTTTAACCTGAAGTTATTATAAATGACAACAGAAGCTTTTATCGGACGAGATGATAAGTGACAATACAAAATTTAACCTGAAGTGATAATAAGTGACAAAATTTCTTTTAACCCGAAGTGATTATAAGTGATAGTGAAAGGTTTAACACGACGTGATAATTGGTTTAACCTGAAGTGATTTTAAGTGACAATAAAATGTGTAACCTGACGTGATTATAAGTGACAATAAAAGGTTTAATCTGAAGTGATTATTACTGAAAACAAAGGTTTAATCTGACGTGATAATAAATGACAATAAAAGGTTTAACCTGAAGTTATAATAAGTGACAAAAGACATAAGATCATAAGTGATAGTGAAAGCTTAAACATGACGTGATAATTGGTTTAACCTGAAATGATTTTAAGTGACAGTAAAAGCTTTAACCTGAAGTGATTTTACGTGACAATGAAATGTTTAACATGAAGTGATACATGTAATTGATTTAACCAGAAGTGATTATACGTGACAATGAAATGTTTAACATGAAGTGATACATGTAATTGATTTAACCAGAAGTGATTATACGTGACAATGAAATGTTTAACATGAAGTGACACATGTAATTGATTTAACCTGAAGAGATTATACGTGACAATCAAATGTTTAACATGAAGTGATACATGTAATTGATTTAACCTGAAGTGATTATAAGTGACAATGAAATGTTTAACATGAAGTGATACATGTAATTGATTTAACCTGAAGTGATTATACGTGAAAATGAAATGTTTAACATGAAGTGATACATGTAATTGATTTAACCTGAAGAGATTATAAGTGAAGTGACAAAAAATGTTTAACCTAAAGAGATAATAAGTGACTATAACAAGTTTACCCTGAAGTGATTATAAGTGACAGTAAAGAGTTTAACCTGGAGTAGTAATAAATGACAATGAATTGCTTTACCTCAAATGATAATTAAAATTAAAAAATTAGCCTGAAGTGATTTTAAGTAACAGAAAAAGGTTTAAAATTAACTTGAAGTGATAAGTAACTATAAAAAATTTAACCTGAAGAGAAAATTACTTGCAATAAAAGTTTTAACCTGAAAGGATAATAACTGACAATAAAAGTTTTAACTTAAAGTGATAATAAGTGACTATGAAATTTTGAACCTGAAGAAATGATAACTGACAATAAAGGTTTTTACCCGAAGAGATAATAACTGACAATAAAAGTTTAAACCTAAAGTGATTATAAGTGATTATAAAAGGTTTAACGTGAAGTGATTATAAGGGATTATAAAAGGTTTAATCTGAAGTGATAATAAATGACAATAAAATGTTTAACCTGAAGTGATTATCAGTGATTATAAGTGATTATAAAAAGTTTGAACTGAAGTGATGATAATTGACAAGGAAATGTATAACCTTAAGTGATTATAATTACCGGTAAAAGTTTTAACGTGACCATATTATAAGCGACAAGAATTTGTTTAACATAAAATGATAATAAGTGACAATAAAAGGTTTAACCTGAAGTGATAATAGTGACAATAAAAGGCTTAACTTCAAGTGACTATAAGTGACAATAAGAGGTTTAACCTGGAGTGATTGTAAGTGACAGAAAAATCTTTTCCTAAAGTGATAATAAGTGAAAATAAAAGGTTTAACCTGAAGTTATTATAAGTGATAATTGAAGATTTAACCTGAGGTGATTATGAGTGACAGTCAAAGGTTTATACATGAAGTGATTATAAGTGACATTAAAGGGTTTATACATGAAGTGATTATAAGTGACAGTAATATGTTAAACCTTAAGTTATAAACTAATATAAGGTGCACGTGACTGGTGAAATCTAAAATGATATCAGGTTTTCATGAAGGGTGAAACCTAACGTAATATCAGTTACCCGTAAAATGTTAAACCTTTAGTAAAATAAGGTGTCCGTGAAGAGCGAAACTTATTCTTATTGAAGTTGAAAGGTGTAACCTAACTAGGAGGTCTCCGCGAAGGGTGACACCTTAAGAGATAGCAAGCGCCCGTGTAGGATGAAACTTGAGTAAAATTATATGTCTGTGAAGTGTGAAACCTGCAGTGATATCAGATACCCGTGAAGGGTGAAACTTTAGTAAAACAAGAAGTCCGGTAAGGGTGAAACCTATTGTAATTGAGGTTGAAAGGTGTAATCTTTACTTACATGATTGAAGGTACCTGTGAAGGGTGAAACTTAAGTGATAGTAAGTGCCAGATACGGATGAATCCTGTAGTGAAATCAGGTGCCCGTGAAGGGTGAAATTTTAGTAAAATAAGATCTCCGGTGAGACTTAAGTAACAATCATATGTCTGTGAAGGTTAAAACCTGCAGTGATTGCAGGTGACCGTGATGTGTTAAACCTAGTGTAATTTCTCTTTAGGATGGAACTTAAAATGATATAAGTTGGCCCTGAAGGCGGAAACTTTTAAGTGAATGCAAGTGCCCGTGGAGGGTGAAACCTACAGTATCGTGAAGGGTGAATCTTAAAATATCATTTGTGTCTGAAGGGTGAACCCGTTAGTGATAGCATGTGGCCGAGAAAGGTCAAACTTAACGATAGCAGTTGCCCCAAAAGGGTGAAACCTGTTGTGATTTATATCCGGTACCTGAGAATGGTGAAACCTGACTTGATATCAGGTGCCCAAGAACAGTAAAACCTAAAGAAAATTTTTAATATCAGGTGTCCGAGAATAATGAAACCTGATGTGATATCAGATGCCCTTGAATAATGAAACCTAAAGTGATATCAGATGCCCATAAATGGTGAAACCCGAGGTGATAGTAGGTGCCCGTGAATGGTGAAGATTGAAGTGACACCAGGTGCCTGTGAATGTTGAAACTTGAAGTATATATCACTTGCCCATGAAGGGTGAAACTTTAAGTGATACCGGAAGTCCTTGAAGGTTGAAACAGTAAAATGTCATGACCATTGAAGGGAATGATATTCAATTTACCGCATGCAGCACTCCTCATGTTGGTCAAATATCACACCAAGAGATATACCATATTCGTAATAATTAAAAGTAAAAAGAACCACATTCAGAGTTGCTACAAATTATATATGTAAGAGTCCGTTATCAAATTATTAAATAGGTAATATGAGTAAATGTTTTTACCAAAAATGCTCTTATGTTCATAAAGAAAATGATAATGGGTAGGAAACCACTGTTAGTTTGTAAATCAAAGTTTGTGTAATACACATATATAATGAATATAGATAAAAGGAGGTGAGGTTTATACACCAAAAAGACCGCTACGCAACGACAAGAAAATCTATAAAGACCTCAAGAAGTCATAAGGTCTTATCTCCTATTAAATTGTCCCGAATCTAGAAACCATTTTTGCAAATGTGATACTTGAGATTTTTTTATTGCTCCGTCGATGTCTTCTCTCTCTTTTCACTAGTTATATATCAAACTGTATTACTAGTGACAAATAATGCATGATAATCCGATTTTAGCCATGATATTTGTGCTTGCTGTTTAGAAGTAATATACCAATACACAATTAGATACAAGAAGAAAGACAACTCTGGCTTTTCTTCTTCATAGAATTTGTGTTATATAAATCTAATTCAGTCGTGTACGAGTAGCCTGATTGAAAAGTTGGGGCAAATCTTTGAATGTTACAACCAATTTTTAAGAAAAACACAAAAACAAGCAAAATATTCACCTTTCTATAGTTTAACAGTATAGAATTTAGCCAGTATAAAAATAAGAAGATGTGGTACCATTTCCAGTGAAACAACTATCCACCAGAGTTCATATGACGTGGACGTAAGCAATAATATATCACCGTACTCCTTCATTTACATTTTTTTTCAATCTCCCGGTCTCTTATATATTCCCTTGCTAATTGCATATGTTCCAATACTTGAATAAGATTGGCACGTTAGAATTTCCTCCTTGATTTACACTACGATAGACCATTCGCATTCGGATTTTATCAAATTTAAAATTATCCTATAATATTTTTCTAATCCTGCATGAATTTAAACTAGTTTTGACCAGTTTAATAAACACCTTTGTTGATTAGATTTCTTGATTAATTTCCCGTCATATCCAAGTTCCTGCAAAGATATACCATATGTGGTTCTTGGCTAAAGATTTCTCCTAGACAGAAAATATGTCCTTAGTGCAAAACATTGCTTTTAGTTATTAGAGTGGCAACATGTCCCCGATTATTACTTTCTGTCTTGCACAAAATCAGAAAGACAAAATGTCCTCAATTACAAGATTTTGACTATTTACAAGATGGCTTCTATTGAAGTTGAACTATTTTCCATACAGCTTTTTATCAGGGATACAACATGTTCTCAATATAACTCGTTTCACCTTATGCAGGATACCAGAGAAAAGTAATTCCCAGGAAAAAAACGTCTGGAGATCGATACAACTTATTCATAAATTATTCTGAACGTAAGGCAGCAACCATTTGATTTTCTGGGGGCTATGGATTTTTTCAAAAAAGTTTGTTTCCATTTTTGGAGAAAAAATAATTTGGTTTTGACCCTGAGAAAAAAAATTGTTTGTTTCACCCTCAGCTGCCACTATATGTAATGCTAAAATTGAAAGAAAAATTGTTTTCGACTTGTCGCCAAAATATAGATTGTTTTCGCCGAAGGCATTAAAAAAACGGCATTGTTTGTCCGGAAAAAATCCATAGCCCATCTGTTATGTCATTGAAATGTTGAAGAGCAATCTATCTTTTGTAGTTTTATGAAAACGGGGATCCTTGATTTTCTTAGGTACCGATCATAATGTTGTACCATTTTGACAGACAGTTTTTCTTCTTCAAAATTTATCCTTATTATTTAATGAATGAGATTTTCTATTGACCTTGCATATGTCTTCTTGATAAGATTTCCTTCACGATCCATTACCAGATCTCACACGAGCCTCTCGCAATACTCGACCACCGTTACTTATTTGTTCACGATTATTTTCCTCGATATACCGAAGAAAAGCCGTATTTAAGGTCATGGGCAAATTGCATCGAGTTATGAATGAAAACAATTTTACCATTTGCAACCTGCCTTTCGGGATAAATAACCTACATTTTTATATGTTTAGGTCATGGCATCCTGTGAACTTATATCATGTGGACCTTGTAAAAAATAGAAGTAAACATTTCAGCAGACTTCTGATGTTGTAACTGCGATGACGGATTTTGCTCAACATGTTCCGCCATTCACAAAAGATTCAACGGTACACAAGATTACAAAACCATCAATATCAAAAGTCATAAACCATCAACCAAACTTATCTATACAGAATGTGACAAACATAGTAAACAGCTTGATTCGACTGCCCAAGTCATTTAATTCCTTGCTGTGAAGAATATATTTCTAATAGTCATTCAAAATGTTTTGGAATAAAACCATTAGCTAGTGTAGTAGAGAAAGTTAAAATTGAAAAAATACAACAATCTGTAGAGAGAGACATAAACTCGTTCTCACATTTTTTGGACAAAATACTGAACACGAAATTAAAAAACGTCAAAACAGGAGAACACCAGTATATCAATCAGAAATCAATTGAAGATATTCGAAATGAAATACATAAACATTTAGACTATCTAGAGGAGAAATTAAGTCAAGATTTAGATACCTTCTGGAATCAGGAAAAATCAACAGCCAAAGATTTCATTTCTGAATGTAAAGGAAGAAAGAAAATCTTGAAGGAAATTATAGACCATCTGCAAACAGTCATGTCAAATGACTCAAAACTCCAATCATGTTTAGGTATACAACAGATTGAACAACAAGTATATCAATGTCAAATATACATTGACGATTTGGAAACAGATGATAGGGCTAAAGAATTTGACATCAAACTGACGCAAAATAGTGAAATAGAAAATATATAAAGAAAATTAGAATCCTTAAGGGAAGTAACAAATGTTAAAACAGAAACCGGCTTCTACAGAGAAACAAGTGTGAGGAGGGAAGCACAAATACGATCACGACAACAATCCAACATAAACAACATGACAATCTATACTATTAAATGAGAAGACCTCATTTTGTGTGTCGCGTCTCTTCCTTCCACAATAAATAAATCATCATGCCTCTGTGTCCTATAGGTACCTTGCATAGTCGCATTTGTCATCTATTCTTATGATTATTCAGTTTGGGTTATTTTGGGAGAAAAACGAAAATAAAGACGTCCGGATATTGTTTCCGTCATCAGACCGACTTTTAAGTCATAGACAAGACTTCCGGTTTTAACTTACAAATAATTTTCATTAGTCCTCGGGGACAGGACAATCATTATCGCGTTTATCTGCATGTATACTATGATTATACTACTATAATATATAGAGACTCTCTATATATTATAGCAGTGATCGCCGTGGAGAAGAAACTTGGAATTGATAGTTAATAGCACATACACTTTATTTATAATATACGTATGTTCATAGGACTTCATAGTATACAGAAACGCGAAAATAATGGAATTCAACAGAAAAAAAAAATAACGTAAGTTGGAAAAAAGAGAGAGAGCTTAAAAATATTGTCCTGTCTCCAAGTACCTATGACTTTTGATACCTTTTCTGAAATTCTCCAGACATAACATTGGCGGATCCAGAAATATATTGAGAATGAAAAGGTTACCAAAGTTATCCCATTAGACAAAGATTGCCGGGATTTATCATTCTCCGATAATTCTCTTTCTGTAGGTTTAAGTAGAGATGAAATCCGTATTATAGACGTTGAAGGAAATATACTGAAGTCAATGCAAGTTCAGAGCGAATCAAACCTCTATAACCTTGTTTTTGTGATGACAATAATCTAAAGTGATTATGAAGGTCATGCAGTATACTGTATTGATGGATCAGGTAAAAAGATCAGGATTTAGGAGAAGCTCAAGGACTTTGTATCGATACTTATGGTAACATTATTGTAGCAGATAGGGTATCTAATAGAATAATAGTAATATCAAAAGATGGACTAGATCGTAAAGAACTAATGAGTAAGAGGATGGACCGAACTGGCCTCAGTGTATTTGCTTTAAACAATGAGGCTCTAGGATTTAGTTGTGATCACTTTGGAAAATACTTTCTAAAGTTCAACTTATCTCATTGATAAACTATATACCGAGGAATCTAATGAAATTACAAGCCTCTGATATTACTAACGTATATATAATTTAACAAGTGGGAATATTTTGGAATGTATTCCAAAATGTTAGGAGTTGCTACATATACATGTGTATTTTCATTGTTTTGTATTCCACTTATATTTCACCTCACATCTTATTTTCCTAATATATTTCATTTAAGATCTTTATTCTGATCATTTTAAATCTACTGTTTCTCTCTATCCACTATTGTTATTGTGAAAAACAGAATCAAATCGTCATTGGAGGCCAGAAATTACATAAGTAGTCGATCGACAAATTAGGTTAGTTTGATCATCTGTAGATCTTATTGTGTCGATCATTTGCTGTTAAAAAATTCTCTTATTATATAATAGTTTTCATGATATTGGAAAAAAGCCAAAAATGTGTACTTATCGTCATTAAAGGGCAAAAACTCATAAAACGTGTCGCCTGAAAAAACAATGTCAGGCATGACAAGATAGTTTTTGCTACACGAACCTCAAATATGTATTTTGCTTTGATCTTTCGTGAAATAGGATTAATGATGAGTTTTTCCGGTTTCAATGGAACTATTTCTGGTGTATAGAGACAGTGAATTAGACTCACCGAATTTGTACTTACCATGAGCAATAAGACGGGTTTCACATGTTGAGCATTATCTGACCAACCTACCAAATTACCTTAGATTACCTCCAATAATGTGGAGTGCGTGGCTCTCAGTTTTTAGTTTCTATGAAGTTTTTTGTAGACTTTTGTGTGTCTTTTCGTTATATTCATTTTTTTTTTTTTTTGCCATGGTTTGTTTTGTTTTTCTTCGAATTACGGATTTTGATTGGCCCTTTTGGTATCTTACGCCTCGTTTTTAACCTACATTGATTAAACAGATATAGTTGTAGCAGTGTTTTTTTAGTTGAAAAATAGTGATAATTTGCAACGTGGTTTACACAAAAGTAATTTCAAAGACGCATCCTAAGAGGCAGAGTTAATTTTAAATTAATTCTAAAAAATATATGTTTCTATGTACTTTTATACGGAATAAAGGAGCTTATTACCTATGTGTGGTTATTTTGTA
Organism: Mytilus coruscus; assembly: GCA_017311375.1. Lineage (NCBI taxonomy): Eukaryota > Metazoa > Mollusca > Bivalvia > Mytilida > Mytilidae > Mytilus > Mytilus coruscus. Next base: position 64,130,130 of record CM029595.1, read on the forward strand.
AGTCACTTCCGGTATCAGTTTTCTTTGATATAAGGGACAACAATATCCACTTCGAAATCAGATAGTTATCGATATGTTGCAAGGCCAATAAATGACAGACATTGTACAAATAATAGTAATAGGAACTTATTCACTAGGCACTTCATGGAAAGTAGGAAAGGCCCTTTAAAAAAGTAATCGGATTCAAATCGAAACACCCTTCCAAGAATAGTGATAATTAAGACTTTATAATATTTTTTTAAAGTTGTTCAGAAAACTTTTTTTTTTTTCGAAATCACCTTTTCGTCTTTAAAATTTATATTTCTTTTATTTCTCTTTCTCTCATTTAGCATGTATGGTATAAATAGTCAATAAACAAATATAACAAGTAAGTTTCTGAATTAATTTTTATTATTAGGATTTATTACATGTACATGTATTCACAACTATTCCTTATATTATGGCTAGACTTGGGAGGATTAAAAAACTTAAATATTGCAATGACAGTCATGTCCGTTATAGAAGACCGTTTATAAGAAGTAAACCGTTTTGTGTGTGGTTCAGTTGGGTTGCTGTCTTAATTAATAATGAATATTTCGCATTTAATTTAAATCATTCATAGCCCTGGAAATTAGGCATTGCTTAAAATATGTTAAAATGCATATAAAATTGCTTTAATCGTCTAAGAGTCGTTTTTCTTCTTTCCTTTAGAATTTTCTTCGCCTTCTGTTTTTCAACTGCTATCTTGGTTGGGATATCTAGGGTTCAAATCCGACACTCTACGGGATTGAAAAACATTTACTAGGTTTCGAATTGTCACAACAAATCAACACACTTAACTGTAAAGAGTCAGTAATATCTTCCAATTAGGTAGTAAGAAAGCATTCAATCCGAAGACTGTATCATTCAACTTCTTATACCGTCTCTGGGTAGACGGAAACAAAATGTTCTGGTAAATAGAAATGATAAGAAAACACTTTTTAAAAAACAGAGTGGTGGTGTTCTTAACCATACCATTGATTGGTTGATTGCTGCTTGCTTAACATCATGTGACATTGTACCATTAAAAAGCTTAGATACAGATAAGACATTTTAAAGACAACAATGCAATAGAGCATGACATTGTTAAGAAACAGTTTCACCAGGTCTGGTCAATCTATCCTCTCTTTTCGGGTTCGGGGGGCCTCGGTGGCCGAGTGGTCTAAGTAGTTACTACTGTGATCACTAGCCAGTCAACACTGAGGTTGTGAGTTCGAACCCCGCTCGTGCGGGTGCACTCGACTCCAATCTTAATTGACTAGGATTGTCAGTTTTCCTATCGAAGGTCGGTGGTTTTCTCCGGGCACTCCGGCTTCCTCCACCAATAAAAACTGGCCGCCACGAAATAGCCCAAAGGCGGTGCTTAAAAGTGGCGTTAAAACACCAAAAATCAAATCAAATCTTTTCGGGTTCGCTTTATCGAAACAATAGACCCCATGACTAACAATCCTCATCTTGCAACATCTCTCCGTAAAAAAAGAGAAGACTACTGGATTTGAGAACTGGAAAAACACAATGTCTGTAAATGTTTAAAATACCAACATTTCGTGTGTATTCCTGACTGAACGTTATCTAATTAACTATCGACATATGACCCACGAAATCTCGATTAGAATATGACCCCGTTATAATTGTAAATATACCTTAGGCTCCTTTTCCTTTGTCCAGAATGAACTTTACAAGAAAAGCTTAAAAGCAAATAATCAACAGCACCACGTCGGATATTAGTCAATGGTCATGATAATCATAAATGGTTTAAAATTCGAATGTATCCAAGACGTTTTAAGCGTGCGCGTATTCTTCATCCCTATATAAATGACGTTCAGTTTCTCATAAACGCATTTTTTGCATGGCAAACATAGCCGCGTCTCCTTCAACATCTCTCGACCATTTACACACTCGTAGGGGTACACTCCTAACAAGTAGTGTTCGCCACAATTTGATTTTTTGCCAAGGTGTCCAGAACATTGACATGAATTGGAAATAAATCTCAAAGTCAAGTCTCCCATTTTCTTTGAGAAGCCGATGTATTTATTATCCGTATTTGGTATAAGTTAATAGTACCTTTATCAAACTCAGCTGATACAAAAACAGATGCGAGTCGTATCTACTCAAGTTGTGAAATACGATGGGAATAAATCTGAGGAGTTGATGCTCCACGTTACCGTCGTGTGCAGTGCGGCGATAATTTGCCGTGAGGTGATCGTTTGACCCTCTCTACCATGAAATTAGATTTCTGGTTGTTAATTCTAATCTAAAGTTAGTAGTGATAAATATAGTCTCCCCAGTCAAAGATCGGATGATTATAGTGCCGAAAACATCATTGTATCTGTCGTTTACTTCGAACTAGTCTTCCACTGCAGCCTCAGCTTTGTTCTTCTTCATCAATTCAGTCAGGTTGTCTCTCTTTAATCCGGAATAGTTTCATTTGAACTTCCGGTTGGTCTTTTCCTCGATGAGTTTTATCAACTTGTCCTTGGGCAACCTACTGTACTCTCTAAAGCATTCTTCCTTTGCATTTTTTGCAGTTTCTTTACGGTCTTGTTCATTTGTATCGTTATCCAGATTTGGTACATCCTGATCTTCCTGCTTTGAAGTTTTTTTTTTCTATGCCTATAACACAGTCCACCTGTTCCAGTTTTGCTCTTACAAAACCCCTCCAGCCTCTTTAGGGGAGTGTTGCAGGTGCTGGCTAATCCATCTACCTTGTCTTCAATATATGCTTTGATACATCTCTACCTCAATGTAGTTGAAATACTTACGCTACCTGCAATCCAGCAGTGTCATACCAGTATTGTTTTGACATTTCTCTCTCTGCTGCTTTTACTCTCATGCGTCCAAATCCTGTTGCTCTGCTACGTCTAGATCCTTTTGTTTTCCAAAACTAAATATATGTAATGATTCATTGTATGTTCCTTTACTTCTCATCGTGTTTACAAATGTAATTGTTTAACCAATATAATTTGAAGAAATATTTCAATTTTCCGTTCCTAATTTTATTTTCATTACTTTCCCCACTTCCATTTAAAGTATTTGGATCATCCTGGTCATTACTTAATGCTACGTCGGCTTTACCCTCATCCTCATATTTGTTAGAGTTAATGCCTTATTTTATATAGTCCTCAAGTCACTATTCGGTTACATCTCTTTTTCAACGTCAGGTGCGAGTCCGATACTTTTGCCTTGATATTGTGACGTTGCGCCCGAACCGGTAATTATACACTACCAGCAGAACACTTTAAAAAGTTTCCCTGTTTTTGTTCAATGTCTTGAATCATGAATGACCCGATCATTAGTATATTGGCATAATGTGGTTGGCGCAGAATCGGTTAAGCATTGTGCCAACAAGTACAAAGCCCTAGCAAGTCCTTATTACCGATAGAATCTTTGGGATTGCATTAAATGGGCGTTGGATAGATCATTCAATATATGTTTAAAAGAGGTTTTGAGACAAATTGAGATTAACACCTAACGCAAAGTTCATTCTTCTATTTGTTTTGCGCTATGTTAACATTCCAAAACCTATCTATTACACAAGCCTGGAAGAAAACCACACACACATACAAACGTATAAGTTAATTACATATAACAAACAATTGACGCTATTTAAAACTTTGAACACATTCCTGTTCGAAATTGTGATCTAAACGACTATAAATCAGTATAGAATATTTAAAATGTATATGTATATATAAATTACGACAAACAAATGTTTAAATTAAAAACATCCATTAAATTGTCATTTTCGATTTTCAAAATATGAAAAATGAAAGAAAACACCTCTTCAGCCTCATGAAGTCTTTGGTTGTCGGAAAATACCAATAAGTTAAATACTAAGTTCCATCTATCTATTCGCTCGAACCTCTGCAAAAACCACGAAATTGGAACTTTCTACTTAATCTATTAAACAGTAATAATATGTTTTATTATTCTCATGACAATGGCACTATGTGGTTCACCATCGAACTGAATGTTGTAGCCTTAATCATCGTAAACCTTATGTAAACGTAAAAATATTTGCGAGAGGGTTATTTCTCTTATTTCGCGATCACGTAAAAACGCGAAAATAAAGTACACGCAAATACGTTGTACAAATAAATAGTATTGTTGCGAAGGGTTCCATTTCGCAAATTTTACCCTCATGCAAAAACATATAATCTAATATCATTTTTTACAGTAAACAACGAAGTAAAACTAAATATATAGTGCAATATTCATGGGTATGAATTACTATCCTTCTCCTGTGAAAACTCTTTAAAGCTAACATCATCGGACACCTGTGTTGTTGTTTAAACATTACCAAGAGATTAAGAACACTGTTGACATTATTAATATCCAACAACATCCTCGTGAACTCGATTTCATGATGTTAAGCCATGTAAAAGTAACTCACAAGTTACAGCTTATCAACGTTCCGACTGGAATGATTGATTGATTGATTGATTATTGCTTGCTTAATGTATAATTGGAGTCTCAACATCATTTAAATCAGTGTTTCAGAATTGACATGATTTATAACTTACCTTTTCTGAATCGTCCGTTTGCAATTTAATAAATTATTACAAAACTAAAGTTCCAACTCCCTTAGGCATAGTTGAGCAGAGATGGATATTGATATTATTATCTAGGTTGCTTTTTGGTCATTAAGCTCTTTAGCTGTTCCGGTTCCTCTATACTCTTTGTTTTCAAATATTTGGCTTTGAGCGTTCCTGATGAAGATATACCCAGAAAAGCGCTTCGGACGCTAATTATAAAGTGTTATTTTCATTTTTATAGCACTGGGTTGATACCACTGCTGGTGGACTGTCAGCTCCTTAGGGTTTCATCAACTCAGTAGTCAGTACATCGATACTGACATGATTTATACCATATCTTTCTTAAATCGTCTGTTTATAAATTTATAAATTAATAAGAAACTAACGTTTCAACTCCCTCAGACAAAGTTGACCTTATATGGCTATTATTTTAAGGTCTCTTTTTTGTCATATACCTGTAGTTCTTCATTTGTTTTAGTTCTACATCCTTGGCTTTCAAATATTCGGCTTTGGGTGTTACTGATGAAGGTAAATAAAAAAGCGCATAGAACTCATCAAATTTTTTTACAAGATATATTGTCAACTACTTTTTTCAAATTGATAAAATTTGTAATTGTTTTTAAAGCATAATCGTTTGCACGAAGTACAATGATAATTGGAAAAAAAATAGTGCTCATTATTTATGTAGGCTACTCTAATAATTCTATAATGTTGGGTTACTTTCTTGCGGCATAGGTTGCTTTCATGCGGAATAATAGAAAAACAAAGGATATGGGGTATCCATTTTTGACACAAAATCAGTACATACACAACAAAAAACACACAAAAAGCAAAGGAACAGCGCTTTTATTGGTGTACTTCATCTCAAAGCATAAGGTATAGTTTGTTTTCATACAAAAGATTGAGAATTTTTGTCTGTTACTTTTCATTTACTTACACACCTGTCCTGTTTTGAAGAAGAAAAAAAAAATACCCAAAGACTTACAATAGCTAAAGAAAAGATTGAATAAAACAATGTACTTTTACTTACAACACAATGAGATGTTCCATACAAGTCTGTCAGTAACAGAAAAATACAATACAATATTTCATTCTGAAGATAGCCATTACTTCAATTACAGTACTTGTGTAATAAAATTATGATGAATATTGATATTTTGGGGCGATAATGTCCAGAATGGTTATTAAGGCTAAACTGATAATAATAATATGTACTTTTATGGTGATTAATACAGCGTTCCACACACTCGATATGAAATAAAAAATCATTTATGGTAACATCATGACTAAAATGTTGAAACTTATCAATGACAAAGATACTATATATTATTAAATTGTGGTCAGAATAATTAAAATTGAAACAGGACAGCCGTGTAAGTAAATGACAAGTAAACAAGTATAACAAAAATACCGAACTGCAAGGTAAACTCAAAAAGGGGAAGTCCATAAAATATGACAAAATCAAACGTTAGACTTTATCAACCAAAGGAACAAATAAAAAACAACTGTTACATTACTGACTTGGTACAGGCATCTCCCCCAAAAAGAGAATGGCGGGTAAAACCTGGTTTTATAGCTACATGGAGCTAAACCTCCCACTTGTATGATAGTTGTTTATATTCCGTTATATTAAAAAAAAAATGGCTGAGCAACCCAAACAGACATAATAGGTTTATGTGACCATAATTGGGATCCAGCAGCCACAACTGTGTAAACATAAATCACAGACATACATATTTATTTATGAATACCCTGCCATGCCTGGTCTGTATTTTTTGTTAGCTGTTTTTCTGCTTTGTAGCGATCTTATGAGTTAAGCCCTTTTCAAGTGATTTTTAATAGTTTGTTGTTATGTTGTACTGTTAATCCACTATCTCAGGTTAGGGGAGGGTTTTGCGCCAGCAAACTTGTTTAACCCAGCCCCATTCTGTATGTGTGCCAAGTTGGAGACTGTAATCAGTGGTTGTCGTTTGTTACTGTATATCATATTTGTTTTTCGTTCATTGTTTTGTACATAAATCAGGCCGTTAGTTTTCTCGTTTGAAATGTTTTACAATTGTCATTTCGGGGCATTTTATAGCTGACTATACGGTATGGGTTTTGCTCATTGTTGAAGGCCGTACAGTGACCTATAGTTATTAACTTCTATGTCATTTGGTCTCTGGTGGAGAGGTGTCTCAATGGCAATCATACCACATCTTCTTATTTTTATATACAACGCAGCTGACTAAAAAGTTCTAACAAGCATACAAATATACAAATACACCAACAAAACGTTTTTGTGGTTGATAGTAAATTTAACAAAGTAACGGACAAAAAGGTTCCATCTTGGACATTCGCCTTGCAATTTTAGCATGACACTGAACTTTTCTTTCTGTAAAATGAAATGAAGCTTTTTAGTAAATGCGTATTATTCATACGATTGCCGGCAGGGTATATGGAAATTAAACTTGTTTTCTTAAAATGTATTTACTGTCCTTAAAATGTATATACTGTCCTTAAAATGTATTCACTGTCCTTAAAATGTATTTCAGGCACTTGCATGGTCAATAAAAATCATTAGAATACAGGCGAAGAAGGATAGACAGAGCACACCCGAAAGTAAATACGAAAAAACAAACAATAATTTTGAATTATTACACAGAAAATTAAAGAATGAACCGTATGGTGGTCTTAAAATGTCTTTTGGCTTTTCATGCCGTGTTGCTAATTTATTTACGAATACCTAACACTCTCTTATATTAATATGAAAAGACTATTATGATCTTCGTTGTTTGCAAGTTAATTGTAAAACATCTTGTCGCGTCATCATTCAGAGTTACCTCCCATACACCATTATATATTATTAGTAGCGCCGTATCATTAATGATCAATGCCAGTTCTATACTGGTGATACTGAGTTCCATTTCTGTTATTATAATTGAAAATAATAATACTTATTATACATATTAAGAAACAAAGTTTGAGTAAAGGTGAACAGTAAAACTACGCCTATGTATCCCCTTTTCCTCGATTGTGTCATCACCAAACAAACTTATCGCCGGATTTTTACTTGCGATGATTAACATATGTACTTCTAGTGGAGAAGGAACTGCTCATCACCCATCCAGAACTAAAGTTCACATCCGATTTTTAGAACTAACTTTGACTTCGTGTTTTCAGTCTTCAGTTTATTTTCTGTTCAGTGTTTTTGGTATGTCAGTATTTCTTCGAATTATGGTCTATGAATGTTAAGTAGGTCTTTTCCCTCTTTTATGTAATATTCAATTCATGTGATAAAAATTAACAAAAATACATTAGCAGTCGCACCAGCAACTTCTAGTAAGTAAACTCATTCAAACCAATACCGTTTCGTAATCTATATGTACCCCCGACATGACAAATAGTAAAATAATTCAACCGAGAAAACCACTGTCCTAATTTATCTGCAAAACATAATAGTAAATGCACTTTTTTTAAACAAAGAAAAAGAAAAAAAACACTTGTGTATCTTCTACTTCTTGTATATTGTCTGCAAATTAATAGCGTTCATTAGTTTAGGAAGGGAAGTCTTCTAGCAATTCAATTCATGGTAAAGTGCAAGACATCCAATTATATTTAATGGCATTATAGCGTGAAAAACAAACTTGGCGCATTAATTGCAGAGCTAAAATGTACTACATGTATGTATTTGTTGACGATATAGATACGGGCACTTCCTTGTGTCTTTTTTGCTTTTTTTATTGTCTTTCGGCTACTGTATAGTCGGCACTAATTCAAACCATTTGCTCTGTTCATAAATATACTTTTTGTAAATCATCCGACTTAAGAAAATAAAGGATCAGGGACAAATACTCTTTATATATTTCATGAAATCATGGCTTAAGAGCCGTATATCTACGAGGGAAGTTGGTGTTTTAAATCACCAATATATCGGATAATCATAGCTCTCTCTATTGGGCAACGGTAGAAGAGGTCAAAGTCTTAAGTCAACGTTGTTGGCAGGAATATTTAAACATTCTATTAACTACATTTAGATTGTTGTATGGTTGAGATTAACTCTTCGTAGGAATAGGAATGATTCTATTTGCACACAATATGCTAGTAGAAGATACACACACGAGGGCTTTAGCCCGATTGCATGGTTGAATCTTATTTACACCATGATAGTATGCTTGATACGAACTAATAGCGTTCATTAGTTTAGGAAGGGAAGTCTTCTAGCAATTCAATTCACGGTAAAGTGCAAGACATCCAATTATATCTAATGGAATTATAGCGTAAATATATAGAACATAATACTTTGTAAACGTAGCATTTTAGTGTCATGCAATAAACATCAGTCGTGTGAATGTTTTTATCTTATATTAAGTCTGAATAAGTCCGTAAAGTCTATTTGATTCAATTAAAAAAAATCATGAAATTTGAAATGTCAGTGTTTTGTGTACTTTTATAAATATCAACCGGTATATGTTGTTTTAGAGAACATGTCGTCTTATGTCTGCCTTTTGGGATTCATAATTGTATGTTGTGGTATTACGGTAAGGTGTACTTTCACATCCACGTCAAACTGCTTTTATAACCGTGCTTCCCCTACTTTGTATCCTTTCTCTGCGACGGAAACTAAAAGTACATACTTTTGGGGCCCTTTATAGCTTGTTGTTCGGTGTAAGCCAAGGCTCCGTGTTGAAGGCCGTACATTGACCTATAATGGTTTACTTTTATAAATTGTTATTTGGATGGAGAGTTGTCTCATTGGCACTCACACCACATCTTCCTATATCTATGTATTAAAGTTATACGCAAATATTAATATCAAAATTAGACATTTGTGTAAAATAATAACAACGTTGTAAAACTTTTGATGTTCGAAAATAAGTTTTGCATTTATTGTAAGTAGATTGAATAGAAATAGAAACACTTGATTTTCAGCAAAACAAGCTACTTTTGATAATTTGTTTTAATTTGAGGTGCATTTTACAATTCTTTAGCTATAACATAAAGCAATCAGATAAATGTATGTGTGCACAGTCAACTTCAATGATACAGCATAATAACAACACAATAAAACCAAGGGGTCAACATACGGGTCCTCATGATAGACATGTTTTCATACTATATGACAGGGTCTAAATCGTCCCGACTCCATATTAGATACGAATGAATTAAAAAGAGACTGTTAAAGATCTGCTTAAAATAACAATACAAAAATACGAAAAAACAGTCTATGGCTATATATCCTGTAGAATTAATCGTCCACAGAGAAAATTATAGTCATACTATCTGGTCATTTAAGGCACCATATAACAGTGTGAAAACTGAAGATTTTTCCCCCGGTTCTAATTACTTTAGAGATTTGTTTTGTGTGCTTCCAAAATAAACGTACTTTTACAATAAATATATAATTTTTTAAGTACTTTAATAAGTAAATGTAATGAACAGTTATAAAAATAGACGCCATGTAAATTATTAATTATGTTACCACACGGAACAAGGTCGGCTGTGCGATTTAAAAGGAAAACACGTACTATTATAAGGATTGATTTAATTTGTAATGATTAGTTTCTATATCACACAAGTCCCAAAGGCTATGGAAGTAAAACACAGATTACTTATTAAACGCTAATTAATAGCAACTGAAGTCGGCCTTGGAATATATCTTTATAAGTATACAATATCTACAACAGGCTGAATAATTCTAAAAGTGCAGTCAACATGATTTTGAAATTCGTAAAACTAAGATAAAAAATGGAATATGAATGATATCACGTTTTAGGTATCCGTCCGTTAAAGCGAAAAATGCGAATATACACAACACAACGCTAAATGTTATTGATAATTGACTTTCCCTGTCATAAAATACTATGGGGGCAGTAAAAAAGTAAATAAGAAACGCCAAAAGCTCACAAAACACTACACAGAAAACAACACCCCCTCCCCAAAGAATAACAAATAAAACCAGAAAAGAAAAGGGGTCTGGATGGGTGTTTATCATTTCTACTGTTTACTTCTTTTTATTATAGCACCCCATTATTATCATTCTTTATATTATTTTCCTATTTTCTATCATACTTCGTTTTGCCCAATATTCTCCATTATGTACACCTTATCCAGACCATCAGAAAACAGCAGCTAACATAACACTACAAAGAAAATTCAGGTTGTGCAACTAAATCATACGTAGAACCAGGGATGTAATCAGGTGATCTAATGGATCAACAGTTTCGCTCCTTTAGTGACACCCAATTCTTCTCCTGTTTAAATTCACTGGCGAGTCATATCATGACTTTTTTTTGTGGTAAATCTCATCTAACCGTAAGGCATTACAACATTTATAAACCATTGTTATCAGTGAAAATTTGTGGCATGGCTTTTTATTTTGGGAACAAAATATGATAGGGTCACCGACTTCCGTTTTGTCGCTATAGCAACCTCAGTTTCATGGGGTTTTTTTTCATTTCAAATTTCAAATATTCAATTAAAAATTGAACTTATCATTAGTTTTTCACGTTGAATATTTGTATATATTGATAAAAGACTCTTTAGCATATAATATATGTTCTTTGGTGTTTCTTTCTTTAAAATAAGATTTATTTCATTCCCTCCAAATATAATGTGCAAAAGTGAAATACACAGTTTTATAAGATATCTATCGATGATTTCTTCGTAATGATAACGAAAGGGATAGGCGTAGTGTGTTCTTTGAAATAATACCAATATAGGAATATGTCACCGACCTTTAAAAAAAAGGTATGAGTTATTTTAAGTTTTCTTTCGTTTGTTTCAAGAAGAGAGTTGTCTTTCTTTAGAACTCCAACCAGAACTATACCAACAGGACAACAATGTACCACTAACATTAACAAGGGAAAATTTGCATCGCTACTACAGGAATCAAGCTTAGTATAACCAGGAAGATTTGGACATTTGTGAATCAGAAATAAAGCCAATTGAGACAATATATTTTAAGTGCTAAAGTGACAATTTGTTAATCCGTTTATCTCACCTTTTACCTTTCTTTGTGTTTAATTAATTGTATTGTTAAATATATGTTTGTCGTAATGAAATCACTTTGACGATGACAAGTTAATCCGTTGGATACTAATCCTTTTCTATAGATACTGTTTTTATATATACTTTTGTATGTTATTTTGTAGGCAGTTTAGATCTTAGGTCTGGTACTGTCCGGACCTTGCTAATAAAGTTTAAAGTATTGGTATTCCGTCTTTGAGTTACTATAACACGGAAAACTCCCGGTTATATATTGGTGGAGGTTACCCGCGGCACGATCCTGAGCTAGTTCCCCCAAACTAGCATAATGAATACCTTCAGAAGCAACAGAATGGAAGGACCTTGGAATTACCAGCCTTGCAGAAATGGACATCCGTTTCCGATGAGAAAAGCAGATACCTGTTTGGACTTTCTGTGCAAATATTGTGGTAAGACATTGAACGTTTTCACCTATCATCGGTGTTATGCAGTTAACGCTTATTGTTACAAATGCAGACATCATGGACATTTTGCCCGTATGTGTAGTTTTCACGCTAAGTTATGTAAAAACCCAAAACCAAAAAAGAAGTCGAAATCTAAAATTCAAAGAGACAGCGACCGAATGAGAACGTTTATGGAGAAGAAACAAATGTCTCAATTTCCGTTTCAAGGACTTGAGGACAAGGAACTCTCTGCTTTTACGTGCTCCATGCAGGACGAATCCGCGAAACTGCACATAAACAAGTTAAAAGCGTCTCACCGAAATTCCCTCAAAGAAATCGCTGTACTCAAAGGTGAAAAATCAAAATTGGATACCGTAAAGAAAGAAAATGTTATTTTAAAGAAGAATTTGGATACATTAAATTTGGAATGTTTACAACATGTTCGGCTAATCCAAAAGATCGAGCGGGAGTTGGCTGAGCATGCAAGTAGAACTCAAAATTTTGAAATAGAAATAGTGCGTTTGAAAGAGGAAAACCTAAGTTTAACCAACACCAGATACCGCTTAACAATTGATTTGAAAAATGCTGAGATGCAAGATTGTCATTTAATAAAAAAACTTAAAGACGAAATTCAGCGACTAAAAGCACAACATTCCGACGATATACGTGAATGTCAAGATTTACTTCATGAACTTTCAGTCGCCGAGAATCAAATTAAAAGTTTACGTTCAAACTATCCCAACAACTCGCATCAACACCCACGACGAGGACGTTGCCAACGAAGATAACCGAGTGGAATTGTTTCAATTCGGCAAACTCGGAGACCGAGTTTAGGTGGAGTAGTGGCGAATATAACCAGGAAGATTTGGACATTTGTGAATCAGAAATAAAGCCAATTGAGACAATATATTTTAAGTGCTAAAGTGACAATTTGTTAATCCGTTTATCTCACCTTTTACCTTTCTTTGTGTTTAATTAATTGTATTGTTAAATATATGTTTGTCGTAATGGAAATCACTTTGACGATGACAAGTTAATCCGTTGGATACTAATCCTTTTCTATAGATACTGTTTTTATATATACTTTTGTATGTTATTTTGTGGTCAGTTTAGATCTTAGGTCTGGTACTGTCCGGACCTTGCTAATAAAGTTTAAAGTATTGGTATTCCGTCTTTGAGTTACTATAACACGGAAAACTCCCGGTTATATATGTTAGCCACATGCAGCTGTTGGTTAAATATTGCCGCTAAAGAAAGAAAAAATCAGAAATAACACTCCTTATAAAAATAAAAGCATGTGATATGCCAATGAGACATAGGTCACCTACGGCCTTCAACAAGGCCTACATGTTTCATGAAGTCTCATCATAAAATTTGATTGAACTCTGCAGCATTTATGAGAGGCTAGACTTGCTACAATTCCATTTCTTTTATTTCTCTCTTACTAATTTATATGTTTACTGAAAACTGCCAGTATACTGATTGTCCTTGGAGAACTGCAGATGTCAGTATAATGGAAATCTCTTAGTTATAGCAGTAAAATTGTTAAAGGGGCAAAATTGAGAAAAAAAAAGAAGAAAATTAGGAAGGGACATGTAGCAAGTCTAAAGAGAGGCATGCAAGTATTAAAAATCGTCAGGAACAAAATTATGCTTCTTTTTATCTTTTATGACTAACGAAAGACCGGTTACTTGTGAAATGAATTAAAGATCAGATTTATCAAAAGCCTTTATAATAAGTTTACCGAAGTACCTGAGATTAACCCCTGTTTTTGGTGGGGTTCGTGTTGCTCAATCTTTAATTTTTTGTGTTTTGTTTTGTAGACTGTTGTTTGTCCTTTCGTTGATTTTCGTTTTTGCCTTGACGTTGTCGGTTTGTTTTTGGCTTGTGAGTTTGAATATCCGTTTAATATCCTCTGCCTCTTCATTACATAGTTTTTTTGTATCAGATAATATGGAAGAATAGTTTACAAGGTAGTCCTAAGAGTATACTACATGATCAATAAAATTGTGATTTTCTAAGACTTCACCAGGAATTTTTAATCCAAAAATAATGGATATCTGACTTTTTATCAAATTTATTGCAATATTGAATGAATAATGAGATTTTAATAGTGGTGAATGCATGTGTCAGAGGAACAGATACTATATTAATGATACACTTGTTAGAAGCTTCTACAAAGCGGAATATATAATGTGTTCTGTCGGAACACTGTGATTTTGACTTGACTGAATAAATCTGAATACTATATCTACAACTAGTATAAACGCATATCAGAAAAACAAATTTAAGTACTGTCCCTTCAAGGATATATATTGCAGGCGAGAGAAAAATGAAAATATACAGGAAAATTCAAATTAATGTTCAAAATACAGAAAGTAAGAATACGATCAAGCTGTTAAGACTTACCGCATCAGGCATAGGACATTTGAGCGAAAATAAAAAATGCACATAGGGTCATTTGAGCGCCGACTTCATAGGATATTTAAGCGCCGGAATATCAACCTTACCTGGATTTTCAAATGGGACGTTTGAGCGAAATTTCCTGTGATACTTTTATATGAATTTAGAAAATATTTTTAAAAAGTAAGAAAAAAGAGTAAATAAATATATTTTATTTGATTTTTACACCCAAGTAATTCGGCCGGTTCTGGCTAGTTAATGGTAGTGTAGTCCTGAGTTGATCTCCACTTACCAATCAATTCTACTATAATTCATGGGCTATGTAAATTTTCTTTGTTCTAAATTTCTTATATTTATAAAGTGAAATGTCCCTTTATCTCTGGACCGAAGTTCCATCTACGTTAAAACGTACAAACAATGGACCCGAATCATTTCATGCCCATTGTATAATGAGCAATTTTATCATAGTCACCCATCAATTTATACTTTCCTTGACACCATTATCAAATAAACTGGAATCCACTTGTAATTAAGCTACACTCAAATATATGAACGAAGTGTAGTAGTCATTCGAGAACCAGCTTTAATCTGTGACTTGCATCAAAATTTGGAGTTTGAATATTGATGCACCTTATAGCCGAACAGACAAGGAGATGGAACAGAATCTCCTGGACTTGCATTCGCGGCACTGCCAAACGGAAATAACAAGGGATTTTTATGTCAGAAGACTAGGATATAAATTTCTAGCCCGAACTGACTTGTAAATAATGCCATTGCCGAGTTTTGATTTTTATGACAGTGCTTTCTTTTTTTTTTTTACAATTAAAAGATGTTTTAAACTTTGTGCGTCATAAACTCCACATTTTATTAACTATATCCTGCTTGAAATTCTACTTCCACCTCTCCATGGCGAGCACGGGTAACAGATTATATCTGACGAACGGAAGAAGTACTCCTTCATCATTCTGATTTTTTTTTTTTGGCTCAAATGTCCTATGCTTATTTTCATTTTCGCTCAAATGTCCTAAATTTTGGCGCTCAAATGTCCAATACGTTGGCGCTCAAATGTCCTTTTTTTATCGCTCAAATTTCCATTGTCGTACCGCATCACACTAAAGACGGTATCATTAACTGTATAAACAAAATTGATTGTTTAAAGTAAACAAGGAATACCATTGGCCATCTAATTCCTGGCTAAAGACAGACATGGTTTAGTACTTAAAAAAATTACAATGTTTGGGGTTTAATCGTTCCTGATGAAGGTTTATACAGAAAAGTTTTTAATACGCACCAAATCCATAAAGTGCTATTTTTATTTTCTAGCACCGGGATGATAACACTGCTGCTTGACAGATTGTCCCCGAAGATATCCTCATCTCACATTTAGCATAGATTTCTTAAATGATCCGTTGATATACTGCTATTTAGAAATTATTAAAAAACTAAGGTTCCAACCCTTTCAGGTAAAATTGACCTTACACGGTTTTGGCTATTTCTTTTTTTGTTGTATATCTTCTTAAGTATTCAAGTTCTTTGTCATCCCTATCTTTCAAAGTTTTGGGGTTTGAGACTTCCTGGTGAAGTTAATCCATAAAAGCGCTTCGGACGCACCAAATTTATAAAATGTTATTTCATTTATTACATGCACGGTTACAATTGTTTTTCTGACAACCACTAATCATCTAGTTCATTTACCAAGGACGATTAAATTAGATGGACAGCCAGTCCAATTCTTGACTTTGGACAAACATTGAGCGTCTATTTCCTGACATACATGTAGAACAGGCACCATTAAATATAGACGATAACCATCGAACGCCAGATTGGTGTGTGGCTTTTTTAATCAGGGAAAACTAAATATTGGAGGTTTAGCCAGTTTACGAGATCTATCATCCACTTAATTCGTATATAGTGATATTTAACCGTTCTATATATACCATGTAATAATAAAAAATCAAGTTGAAGAAAATTGAGACATAATGTCTTTATTGGCGTCGCAGTCCAAGTTTAACTGAAACCGATACCCATCGAGGAGTTGGAGTCCTTTTCTCGGAGTTCAGTATTTTTGTGATTTTATTTTTTTCCTTTGTACCTTTTCACTCAAGGTGTAAATGTCGAATTAGTAATATAACCTTGGGGAAGTCTAACATTAATACGTTTAGAGGTATTTTTTGTACTTTCAACATCTTTAAAGTTAACTAGTATTTATATCTAAACATGCATTGCTGATAAATGTAAATGTCAACAAACAGCACTCAACAAATAGCATTGGAAAACCAGAATACTAGTTCCGAGCTAACATGCTTTCATTACAGTATTTGAAACTTAATTTATATAATTTTAGTATAGATAATTGGAATCGTCTACTAGAATGTCCTACAAAGTGAGTGTTTAGATAATCCTATTGTGGTTTAAACTACATAATGTACCCATTTGTAACAGCTGTTGGAACTTTGCTATATGTCCCATAAAGATATAACTAAATGTAAGAACTTCGGGATATACCCATTTGCTTACAGTTTTCAGATCCTTAAAGTGTAGCAAAGAATCTTTTACACTATAAATCATAGCAAAACATGCATTGCAAAAAATGAAAGATGTTTCGAAAGTTTCTTTAATCGAACACGTTATTGTATGTATATGGTAACAAATGGTGGTAAGAGCAATTCATTATCAGATTTTCACAACAATATTGAAGGCAGAAAGTACATGTGGTGTTGAGAGATTTTAGTTTTAGTTTTGAAAGAACCGGTGATATACATTGTACCTGATAGTACTATAGTACAACAAAACTTAGTAAAGTACATTTTTTAATACACGTATCAGGAAATCAACATAATGATATTGTTGTAAAATTGTTTTTATGCGTTTTTTATATCTTGCAATTTTAAATTAAAATACACGTTTGAAATATTTTGTTATATTTTTATCCGGAAATGAATACATATAACGTTGTTAAGGGTATCAGATTTATAAAGAACTGACATTGCTATACCAGTTATCCAAGTAGTCATCGGAAACCAAGGAAACTGTGACTTCTAGACTGATTTCCGTTTTTCGCTGTATCTTGATAGGGTGAATATGACAAATCTTTCTATAAAACGATAAAAGATGTGCTTAAAGTACAGACAGGATTATTTTGTTAATCTCTTTTATGCAATGTAAAAGAAAAAGGGTAATTACAGGTTTAATAAACTAAATAATAAAATGCAACAAAACAACACAGATACAATTTCATGTAGTTGAAATATGCAGTTTCAATACACAATAAAAATTCACAAAATGTGTAAGTTTATGGTTCTATGAATTAAATCAAAATTAAATATTTTTATCAAAACAAATTTTCAAACATTCATTTGGACTATCATCAATTACAAACACATAAGCAACACATAAATAAAGACAATAACGTTGTGGTGATATATAATATTAGCTTGTTTTGAATTATTTTCCATTGTTAATTTATTTTTCTTTATCCATTACACTACTGTTAACAGATACTTGATGACAGTCTAGTATAATCATATGTGTAGATTGTAAGCTTGCTCATCCTTGTTTGGTTGAAGTAATGAACTTCGTGATAACCTGGGTCAAAACACCGATGTGAGCAATTATATACAATAACTGGCGAAACTGGCGAAACTGACAAAACTGAAATCAAGCGTCTGTATGTTTCACTTGGACCCAAAACATGGTTACGCAATTAAAATGTTTTCTAAAAATCAGCATACTGACAGGAATAGTAAATTCTTAAATAAGATAAAATAAAAATCTGATAATTTTGCCAAAATTCGCATAAGTAATAGTGTTCTTAAAATTGAACAAGGACGAAAGACTAAAACACCGGTAGAAGAAAGAATATGTCCCTTGTGTCTTTTAGAAGTAGAAGATGAATTTCATTTCACTATAATATGTACAAAACTAAATACAATTAGAGAACAATTATTTTCCAAAATTAGTGAAATAGTTCCCTCTTTTTTAAATATGACTAATGAAGAAAGATTTAAATTTTTGTATACCTGTGATGAGACTGATATAATTAAAATTATTGTAAAATTCATAAGCACCATGTATAATTCTAGAAATGCTTTATTGAGTACTTAATAACTTTGTGGTACCACCTCCTCAGCAGAGATTATATACATTCATTTACTATTGTAACAATATTTTCTTTTAATAATGGAGGGATATACAGTTATATATATAATGTTTATAAATGTGGTCAGATTATGTTTGTATGTTTGTGTATAGTCAATGTTTATTGTCTTGGTAACAATCCTATAATTTTGGATTTTGAACCAATAAAATTATCTTATCTTATCTTATCTTAAAAAGATAATTAGATAAAAGTACAAAATCAAAGACAGCAGACTGTAGTAATTCTACAGGGGTGTTAAACGACCTTGCATTGACTATACCCATGAGGGTCTTGCACGGTCTGGTACAACAGATTGGTATTATATTTGCATTATTTAATTCAATTGAAAAACTTCATGCGGCATAATACTCTTTTCCAATAACACCTATTCTTACAAACCCGACTATACCGAACAGAACGGGGACAGTTTAGTCAATAAGAGAAAGATAGAGAGGACAATGCCATGAATTCTTCGATTTGAAACTATTTCTCAGTACAACAGGGGAATATTCAAGAACGTCTACCGCACATCCTTTTCCGTAAGAAAGATGGATAGAATAGTTCATTCCTGGACCAGTTTGATCTATTGGATTCCAAGCGATCAATTAAAATATGTTAAAAAAAAGTTCACCAAGCACAACATGAGCAATGTACCTATAAAAGGTCTTGTTTTTGTTGAAGACATTTATACAAGACAATTAAGACAGGCTGTGCTATAAACTAATTGTCTTCGCCATAAATAAATGTAAATTGATTATTCAAATGTGAACTATTTTAAATAGTTTCCTTCATTTACAGAACGCTATGACGTCATCAAGTGACATTAATCAAGAAGGAAACGACTGGATAATATCCAATTAGTGTTGAAAGTATGAAGATATGACTGACACATTTATATTAATTAATCAGCAGTTCTGTAAACAAATAAATCGTCCTTTTTTTGTACCACATGCAAAGCCAACAACAAAAAACTATTGACGTTTAAGATTATTGATATGTGAAAGCTTTATCAATGTGATTACTTCTAAAACATTCGATCATTAAATTTATCATACCAAGGGTCACTAGGGTATAGAAATATTTGTTATCTTGACACTCGACCGGCAGTAAAACTCATTCCAGGGGCTTGTATATTTGGATAATTATGTGGATTTAAAATGTCCAGCCAAGTTAGACCGTCTTGGGAACATTTTAAAGAGACCGGCTTTCAAGAAGCCCGACATTGTGGGTGCGTTATCCTCTCTTCATGACAAATATGTAGTTGCTCCAACTGACAAAGCTTCATACAAACTATATTAATCTTATACGGGGGAAATCATTATTTGGTTTGCCTAACAAAACTAAGAACTTGAAAATCTGGGAATATATACACCAACATCATTCACCTACAAAGACATATTAGAAAATCGCAAATCCATCCTTCTCTTTGTTATTAACATAAAAAGGAAGATGATTTTTCTTTCTTTATATTGAATACCTTAACTTTCCAAATTTTAAAGATCTACTCTAAAATCTTCAGTTACAATCATTACAGTTTTGCAACAATATAAAACTTTTGATGTTTCTATGATCTACACTACTATCCCACATGCTCATTTGAAAAATTGACTGCAAGTTCATATAAAACATTGTTTTGATACAAAATTGAGAATCGTAGATATAAATTTCGTATCTGAGGTCATGAAAAAATCATACTTTTTGAAGAACCATACTGATTCCAACAAAACAAAACATCGACTATTAGTCGCATCGATGACTCTATTTTTGATCCCTCGCTATTACGAAATAGTGCATTTTCTCACCTGAAGATCAATGGACAATTCGTCGATATTACCACATTCTTGTTACTGGTAAGTTGTATTACAGAAAAGTTTCGTCGATATTGCCCCATTCTTGTTACTGGTAAACAGTATTACTGGAAATTTTCGTCGATATTGCACCATTCTTGTTACTTGTAAGTTGTGTTACAGAAAAGTTTCGTCGATATTGCCTCATTCTTGTTACTGGTAAACTGTATTACTGGAAATGTTTCGTCTATATTGCCACATTCTTGTTACTGGAAAGCTGTATTACTTGAAAATTTGGTCGAATTAAAAGACTTTTTAAATAAAAATGGCTCTAATGGAAATATTTACGTCGAACACTTTCTTTAGTTTTGCCTGCTATATTTAGTAAAATGTAAAATGAATGTTAAGAAATATGCAAAACATGTATCGACTTTGATATTCTTGCTGTCACAGTTATTTTTAACTCTCTTTTCTGATAACCTTACGCACCATTACATAACAGAAGGGCTTTTCTTGGCTCAATAAACCGACAAGTAAGATTTTAATATCCTACCAGAATGTATAAATAGTGTCAGTTTGTCTTAAGTAATAGTCATCTTTGCAGATAAACAAATGTATACGTGTATCGTGAACCTTTTTAATCCTTATATGAATCAATGACATTTTTATCCTATTTATAATTGGGCACATATGTTGAATTTTTATCATATTCATATAATTTGGCATACATGTATATGGTCGGGGGGGAAAATCGAAACCGAAAGCTGACATTATATCACACACGCTTAAATTTAATCCTTGCAAGCAAGTAAAATGAATAAGAAATAAAGTACTATACACAAAAATGCAGTAAAATTAGGTCACATGATATAGTGAAGTTTGTGACTTGAGCCTTAAGGCCCGTTGTCACGATCCATTATAAAAATAAAAAGATGTGGTATGATTGCCAATGAGACAACCCTCCACTACAAACCAAATGACGTAGGTCACCATACGTCCTTCAGCAACGAGCAAACCCCATACCGCATAGTAAGCTATAAAAGGCACTGAAAAGACAAATGTAAAACAATTCAAACTGGAAAACTAACGACCTGTTTTGTGTATAAAAACAATAAACGAAATACTATTATGATATATAGCACCACACAACAACCACTGAATTATAGGCCTGTGACTTGGGACAGGCACATACAAAATGTGACGGGGTTGTTTTCATGACAAAAAACTTCGTGAAAGTTTTTGAGGGATCTTTGATAGTGACAACCGTCAACGAAAACATGGATTAAAAACTTTGACGGACTTTGATGGAATAGAATCTCATGCTATTTTGTTGAAACTTGGACGGATTGTGACGGAAATTATCCCAAAAGAGTGCACTTGAGGAATGGTGTAATTTTTGTTTACAAAACAAAAGCACGTGGTAAAAATAGCAGGAAAAGCAGGATGAGTTCCAGTACTTTGGTGTGGACAAATAAAATTATCATAGAAGAATTTATTGAATTGGCGGAGGTTAAAGAATTAAAAGGAACAGCGTCTCGAAGTGTAGGATCTTGTCTTTCGATCAGTGGTTCAGTTTTTTCCAAGAAGCAGATTGCAACTTGCTTTGTCAATTCTAAAAATACTTCCTGAATTTTACTGGGTCTTTGCTGTGAAATTATTTATTGAGAGTGGTTAAGGCAGTTCTCTGTCTTTTTTCTGAGTAACTAGTTTCTTGTCTCAAATATTATCCCTTTTACAATCTTTCTCATTTGCCTTCTCAAATGGTAATACAGAATAAACAGTGTAAGTACAATGTAACAATCCTATGAGAGGTTTATTGGAGCCATTTTCT
This sequence comes from Mytilus coruscus, assembly GCA_017311375.1. Taxonomy (NCBI): domain Eukaryota; kingdom Metazoa; phylum Mollusca; class Bivalvia; order Mytilida; family Mytilidae; genus Mytilus; species Mytilus coruscus. The sequence continues at coordinate 64,152,251 of CM029595.1, forward strand.
CTTCGTAAAGACTGAAATCCTGTCTTTTCTTTGACCACGTTTTTAATGGCAAATTTTGGGAGTGACAACAGGGCTTAAAGTACAAATAACTTATAAATACGTATTGTGCATCTATTTTTCGTTGATAACTATATTGCAGGTTTTGGATGGCTGCTCCATCGACGGTAACTAGGTCAGTAGGTTATTAGTCAGGAGGATATAATTTTCCAATTAGCCTATACTCCGGTACTTCAATATTTTAATGGTATTTTATTAACAGGGGTTACAATTGAAATGGTACATTGTACAAACGATCAAAAATATTTCATTTAAGGGTTTTCAGAATTTATGAATTAAATTTTTATGACATGATATCATTTACTATAATCGATTGATATACAAATGAGTAAACAAACTTTCGAAAACAAGTCTTTTTATAAAAAAATTATGTGCGTAATTGTGGTCAATGAACAATTTAATTATTTTGCCTGCGGCTATTAATTTACTTGTAGTTGTTTTTTAAAGAATATCGAGACTATAAATGTGTCCTGACACTTGCCAAATGATCATATACATATGTTAACCTAGATGTTTTGTGGGCGTATAAGCTAGTTAAATGAGATGTCGACAATTTCCTGGCCTCGGGGGAAGCACATAAACAATGCATGAATGCATATCATAATATTTATAGCATTTACTGTTAACTTTACGACACCATGAATTAAAAATTGCGGTAAATGTCTATAAGACAGCAACCCCGTAACAGATGTAAACTTAAATAGACAACTTGAGACATGTTACCTTTACCCTACTCCCCCAACACATACATTTGGTCTCCAATTCCCCCAAACAAAACATAGTTACAAAAAAACAAATTATGTTGGTATGATAATTCGACCTCATGAATGTTGGCATTTTGATTCGATTTTATGTTGGCATTTTGAGTCGAACTAACAATGTCAGTGACCAGTAATAAAGGATTATGGTCGCAAAGCCTTGGTGATAAACCGGACTATAGATTTTACAATTTAAAGTAATAAGTTTCATTTCTTGAGGAATAGTTCTAGTTATGGTTCGATGTAGCACAGAGATACGGCAATTTTTATTACTTTTCAAAGAATTTTCCACTTGTAAGCAGAGTTTCTTCTTCTTTCTGGCGGTTACGAGTCGGACTCTGCAATTGAATATAATTGACTCGGGCGCATCTCAAACAGACAGGAGGCCACTCCACATGCCAAAAGTAAAAGTGCAGGAAAACTGGATGGTATTTACAATAAAATCATTGAATGCGTATTTACAACTCTGTACACTGGTTATCCTGCTGTCTAGTTGAGATGTGGTTGGGTCCAGGAGATGGTGTTCACTCTTGCCCTGAAGTCCTCCAATGATCCGGACTCAACTACTGATTCTGGTAATTTGTTCCAATCTCTTGTTGTTCTCGGGAAGAAGGAATGCTAGTAGACTTCTCTCTTCCTTCTAGCTTGTCTAAATTTGTGGTTGCCTCTGGTCCTACTGTCATTTGATGTGTAATACTTGCCATTAATCAATGGCAATCAACTGGTGTTGGGTTTATTTCATAGCCCAAGACTTTGTCTCCAACGCCTGTGCTGGAGCAATTCCCACTGAAATTGGTCCAATAATTCCTGGAAAGTTGTCCTAATAGCAACTATAGAGTCTGACGATGCGAGCTGCTCGTTTCTGTACTTGCTCGATATCTCGAATGATGATGATCTGGTGTGGATCCAAAACTGTATAATCTAACGTAGGTCTTACTAGGATGGATTATGCTGTTGCTTTTGTTGCTGGGGTACACCTACCCACATTTCTCCGTAAGAAGCCAAGTGTCTTGGGTCTGGTTGATGTGTTTTGTCCAGGTAAGATCTTTGCTGATGGTGATCCCAAGTTATTTCCCATTGTCTACTGTTTCTAGTGTGTGTCCGTGTAGTGAGCAAGACCTCTAAAATAGATCCATAAGTTTGTTTATGCATAAGTTAAAAGAAAATAAATTATAATTAGTTCCGAAATTCATATACTAGTAACTTGGAAAATAAAAGTGTTTAAACATTGCAGTTTATTCCGTTTTTTGTTAGGTCCGCATTCTGATATCTGGTTTTAGTATGGATTTTTTCTTATTCCTGATCAGACTGCTATTTTATTGTCTGCCTTTCAAGTTCATTAGTTTCCAAGGTTTATTTCAGTTTATCTAATGAATTAGATAGGTTTCTATATAAGAATAAGAAGATTTGGTATACTTGCCATTATGACAACTATCCAACAGAACACAAAGGACATTTGCTAGCAAATAGTTTTCTTTCAATTCTGATGTTTCATGGAAGAATGATTTTGTACTTTTTCTGCGTTTTGAAAGTTTGCATTGTAGAGAGATTTGATAACCCCTTTCTTAAGTTTTTAGGAAATTCTCTTTTTTGATCAAGTTGCACTTCCGCGCAAATTAAATTAGATCAGACTTTGAAAATATTTTAAAACAAGAGTTCCAACGACATAGTTGTCATAGGTTGGGAAAAGATAATAAAACAATATTTATTTCAAGAAGATGGTCTCATTAGATGATTATTTCCGCTAGCAAAAACTTTCTTTGTCGAGGAGTACTTTCGAGATTCGATAAGATCGTAGCTGTTATCGCTTCTTCGATGTTTTAATTGTGTGATCTTTCTTCTTACAGATATCACTGGTCCTCATCATTTGGTCTTGGATAAAGTTTAATATCTGTTTCCAGCTTCTTGTGATTTTTATAGTTAACGGTCATTCCTATAATGCATCGGATCGGAAGAATTAACGACAGAGAACAAGGTATAATATATATGTGTCTATTTCTTAAAACGTTTAAAATGAATGGTTCTGACCAATTGGATAAAGATTTGATTAACCACTCGCACATGTAATTGTCGTATTTAGTATTCCTCCAAATCCATTCAGAACATTATTCTTCGAGTTTTTCTTTAATCAGTTAAGGTCAAGTTACAGTAAATGGGCTTTGTCACAGATTTTTCTAAAATTTTGATTACAACTTTGGCTCGTTAAACTATAACTGAAAATCGAAAAAAATAATGCATCTATCTCTTTTATTACCTGAAATATTACTGATTGAATTCTTTCAAAAATTCTTTCATCTACCATGATATCCCCATTATAGTTGTATAGATGTAAATATCACAGTCATAACCAGGATACAATAAATGGAAATACGATAGAGGTGGCTAATTATGGTTATCTCTAAAAAGGATCAAAGTATTTGGAACCCTCTTACTGAACGGTAACGGTTTCTTTAAAAATCAGAGGAATCTGTGTGATTTTCATTGCATTTTTACCTTGGAATGTTCTTCATTTTCTACCAATAATAATAATAATTTCAAAAATTACAATAACGATAAGAATAATTAGAAAAATAAGAGAAATAATAAATGACAATAATAAAAGAAATTCTTGTATTCTGGAAGATATCAGATTGGAAATGTATTTCGAAATATTAAAAAAATACCATTTATTGTATAGATTTTGCAATACGCAATAATTAGTGTCCGTTTCTACATATGTGCATACGTCAACAAGTACAATAAATAAAATGAAATTTAAGAAGTATAAATAATTTGAATTGTCATATTGTGGTTTTAACATGAAGTTAACTATTTTCAAAATTAATAGGTACATGTAGCTATCAGACAGGTCAAATTATAATAGGATAATAAATAATACCACAGTTGGCCTTAAGTAGGTCGTAAGCTATTTACAGGACCAAATTAAGAGAGATTGATCACCTTAAACATAAAACATAATAATACATAAGAAAATTCCAAAAGGAATTACCGAAAGAGAGGCGAAGGATACCAAAGGGACATTCAAACTCATAAGTCGAAAATAAACTGACAACGCCATGGCTAAAACAGAAAAAGACAAACAACAGTACACAAAACAACATAGAAAACCAAAGACTGAGGAACACGAACCCCACCAAAAACTTGGGGTGATCTCAGGTGCTCCGGAAGGGTAAGCAGATCCTGCTCCACATGTGCACCCGTCGTGTTGCTCATGTAAGTACAAACCCGGTGATATGTCTTATTCGGTAAGTCACATTCGGGGGAACGGGACGAGATTGTAGTTACGACAATTACCGAAAATAATGGACAGTACAACTGACCATACCAACAACAAACTTCTTCAAAATATAATATCATATAATATGTAGTACTTTTATCATTGATACAAATATTAACAAAATTGCGTCTGTCGAGTGAACCTGATCCTTTTAGAATGTCTAGTAGTAAACCTGCAACTTACAATTTAAAAATGGTCCTACATACATGTTGCAAAGTCTTTTATTTTTTTTTTATGTTGTGTTATGTAAACATTTGTTTGTCTTTTGATAGTTTGTTCATGGCGTTGTCAGTTTGTCTTGTACTTATGAGTTTGAATATCCCTTTGGTATCATCCGCCTCTCTCTTATACAGATAACAATTATTATAGACAGGCTGTCGTAAATATATTATCACCAGTACGTACACTGTCTTCTTGGCACCGATCTATTCTGAGTATCAACCATATTATTTCGTCGCAGAATTTTTCTCGACCAAGCAAAGTTTATACAAAACCCTAATTTTAAAACCAAGTATAGAAAACCTCATGACAAAAAATTGTAAACTATACTTTCAAATATATTGATGATGGATGATGTTCAAATATATTGATGACGTCTGTAATCTACTATTCCTTTCGTCTCATATATCCGATAAACTTGAAATCAAGGATACTACCAAAGTTAATGGATCTGCTACATATCTAGACCTTTTCATGAAATTTACACGGACTAGCATCTATGGTTTTGAAACTAGACATTTATCTACAAAAATAGGAATAAGTGACCATAATTAACTTATAGAAAAGGGCAGATATCTGAATATACTTCGAAACAAAAGAACATGTCTAACTTTTAAAACCATAGAAGATGAAAACCACTTTCTCCTCTACTGGAGATAATGAAATATTACTTATAAAACTTTTTAATGACATCGCAATAGATAATCCTATATTTCCAAATCTTTCTGATAAGGCAATAAAGAATTTCAAAATAACTATGAATTTAGGTTTCCAGTTGTAACCTTTCCATTTCCGAGGTTTTTTTTAGCAATCCATCGTTAACGCACCTAAGTTGATACGAAAGCGTGTTCTCATAATTGACATTTCACAAATTGACGCAAAAAGTATAAAGTAAAATACTCAACAACACGATTGACTCCTCCATAAGTTCTACGATAGCCATCACGCTCAGTTACAGTGTTTCATTTTACAGTAGAAAATTAATGTTTAATCCATCACATTAGGAACTATACAAAAGCAGTATTAATGTAATGTGGACGTTTGAAATCTTTTCAGTATGTCACAGGTGATCAAAATCATATCAACGCCCTTTAGCCGATTCTGACATTTTTTTACTAATTATTTTTCTGCCACCAAAGCCAACCACTAAAATGCTAATTTAGCTGTGTTTATACTTTCGGGACAACTTAATTTAGTCAAGGTTTTGACTGGAGCTAATTTTGACTGAAACTTATTTTATTTATTTTCTAATTTTTTCTAGTGGACATTTGAGTATTCTTCCGTTTATCCCCCGTTGGATGTGACATCAGTTATACTACCCGGCAGCAGAATCTAGTAATGCGTTAAACCGGCTAACAGTCATACTACCAGGAAATGGATTGCAGCATTTTGTTCGACCAGTCTTTAGTCATATACGATGCAACATTTTTTCGACACAGATAACTAACAGTTACCTAGCACAATGAAAGGTATATGTATTTGTGAATATCGATAAGATATACATTTTCGAAGCTTTTGTTTCCTTGGTGGTATTGATGTATGTTATTTTGTAAAAATGAGATGGAGATCATCTTCAAATTTATAATCAAGGTAAAGAAAGAACATAGTCAACATACATTGGGAGAAATTTTAAAAGGATTTGGCTATCATCTTACTCCCCCCCCTTTTTCTTTGGGAAGGGGGTATGCTTTCTTCAAGAAAAAGAAAATATTATACAGTATTATGTATTAATTTTACCATTGATACACGTATTAATTTTGATAGTGTAATTATGATGTTCCATGGTACAGGTGCATCAATAACGATAGACTTGCATTGTTCCTGTTGAGTGAACCTGACCCTTTTAGAATGTCTGGTAGTAAATATGTAACATAGATTTTAAAAGTGGTACAACATACATGTTGCAAAATATTTAGCACATAATTACCAGCCATATAATATGCCATGCAGATAGAAACAACATTTTGTATGATCTACAACATGGATTTAGGTTGAAATTGTCATGCGAAACTCAGCTAATAGAATTTATTGATGATATCACCAAATAACCTTGATAATGGCCAACAAATTGACGGCCTGATCATGGACTATTCAAAGGCATTTGACAAGGTCAGCCATTGTCTACTAATGAACAAGCTTCAACACTATGGAATAACAAGGAATACAAACAACTGGATCATTAGCTTTCTTTCTGAGAGAACTCAACGAGTACAGAAAACATCTGATTCCATCGATGTAGAGTCTGGGGTACCACACGGATCTGTACTAGGACCCAGCCTCGTCCTCTTTTATATAAATGATATGCCAGTGAACATTAAATCGACTGTGAGGCTCTTAGCAGATGACACCATCGCACAGTATCACTGTAACATTAGAGGAAAATACCCTCCAGGAAGCTTTAGGCAAATTGGCCCTCTAAGAAGAAAAGTGGATGATGAAATTCCATCTTGAAAAAATGCAAGGTACTCTCTGTCACAATGAACAAAAGACCACATAAAAGAAATATACTCTCCACAGCCACACTCTGGAACACTTAACATCAGCTAAATACATCGGAGTACCAATAACATCAGACTTGAAGTGGGAAAATCCCATTTAGACACATCTGCTTTAAAGCAAAGAAAAAAAAAACAATTTGATTCCTCAAAAGAAATCACAACATCTCTAACACCAATATCAAAGAAAAAGCCTACATCCCCCTTAAAAGACCAACAGTTTAGTATGCGAGCGCTTTATGGGATCCGCATTTCCAAAAAGATAAAGACAAATTAGATATAATACAGAGAAGATCAGCTAGATATGTAACAAGCAGGTACAGAAATAGATCATTTGTAAGCGATATGCTAGAACAACTAAATTGTACATTGTTAGAGGAAACAAGAACAAATGCACGTCTGACCATTCCAAATAAGATCAGCAACCAGGAAATGAAAACGTAGCAAGTCACAAACTTATACCACTAGACAGAATCTCCAGAAATATGGGCAAAACTCTTTCCAGATCCCAGCATGCAACACCACAGCGAGGAAAGAATCGTTCTACCCGAGAACCATTAGGGATTGAAACGCCTAACCCTACTCAATGGCATCTGTTAGTAGTCTTAAATCCTTCAAGAGGCTCCTGACAAAAAAATAAATCTATAGTCACTTGTTTTTTAACCCTCACTGTTAGATATATGTATAGCAATTTTCGAAAGAAAAAGGCATACTGTTTATTGTATAGATTTTGTATTACGCAATAATTAGTGTCCGTTTTCACATAAGTGCATACGTCAACAAGTAAAATTAAAAAAATGGGATTTAAGAAGTATAAATAATTTGGATTGTCATATTGCGGTTTCATCATGAGGTAAAACATTTTTTTTTAATTAATACGTAGCTATAAGGCAGGTCAAATTATAATAGGATAATGAATAACCCTACAGCTAGCCGTAAAGTATAGGTCGTAAACTATTTATAGAACCCAATCAAGAGAGATTGATAACCAGTGATAAGATTTTTTTGATTATGCATTAAAAAAAAATCCAACAGAAATAACCAGAAATATTGGACTGCACAACATAACACACCATACCGACTCCTTTGATATATTATATAGTATTATATGTAATAATTTTACCATTGATACATGTATTAACTTTTAAGGGGGTAACTGTCATGTTTCATGCCACATGTGCACCAATTACGACAAACTTGTTCCTGTTGATTGAACCTGACCCTTTTAGAATGTCGGGTAGTAAAACTGCAACACAGATTTAGACAATAGTCATACTATAGATGTATAAACCCATACATCTATGGTCCTACATATATGTTACAAAGACTTTATTTGTTTATAAAATTGAGAATGGAAATGGGGAATATGTCAAAGAGACAACAACCCGACCAAAGAGCAGATAGCAGCCGAAGGCCACCAATGGGTCTTCAACGCAGCGAGAAAATCTTGCACCCGGAGGTGGTCCTCAGCTGGCCCCTAAATAAAATTGTGTACTGGTTCAGTGAAAATGGACGTCACACTAAACTCCAAAACATATAAATGAACTAAAATTAAAAAAACATACAAGACTAACAAAGGCCAGAGGCTCCTGACTTGGGACAGGCGCAAAAATGCGGCGGGGTTAAACATGTTTTGTGAGATCTCAACCCTCCCCTATACCTCTAGCCAATGTAGAATAAAGAAAAACATAGCAATACGCATGTTGATTTGTAAATTGTTGTTTGTCTCTTGATAGTTATTTTTTTTATTGCGTTGTCAGTTTGTCTTCTACTTGTGAGTTTGAATATACCTTTTGTTTCTTCAGCCTCTCTCATACAAGCGGATACCCAGTTGAAATTAAACAAAAGAAATGGAACTCTTTGTTAGAGAAGGTAAAAAAAGGCGAAGTTGGTAAATTTGAATTGTTTACGTTTGTTTCTATGGGCTTTAAAAGTTGAATGAATGTGCCTAATTTAGGATTTTATGCATCTTATGTATGTGTTTTTACTTAAATTATTGGATTGAGCCTCGAGATATTTGTAAAATTTTAAATTATAGACAAATTTTCACAAAACAGTCGATTGTGGTAGGTGCAAATTCACGTGGATCTTGTTTGTGCATAAGCATAAATTCCGCCGAAAAAAATTCCAAAGAAAGATAACAGATTTATCTTTTTAAAGCATCAATTTGCATCTCTGCCCCGGTGACATTTTGTTTTGGGGAACAAATCCCAAAACAGGCAATAATTTCATCGAAAAGAGAAAGTCGAGTACACCTTTTTAGGTTCAGGCGTGTTTTAGTTGACTATTCTGTTTTGAAAACGTATAAAAGAAAAATATTTGATACATCATCTCGCTTCAGATTCTATTAATTTTATATATATTTTAGGCTGTAGGTTGATACAATAATATTAAAAATTTACAGTACTGAAAGATGAAATATATGGGTCAAGTGAAATACCTTTCTAATGAGTCATAACAACAGAGTAGGTGTGTTCGAATAACAAATTTTTACTAAAAGTACTTGACGACAAACTTTTCTGGTGGATCTTTAAAATGCATAACTTCAAAAAAACTCCATTTTTTGTGTGTGTTATCTAGGGTAATTAGTCTTCAACCTTTGAAAATTTTTAGTCTGCCCTTCCACGAAATATTTAATTAGAATTTTTAAAATATTTTTGAACTTTCGAAATTTCCCCTGACAACCGATTAGACAATAGTTTCAAGTTGACCAAATGCATAATAGTACGTTAAATGATGCTCAATAGCTATAAGATACATTTGTCTTTTAAAATACAACAGGCATATAAGTATCGTAATGATACTATGTGGATAAATTTATCGGTTTTCAAGAGATTAATTGACAGTGCGTCATCACTACAATGGCTTCCATTTTTACGATTATAAAAATTAGGTGGCGTAATGGGGAGATAATTTTGACGAAGAAGAATCCTACTTCATATACAAATAAAACATATAGACAGGCTGTCATAAATATATTATCAACAGTATGTGTACTGTCTTCTTGGCACGGACATATTCTGAAGATCAACCATATAATGGAGCTTCAGAATTTTCCCCGACAAAGCAAACTTTACCCAAAAACTAATTTTAAACCAAGAAGAGAAAACAGCTTGACAAAAATGTTTTAATTTTACTTTCAAATATATTGATGATGTCCTGTAATCGAATACTCTTTTCATCGTATATATCCAATAAACTTGAAATTAAGGATACTACTAAAGCTAAGGGCTTTTCTATATATCAAAACCTAACTAGGATCTATCATGGCTATGATTTTAGTTTTCCTATAGTCACCTTAACATTCTTGAGTATGTTAAGCATACCAGAGTTCACGTAACGAAGTTGATACAAAAGCGTGTTCTCTTAATTGACATTTCATAAATAGACACGTATAGTTTAAGTATACACTTAAGTGAAAAAGTGACACAAGTCATACTGCCCAGTAGTGGAATTAAGAATTTCGTTAAACCAGCCTTTAGTTATATAAGATGCAACTTTTGTTCAATACAGATACTTAACAGTTCCCTAGCACACTGAATGTTATATGCATTTGTAAATATTGATAAGATATACAGTTTTGAAGGTCATGGTATGAAGCAGAATCTGTTGTTTCCCTGGCGGTATTGATTTTATGTTATTTTGGGAAGATGAGATGAAAATTATCAAATTCATAATCAAGTCAAGTACATTATAGAATAAAATGCTTCGCTGAGTGCAGCCTGATACGACCGCAGAGGTCGAACCCTGAACAGTTTGGGTAAATTTGGACACAATATTCAAGCTTGATACTGTCTGAATTTGGATTGTGATCAAATTTTTGACATAATATAGGTTTCTGACACAAAATAAATGTGGTCAAAGATCTTATTAATCCATTGCGCAATACTGTGCAATTGAAGATTTCTTCTTGAAACTTTTCAAAAATTCGAAATTTTAAAAATTTTGAAAAAAAATATGAATCCCTTAAAAAAATTGGGAAAAAATTCCCCTCCCAACTTTTTGAACCCCCTTGGAGCAATAACCCCAATACTCAATCCCAGCCTTTCCTATGTAGTATGGAACCTTGTAGTACAATTTCAAAGAGATCCATACACTTACACACAAGTTATTGTCTGGAAACTAGAAAAATGCTTGTGTTTGGCCCTTTTTTGGCCCCTAATTCCTACATGTTTGGGGCAATTAACCCCAAACTCAATCCCAGCCTTCCCTTTGTTATATGGAACCTTGTGGTACAATGTCAGAGATCCATACAATTACACACAAGTTATTGTCTGGAAACTACAAAAATGCTTGTTTTGGCCCCTTTTTGGTCCTTAATTCCTAAACTGTTGGCCCCATAACCCCTAAAATGAATCTCAACCTTCTATTTGTGGTATTAAACATTGTGGTACAATTTCAGAGCAATCGAAATACTTATACACAAGTTATTATCCTGAAACTAGAAAAATGCTTGTTTTGGACCCCTTTTTGGGCCCCTTATTCCTAAACAGTTGGGACCATCATCCCCAAAATCAATCCCAACCTTTCTTTTGTGGTATTGAACCTTCTTAAAAAATTTCATAGAGATCCATTCACTTAAACTAAAGTTATTGTCCGGAAACCAATGTGTCTTCAGACAGCGACATCATACCATTATATGATCCCAAAATTTGTTTGCAGTCGTATAAAACTGTGAGCACTGCGCAAATAAGACCCCCAAAAAAAAAGAAAGTGCATCGTTAATATAGCGGGATTGACACAAAACATGAAAATAATTTGGCTCCATTTAGGGATATCTCAAGTGTATATAAGTTTAAGGCCGTGATTTTGAACAAATACATTTCTTAATAGAAAATGAAAGGATATGGAGTAAATGTACATGGAACAAAATCGCACACAATAATAGAAAACATAGAAAATTATCAATGAACAGGGTTTTTATGTTCTTCATCTTGACAGTTGATGTAGGGTCTTCAACAATGAACGAATCATTCATACCCTACAACAAGGTCAAGACGGCCCTAGCGTCGACTTAAGTGGTACTATTGATAAAATAAACCACAGTTCACCTTCTTGCTCCCCACCCGACTCGGAGTGCCAACTTGTGCGATGCTTGTGTATGAAGTCGAAAGCACCAGGATACAAGAAAAGTAACCTTCAAAGTGTGAAAATTGACAATTTTAAACAATTTTCCAACAACTAAAATTCCATAACTCTGCATCTTATATAAAATAAATAGGGATGATACTCCAGCTTGCATATCATATTAAGTTATAAAGGAAGATAACTGAAGAACGGTAAAATTTATGCTACCAAAATTTGAACTTGATCTGATTTTGTGGTAAAAGTATTGTGTTAAAGTTTAATAAAATTTGGTTGAGGCAAACTTAAGTTAGAGGACGGAAACGAAAAATTCATCATTTTTCCATTTGTAAAGGACATAACTCTAGAACAGTAAAAGTGACACCACCAAAATTCAAACTGTTTTTGTGGTAATAAGCATTGTGTGCAAATTTCATAACATTTGGTTGAGGCAAATTAAAGATAAAGTTAGAGAGCGATTCAGTAATTTTTCCATTTGTAAAGGGCAAAACTCTAGAACGGTAACACTGACACCACCAAAATTCACACTTGATCTGAGTATTGTGGTAATAAGCTTTTGTAAAAGTTTTATAACATTTGGTTGAGGCAAACTAAATTAGAGAACAAAACCAACTTTGGGACAGACGGATCAAGGGTTAAACTTAATGCCCCCTCCACAATGGGTCACAAAATGAAAAGGAGTTTATGTCAATATATAAAACAATTCACCAAAGTTTCATAAAATTGGTGAAAGCATTCTTAAGAATATCCAAAGTCCCAATATACAACAAAAACTTAAATCAAATTTTTTTTTAAATTGAAAGGAAATTATCATATGTTAATTGGCAATATTAATAAATGCATGCAATAATTTCTGAAATTAACAGTATATAGGCTTTTAACCCTACCATATTTTGCACCTGTCCCAAGTCAGGAGCCTATGGCATTTGTCAGTTTTGTATGATTTTAATTTTAGTTTCTTTTATATATTTGAGTTTAGTACATGTAGTATGACGTCCATTATCACTGAACTAGTATACATTTTTGTTAAGGGGCCAGCTGAAGCACGCCTCAGGTTGTGGGATTTTCTCGCTGCAAAGACCCATTGGTGACCTTTGTTATCTGCTCTTTGGTCGGGTTGTTGTCTCTGAGACTGACATTCCCATTTCTATTTTCAGTTTTATTTTAAATTCTATTATAAATGTTAGGCTTGTTGATTTGTTTTACATTTGTCATTTTGAGGCCTTTTATTATATTTACAGCTTTCTATATGGTGTGAATTTTGCTCATTGTTGATGGTCGACGGTTATCTATAGCTCAATGCAGTAACATCACAACTGTTTCCAAGTTTGTGGAGTCAGAGGACTATTCATCTTTCCAACTTTGGATCATTTAAATTGTTGATTTTTCATGGACATGTGCCATTCCAATATGAAATAGCTATGTATTAATAAAACCTTTACACTAGGATACTCATTTGGGGAACTAATGATTTGGTGGGTTTTCCCTAGTCCAAATAATTATGACGTCTGGCAAGGCTATTTTAATTTTTTTTTCTGGGACGCCTAAACAGCCTTACAAGGCGTCATTATTTTGACTAGGTTTTCCCCACCATCGACATCGTTGTACTGTGGAAGAAACGAGTTTGGCGCATTAACAAAAAGATCATGTCTGTGGTGACAGGTTAGTGAGTGTGCTTACCAATATTTGAATTTAATGAGCCTTCTTTTTGAATATTTTTTTTCATTTTTTGGTACAATACTGACGTCGAGTGCTGTTGTGCTGTTTATTTTTTACAAAAGCGATCAAGTAATGCAGGGGAAGGAAACTTACTTAAAAGACCAAAATGAGCCGCAACTAATAGGTACATAAATATTTTACTTTACAGTCAGTATCCCGATATACATGTATATACAGTTACTCTTAGACTCATTTCACAGAAAAATCGTACAAGTGAAAATACTCGTTAGTCATGAACATTTTAGATCACTTAGAATTTAGATTTTATAACTTAAATTACGAAAGATGATAATTTGTCAAATGAGCCCCTGTAACCAGGTGCTGCATTTTTTTGCACGCGTCGGGATCTGACAGAGCTTTCAAGAGCTATTTCTGTTACTGTGAGTTTATTATATATTTATCACAAAAGCTAATGCTAATTTCTTTTCTTTAATATGAAGCCCCCCACCCCTCCTCCAGTTTATCTGATTAACTTACGATCACTCTGAGTAAAGAAAGTAAGTCACAATTGCTTATATCAGGTATTTTAAATTCTTGTTGATAGTTGTCTCATCACCAATCATACTACATCTCCTTATTTTTTTTACAATAAAGCTTTATTTAGATGCGGTATAGTTATGAATGTGTAAACATGCAGCATGCTTGTAAATAATTGTTAAAATACAGCACAAAAGATGCATAATATATCAAACTCGAGTCAACGCCATGTCAAAAACTAAAAAAAAACCTGACCAAATAACAAATAGTCTATAAAAACAACTATAGCATACCAAAATATATAATTTGTAAAGACTTGCGTGCAACTAGGCCTATAGCTCTATGTTCTTATAGATCTCATAACATTACGATTAAAAGTCAGATTGTGTGTGTGTAAGTTTATTAGAAAATTCAACGAGTCACGTCCTAATCAGGTAAAATCCAAAATAACAATTTACAAATTCAGATCAACTGCCTGTTGTTATTGCTTACATGATTGGTATATTGCCAAACCCCAACATCGTGAATAGATATGTTTGGTACGGGATGGCGGCTTCGAAGCGGAGACAAAAGACACAGATAAATGAAAGTGTAGAATTTTGTTGTTGAGATTTTTTTTAAAGAACTAGATTCATATCTCAGAATTTGAATATAGCATCTCGTTTTCTTTAGATAAATTGTTAGCTATTATTGGCTATAATAATTACCCCATTATAAGTATTCGCAAAACATGAAGTTAATGATCAATGAATATGAAAACACTTTATAAAGTATAAATATTGGTAAACGGACAGCAAGTCAAGAACAATTATAGTTCGAATAAATTAGTTTACAATAACTGTTGAAAGATTATGAGAGAAAATCTGGATGAATTTATTTTTATTAGAATGATTTATTTTACAGTAAAGGCTTCATATTTTTAATCAGTTATTTGTAAAAGAAAGGTGACATGTTTAACACCATGGAGCCTGTTAATTAACAAACTACTATGGTGGATTTTTTTCTTTACAATCATTGATCATTATTAATATTTAAGAATAACTTTTGTTTACAAATTCGTTTTAATAAATAATGGTTCAAGAAAAAACTTCGACGTTTTGAAAATTAGTCTTTAGTTTCCAACGAAAAAATATCTTAAAAGCTGAACTGTGAGTTTTCAATCGTTACGTTTTGTTATACGTTTTAGTGTTAATCTCAGCAAAGACAAATTTGGTGATAAAAATCGATTTGTTGGTCTTTCGTAAAATTTAAAAAACATACGTCACAATGAAATCTTATAAAAAGAGGGGGCATGGAAGAAATTCAATATTGATCCTTCAAGGGACAAGTGAACGCGGGAGATATTCATTCCCTACTGTAAAATACTGAGTTTTGGTTGATTAATGTCGGGTGTGTCTGACGTACCGGATTAATATCCAGTGGAAAATATTTAATGTATGTTCATGACGAAAACAAATTAACAAAATTAACAATAAATATGATAGGTAGGTCTTGAATTGAGACCGCCCGTGATACGATCGGAAAATTTCAACTGCCAATGAAAAAGGAGGGACAGAAAATTGCATGGCCTAATACCAGGCTACTTACAGTCCACTCGGTGGGTACGTCTAAACACCGCTTCGGACCTCCTGAGTGCACTCAGGACATACAATGTGCACTCAGGACATACAATGTGCACTCAGGACCCTTTATAGTCATCGTATTTGCACAGGATGGATGAATATATTCGTTACACGCTACTTATTTAAGAGTTAAATTTTGGTAGAATTTGAAATCGAACTTAGATAGATATGTAATTCTTATGAAATAATGAGGGCACGTGTCACTGATCACACAACTACTGAGCCGTGAATTATCCAATCAACAAAATTGATTGGATTATCTTTATTGTTGTTTATGAATTGTGTTGTCAGTACTGTGTTACGTTTAAAATGAATAACACGATGTTATTAAGTTTTGTGAAAGTTGCAGGTAGAGACTGAAAACATTTCCTAATGGAATGCACACTTTATGACGATATTCGATATAACCTTTTCATGAATGTTCAAAATTTATTCAAGATTTTCACAGCCTAGATATAGATAACTAATTTATTGAAATTATGAATTAGTACTATATTTTCAATGACAATATTTAGAATTTAACCTTAATAAGACAGATCAGTATTTATTTATATGATTTGCTAAGTCTAATATCTTGGCTGCGTACATGCTGTCCTTGGTCTTTCCTTTGGTTTGGCTTACGAGCAAGTTTCTGGGGTTTTGGTACTTCAAACTCTGTGCACGAAGACTTAGTCGTGGTTTGAACGGATTTCGTTTACTTACAAATTATTTAGAAATAATACCCAAATATGATAATTTTCAGAAAACGGAGACAAATTAATTTTTCAGAATTTATTTTCACATTGGAATTCGTTCAAGGCTTGTATAACAGCTAGACAAGAACAACTTTAATGAGAAAGATAAATGTTACTAAATGCGGATTTTTAAAACATTCGTATTACTCAAGAATGAAATTACTGGACAAGAACGATAAAAATGAGAAAGAACACTAAGGGACGACATCAAAAGATCAATGTAGGATAAAAAACTTAAATCAAATAGTTTGGGGGTGGGGGGTGTTAAAATTGCTGCAAGTTTTGTTTATCCAAAATCGATTTTACATGTATCCATATTGGTTAATCAATTTTTCTCAAATTAAGGTAAGAGGGGTGGGGACAGTGAAAAATTATGTGAATTAAGTTTTTATCCTACATTGAACTTTTGATGTCGTCCCTAACTATATGAGATTTGATTATTTGAAAAGCGGATTTTGGCAAGTACGGCTTCTACAGTTAAGAACGGGTTCCATTTACAAAACTAAATCTTAATTCATGAAAAGTATATGACAAATTTATTTCCCTGTTCAAAATCGTTCAAAGGATTTATTACTGGACAAGAACGAGTTTCAATAGGGGAATAAATCTAACTAAATGAAATTTTGATTGAATCGTTATGTTATACATACACAGCCTCTCATTGGTCAAAAAGTGTTAATTATTTGAATGAATCTCAAAGACAAGAAAATAGAACAAAACACACACACACAATTATATAAATAAGAATTAGAACGCAATGATACCAATATTTTTTTTAATTCAACGCTATTTTAGTGAGTGATCAGATTAACTGTTAGCTTGAAAGTAAATTATAAATGGTGTTTCACCGATTCTTTTTTTTTTTTACTATGGAACAATGCAATTAAAGTCTATTGTAATATATCTAGAGATATGAAAATACGAAAGAATTATTCTTCTTGATTTTGAACTAAGAATAAAACTAAACTTTTATTGCATGAAATTTTAATAAAATACGAAAATCTATACAAAGAAAATAATAACGATATTTGTTTTATCTATTAACTTAATGAAATGAAATGAATTGAATGAAAATTTCCCAACTATATATGTAGATTTCTCATATTTCTCGACTGGCTTCAATTGATAATGTTAAAGAATTTGTCTAACATTTTTCTTCCTTTTTTCCAATTCCTTAGGGTCGGGGGTTAATTATTTGTGGACGACGTTTGCTTTCTTCGTGTAAAGAAAAAATATCTGCAATGTCTGGTCACCGGAATGCCTACCATTTGATGAAAAAAAAAATCTGTTCAGCAAATTCAGTATAATAGATATTGAATAAAGTCTTCAAAATAGTAAAAAAATAAACAATATCTAATGACATTTTTTTTTTTGATTTGTAAGTATACATCGGAGGTCAAATTTGTTGTACTCCACGCTACCATTTGTTCTGGTTTGTAGTCGTGTTTTTCAACTGACAGGCGGCATTCCTACGGTATAACCAACTGTCCTCCTCTTCTCGCCAAAATTGTCTTTATTTGTATATTGTAGACTTGATAAAAGTGTTTCTCAAGAATGGAACGCGCTATATAGCCTTCTCTGAAACTTTATATTAAGCTAAATAGATAGTGACTATGTAGATCACATATATACAATTGGACTTGAAAAAAGGATACTACTACAGTGTTTTCTTAGTGCTGTTTTCTTTTGCATGATGTTGCTATTGGTATAGTCTTGTCTATCCTATGTCCAGAAAAACTGTCATTGTGATTTCGATTTCAAACTTTCACTTCTGTTGCTCAGTCTTTCGTTTTCTATGTTGTGTTTTGTAGACGGTTGTTTTTCTTTTAGTCGGTTTTCGTTTTTTGGCATGGTATTGTCAGTTCGTTTTCGACTTATGAGTTAGACTATCCCTTCGGTATCTTCCACCTCTCTTTCATTTTCGGTGATGTAGTACGCTGAATGAATTTTAAAAACTTTTACCGGTGTTTATGAGTTTGGTAATGTCTTACGGTTAGACAAGAGACATTTAACAATCCGCTATTGTGTGATGCATCTTCACCGAATATATTTCATCGGCGGATTTAAACGGAAGAACAACAACAGGTGTCAGTAGTGGAGCAAGAACTGCTGACGTTCCGGAACACCTGAGCTCGCACCCGGTTATGGTAAGGTTTCTGTTGGTTTTCTGTGTAATGTTCTGTCGACTGTTCTTTCTATATTCTTTTAAATTTTTCTTGCAATGGAGCCTTGTTTTTTTTTTTTTTTTTTTTAGAACTATCGTTTTTGATTTGCTCTCATAGTATCTTTTCTCCCCCTCCCCTTTTTTCAAATTGTTGCCATCAGTGGAAAAAAAAATGAAAGGCAAAATTAAAATTGTATCAAGTTTGTATTCATTTTGGGAGACAAAGATAAATTCCAAACATATTAATAATGTGAGAAATACAGACTTAATTTTGAATTTGGTAATGGCAAAACACATATATGTTATATTAGAATTTTGTCTTTGGCAATTCATAATTGTACTATACCAACAATTTTACAATACTAAATGTGTTCCTACATTTTTAGATTAAAATATGTTTTCTCCATTTTATCTGGCTGTCTGCATATCATTTAATATGTTATATCAGTATTTAAGTGAAAATAAATCAAACCAGAAAGAATGATTGGTTGATTAATTGTTGCTACTTTAACTTGCAGTGGCAAACATATTTTGTACACACATATTTTGTACATATTTATGAAGATAGAAACGAAGTCATCTTGTTAAAATATGAATCGGTGAAAAAATGGTAACAATGAAACAGCATATATTTTTAACAAAAGTTTAAGTCAACTACAAATGTAATCTTAACGTAAGTTTGTAAAAGGTATTACAGGTGAACAAAGATTTAACACGCACATCATACAGGGAAGTTTTAAACATACGAAACTGAAAATCCCATAGTGGGTTTTTTTCTAGGGCAGAACTGGGCCAGAACTTAAATATGATACAGTATAAATGAACAGGACCATTCAAATCTTTCTTCTAGAAATTACTTACAATTTCTTCATTCAATTTTTTGGAAAAACTATCAGAACGAAATGTAAATTTTCATTCCGTGCTATCTGTAGTTTCATATGCTGATTTATACATACACATACCCGTATTGTAAAACTTTTTAATCATTTCTAAATTGATATTTTATTGTACGTTGTTCCACTGATCGACATTAAAACTGGAGGGTTGGGAAGTCTGTAAATCCGACAACCTGTCCATGTGCCAGTTTTAAGTCAGGACCCCGTCAGTGGATAGATACATCTTAAAGATTTTGTTCTTTAGCGAATAATGTTTTGATGGCAGTTCTTTGATAATCTCAAATTTATCATTTAATAGTCTTATTTCAAGTCTTACCGTGTTTTCGTTATTTTGAGAAATTGAGGTTGATACAGCGGATGTAGACTTTGATAAATTTTGTTTAATCTATTCGCAACTTAATAGACTTAAGGTAATAGAGCTAGACATATTGTTTAGACATCTAGCTGTATATTGTTCAATATGAAAAAGAGATGTGGGGTATATGTCAATAAGACAGCAACCCAACGACACATATATCCGAAAGTTTTTTTAGGTGTCAACACACAGGCTTCAACAATAGGTAAGTTGTATGTTCAATATGTCAAGATCTTAATCGACTTGAGTCTAAAATGATGGGAATGAATAAAACAGAAATTATCAGAGATCTGCCATCAACACCAATGTTTACCTAATAACAAAAACTAAATTGTGATGTAAAAATGCTGGATGCAGACATTAGTTTACTTGTAACACTTTTTTGATAGTTTTCGAATCAATGAATGCAAACATGTGCTATGGGAAAAAAACATTTTCTTACTTCGCAGTGTTTAGTGGTCTTCGGTAATTGCGTTCAAATACTGAACTTACTATCTGAAAAAAAACTATAGCAAATTAATTTACATGAATGTAACTTTTTCTGTTCAGGAAATATATTTTGATTATTTTGAGCCCAAATTTACTTGTTCATGAACTTGCAACACAATTTTAGGGTAGTTGTGCTCAATAGTATTCTAATGACGATTTTAAATACCCAACATACTATTTTAGCTCATCTGGCCCAAAGGGTCAAGTGAGCTTTTCTCATCACTTGGCGTCCTTCGTCGTCCGTCGTTGTTGTCTGTTAACTTTTACAAAATCTTCTCCTCTGAAACTGCTAGACCAAATTTAACCAAACTTGGCCACAATCAGCATTGGGATATCTAGTTTACAAAATGTGTCCGATGACCCCCGCCTGCCAACCAAGATGGCCGACATGGCTCAAAATAGAACATAGGGAAATGCAAGTTCTGCATATTATTTAAAAAACTGCTATAAATAGAGGAATCTGACAGGAGCAAAAATATTCAGAATATTGAGTTCTAACTATTGTCCGTTTACGCCAAAATCGTCAGACGACTCCTTATTAGAGTTATTATCCATAAATGACGATCTTTACTAATTTGTTGCGTTATTGCCTAATATCTTATAAACTATAATTGATAGATAGAATCTTTAAAAGCAAAAATGATCAGCACGACATTACCTACAAATAAATCAACATAGCTGAAATCTTCAGTCGACTCCTTACTAGATTTATTGCCCTTTAATGACGATTTTTACCAATTTTTTGCGTTTTGGCTAATATCTTAAAAGCTGTAGTAGATAGATAGAAACTTTTAAAAGCAAAAATGACCAGCAAGACAAGATCTACAAATGAGTCACATGACCGAAATCATTAGTCGACTCCTTATTAAAGTTGTTGCCCTTTAATCGAGTTTTCCGATTTTTCCCATTTTGGCCTATTATCTTGAAAACTGTAATAGATAGATAGACACTTTAGATAACACAAATGATCAGCAAGACAAGATCCACATATAAGCCATAAAGGCCGAAATCTTCAGTCGACTCGTTATTGAAGTTATTGCCCTTTAATGACATTTTTTTTTTACATTTTTATGCATTTTTGCCTATAATCTTGAAAACGAAAATAGATAAATAGAAACTATATAAAGGAAACATCATCAGCAGGAGAAAATCTACAAATAGGTCAATATGATTGAATTGTCAGTTAACTTTTAATAGATTTGTTCACCTTAATGATGGTTTATTACTAAAGTTACCATTGTTGAAGATGCAGGTGAGCGACACCGGCTCTTTAGAGCCTGTAGTAAGTAGATCGCGACATTTTAACATCATGTGACACAACAAATCTATAAAACATTGATTGAAAATTGGCATGTAGAAAGTTGATACATGCATAAATCAGGATATACAAGGTTTTCATGAAGTTAAACTTTATGTAAAAATTAAGAGAGCTGTGAAAACTGAAATTCGTTGAATGTATAGGGATTTTGAATTGGTGGTCTGACACCTTCACTCGACCAATGACTGGCAAAAGATCGATTTAACATTATATCCTTGTTAACCAATTCTTACAATTTTGATTGCATAAGAAAACGAAAATAATTACTCTGATATTTGAGAATACATGTATTATAACAGTTTTAGTTTAGCTATTTTGAGACACTGATGATTCTAACACGATTTTATAAGACATTAAGCACTGCGTGCTTGTAATATTATCTCCTGAGAGAAGCTTATGTTGGATAATCAGTTTAGAATGATGAATATCACAAATGATATGGTTCAAGCTATGTTCCATACTTTATTATGTAAAGACGAATTACATCACATTCCTGACATTAGACCCCAAAATAACTGAACATTCTGTAAGACACTGTAATTGAAAAGAAAGAACGTGGTGTATTTATTCCCTACATGCACTTTGAAATTAAAAAGCAGGAATAGAAAAAGATAATCATCTTTATTCCTGCTCTTACTACGATCTCAAAGTCCCAGTAAGGTCTTCAACATGGAGAAATAGTCTACACCTATATGCAAGTTTATTTCGGTCCGTAGTCATATGAGCACACCGTTGCCATTGTTCTTTTTTAATCAAATGAAACTTTCAAAAACCACCTTACAAGAAGCTATGAAACCAAGAGTTCCAAGTGGTGAAGTTGAAATCATCCATTCGAAAATTTTACAGATGCCATCACGAGTTGTTTGACCGTTAAGGAATATCTGTTTCACAGATGGCAACGGATATTTTCCAATCGTCGTAACCACAATATCGTCCTCTTTTTCCCCAAATGTTACCAACCGAATTAGACTTGTCACCGGGTTTGTACTTACATGACCAACACGACGGGTGCACATGTGGAACGGGATTTTACTTACCCTTCCGGAGCACCTGAGATCCCCTCCAGTTTTTGGTGGGGTTCGTGTTGCTGAGTTTTAAGTTTTCTATGATGTGTTTTGTATACTTTTGTTTGTCTTTTGGTTATTTTCCTTTTTTTGCCATGACGTTGTCAGTTTATTTTCGACTTATGAGTTTGAGTGTCTCTTTGGTATCGTTCGCCTCTCTTTGACTTTGGGTCATCATGGTCACATTACTCAGATATTGTTGCGATCGAACGGTTACATTCAAATTATTGTCTACGTCACAGTTTGGTGTCCTCTTCGCAGTCCGCGTCTAAGTACGAGGAATTTAAGAAAAACTTAAAACTGAAGCGTCAATGTTAAATTGTATGATAAATAATAGTATGCATTGTCGGAAAATATATGATTTATTTTTAATCCCTACAAAAAAGTAGAAAAGCTCGATGAGCCTCGCGTTTCCCCTAGTTAATGAAATCAAATGGACTTGTTTTAAAATGTAGTTTCTTAAAAAATTAAGAGCACATTCATAAATCAAAACGAAGTAAAATTTGAATTAAAATGTTCAAATTAATGAAATACTGAATATTGATCATCTATATTTCTATCAAAGGTTGTATTAAACATTTCATCATAACGAAGTTTGACTGACAGAATGTGGCTATACATATTGCGTGGGTGTCATTTTTGTAACAAAATTCTGGGTATATATGTTAATTTTGTAATCATTATCATATTCTTTTATCAACATTGCATGATTTCAACTGCAACATCTGCACCCCAAGTATTTTTAGACGGTTTCAATTTCAATTCGTACAGATCCCAGGACCAAATTTAATACGCACATATTGTCATTAACTTGAAAAATGAAGAGATATCCATACCTTTAAAACTCATGCCATTCCACATATTTTAGGGCAAATTTCTCTTTCAAAACGATGGATTATACATTTTTCGCGTTTTTATCCTGCACTTCTGTTGCAATATAATAATAGTACTTTTATTAAGGCTTACTGTTTAAAAATGCAGGTATGGAAAAGGAAATTGAAATAAGATGAGCCAAAATAAACAGGTTTCACAGTACAGATCTAGAATTCATCGAAATTTTTAAATAAGCGTAACAGAAGTACATGATAGTCAAATCAAACAAATAGTTGAAAAATAATCTCGGCTTATACAGACATATAACTTGTAGTTGTAAAGTTAATTAGTTTTATGACGTATATTATATTAATTTTCTAGGATATTTGCCAGTTAGCTTATTGATCATCACTACTCTCTTACTTTTCCCACGGTTCTCACCTTAGCAGCTGAGTATAAGAACACGTGTGCTATCATTATTATTTCTGAGGCAGTTTTTCTTTTTCTGAAAATTTCATTAATGAGTAAACATGTGTCAGTTTCTATTCTAGAATTGCTTTTTGTTTCAATGATATTTGTTTTAAAGGTTAATGTTTCTAAACGGCTATATTTTAGAATTTCTGACGTCAACACACTATCATTGTACGCATTATTTGTCCTGGTCTTATTCAGACATTCAAAGCCTAAAACTCTATCATATTCATTGATTAACAAAGTAAAAAAAAATAAGATTTGGAGTACCATACTGATTCCATGCATGTACATGCATATATTTCGAATATTGGAAGAGATAAACGAGGCTTATCAAACTTTAAAGCATTTACAATATTCCAATAGTTCATAAAAGAGTTGAAAGAAACAGGAATAACCATATCGTACATGGTACAAAATGGAATAAAAGCTAAAGCAAACTCTCCCAATAGGACACCATGCCCTGCTCACACTATCAAATTTCCATGTTCAGTGAACCGCCAAATTTTGGCCGAAATCCTAATTTGGTATATATTTTAATAATTTCACATCATAATGAATACGTATGCTATCTACATTTCGGGTTGATGTGACCGCAGCTGCAGGGTTAACGACCTTAAAACAAAAACATAAGCCTAATACGAGACGGATGAACGGACGGACGCACGCACGCACAAACCGGAAAACTTAATGCCTTATTACTATCGAAGGCGCTGTTAAAAAAGCTTTACGGACAACAGACCCGCAGATGTTATTACTATGTCTTGATATCGAAACAAAAACTACTGCAAAATTGATCGATTGCCTTTCAAAGATTTGGGTTTAGAAAAATAACTCATCAATTAAGTTTATTAGACTAAGTATTCATTTGCTTGGCAAGTAATTGCAACACAATTTCTTATATATATGTCATGAATTAAAGGTCGCAGAAAATTTAAATTTAAACTTCTTTTTTTCACTGGTACTGTATAAGGGTCTGGATGGGGGTCCTTCAAATATGTATTCTTTCATTTTTCTCTATTCTTTATAAGTTTTGCCCATTATAATTAAGCACCCTATAAGTCTATTTTTTTGGCCTAATTTTTCTGTTTATTGGTCCATTTATCTGTAGTATTGACCCATTATTCTCTATTTTGTAAACCCCATCCAGACACTTTTATATCCAGTCATGATAGCTAATTTTAAGCACAGAGTTCTACTACAATTGACGGATCAGTTGAATGTTAACACTAAATGTGTAATTACAATAAAGTGGATATATTCAGTTCCATTTCAAGGCACTATATGTGTATGTAATAGGTACACTAAATATAGAAGAGTTTTCCAGTATATCTGTACTAACACTATATGAGTATAATTGATTTGTATTTTTTCGGCAAAAGCACCCTCCGAGGTCAAAGTGACATATATTAATGTATGTACAAGTTAAGATCATCCTAAGGCAGTGTAGGAATTCAATTATCTGTAAAGAATATATATGTTACGGGCATTTTCTAAAATTAGACCGCCTACGGATTCGTGAAAGAGTTCTTAACGTGCAGAGAACATTGCACCTATACATGAGGCATCAGATTAAATGTCTCGATTCAGAGAAGATGCGAAATTATACAACCTGCACACAAAAATTTGACAGGTATAAACAGATCATCATAAAAAGCTGTATTTGGTTGTGATGCAAAGATATGATTTTCTTTATTCTCCATGTGTCCCCAAGAGATTATTGACTCTCTACAACCTGATAAAGATTTGCAAGGGCCTCTTTATTGCTTCGATAATTCAAAATATGCAAGTTAACCTAATCATGCTTATGTTAATTTAAATCTTTTTAGAACACATGAAATAGAAGATATTGTTTAAACGGTGTCTTCCCGATTGTCCCACTTTTTGATATTACAGGTAAAAAAGGAATGAAATTTTGTGGGACAATCGGGAAGATGTTTGTGGGACAATTGGGAAGTTTAAATGTGGGACAATCGGGAATTGTTTTGACAGTGATTAATTTGTTTTTAAAATGTGTAGCAGGTAATTACAAGTAAATAATCAATGCAACTTATAAAATATGAAATAAATATTAACAAATAATAATATTTACATATTTTATTTTGCACATATTAGGTACAATTGAAGTATCATCAAACATAGACTATAATATTTAGTCATGAAATAGCACATATCAAGCACTTCTCAATTCTACATTGATATAATAATAAAAAGAGTTTCAATGAAGCACACATAATAAACAGCTAAATAAAATAAAGTACACATAATAAACAAATTAATGCATTAAAGCACACACATGACACAAAGAGCAGATACTATTAAGCACACACAATGCATAATGTACAACAATGAAACACACATAATTCATAACATAAACATCACAAAATATCATATAATTGCAACAAACTTCGTCAAAATGTAACAAATAAGTCAGAGGCAATGTTAGCATACTGAAACACAATAACTTCACCATTCTGAAGAGTACCTGTAGGCGTTGATTGACTTGTGTGTATTTTCTTCTATATGTTGATCCTACTCCCCCGTCTTGGTACTGCGTGATGATCATTTCGTTTGCTGCCTGCTCTTCTTTTATGTAGTTCAGTAGCTTGTATAATATGTTTGCGTGTGGTACTTAGATCATCTTCCTTATGCTGCTGTGCCATCCATGGAAGTGGTTTGTCGTCCTTGGTCCTTCGGTTTGGTAATGGTTCCAAAACTGCCTGTTGCTTTCAACCCAGTATGTTGTGACGTTATCCGTAAACGAAGTGGTATTTGCTGCTGAGTCCAAATTTTCCAGGTCTTCGAGTGCATCGAAACAGACGTGGTCTATTCCTGCATGTGGTACCAGGAGAAGAACTGCTGCCAAGCGTATAAGTTGATGAATGTCTGGTTCTCCTTTATAGTTAGAGACAAGTCTTGTTTACTGCACTTTCCGTCAAATACACTGAGTATAGTGAAAAAAAATATCCTTCAATAGCAATTTCTGGAAAGGATGCTCTGACAGAATTCTGAACAGCAGCTTCGTAATCAATGAAGAAAGTTGTTGGGTTCAGGTTAATCTGACGTTGGGTGGAAGCAGTCTTCAGTAGTGTTATGAATCTTATTTTTAGTTGCATGTACTATTTTTAAATTTATTTAAAAACTTTAAAAAAATGTAATTAAACATTACAATACTGATATTTGTTTTACGAATAAAAGCAACATTATATTTTAGATATATGAAAGTGTACGTAGATGGTATAAACCAATAAACTGAACTCATAATTCGTCCCCCAAAATGTTGTCACTATATTCTTAAAGTAACCAAAAATGTTATCATTATGGTATTTATGTTTATACATGCATTTCGTCTTGCGTTGTTTTGTGTAATATAGACACCATAGTTATATTCTTTGATTTATCACTACCCTCATGCATGAAAGACGGGTTTTAACGTAGAAAAGTATTAAAACGTGTATGTATCAATATATCCATAATCAACATAACATCCATCAGATACAGCCATAAATTGCAGAACATTCAATACAAAAGATTGACGAGGAAATTGAAATAGGGTCACCGGGACTTCTCCAATCGCAGAACATACAACCCCAAGGATTGACGGGGGTATTTAAAAAGGGTCACATATATTTCTCAAATCTTGTAGTAATACTGAAGTAAAACTTAAGAGGGTCGTATATTTTGCTGTGTGGAATATACTTACATAAATAAATACGCAGCCACGTCCCGCCATAATGGGGACGTTATATTAAATACCTCATGTAGGGAGAGTGTCATGCTCTGCACATTAAGGAACCAAGTCTTTGATCGGTTCAGTTGATGACTTCTTGCAAGGACAATTTCTGCACCGTTTCGACATACCCTATTTAGAATGTCAGTCTGAATTTTGAGACCTTCATCCTGGGCGACCCGCATCGAAAAACCTACATATATTTTTGTTAATTTGTTCTCGTCCAGAATAACCGTGAAATATTTATCAGTGGACGATATTGATCTGCAAATTAGATGAATTCAGTAATATGTTTTTTTTTTTTTTTGTTAATGCTTATTTAGAACTGTCATCAATTATAAGTTAATATATTTCGTTTTAAGCTTTAAGCATTTAATGACGTGAACACAACAAACTGATTGAATCCTGTGCATTTTAAGAACTTCAAAGGTGTCTTGTGGTTTATGACGTTTTACAATTTTACGCATCTCGTTCCGGATGGTTATTTCTTAATTTCGTCAATAGAAAATATTCTCTCGTCTCTTCCTGCACGTCTCGTTGTTTGTTAGTCATGTCATGGTAGCATTTGAAATACGAAAGATAATGAAAAATTAATAGAACTGAAACAAATCAAATCTGAGTTTTTTGAACAATCCATATTCCATAAATTATTATCAATCAGGAGAAAAAGATTGATAGTAAAAGGAAACCCCAGACCTATCTAAACCTTAATTATCAGCCCCATCTTTCCTTTCAATTTCTTGTAAACAATTTTATTTGGGGTCAGCCCCTCTTGCGCGCGTCCTGTCTGCATCTATTGCTTTTTTGTGGTTATGATTCGATGTCATTAATAGCACCCACTTTCCTGAGTTTGTATTGTACATTAACATGGATGAACGAATTTCCTGTGAGCACAAAATGTATTTCATCATTATTAGGTAAAGTTGTTTACAAATAAACAGTTTTAATACATTTTGACATGCCTTTTGGTTTTTGACCACAAACCATGACGAACATATATAGGATTGACGAAGTATACTCATGTGTTCATGCGCAATCACTGTAAACTATTTATCAAATATAGAAATGAATTTTGAAATTAGCGTGTGTACAGTGGTTATACGCAGAAACAAATATAGCAAATGCAAATCAGGCAATAGAACATTGAGGGTGGGATGGGGTGGTGTATCCCATCAGGATAGGAACAAACCCGTCCCCTCTCCACAGATACTAAAAAGAAAAACGGTAGTAACTCATCAAAATAAACTTTAATTTAAATCATTCTAAATTATTTCTCCTACAGTTGCAACGTTTTATTTTTATGTCTTTGTGCTTTCTATGTCTCGTCTTCTAGCATACTCGCTGTTCAAAGGGAATATTTAAAAGACCATGTGATTTTATTTCTTCTTATTAATTATGATCATCGGGACTATATTAACAAGCTGTTTCTGTAGAAATCTTCTTGAAAACGAAATTGTAACGGTAGATTTGTTTATAATCTCGAAAATTAAATATGATCCAAGCATACTTACAAGTCCTTCACATTAATTAAGTTTTAAA
Source organism: Mytilus coruscus (assembly GCA_017311375.1). Taxonomy (NCBI): domain Eukaryota; kingdom Metazoa; phylum Mollusca; class Bivalvia; order Mytilida; family Mytilidae; genus Mytilus; species Mytilus coruscus. Next base: position 64,181,533 of record CM029595.1, read on the forward strand.
TAAAGGATATTGTAACATTGTAGTAAGATATTTAAATATTGTCGTTATTGGTACTAGTATTTACTTTTATTTTATTGTCTCTTATAAGTACCCAATTATTGATACATTCTGTTCCTCTATCCTGCAAATATTTACGTTTTCGCATTGAACGACGTGATGCTTTTCTCAGACTGCTTATGATGTTTCACCCACTCAAATCTATTTGGGGTGTATTGTTTTTTTCTATTCTTTGATACCATAGTCTTTTTTTTTTAATCTAAACTATTTTCTAAACTATGGTATCGTTCAGTAACTGTGAGTCGTCTTATTTTTGTTAGTTACTTTTGTGATTATTGCAGCTGTAATGAGTCAAACCCTCTCAATTTTTTTTTACAAATTTATTTTATCTTGTGCTACTACTCCATTGTACCAATTTAAGGATTGAGCGCTCACAATCATATTGCATGTAATTCCACAACATACTTGAAAGTGCTTGTTAGATGCCAGCAACCTGTGGTCAAATGGTTGTTATTTTTGCCTTCTGCCATAATAGTTTTAAATGCACTGTAACAGCGATTTACCTTAATTATGTCGGTTGTTGTCTTTTTGTTTCACGTTTTCCTTATCAGAGGCATGTTATTGCTATACGAGATTTGCTCATTATTGAAGACAGTACAGTAACCCGTACTGTGAATAGTTATCTCATTGGCAATCATACCATATCTCCTTATTTTTTTATTATTTTTATTATTACAACATTACAAACCACAGAAATCTAGAATCTTCATGAATGAATAAATTTACATGTTTATAATTAAAATAACATACAGGTATGTTTACATGTACATTCATTCATGTTTATGTCACTTGTCAGTCGAAATGTGAAGCGAAAGTCTAACGTACATTGTTGTGATATTTGAAAAGGTAAACAGGAAGGAGACAAAAATGCAATATATATGCATGTAAAATGTGTATTTACATTTTTGTTAAACAAAAACATGCAGGCGCAGATCCAGGATTTGATGTTATAGGCAGGGGCGCTCCTGAAAATTAGGAATTATATGATTTTATAATATGTTGACCCAAAATTGGCTGTAATTTTACCTTTATAACAATGTTTTTCGTTTTAGGGGACGCACGCCGGTTTCGCCCCGCCTGAATTTGCACCTGACATATTTGTTTAAAAAATATAGAAACTTGTAAATTTTCATACAGTATATTTTTGTTATAGTAATCTCAGACCTGATAAAATAACTAACTCTACGAAAGAAAGGGTTAACAAATAAAATAATTATGAAGAATGTAAACAAACTGTGACCTCGATCAAAACGGTAACAAGCTTATTGTCAAAAAGCATGTTCCATCCACAAAAAAACTTGTCACCCCTTTCCCGTCAGAATATCGCCAGTCGTTCATTATAAACTCTAAATAATGAAGTTTGGTATTTTCTTTACCTGTAAGTACAAATATTTCATAAAATTATTTGTTTTGCCACTCTCCTCCATCGACATCCATCGTAACAAAATTTCCGCTATAAAAGCGACCGAGGAAACGGTTATGGACATTTTCCGTAACGAGAAATGTTAAAACAGTGCTGTGATGAGAATTTTTTAATATATATTATATTCTTTTGACTTATTTATATTCAAGACAAAGAGTTCTTAAAACTGTTCTGTGGATAGAACTGACTAAATCAATTCTAGCCGTAGAACTGACCAAATCAGTTATAATCGTAGAACTGTTCTAGTCGTAGAACTGACCAAAGATTTGGTCAGTTCTAGGTAGAACTATCTATTACTGTTCTAGGGTAGAACTGTCAGGATCAGTTCTAGGTAGAACTGACCAAATCAGTTCTAGGTTAGAACTGTCTAAAAGGTGTCAGGATGACAGTTCTACATACTGTCCTAGAACAGTTCTCCTGACAGATTCAGACAGATTTGATGAGAGGTTAGAAGTGATCTCCACTGTATCTATATGTCGTTACTTTTCAGTCTCAACTAAATTCCAGTGAACAAAAAGTCTACGCAAAGTCATGAGTTTCTGGACTAAGACGGAGAAGAGAGTTTTGCATCTCAAAATACATTTTTTAACTCTAAAATTGTTTTTTTTTTTTTTTTTTTAGATAAAGTGCAGGTTATGATATGCACATATATTAAATTGTGCTTCACAGATTGATTACTAGTAAACTACTTCGGTATGATGATGAACCCATAAGAAGATAGTAAAACCGAGAAGCGTCTGAAAATACAATTATAAAACGCCTTGATCCTTCAAAACCAATTTCCAACTCAAGTACTTCCCATGTGCTGAAGATAAATATGAATTTAACATAACAAAGATGAGCTCTTACTGTTTTAATCAGAACTTCCGGAATCGTTTAAGATAATTATGGCTCTGCACGTGCAATTAGCGTGCATGCACCATTAACATCAACATACGGAATCTGGAATCTGGCAACAATTTTGAGGTTTGTTATACTTACAAAGATGTTTCTTGTATTTCACCGAACAATTAAGTAAAACGTTTGTTCGGTTGTAGATTGTGGTTTTAATCATCTTTATTCACAACACGATTTTTCAAGTTGACTGTCCAAAAAAGAGAGCTGTTTTTTAACGTTAGTGGATAAACAACCCCTGTTCTGTTTTATTAACAATACTTTAATTATAGCAGCTGCTCCTGTATGTTTGTGGAATTTGAAATATGACGATTGAGTTACTTTATAAAAATCGATTTGAATATTTGCCAAAACATTTTCGTAGTTTTATTGCATAGCTTATTATTAACCCTTCGCTTTGAAAATTACAAGACATATGTTTTCAATCATTTCAGTATACATCCTCCAGTATAAATTTACCACATACGTTTTGTAAAGGTTTGATCAGAAAAAAATAACAACCTTCACTTTGATCGAAAATTGCAAATGTAACAAGATAAAAAACACGGTGAGGGAATTTTTTATAACATCAATTTGTTTTAAGTATATGGTACACAATCCACCTCTTCTGTTATCCTGTTTGTTCATCAGTTGAGGTCTGTATCCGAGGTATGTACATGAATCAACTTTTTTAAGATGATAAACGAATGATTTCTTCTTTCTGACTACACCCAGTCAGGCTGTCTTGATAATGTGTTGTTCGTCATTACTTTATTTTTGTTTGTACGTCTATTTTCTTCGATGAGTTCGGTGTTAGTGGTTGGTGCTGTCTGTTGTATGTTGATAACTATTACAGTTTTTGTGATTTACTTTCTAAGAATTTGTTATTTCTATTAATTCTTATATGAAAACAGGGGTTGAGAAAAGATTATACTACAAAAGAACACACATTTAATATCGTTAGAAAAATGTTTCAATAAAGATTATATGACAGCACATAGCATAGAGCTGGGGAAAAAGTGTATCGGCAAAGATGATATGTCGGGATATATCCTAGAGCCTCTGAGGAAAAGTGTCACAACAAAGTGGATATGTCGGGATATATCATGGAGTCTATGAATTAAAGTGTTACAATAAAGAGAAGATGTCAGGATACATCGGAGAGTATGTGATGATAAGTGTAACAGCAAAGAGAACATCTTGAAGCTAATTGTCTATTGACGATACTCAGTCTGCCGGTTTTGTCATATTCTTTGCTTTGACGACTGAATCTGACTTTGGGATTGTATAACGGGTGTTGTATTCATAGTTTCGGTTAATGTTATTACCTTAAATCGGATCTTTAGTTTTCTCTTTTGAATTGTTTCACATTTTGTAACCACTGGGCCTTTTACAGATTACTTTGCGGTATTGGTTTTGCTCTTCGCTGGTAGATGCTTACATTCTTGTCATTTTGGTCTTTGTGGATATCAAACCGCAGCTCCTTATTTTTAGGAGATGCTTACCCGTAGAACCATGTTTTAACTTACTCATAAAACCGATCTACTCTTTAAATTTAAAAAGTAATTCCACAGGAACTATTTACCATTATTCACCACTTGAACACTTGAACCAAGAATAGCATTACAACACAGATTGAAGGAAAATTGAGGCTAATGAAGATTTTTTACGGAAATTTTTGCAGAAAGAACATGTACAGATTCCTTAATATCTTTGAAAGAAGCTGCAACAATATAGATCATATGTCACCTCACCTCACCTATCCTCTTCATGCCGGTCGGCATTTAAGGCCCTCATAGATCATATGTAGTTCTACTATAATGCGCTGAAATAAAACATAACCACAAGGAATCCTCGGTTTCAGTGATATTGTTAAATATTTATAGTTTTATTAGTTAAGTCTCCGTGTACGTGTCATCATAGATGTATGAACCCATGGGTTTATACATCTATGGTGTCATGTATATCTTTCGACTTCCATCATATATCTTTCGACTTCCATGATGGACCACTCTCATTCATGTGCTATTTTTTGTTTGTTTGTTTCTGGGCTTTTTAAAATTTATTTTAAACTTTATGAAATTTTTTTTTGTCAGTAAATTTGTTTAGTAAATTTAATATTGATATTTTTCCCTGCACATAATTTTAAAAACACGTGGAACTATACATCCTTGACCGAGATGTATTTAAAGCACACGCATATATTTATAAACAATCAGAGCATTCGGTCAGACGCATGCACGGCCTCGTTTCTGGTATTAATTTGTAATCTGATTTATGTGTACTTAATATTCGTAGTTCCTTCCATCAATTAAGGAAAAATCAATTCATATCATTTTCGTGCAGGCTGAACAAAATTTTTAATTATTTCAGTTAGAAATTTATTATGAATTTACGACAATGATTGAATAACGCGGAAGTGGATTTACTTAATGGTGATTGTAGATCTCTGGTATTCTATGTTACATTTATTTATAACTTGTTCAGATTCGTGACGTTTTAGAAGTTGACATATGTTATAGACACTTGTCAATTGTAGAAGACCGTATCTTGACCTCTAGATGTCTTTTCTGGCTATTCTTTCATTGACACATGACCTACATTTGTACATTTAACTCTCCTTTCATATATATGTACAAATCCTAATGAATTATTACAAAAATGAAATACTGATAGCGCTTAACATACTGTATAAACACTGAACACTTCAAATTTGCAAAACACTCATTTGCAAATCCAGCCCGCACTTTCTTGAAGATACGGTGTCCTGTAAATAACAAAATGTGCAGAATAACATGGGATTCATTAAATACCAAGTTTTAAAGCTCTAGACTATAAAGTTGTTTTGCAATTCGAATTTAAAAAACATGGGATTTTATAATCCCACGAGATTTTGCATCACCACCCATGGGATTATGAGTAAATTCCATAGGATTTTTTTCAGTCCTATGAGATTTATTTTATCTCATGGGACAAAACAAAATCACATCGGACAAATAAAATCCCATGGGACAAATAAAATCCCATGGGACAAAATAAAATTCCATGGGATTCAGATAATAAATATACAGTAACATGTATGTTAAAATGAATTCTGTTTGGAAGTAAAATGTTTTACATATTTATAAAATAGTTAATGTAGTATTAGAAATGCAAGTCACTTAACTACAATATAAAGGGTTGAAGGATTCTATTTGAAGTCAATGAAATAAAACCTTTAACTGAACTAAAATGATACTATGACATGTCAAATGCATGTGTTATATATTTTTCTAAAAAATAATAAGTACTGAAATCTTGTTTAAATTGTATTTCATTATGAACACTAAAACTGAAAAATATTTCATATTCTGACTGATATTTGAACATAAAAGAAAGAAACAATTGACAATAAACAGTTTATAGTTTACTCTATTCATGAGGTATTGTTTTCATTGTTATTGTTTCATTACAATAAGCAATCGATTTGTATCTCGTACCATATGTGTTGTTCATAATATTGTGTTCATATTTGCAGATTTAATAAAATTAACACTTTTCATGTTAAGTTAATTTTTCTTCTGTTTCAGCTTGCTGTGTACAATAATTCAATCCACTAGACATATTCACTCAATTCTTAGAGAAAACATTTTTGCAATGTTTTATTCTAAGATCTTGAATTTAAAAAGCGTGGGATTTAGCATAATCCCATGGGATTTTGAGTAAATCCCATAGGATTTTTCAGTCCCATGGGAATTTTGTATTCTCATGGGATTTATTTTATCTCATGGACCAAAAAAAATCCCATGGGACAAAATAAAATCCCATGGGATTCAGATTATAGATATACAGTAACATGTTCAAATGTATGTTATTACATGAATTCTGTTTGGAAGTAAACTGTTAAAAGTTTATAAATTGTTGATGTAGTATCACTAAACTATAGTATTAAAGGGTTAAAGGATTCTATTTGAAGTCAATTTACTAAACGTTTTACAATGCAATTTTATCTAAAATTAAAAGTTATATGTCAATAGATTTGTGAAAAGTCTGGTTAAAAAATGTTAAAATTGAATAGAATTTCAAAGTAACTTTCTAAAAATTTGGCTGTTAAAGCTTTTTCATATGCTTAAGAGAGTTTCATTCTTAACAAGAATACATATCTGGCACCTTATACTACTTATTATAGTATTGAAGACTTCATGCTTGAAATTTAACTTTTGTATTTGTATAATACTATACTGTCTTAAATCTATTTGATTTATAAGAAATTGTATGAAAATATGTAAAGATTATTTTCCACTAGTTAATAAATGCTACTGTATATTTGATAAATTTCTGTTGTCTTTCTTGTCGTGCAGCATTGAGATGGTAATGTAAAGTCCATTTTTTTTTGGCTATTTAGCATAGAACATTATCATAATTATGGTTTCCATGTCAATTGGTATTTAAAACTTCAATTCATTGACTGATGAAAATAATAACAGATCTGACTTTTGTCTTTGGACTTATTCTGGTCTTGTTTTTGTGTTTTTGTGGGTTTTTTTTTTCCTTTTTTCTAGGTTATGGATAATAACAACAATTTTGCATGAAGCAAGAACATATCATTTTCAATAAGATAGCTATGCGGTATGGGTTATGCTCATTGTTGAAGGTTGTACGGTGTCAACAGTTGCTAACCTTATACGTCATTTGGTCTCTGATGGAGAGTCCTCAAATTAGCAATCATACATCTTCTTATTTTTATATTACATAATAAACAATTTATGTCTTCTTCTCTATAACATCTGGGTATTTTCCCTAATTAAATGTATAGTTATATGTATGTATATAATGTTAAAACTTTACACATTACAATAACATTTCATTTTTCACAAGAATTTGCAATATGCAAAATGCCAACAATAGAAACAGCAATACTTCAAGCTTCTGTGAAAGTTAAACTTCTTTTTTACTTCAATGAGAAAATATCTCTACCTCTTTGGACGTTTTTCAAAAATATCCTCGTCTACCTCTTTGGACGTTTTTCAAAAATATCCTCGTTCTGGTCTAAAGTTAGAGACAGGTACATTAAGAATATGGCAGGGTTAATATAAAAATAACAAGATGTGGTATGATTGCAGCGACCAAATGATGTAGAAGTTAACAACTATAGTTTACTGTATGGCCTTCAACAATGAGCAAAACTTATACCGCATTGTAAGCTATAAGATGCCCCGAAAGACAAATGTAAATCAGTTCAAAGGAGAAAGCTAACGGCCTGATTTATGTACAAAACAATAAACGGAAAACAAATATGATATGCAGCAACAAACGACAACCACTGAATTACTGGATCCTCACTTGGGACAGGCACATACAAAATGTGGCGGGGTTGAACATGTTTGCTGGCGCCAAACCCTCCCCCTAACCTGGGACAGTGGTGTAACAATACAACATAAGAACAAACCATAAAAATCAGTTGAAAGGGCTTAACTCATTAGAACGATACAAAGCAGAAAACTTCTAACAAACACACAGACCGGATGTGGCAGGAAATCTTTACACCCCCATAACTAAAAAGACACAAAGTGCAGATTTGTTAGTACTCACAGTTACTGACAGCTAGTTCAAAGCCAGTAACAACATATTAAAACAAAACATGTTTGTGAGCACTCAACCCTCCCCTAACCTAGGACAGTGGTTTAACAACACAACATAAGAACACGCTGTAAAAATCTGTTGCAATTGTTGCAACTCAAAAAGATCGCTACAAGACGCAAAACAATTAATAAAAAAAACATAGACGCAAAGAACTGAGTACTCACAAGTAAGATTCAAATGAAAGTTTCTCAAAATTTTTATAAACATGATAAAATAAGCTTTTAAGCTCACCTGGCCGAAAGGCCATGGGAACTTTTCTCATCACTTCGCATCCGTTGTCCGTCTTCGTCCGTTAACTTTTACAAAATCTTTTCCTCTGAAACTACTAAGCTAAATTTAACCAAACTTGGTCACAATCATCGTTGGGGTATCTAGTTTGAAAAAAGAGTTCGATGACCCTGCCTGGCAACCAATATGGCGGACACGGCTTAAAATAGAACATAGGGTAAATGCAAGTTTTGCCATTTAAAAAACCGTTTTAAATGGAGGAAATCTGACAGGGGCAAAAATGTTCAGAACGTTGAGTTCTACCTATTGTTCTGTAAGTCAAAACTATTAGACGACTTCTTATAGGTGTTGTTGCCCTTAAATGACTAATTTTACCATTTTAAAATTTTTTTTGCCTATTATCTCGAAAATTATAAAAATGGACAGAAACTTTAATATCAAAAATGGTCAGCAAAACAAGATCTACAAATAATTTATCATGATCAAAATTTCCGACGCCTTCTTGTTAGAGTTAATGCCCTTTAATGATGATTTTTACTATTTTTGCGTTATTGCCTAATATCTATAATAGATAGATAGAATCTTTGAAAGGCAAAAATGATCTATAAATAAGTCAATATAGCTGAAATCTTCAGTCGACTTCTTATCAGAATTATTGCCCTTGAATGACGATTTTCACCTATTTTGCATTTTGGCTAATATCTTAAAAAACTATAATAGATACTGTAAATTCAGCAATGATTGCGTGCATTTCTTATTGCGATTTTTGAGGAATTAACAAAAATGCGAGTTTAACTATTGCGATTTTAGGAACAGCTACATACAGATATATGTATTTGATATCTGAATTTACAGTAGAGAGAAACTTAAAAAAGCAAAAATGATCAGCAGGATAAAATCTACAAACATTTGAACATGACTGAAATTGTCAGTTAACTCTTCAATGATGATTTTTATTAAAATATAGCCCTTGTTGAAGATGTAGGTGACCGACACAGGCTCTTTAGAGTCTCTAGCTTCTTCCTATTTTTCTCTCCATTTACAACATTTTTTAAATTTTGTGTATTTATAGGTCAGACATCTTGGTTTTCATGATCATCAACAGGTCAATACAGAAGAGGAAACTTAGAGTTGATATTTTTCTACATTGTGTGCTTTATGGATAAATGTGAAATTGAATGTGTGCTTTCCTATGGGATTTATTCAAAATCCCATGGGATAATACTAAATCCCAGGGGATTATAAAATCCCATGTTTTTTAAATTCAAATTGCAAAACAACTTCATAGTCTAGAGCTTTAAAACTTGGTATTTAATGAAACCCATGTTAATTTGCAAATTTTGGTTATTTACATGACACCGTATCTTTAAGAAAGTGCGGCGCCAGATTTGCAAATGAGTGTTTGCAAATAAAGTGTTCATTGTTTATAGGCACTTATTATTGTTATTAACTGTATACATTCACTTCAAGATATATTTTGCCGGATTTTGTTTCTTTAGTCGTTTGGTTACTGTCTCATTTTAATCCTAGTATCTATGATAAGTTTATTTAACGTACATGCATGTATCACATCTCTTTTTAATGTTTTATGTGGCCGTATATTTTAATGATTTATAGATATTTAAGTAAAAGTGCATTTTCAACGACATAAAATTAGAAGCAAATCAATTACCAAACATCACATATTGCTATCTTACGTTTCGGATAATCTCTCTCTCTCTCTCTCTCTCTCTCTCTCTCTCTCTCTCTCTCTCTCTCTCTCTCTCTCTCTCTCTGAATATTCAACACAAACAGAAAGAAGAATATTATCGATGACAGCTACTTTATATGACTGAAAAGTGCATCTTCAAAGAAATAAAACTAGTAAGGCCAGCTACGTCCAAGAAGGTTCATTTTATTATAAGAGGTTATTGAAAGAAAGGGGAAAAAAGGGGGGGGGGTTCAGAAGGGGTTTGAAGCTATGCATGCATAGTGTGAATTTTTAATTAAATAGAACTTTATGATTTAATCATGTATATGTTAAAGATAACAATTGGGAAATTTATGTATAAGAGACGATACTATCCCACACAACAGTTGTCAATTATCACCTTAAGGGTGTGTTGCTAAACATTAATATGTACCAATACACATCGATTGTAGTAAAATGACATATTAACGAAGAAAAAAAGAAGGTCAATACAAACTGACATATACACGAAGTCTTGATCTTAAGAAAAGAAAAAGGTCGTATACAAGCTTAACAACTGCTTAATGAAAGTAATTAGTTTGACCTTAAAAAGTAGAAACTAAGGAAACAAATTTATGATAGATGAGATTTACAGAAAAAAGCAATTGCATTTAGCATATCTGGTAAACAATTCCTCGGATAACTACTAGTTTTTGAATTCTGCTAAACGTTTTGCATTATGCATACCTGCACGTAGCAATTAATTCATCAGTTGTTATCTAGCTGTTTAATTTGCATTATAAGTTCTTTAATAAAAGTTTATGATAAAAGACAAAAATCAGTTTTTTCAATTTATAATTGCAGTATTAAATCATTGACGTTCATAACTTTTCTGTCAACGTTTTCCGCATTTTAAGTATGAAATGTATACATTAGACATGAAGATGCTAACTTCACATTGACAAGTCCGCTTTCCTTTTCTTACTCGATTCTTCTACGGAAGACGCATGTAGGCTGCCGTCTCGCAAGCCATGTGCTTGAAATGCCAGGAAATTACTCAGATCAAAAATTAAAATTGCAGGTTCACAATTGCATGTCCGGTAAGAAAATCTGTTCAAGTTTGGTTAAATTCTGAAAATCCATTTTCAAGGAGTTGCTGATTAACAAACTTAAATATGCAGATATTGATTTCCATGTTTTATCATTTGAAACCCAAAAAATTATACAAATAAAACATTAAAAATATCAGGGGCACATGCACACAATATCTTGTCCTGTAAAAAAAATCTTTGACATTTTGGATAAATTCTGGTAATCCTTTTTCATGGGTTTGCGGATTAGCAAACTAAATTGGCTATCCATGTTTTATCATTGGAAACCCCAAAACAACTCAGATATAAGATAATATACAGATTGTACACAACTTCGTGTCCAGTAAATGAATTTGTGCAATTTAGGTTTTATTCCGGCAAACCATTTTCAAGGCTGCTGACTAACAAACTTAAATATGGAGATATTGGTTCTATGTTTTATCATTGGAAACCCTAAAATTCATACAGAGAAAGGAAAAATATCAGGGACACAGCTTCATGTCTTGTAGAAGAATCTGTGCGAGTTCTGTAATGTCATTTTCAAAGAATTGCGGATTAACTTAGTGTGACGCAGACGAAGACGACGTTTTTAGATTTGATATACCGAAAGACGCATTCAAACAGTGCAAAATTAGCAATATCAGACGCATAGCAATTTTCTTCTAATATAATTTGTGCTCAGGTGCTAAGGGTATAGACCTCACAACAGTGATGTCTTCCCATCAGGACAAATGAGATACTTAATACCAAACAAGATCTGTAATCCCATAGTTTGTGGTACGTCAAGTAGGTCTTAGTGCTTTTAATACAGCTACTTTGACAAAATTAGCAAAAACTGTTTAAATTAAGAAAGATTAAGTTTTTACACATGATCACTAAGGGCGGTATCTAGGGTGAATGTTCTCTATCCAATGCCCACATTGATATATATTCTTGCTTCACAAATTCAGATACTAGTACTTCTTTAAATTTTTTTTTTTTTAATTTGCCAAAAAAAAATGGTGTTGACATCTAACAAGTGACAAACTAATCAAGTTTCTTGTCATATAGGTAATTTGACAGGCAACATGGTATTGTAAATCATCAGCAAAAAAGTGTTTGTATGAACGCTCACAACAAAAAGGAAGACAGCATAGTAGAGCAGAGCATAAATATCGATTTTTTTAGGAGAGGGGTATTAAGAAAATCGATATTCAGAGGTATTAGATATAAGAAAATCGATATTCAGAGGACAAATAACAAATATGTCTTTTAAGTTTACAGTGTTACGGTGAGATAATGGGAAATATGACAGAGATAATTCAGAAACGAGTTCATTTGTTTATTTTGTACAAATTGTTGAGTCTTTGAACTTAACGCCGAGTTTAAAGTAGCTTATAAAAAGCAATTTTCAGAATTTGGGGTGCTCAATGCTGTTCAACTTCATACTTTGTTTGGTCTTTTAACTTTTCACTGATGAGTCTTTTGTAGACAAAACGCGGGTCTGGCGTACAAATATGTGATCCTGGTATCTATGATGAGTTTATTTTCTATGAAGTTTTAGGTTTTGGAACCCCACGCCAGTAGATATAGTGCACACGACTTTACACATTCAATATACGCAGAATCAACAGAAGGACTGTTAACATAAATAACGTCTGCATAATCTGATTGTTTAACTAGTTAGTACTGCATCAACTGCTGGAAGTTTCCTTGTTCGTGGTCAAAAAGCTCTTTTCTAAAATGCCTTTATTAGAAAATGATCGTCAAAAGCACTTCATCGAAAAGAAAATTTTCAGTTCATGGTACATGCAATCAACAACCGAAACTATTTGCATCCACTACACGTGACCAATGTCAAATAATGGGCTTGAATCAATAATATACATTTACTCAGCAAATGTAAATACAGATTTTGAACAAACAAAAATCAGGCGATGTTAAAGTTTAAACTGCGATATGAGATAAAAATAATAAATTATCATCGAACAACGACCTCGTGTTTATTTTTTCATAGTGAAGTACACTTTAATAGACATCATTAGGGTTAACCTCCTCATAACTATTTTGACAGGCGTTTAACCAGACAAACAAAAATGATAAGCCGTGACGTAACGATGATGGGATAAAAAAAGTTGATAAGAAATAACACAGAAAATCCTAAAGCCTTAAAGGTGTGAACTGATTATAATTATATGACAATATAAATAAATATATCTGTATATGGGGTTTAAGATTCTATATCTTCTGTGTTTGTTGAAATGTGTGTTTGGGGATAATTGTACGGGTGTATGAATGACGTAAAAGACAAATGAATATTTTGTATCGAAAACATATTTTTTTTCATCGTAATCTAAATCCTATCACTCGTTTACATTTCTTACATTTTCAATTTTACTCCTATGTCATTTAAAAACATGAGAGCAGAAACCTTTAAAAAAAACGTGTTCTTGCCATTTTATATTGTCCATATTAAAACCATACAGCTTTTTAGTCTGCCTTCATGCTTTATGGTACGTAAAACAATCATTAGATATTAAATCTGCAAAATATACCGCCCGAAAGCACACCGACGATTAAACTGGACGTGAATAATCAGCAATATTGACCCGAGAGTATAGTGTTTACCAGATATTGGTGCTAAAATGATTTATGTTATATCATATATGTATCATATCCTTCTTTCTGTACTATCATATATTATAACTTATTATTCGCACCATTTATATGCACTTTTCATATCTTTAAAAAATCTAGATCAAATGAAGCTTGATTAACATTAGATGGGAGTTTATGCTTCTCAAAACATTACAAATGTGTGTGTATTTATTTGTTATTTACATTAGAATATATGTTCTATTTGTCCATTCGTGTTGTGGCTCATAAATTTCGATTTTCTTAATGCCTCTTGTAGAATTTGTAGCACTGTTTGTTTTGAACATTCTACGAGGAACTGGATGGGTCTTCGTTTATTTCTGTATTCTCGAATTTCTAATGTAATTTTTCTCTTTTCTTTCTTTTTTGCCCATTATTCTCCATTCTGTAAACCTCATACAGATCCTCCTCTACCTGTTTATAATACACCTCAGTCCACGATGTTATACCTTATGATCCCATTATCCTCCATTCTCTAAACCTCATACAGATCCTCCTCTACCTGTTTATAATACACCTCAGTCCACGATGTTATACCTTATGATCCCATTATTCTCCATTCTGTAAACCTCATACAGATCCTCCTCTACCTGTTTATAATACACCTCCGTCCACGATGTTATACCTTATGATCCCATTATTCTCCATTCTGTAAACCTCATACAGATCCTCCTCTACCTGTTTATAATACACCTCCGTCCACGATGTTAAACCTCATGATCTCATTATTCTCCATTCTGTAAACCTCATACAGATCCTTCTCTACCTATTTATAATACACCTCCGTCCACGATGTTATACCTTATGATCCCATTATTCTCCATTCTGTAAACCTCATACAGATCCTCCTCTACCTGTTTATAATACACCTCCGTCCACGATGTTATACCTTATGATCCCATTATTCTCCATTCTGTAAACCTCATACAGATCCTCCTCTACCTGTTTATAATACACCTCCGTCCACGATGTTATACCTTATGATCCCATTATTCTCCATTCTATAAACCTCATACAGATCCTCCTCTACCTGTTTATAATACACCTCAATCCACGATGTTATACCTCATGATCCCATTATTCTCCATTCTGTAAACCTCATACAGATCCTCCTCTACCTGTTTATAATACACCTCAGTCAACGATGTTATACTTTATGATCCCATTATTCTCCATTCTATAAACCTCATACAGATCCTCCTCTACCTGTTTATAATACACCTCAGTCAACGATGTTATACCTTATGATCCCATTATTCTCCATTCTATAAACCTCATACAGATCCTCCTCTACCTGTTTATAATACACCTCAGTCAACGATGTTATACCTTATGATCCCATTATTCTCCATTCTATAAACCTCATACAGATCCTCCTCTACCTGTTTATAATACACCTCAGTCAACGATGTTATACCTTATGATCCCATTATTCTCCATTCTATAAACCTCATACAGATCCTCCTCTACCTGTTTATAATACACCTCAGTCCACGATGTTATACCTTATGATCCCATTATTCTCCATTCTATAAACCTCATACAGATCCTCCTCTACCTGTTTATAATACACCTCAGTCCACGATGTTATACCTTATGATCCCATTATTCTCCATTCTATAAACCTCATACAGATCCTCCTCTACCTGTTTATAATACACCTCAGTCCACGATGTTATACCTTATGATCCCATTATTCTCCATTCTATAAACTTCATACAGATCCTCCTCTACCTGTTTTATTACACCTCAATCCACGATGTTATACCTCATGATCCCATTATTTTCCATTCTATAAACCTCATACAGATCCTCCTCTACCTGTTTATAATACACCTCAATCCACGATGTTATACCTCATGATCCCATTATTCTCCATTCTATAAACCTCATACAGATCCTCCTCTACCTATTTATAATACACCTCAATCCACGATGTTATACCTCATGATCCCATTATTCTCCATTCTATAAACCTCATACAGATCCTCCTCTACCTATTTATAATACACCTCCGTCCACGATGTTATACCTCATGATCCCATTATTCTCCATTCTGTAAACCTCATACAGATCCTCCTCTACCTGTTTATAATACACCTCAGTCCACGATGTTATACCTCATGATCCCATTATTCTCCATTCTATAAACCTCATACAGATCCTCCTCTACCTGTTTATAATACACCTCAGTCCACGATGTTATACCTCATGATCCCATTATTCTCCATTCTGTAAACCTCATACAGATCCTCCTCTACCTATTTATAATACACCTCCGTCCACGATGTTATACCTTATGATCCCATTATTCTCCATTCTATAAACCTCATACAGATCCTCCTCTACCTGTTTATAATACACCTCAATCCACGATGTTATACCTCATGATCCCATTATTCTCCATTCTATAAACCTCATACAGATCCTCCTCTACCTGTTTATAATACACCTCCGTCCACGATGTTATACCTTATGATCCCATTATTCTCCATTCTATAAACCTCATACAGATCCTCCTCTACCTGTTTATAATACACCTCCGTCCACGATGTTATACCTCATGATCCCATTATTCTCCATTCTGTAAACCTCATACAGATCCTCCTCTACCTGTTTATAATACACCTCAGTCCACGATGTTATACCTTATGATCCCATTATTCTCCATTCTATAAACCTCATACAGATCCTCCTCTACCTGTTTATAATACACCTCCGTCCACGATGTTATACCTCATGATCCCATTATTCTCCATTCTATAAACCTCATACAGATCCTCCTCTACCTATTTATAATACACCTCCGTCCACGATGTTATACCTTATGATCCCATTATTCTCCATTCTATAAACCTCATACAGATCCTCCTCTACCTATTTATAATACACCTCCGTCCACGATGTTATACCTCATGATCCCATTATTCTCCATTCTGTAAACCTCATACAGATCCTCCTCTACCTATTTATAATACACCTCCGTCCACGATGTTATACCTTATGATCCCATTATTCTCCATTCTGTAAACCTCATACAGATCCTCCTCTACCTGTTTATAATACACCTCAGTCCACGATGTTATACCTTATGATCCCATTATTCTCCATTCTGTAAACCTCATACAGATCCTCCTCTACCTATTTATAATACACCTCAGTCCACGATGTTATACCTTATGATCCCATTATTCTCCATTCTGTAAACCTCATACAGATCCTCCTCTACCTATTTATAATACACCTCAGTCCACGATGTTATACCTTATGATCCCATTATTCTCCATTCTGTAAACCTCATACAGATCCTCCTCTACCTGTTTATAATACACCTCAATCCACGATGTTATACCTCATGATCCCATTATTCTCCATTCTGTAAACCTCATACAGATCCTCCTCTACCTGTTTATAATACACCTCAGTCCACGATGTTATACCTTATGATCCCATTATTCTCCATTCTGTAAACCTCATACAGATCCTCCTCTACCTATTTATAATACACCTCCGTCCACGATGTTATACCTTATGATCCCATTATTCTCCATTCTGTAAACCTCATACAGATCCTCTTTACCTATTTGTAATACACCTCAGTCCACGATGTTATACTTTATGATCCCATTATTCTCCATTCTGTAAACCTTATACAGATCCTCTTTTACCTATTTATAATACACCTCAGTCCACGATGTTATACCTTATGATCCCATTATTCTCCATTCTGTAAACCTCATACAGATCCTCCTCTACCTGTTTATAATACACCTCAGTCCACGATGTTATACCTTATGATCCCATTATTCTCCATTCTGTAAACCTCATACAGATCCTCCTCTACCTGTTTATAATACACCTCAATCCACGATGTTATACCTCATGATCCCATTATTCTCCATTCTGTAAACCTCATACAGATCCTCCTCTACCTGTTTATAATACACCTCAGTCCACGATGTTATACCTTATGATGTCTTTGTATGTTCCTACACAAACTTTGTTGTTTTTTATTACTTACTTCCGGTCACATTATTGTCAGTTAAGGTTCCTAAATTTGATTTTCCCAACTTTCTTTTCGATTTTTCGTCTAAATCGACTATAGTCGACGATTTTTCTTTGAATTGTATCGTATACCTTTTTCTTAAATAAGAATCGACCATTTTATCTTAATTTGATCTTTGTTGAGGTCGTGTGCAAACAGTTTTTCTTGTTGGAAAGTATGATGTCTTACTGTAGTCCCACGTTTCAGTGGAAATTCATCATAGTTTACAAACAACATTCAAAGGAGTACTTCTAGTTTACAGAGGAAATAGAATAGAGATTCTCTAGTCGTCAATGTACCAACTGACTTTAATTATTGAACTTATGAGTCCGTTTAACTTGTATGAACCGACACAAAAAACTTAAAATCATAATACTTTCTATGTAATACTTAATGAACTGTCATACTCTCCGGAAATATCATTGTTCTGATTGTTACTTTACGAACTTCCATTGTATATAAAATAAATACAGCTGATGTTGGATACAAAAAAATGAAAAAGTACATGCGTCCGAAGCACTTTTCTGGATTTTTCTGGATACGACATTGATTATGTTTTTATTTTATTTTAAAGGGATCTAACAATACCGTTTATTGTGTATAAAGTGGCGTGCACAATGTTATTTACACTTCGTGCCAAAACGAATAAAAGAAGTATACTTTATAGTCAGGAATACATTAGCGATTTGTCTTTAGTTTTGAAAAAAATAACTTTTAAAAACGTATTGCTATATAAAGAATTGTTTCTACTAGTATATGAATAATAACAAAATTGTTTAAACAATCCTTTAAAACCTTGGTAATTCTACAAATGAATGGGATAGAGTCACGAGTTTTAAGCATGATCAGTATTCAAACCAGACTTAACAGCACAGGATATTCATAGTAAAGTCACGCATAATTATGATATCAATCCCGCTAAACTTGGATTTCATATCATGATCAATATAAACTTATTTACTACGAAGCAGAGAATAATCTTGTATAAGATGTTAACTAATACTTTAACTTCCGGATTCAAGATTAAAGTCTTGCGTGCTACATTATAATAGCTTAATTTTGTTCTGAAGAGACGAACAGATATGCATGATAACAACACAAAAATCAATACATAACCTATATCACAGACACATTAAGCTATGTATACATAACCTATATCACAGACACATTAAGCTATGTATACATAACCTATATCACAGACACATTAAGCTATGTATACATAACATATCACAGACACATTAAGCTATCTATACATAACCTATATCACAGACACATTAAGCTATCTATACATAACCTATATCACAGACACATTAAGCTATGTATACATAACCTATATCACAGACACATTAAGCTATGTATACATAACCTATATCACAGACACATTAAGCTATGTATACATAACCTATATCACAGACACATTAAGCTATGTATACATTTCCATGCGATTCTCTTTAATTTTAAACCATAACTGCTTTCACTCCTATAATTACAATTTATTATCCCTGTAATCCCTCCTTTACTCACTATTGCAGGATCAAATGTTGACAAAACCAGTTGCCGTTTCAATCTCGTCGTCTTAAAATCAGAATTTTTAATATGCATCAACTTCAACTACCATTTTAAAACAATATTTGAAAATTATGTTCATAATCTTTGTAGTTCTAACCATAATGGTTTACTGACGAACCTACATTTTAAATCTTACGATACATGTTGTCTTTGGGGAATTAATAAAGAATAAAGAATAGGAATATATAAAGAATATTCATTATTCCAATTAAGGACACTAGATGGGCAACACGGTAAGAGTTATATTCGTATACTTGATTATTGTTTTTGGTGTCTTTTTCTTCTTCGGTTAAATTTCTGATTACTCTTGCCATGGATTTCTGATTTCCGTCCGAGTACTTTATCTATAAGTACTCGGACAGGAATCAGAAATCTCATTAATATTGGCAAAAATGCATCGTGACTGAGAAAATTTAAATTCAAAATCTTTTGATTTCTTGGACCTGCTTAACGGTAGGTTCCTTAGCCTACTCGAAGAGTTTGAATCATTTGATAAAAGTATCGGAAATTTCCTGTGTCTGCGTTGGTCTCCCAATAAAAAAGTTATAATAACGTTTCCATGACTTCATTCACAGTTATCAATTCGATAATTTATTCTGCCGTTTTTCTCCCAGTTTACGTAGAATATTATACTGTATTTAACACTGGTAAAGATCCTCGATCAGCTATATTCTCCCTCGACTCTTCGAGTCTTGGGGCCTGTAAGCTTTCCTCAAATCTGCACTAGTGCCAATACAGAAACAGGCAGTTAATAATAGTATAATATTCTACGTCAACTTGGAGGAAAAACAGCATAATAAATTATCGAATAGGATCAGTGTGAATCAAGTCCTCGAATCGTAATTCTATTTGTTTTATGTTTGACTCTTAAATGTTATTTTGGTGTTGCTTGTTTAGGTGTTTCGTTCGACTGTTTATACGTAAATAATTGAGAGCAGAAATGTCATATCTGATATAAAATAACACCATTCCATTTAAAACTTTTGTATAAATATTATTTAATTCTATATAACCGAGTGTAAAGATGATCTATGAAAGATGCATGTTACTATGACCAAAAGTAATTTATATGCATCTATTAGCGGCAAAACATGTATCTTTTTGCTAAATGTCTTAAAACAACAGTAATCGAATAATTTAGCCTTATAAAGATATTGCTAATATCCTTACAAGAAAACAACTATTCATAGAAGTTCTCTTGGCAGTTCTGTATTAAGTTTGTCAAATGTACTTTTATACATGTACTCTTTGCATGTAAGTCATGGACATTAGGTCAAATGTTAAATGAACTTTAGATAACTATATTTCTCTGTAGGAAGGATTGATTTCGGGATTTTATCATCAGCGATATTTTATTATGGTTATATAAATAATGATAGATCAATTTCTGATATATTATCTATAATAATCATCAAATCGATAGACAAAACCTATCCTTTCTATAATAATGGAGGTCACAGTATATAAATGTATTAAACGCTACATCCAAAACTTCCCGGAGGCTGTATATAGCTTAGATAAAAAGAGAAAAAATATACATTGGATATCCAGATACATTACTTGATAAGAAATTGTATAATAAAACAAATTCTGATTTTTGAATTTGATATTCTTTTCACTCTAGTAATAATAATAAAAAACATTTAACAGCCCAAACCACTACCTACTCAACTTAAACTATATCTAAAATGATTTGCTTAGATTAAGCACCCAGACAGATTCCAGACAGGTGATATTTTTATTTGATTAAAAATCTATGGTAGAACCTAGACAGGTGGGATTATAAGAACCTGTGGTAGAACCTAGACAGGTGGAATTATAAGAACCTGTGGTAGAACCAAGGCAGGCGAGAAAAAAAACGAGAATAACGTGTGGGTGGTAGTTACAATGTAAATGTGTCAACCAAGTGAAATATATAACGCAATACTTTACTCTTATTCGTTTTTAAAATGTTACTTATTTGTAGATGACTACTAGGATGGTTATCAATTTGCTAAGATTTTCATTGCAGTCAATTTATTATAGTGTAAAAGATTATTTCGCTTCTGTCGATTTCGATGCTTTCATTTGTTGTGCACCTGACATATTGAAAACATTCATAACCTTCAAATAAAAATGTATCCTTCCTTAACTGATTGCATGGAAAGCATCAAAAGGTATTGACATAATATATAACCATTATACAGTACTCACATAAAATATGACCATTATACAGAACTGACATAGAATATTACCATTAAACAGTACTGACATAAAATATTACAATTAACAGAACGTTATCTGCTCTTTGGTCGGGTTGTTGTCTCTTTGACATATTCCCCATTTCCATTCTCAATTTTATAAAATATAACCATTGAATAGTTCTGACATGAAATATGGTAATTAATTAGAACTGACATAAAAATAAAACAATTAAACACTACTGGCATAGAATATGACCATTAAACAGTACTAACATATTAACATATGACCATTAGATAACAGTACTGACATAAACCATGACCATTAACTAGTACTGACACGAACCATGACCAATAAACAGTACCAACAACTGACACAGAATACTTCATGATAAAGATGTTCTATGAATACTTTTCAGACCTAGTTCACATCAGGAAATTATTTGTTTCTATTCATTAAAGGAAACATTTAGTAAATAAACAAGTTCAAATACAGATCAATAAAAGTTCAGTATTCCGCTTCAGACGTATCGAAACAAATTGTCACAAAAATATAAGCACAGAATAATTGACAGACAATCATAACAATATATCGTATCCGTCCGTCTTCCTTCCCGATTCTATAAAAGTACTAGTATTGTAATCAGCGGATGTTGTATATCGATGTAGACTGTGATGGTTTGGGCAAAGGCCAAAAGTCAACGTATTTGCTGTACAATATACATGAGTGCAGATATTTCTGGATCAAAGCAGAAATTATCAATGCAGGCTTATCAACCAAACTTACAAATAAATTCAGAAATATTACAAAATTCTTCATGTGAAAATTATTCATTGTTAGAATTGACAGCACACTTAGATGGAGAAATCAAATTGACCAAGGTTGTGCTAATATATCATCCAGAATATACTTTCTTTCTAAAATAAAGAAATTTTTAGATGCTAAGTATTTGTGCTAGGGAAGCATATTAAAATACGTATATTCTGCCATAATTTGACTACTGGTGTATTATTTGGGGAGATGTTTAAATGAAGGGGTAACAAAAATATCAAAACTTCTGAAAAGGGCAGCAAAATTAATTTCAGATACAGATCCTTTATCCCCTTCAACCTTATTTGAAGAACTTGGTCGGATGAGATTTAAAAATAGAATTAAATATAAAAAATAAAAAGAAATTACCCGAATGATTCAGTCTTTATATATCCCACATACTATATACATTGACCGCTAGATGGAGCAGAATTATTTGAGTTTAAGAAAAATGTAATTTAATTCTAGATTAATTGAATGTATTTAAAGTCAATATATTCATTATCGAATACATGATACTCAATAATCTAGACTCATCACTGTCTTGAAAAAAAAATCACAACTAATTTCTATTGTTTCGATAGTTCATTATATATGAAATTTAACATTACATGTACATTGTAGCTGATTTAGCCTATGAGGAGTGGAACTTGATTAAACATAGGACCAGAAAATGCAGACAAATCAAATATCAACGAGACAGGTATAAATACCAACAAATACAAAGGAATGCAATGATAAGGGGGGTACTAGGTCTGATTTGTAAACTTAGCAACCAACTGTTTCACATCAATTATATTTTACTATTTTAGCTTTAATTTGTTCCTACATTGAGCCTAAGACATATATGTATGTCTGGCTGATCCATCAAATTTATAAGCCCATTTTAAACAATTTATATTTTACCCTTTCATACATTTAGGAACAATCAATTATATACGTAAAGGATATAAATTTTATATGTTTACATATTTGATTGAATTTAATTATAATTGTTTATTGTTCCGTTAAAAAAAGAAAAAAATACATATAAATAGCACTGCGTGTGTTTCCTATGGCGTGTTAATACACAATTAAGTTTTACAATGATACCCGAGATACAATCCCAAATGTAAACCACAAAGATCCTGTTAGCCATAATACTTAAAACTCTCCCTTACCAAGAATTAGGAAATAAAAGAGAGAGTAAAAAATAAGAGTAATACAATACAAGTGACGAGTGACGGTTAACACCAACAAAAGAGGAACGTACTGACCTTGAAATGAAGTTTAAATATTTGTAAAGTATTGTCATAGTTTTTGAAAATAACTGATGACTATTACAGACTGTTCTTGGAAGTTTTTATCTGAATGAATAATGTTACCTTTGCGTCTTCCCAGGGTGATAGTGGGGTTCATGTAAATTACATGCAGATTTCTGTGCTTAGTAGATTTCTGTTTTTACCTTCGTCTTTTTCTTTGTTCATGGTAGGTTTCTTCTGTTACCTATTCTAATTCGGACTCGGACTTGTTTAAAACTGAGTTTTACTGTGCGTATTGCTGTGTGTTTGTTTTATTCCACATTGGCTAGATGTATAGGGGGAATTGAGATCTCACAAAACATGTTTAACACCGCCCCATTCATGTGCCTGTCCCAAGTCAGGAACCTCTAGCCTTTGTTAGTCTTGTGTGTTTTTTCAAATTTTGGTTCATTTATATGTTTCGGAGTTTTTTAAATTTTGGTTCATTTATATGTTTCAGAATTTAGTGTGGCGTCCATTCGCTGATCTAGTATACATTATTGTTTTTTTCGGGTGCGGAATTTTCTTCGCTGCGTTGAAGAAACATTGGTGGCCTTGGGATGTTTGCTGCTATTTAGTCGGGTTGTTTTCTGCTATTTGTCTCTTTGACACATTCCCTGTTTCCATTCTCAATTCTATTTCCTTCTTTGACTTATGATTCCTCCGCCTTTGAATATTCTTACTTTTAAAGTGAAATCTTTTTTTTCCTCTTTTTTTTTGGGAAGAAAATATGTCCGACATTAAATAATTTTAGTAATTCTGATAACAAACGCTAGACCTTAATTTTACAGTAATAATGTATAATTCATAATTTGAATTTGCAAAATCAATTCGAATGGGCGCATAGCTTTAAAATTATTTAAAAGATAGTACATACGGATTTGCAAATTATCTGCCTATGTGAAAAAGAAATACAAAACCGCAGCAAAGTATACATATAGAGTACAGTAAATGTAGTCGATATATTCCTGTGTATCTTCTCTCTTTGAATTTGTTCAGTGAATAAAACTTATCAAACAAAGCATCTCACATACATTTATGTTTTTGCGACACAATTAAAGTCAATTTAAAAATTTTATTACCATTTAAATACAAAATGAATTTAAGAGAATTCATACACTTTTACTTGATCTGTTGAAAATGTCAAACATATACAGAAGTAATTACATTATACAATATACTATATATGTATTTGATAAAAAGTGAAGCAACGCAAATGTTTTAGAGACAGCAAATTACATTTTGAAAATCGGTTACCATAGAAACACAATTTAACTACAAAGACGGTTAAATATTGATCGAAAAGGCTTGGCATTTCTGCAAAGGGTTAACAAGTTTTATTTAAATGATCTTCTTGAAGAAAGCAAACAACTGACAAAAACGATGTCTCATTTGGGTACTTAAGCTGTCGGTTATAATAAGGAAGCTAACCATTCGAAAAGAAAGGATTGTATTTAATGTCAATAAATATGCCAACCAAAAGGAAGAACTTTTCTTTGGTGGAAATGAGTACAAGGTTAACTCTGATTAAATTGTGAGTCCAAACTATGCCATTAGATCAGAATCATGTAAGGCTTTAACAACTTAGCAATAATATAGGTAATGAAAACATGAATATAAAAATAAAAAGATGTGGTATGATTGCCAATGAGACAACTCTCTACCATAGACCAAATGGCGTATAAGTTAACAACTATAGGTCACCGTACGGCCTTCAACAATGAGCAATTCTATACCGCATAGTAACCCCGAAAAGACAAATATAAAACAATTCAAACGAGAAAACTAATGGCATGAATTATGTACAAAACAAAAATACCAAAACCAAATATGATATACAGCAACAAAAAACTACCACAGAATTACAGGCTCCCGACTTGGGACATGAACATACAGAATGTGAAGGGTTGAACATGTTTTCTGGCGCCAAACTCTCGATCCCTCTAACATGGGACACTGTTGAAACAATACAACATAAGAGCAAACAATAAAAATCAGTTGAAAAGGACTTAACTCATTAGATCGATACAAGCAACAAAAACACAAAAGACACAAAGTACAGACATGAGAGTACTTGCAGTTACTGAAAGCTAGTTCAAAGGCAATTACAACTATTCAAAAATCCTGTATCTTAGACTAAAATATCAATCAGTACACATCCAACATCCAATGGATTTAGTTAAATGACGTCATTAACTGTCAGAGAAAAACATAACCCTGTACAATGTCAAAATATAGGTATCGACGGTCTGTTTATACGTGGTCACGTCAGTGACTGAGGATAAAATAGAGACCCAACGTTTTCAAATCTAACAGAACTAATAAATATTTATAATCGGTTTATGTAAGAATAAGCAAATGTGGTATGATTGCTAATTAAACTTTAATTAACTTTAATTAAAAGATTTTAATGATTGATTGATTGATTGTTAGTGTTGAACGCCACTTTTAACATTCTTGGCTATTTCTTGGCGGCCAGTTTTTACTGGTGGAGGAAGCCGGACTACCCGGAGAGAATGATTCTAATAGAAACAAACAATATTTTAGTTGGTATTGTATTAAAAGATAGTCGTCATCAAATCATGCCTTTTATGCGGTTTATCTTCTACAATGTATAGCTTCTGCGGACAAATGAGAACTTGCGTGTAAAAACAGCAGAAATAACTACAGTCCTTAAGTACATGCTGCCAAAAGTAGTAATGAAAGACTATCTTATCAACTCATAATCAAAAGTTCAAGTCTGTAACGCGTGGATATAAACAGGATACTTCTTATAAAGAAGAAGAACTGTAGAAAACACTAACGAGCATCCATAGGAAACTGATCCATAGCTTTACCTTCATTATGAGGCTGGTGCTCGTTATTTAGCAAACATATAAGGTAAACATAAAATATTGCTAACTAATGATTTCCCGATGAACAGTAAAAACTCCAGGCAAAATGAATGTTTTGTTTTCAAGCTTAAAGTACAAATGCACGTTTAGTAATATATTTCTAAAGTAAAACTAAAAGTAGGAAATTATAAAGATAATCTATATATGCATATACTATGTAGAAAAAAAAACATGAATATACTGGGTGGACAACATACATGCAAACACATCCCAATGGAACCAAAATAACAGTTTTATTACCGCGCGTGTAATCTTCATTTTTAAAATTTGATAAATCTGTTGTTCTTAGTTTCTCTTTAAATCTCATTTAACAACGACGACAACAACAACATCTAATTATCTCACAACAACAAAAACAATAATAACACTCAATATTAATGATATAGCTAAAACATATCAGACTTTTTTCTTTGATTTACTTGATAAAATGAAAGTAATATCGCTATTACTTTTTTGTGTGTACTTCCCTACATATTTTCTACAATTTTCAAACAAATATTCAAGTTTCCTCAAGTACACATTAGAGTATAAAAAAGCTTCCTACAAATTCCAACAAGCCAATAGGATATGGCAGCTGTGGATTATATTCTGTAACCTCAGAAAAATAGCATGACAAGCCGGAATTACTTCCCACTATAGTGGAAGCTTATACAAGTGGATGTCATTGACCAACAAGCACTGTGTTATAATTTCAATAAGCACTACTTGCGGTACAGTCGTCGAGCAAGGTTCGTTGTCCTTCAACTAACAAAGGTGCAGTACGCTCAATGATGTAACTGTTATTGTTTTTTGTTTTATCAATACTTTCCTTGTTTTGTACAAATTTATTAGAAAACGTTGGTGAGTTTAGTACATTAATCAAATAAGGTCGGAATGAATTTGATTATAGTATATACGGGTTCGGTATGATCGTTATTTATCAACATATTTTAGTATTATACAGGGTTTCAAAATCTGTGTAACATAATGAATGTCAGCCTTAAGGTTTAAAACCTCTAAGTCAATGGTGAATTGCAAGTTTTATTCAACTTTTTAAATTTTGAAAAAAAATTATTGACATTGTACAAACTGTTTTACAATGTGCAGTCTTTTATTTCCTTTTTTATGCTCTTGGTTATCATGTAGTACATGTAGCTGTACTGTGTAGGTTTTCATTATATGTATTTTACTTTTACGACATATGGTCTAGATGGGCAAAGGGGATGTTTGTGCGGATGTAAAATTGGTTCAAGTCCTGCACATTTATTGCCTGTACCGAGCTAGGCTATCTGAACCACGTGTAGTACGTTGTTAATTGTTTTTGTTTGTACTTCTTTTTTCAGGGGTCGGTTGTTGGTGGTTGGTGTGGTCTGTTTTTCTGCAAACTCCGAAACAGTGGTAACGTCAACGTCACCGCTGTTTCGGAGTTTGGTTTTACTGTCGAATAATTTTGGGAACTCCTGTGTTCCTTTACGTGTTGTTACTTTTTCGCAAACCTTTCTGATCCAGAGTAAATGTAAAGCTTTAAAACGTGTTTTTTTTCAAAAAAACAAAATAAAAAGGGAGAAAATGATAGATTGTATCAAATCATGTGGATAAATCATTGGCCAATGCATTTGCTCGTAGCCAAAATATTCTTTAAAAATCTTTTATAATGATTTAACTGATTTTTCTTGATTGTCAAGGTTACCGAGTGACTTGCCAGTAAAATAAGACTAAAATGAACCGGTACATTTGCCTTGATACTTGTATATTTGCTTCAATAATGGGACGATTTTCATTTTTCCACATTAAAAGAAACCAGAAATTTGTGTTTTTGGTATAAAACAAACCGTTTAAGATGCTAAATAGTTCAAGGGGATATTATTTCTAGCAAGTCAGTTAGTCCAAACACTATCAAATAATGAAGCGCAAAAGTACACTAAGAAATAACAGAAGTTGACAACATATCTGTTACTTATTTATTCAACAGGCAGCAAAACTCTGTGGAATACTAAAAAACAAATAACGTGGGAAATATGCGAATGATTCTAGCTTTGCGGTGATATATTTTGGTTAAATTAATGGCTCTAGAGAATTACTTGTGTTGTAATGTCATAATGCAGTAACAGTTAGATTGTTACAATTTACGTCACGGCATGTAAGGATGGTACAAAACTATTGACTATAATTGAATACCATGATAGATAAAGACGAAGGAATAATGGTGCATTCGACATCCTTGATTTGTTTACGATTTCTGATAAAAAAAAATGACACCTTGACTTTTATAAAAGTAGAGCATCTAAATTCGTTTGAACTTTAATGGAATTTTGTCATAATTATTCTGACATTTCTTCTGATTGCACTATTATTTCTGTTGCATAAATACATCCCTGATTCAATGAGCTGATCTGTGGATAATTTCCACTTAAAATCACGTGTCATATCAATTCCGTAAAAAAGATGCGATGTTAATGATTCTGATCTAGTTTATGATTGAATTACATAACAGATAAAATTTGAGGTCAGTTTACGTCCAGTCAGTTAGAAAATGATAATTCCAGTTTCTTTGTACCAGCAGAGAAAAATAGTCTACTTCAACCCAAAACGGAGTGAAACTAAGTGTGTCGACCAATTATGAATAAAATGAGAAGTCATTTATATGTCAATGAAACAGCAACTTAACGACAAAAATAACACAAATATATAAAGTGCAACATAATAAATAGTCTACTTGAACTCAAAACGGGGTGAAGCAAGGTTCGTCGACCAAGGATGAATGAAAGGAGATGTCGGGTATATACGTCAATGAAATAGCCACTATATATAGACGACAAAATAACAGAAATAAATATAAAGGGCAACACAAAACAAAGTCCACATGAACTCAAACTGGGGGAAGCAAGTATGAACGAAAGGATATGTCGGGAATACGTTAACCAAAGAGCAACTCAACAACAAAAATAACAGAAATATAGTCAAGGGCAACATATACACTTGTGCACTGTAAACGTGTTCAATGAACTATTAGAAAGATAATTATCCGCAGCAAATTCAAGGAATAGGATAAAATCATTCAGAATATCGACTATGGACCTTGATAATATGTTAAAGATTTATACAATATGCCCCTAACAAAAAATCATCAGACTCTAGAAGGATGGTAGAAATTAAAAAAAAAAAATTCTTTAAGTTAAGACACTGGCAGTTAATTAAGATACAATAGCTCTACTGTACATTGTATGTATACAATAATAGTTCAACCACATACCACACACACACAAACACATATATATGATATAAAGATAGTGTATAAGAAAATATACATATGTGGCTTGAAATTAAAAAAAAACCTGCCACATTAGAAATGAGGTGGCCATTATACATATAAAGGGAATTTGTCTAAAATAAGCTAAGGCTTATATTTGCATATCAAAATAACATTTGCAGAAACCGAAATACGTAGACAAAAGTGCATATTTTTACTTTAATTGTACAAAGATGGTAAAAATGAAATTAACAGTTATGATCTTATTCAACATAAAGTAAAATGTCGCATTGTGTTAAATAAGATCATAACTTTGTTATGTACGGAAGCGTATTAGCGCCACACATTTTTTTCCCTATCTTTGCGTTATAACGCAAAGGTTTGCGTTACAACGCAAAGGTTTGCGTTATATCGCAAAGGTTTGCGTTATAACGCAAATGTTTGCGTTATAACGCAAAATGTTTGCGTTATATCGCAAATGTTTGCGTTATAACGCAAGGTTTGCGTTATAACGCAAACCTTTGCGTTATAACGCAAACCTTTGCGTTTTAACGCAAACCTTTGCGTTATAACGCAAACCTTGCGATATAACGCAAACATAACGCAAACCTTTTGCGTTATAACGCAAACATTTGCGTTATAACGCAAACCTTTGCGTTATAACGCAAACCTTTGCGTTAAACGCAACCTTTTGCGTTATAACGCAAACCTTTGCGTTATAACGCAAACCTTGCGTTGTAACGCAAACATTTTGATTTCAATTATTCATTAAGTTTTGTATATGCCCGTCTGTCATTAAACTTCTGTTGTGATTTAGTTAAGAAAAGAACCATAAATACAAGGAAAAGTCATTATAATAAATATGCATAGGAATCAGAAAAGTATATAATTTAACAAGAAAATAGATATGTTATAGGCATATTTTATTTGAAAGGCCAACATTTTAAAATTTTGATGAAGTAGATAAGAGCAAAATAATGTCATACAATTGTAAAACTGTGAAGGCAAATAGACAAAATGGTCTTTCTGCTGTAAAATGAATAATTAAGAAAGATTTTTTTATTTTAATTTTGATGTAAGAAATCTTTTTTTTTAAATCTCAGAATATGATAAAGATTCTTTGATAAAAAGTCATGAAATTTTCAATCTAGAGTGGTAACTTGGTAGCAATTTAAATGGAGAGAACATAATTTTATTAATAAAACATCTTCATTTTATTCATTTATTACAAAAGGGTAGTTAACCAACCTTACACAATCCTCAAAGGAGAGCTTACTTTGAAGTATATTTATATTCGGCTATAGCTATATTAGCAGAGTTGTTTTTTTTTTTTTTCTTCGGTATAACTTTAATTTACTCAATTTTCATTGTAATATATGTATATATATTATCATGTATATCATTTTGGGGCATTTTATAGCTTAATGTTCGGTGTGAGCCAATGCTCCGTGTTGAAGACCGCACTTTGAACTATAATGGTTTACTTTACAAATTATGACTTAGATGGAGAGTTTTCTCATCGGCACTCATACCACATATTCTCATATCTATTATCCTGCTCATTATTAGTTAAATAGTAAAGCATTTTACTTTGCAATGAGTACAAAGAAGATAAATTTTAATATATGCAGCCTCCTCCATTAATAACTGCTGCTTCCTTTGAATCTTAAATAAGAAATAAGATAAAACAAATGTTTGCGTTATTTCGCAAAGGTTTGCGTTATAACGCAAAGGTTTGCGTTATAACTAACGCAAAGGTTTGCGTTATAACGCAAAGGTTTGCGTTATATCGCAAAGGTTTGCGTTATAACGCAAAGGTTTGCTTATATCGCAAAGGTTTGCGTTATAACGCAAAGATATGGAAAAAAAAAAAAAAATGTGTGGCGCTAATACGCTTCCGTAGTTATGTAGTGATATTACTTCGTTATTTTAATTCACTTCTAGGCTATTCTGTAAAGTAATATACAATGAGAAAGAGAAGAGAGGATAGTCAATTACACAAACAAACAAATACACAGTTTTTATACATAAATGATAAGGAAATTGAACCAAGGAAAGTCAGCTTACAAAGAACATAATCAGTCCTGAAGAACATAAATTTTATATTTCTTCCCTTTGATCGATTTTGAATAAGTTTACTAGTCCCAAAACTTATTTGTAGTCATTGTATAGATAAGTTGGGAAACCACAAAAGGATGAGGTGTCTGATCGTTTTTTTTTTTTATTATTAATTACTCACAGTAGAAGGAGATTCATCGGGGATAAATAATGACAGAGTCCCTTGAATCCACATACACTGGGTAGTAGAGTAAGCTGGATGACATTTTACGTTCTTGCAAATAAAATGCAAACTAGCAACTGACAACGACCACTAAACCATATATTAGTACATGTATGGTTTTAAGGATTGATTGATTTCATTGTAAGCTGACTTTTCTCGCTTCGGTTTATAGGCACTTGTCTCAGAAAAAAAAATCCTATTAAGGTAATTAGGATTATTTTTTTTTCTGAGACAAGTGCCTCTGCTTCGGTTTCCTTATCATTCATGTACAAAAACTGTGTATTTGTTTGTTCATGTACAGCTTATATCCCTGTATCTCTAGTTCTTTCTCCCTGTATGTTATTTTACAGAATAGTCTAGAAGTGAATTAATATGACGAAGTAACAAAGCACAAAACCTCCTTCAATCCTCACACAAATAAACAATATTTAATATATCCGTGTTCAATATAGGTGTGT
This sequence comes from Mytilus coruscus, assembly GCA_017311375.1. Lineage (NCBI taxonomy): Eukaryota > Metazoa > Mollusca > Bivalvia > Mytilida > Mytilidae > Mytilus > Mytilus coruscus. The sequence continues at coordinate 64,213,877 of CM029595.1, forward strand.
TAATCTGTTTTATTCAAGTTAACCAGGCTTGTTATTACTTTGTGGTTTTATGGGTGAAAACTCAGAAGATAATAATTAATCCTTTACTCATTCCTATATATAACTACACATTGGAGTACGTGCAGACAACTTGAGTGGGATTATTTTATGTCTGGGTGCAATGTAACCGCAACTTGAATTATGACACAGTCAAACAAAGCAAAACCACAAACATATACACACATTGTGATGCTTTTGTAAAATTGCTATTTACCCATTATTGTACTAACCAGTACGTGATGATGAAGGTGTCAAAAGAATCATTCAAACTGAAATTTAATATTTAATCGATTTAGTCTGATATTTATTGATAAGTCTCTCTGTATATATATATGTCCTTATTTTTCAAATCATTATCCCTTCTAATTGCGATTCGAGAGAACTTATAAATTTCTTTCTTGAACAAAATTTAAAAATAAATAAAAGTCCACGACTTGTTCATCTGTATCACTGATCTGTATATATGATTTAGATATGTAGGCTTATCAAAAGCTTTCTGATATATAGTCAATACAATGGCGAATTTAATACTATGACTATACGCCTCCTATGTTATTTCGATTAACAGATACAATTCATAGTCTGATTGAGTATGTTTTTAAATTCATTATACAGGTTCAAAGATGTATTAGTTATCAATTATTTCATCAGCTACTTTTTGATCGTTTCCTTTATGTTTGTTAAGTAAAGTGTTCTTTCCTATTTAATTACCTCGTGAATATTGAAAATCAGTAATGACTGTGCCAAGAACTGTGGAAATAATCATTTATTTTTGGCAAGAGGTTCTGTAACATTTATATCAAGCGATTATCTAAGTTTTCCCACGTTTTTTTATCTATGTTATCTGACATAAGTTTTGTATAAAAGTATATTTATAGATATAGGAAGATGTGGTGTAAGTGCCAATGAGACAACTCTCCATTTAGCTGGATTTGAATACAGCGCTACATTAATTCTGATACATTTGCTTCCTGCAATTGAAAACTTTTTCAGTTTTTCAAAGTGGAAATAAAAACTTTATAAAAAAAAAACATAGAAAAATAAAAAAATAATTACCCTCCCCAATTATATCTATGCCAATAACAACAAAGACCGTACGGTGACCCGTAGATGCTTACTTCTACGTCATTTGGTCTCTAGTGGCGAGTTGTCTCGTTTGCAATCATACCACATCTTCTTATTTTCATAATACATGCAGCTTAGTATAATACATGCTAAGGAATGCATTTACTTCATTATAAGACCCAGCGACAGGAAAGAAATCTTACAAGATTACTTGTGAAATGCTCATGCATGCATTTAACTTTCAAAATATGTATGATTCTGGAAAAGGGGAAAGTTTAGATTAAAACGTCAATGTTTTGTTTATAGGTATAGGTAGTAAATAAACAGGTCAAGTAAAGTCAGATATGATGCTGATCAATTTTCACTGAAATTAAAAATTAAAAATAATGATTTTTAGCTTGTAAAGTACCTCCCTTCCAGAAGGAAATCGAGAGAGATACCGATAGGACAATAAAACCCATTAATCGAGGAAAAACAGAAAACAATGTGACCAAAATAAGAACGACGAAAAGACAAAACACTAAAGTCTACAAAACAACACACAAAATCAAAAACAAAGCAACACGAGCCCCAACAAAACAGGGATCAACTCATGCAGGAGTATTTCCTGCTACACCAATGGCAACCGTTGTGTAATGAAATGTTAAACAATTTAAGAAAAACAATATGCTCGAACAAAATATCAGCCATTTGCAATAACTTTAAACACAGGTAAATAAAATAATTTTGTTGTTAGGTATACGTATACAGTTACAATAGAGAAAGGAAATATTTTAACAAAATAAATAATTTTGATGTTCATAGTACGAAGTGGAAATTTATATTAGTACCAAACAGCATTGAAAAGAAACGAATCACTGTGTCATTTAAGCAATCAACAAAACCCGAAACTGTGTTTACGAGAGGAAAGCGACACAGTAACAGATTATGGGGACATATTTTGAAATAGCAGAGTTCAACTATTTTGTTTCATTTCAATCCAAGAAAACTTTTAACTTCTACACGCCTATACTGATCCCGTCTGTTTTGGACCTCGTAAAGTTTTATTTAAAGTTTTAACATTGTCGGTCATAATTCTGTGAAGTTATTGAAATTTCTAGACAAAACTTTTCCTGGGTTGATTGTCATGTGTTTAGAAACAAACGAACAACCTTTGATCAGACTGTCACGTGTTTAGAAACAAACGAACAACCTTTGATCAGACTGTCACGTGTTTAGAAACAAACGAACAACTTTTGATCAGACTGTCACGTGTTTAGAAACAAACGAACAACCTTTGATCAGACTGTCACGTGTTTAGAAACAAACGAACAACTTTTGATCGGACTGTCACTTGTTTAGAAACAAACGAACAATCTTTGATCAGACATCATGTATGGTATACAATATGTTTGATATGCGACTATGCAAGCAAATCTAATATATCGGATTGCTGAGAAATGACGATGCTTTACAAACAAGAAAAATATACAAGTCTTAAGATTTGTGCAACTATACACATGTACCGATAAGATGTATATACATGTACGAAAAGTTGAAATTATATCTTATGTATGTGTATGTATCTAAAGACAAATGACATTCGTCTTTTTCGGCCAGAGGGTAAAAACAAAAAGTAAACGCTGTAATTTTTCAAGATATAATCATCAGTCAGTATAAATACATTTGGAATTCTAAACTATATTTGGGACGCATAAATTCATGTGGGAAGTATATGTACACACTCATTGACAGAAAATTATCTAAAAATGGCATTTTGGAATTAACAAGTCATGGTCAATGTTTTCGTCATTGTCGAGTTTCACTGGAGGTGTTACTGACATATGGTTAGAAACCCAATTAAAGAATGATCAAATAAACACTAGTGCAAGTGCAAAAATCAATTAAAGCATTTTTAATATCTTGAGTCAAAAGATATTGACAGAATTTAAGACAAAACCAGGAAACTACCAATGCCTAAATTATAGAGAGCAAAAATAAATGAATTTCGGAATATTACTTTTCAAAATATATTTCAGGTTGAATACTCATCCCTAATCCTTTTCCCTCGTCGGCTTCATCTATAAGGTTGTAACACAGTACATGGTGTATTGTGGCATATACATAGAATAGATTAGAGATCAGATGTTTTTTTTGTGTCTATCGTCAAGTATGATATAACATACAAAACAGTTACGTTAATATTATTTTATTAAATATACGTTTAATACATCACAACCTTATGACAGTACGTTTTTCGATCAGATCACTCCAAACTTATATATTTGCATATATTGAATTATTACATCTTTTAAAGTAAAATTGAGTAAAAAGGCATACAGGTAGTTCTTGATTTGCAAGACTTGATGTCCGTATTATATTCAAGAAGGGTATATTTGTCTATGGTACAAACACCATATTTCTGGTGTTTTACAAACTTTTTGTCCTTCTAGAAGAGCGTGTGAACAGCTTTTGTAAGTCTATTTGGAGATTTGAAGTCACTCTTAGTCCCCGCCAATACAAGCTTTTTCTAGACACTTTTGCGATGATAAAACAAACAAAAAACACAAACTGTTAACACAGAGATATGTCTCACCTGTCGGCAGGAAATTCAGAAAAAGACAATCTGATGGACATCAACATTGCTAATTAATTACAGGTTGCTGGACCATGACCTAGGGGGTATGGCTTGAAATGGTTGATACACTGATATGAAATGATAGTAATGCAATTTTATAGAAAATATCATAGTATATCATAAGTAGTTCCTATCAAACTAACTTAAGCAGAAAACTTAACATTGAAAAATGCTAATTAATTCAAAGTCACTGGACCATGACCTATAGGGGGCAGCGCCGCGAAATAGTCATAAAACTGATATGTACTGATATATGTAGTAGTGTAACTTTATAGAAGATATCATTTATCTATATCAAGTAGTTCCTATCAAACTAACTTAAGCAGAAAACTTAACAAGTGTTGACGGCAACGGCGACGACGCCGCCATCGTCGCCGGAAAAGCAACACCTATGTCTCGCCTTCCGCGACTTTCGTCGCAGGCGAGACAAACAATTACCAATTGAAATTATCTAACGGTTTGGAAATGTCAAATGTCTGTTGTAAAAATTCGATAGTACAGCCTATTTGATTACTATTGACAGTTTCCATTATTGAGGACATCTAAATGCGAATACGATGTTCTTCGTATTAAACTAGATGAAAAGATACTGAAGAAAAATAATCAAAAGATTACTTATATATTTGTGCTCGAACGAACTCTGCATCTTTGAAAGAAACAAAGAATACGATCAACAAAGACTGAAGCGCATTGACAATGTATGTTCGCCTTGGCACGCTAAAATAATGTTGTGTAGTTTTAAAAGCTATCTTTTTATCTTGTAAACAATTATTTTAAATCTAGGTGAAATTTCTTTTACATTGTTCGCAAAATTATCTGTAGATAGCAATGTTTGGACGATTTTGAGAAAAATAGACAACTGACTAGAAGTTTTACATTTTTAATTTTTTGTTTATATAATTTAATAAAAAATGTAAAAGTACCAAATACACATTGACAACACTAAGACATCTGAATATTATTATTAACATGACAGTATTTGTTAATGTTTCTGAACCGTTGAAAACCAGCATGTTATTCAGTGCTTTCCATTTGTTACTGCATATCATATTTATCGTTTGTTGTATTGTACATATATCTGTTATGTCGGGGCCTTTTGTAGCTTGCTATGCAGTATGGGTTTTCCTCATCGGTAAAGGGGTTATGGCCCTTTGAAATATGAACTATATAGAGAATTGCAATGTTAGCACTCTCTTGTTGAATTTTAATGAAATATACCAAAGGCTTATATCAGCAAGGTCTGGGACAATTTCGAAAATCAGCACATATCTATTACTTTTTAGAAAATCCGATCGTGCACCCTATGGTTCAAACGGTGTTAACACCCGATGAATCGTGTTCTTAATGAAGATACAATGTCCTATAGTTTTAAGCTAGAATTATAGATTGAACAATGATAAAGAGAGGCGAAAGATACCTTGTAGTCGAAAACAAACTGACAGCACCATGGCAAAAACCGATCAAAAGACAAACAACAGTATACATTCACAAAACACAACATTTTTATTTGTTAATTTACAGTATTCAAGGAAAACAAAGATTTCTTTGATCTGTATCAATGCTTGAATGATATCTGCTTCATTGATATAAATGAAGCAATAAAATAAACGAGTGAAGCGCAACTCACACAAACAATTGTTCCCCTTGGCATGCCAATATATTCTTTGTCGATAGTCAGCTATCACGTTGTCATTTTTATCTTGTTAATAGTCATTCCAATTCTTGATTGAAAGCCCTGTTGCATTGTTCGGAAAATTGTCGTTTGATGGCACAGTTTGAAGGGTTTGAACTGACAATTGACACGTTTTTCTTTTTCGTTCTTTGAACAAATTTGTAATTACCAAGCCTATTTTGACACCACTGATACGTCAGAATATTATTATTATCATGACAGTATTTGTTAATGTTTTAACCTTTGAAAATGAACTGAATATTATCAGAATATATGATTTTTATTGATGAACATCTTGCAATTATTTAACACTCACTTTGCCTAGGTACTTAACACTTTAATAATTAAAAAAAGTGGACTTCGTTGTTGGTCATATTACATAAATGATTTTTATTTATTGCTACTATTAATATATTGTGATGAAAAAAATGTCATAGACATACTTCATTGTCACCTCACTTGGCAAAGTTCCAAACATAATCTTTGTTATCTTTCTTATAAAAATAATGAGATGTGGTATGATTGCCAATGAGACAACTATCCACCAAAGTTCAAATAAAGTGGATGTAAGCAATTATAGGCAACCGTACGGCCTTCAACAATGAGAAAAACCCATACCGTATAGTCGGCTATAAAAGGCCCTGACATGAAAAATATGAAACAATACAATTGAGAAAACTAACGGCCTAGTTTATAACAAAACAATTAACGAAAAACAAATATGACAGACATGAACCAACGACAACCACTGAACTACAGGCTCCTGACTTGGGGCAGGCACATTACGAATGTGGCGGGTTTAAACATGTTTGGGAGCTCTCAACCATCCCCCTAACCTGGGACAGTGGTGTAACAGCACAACATAAGAACAAACTATAAAAATCAGTTGAAAAAGGCTTAACTCATCAGATCGATACAAAGCAGAAAAACATCAAACATAAACACAGACCGGACGTGTTTATCCATCCCACATCCCTATCAACAAAACGGACACTAAGTACAGATCTGAGAGTACTCGCAGTTACTGACAGCAAGTTCAAAGCCAATGACTACTAATAAAAAAATCATGTATCTAAGACTAAAATATCAATCAGTACACATCCAACATCCAATGGATTTAGTGTAAAGACGTCATTAACATTCAGAGAAAAACATGACCTTGTGCAATGCCAAAATCAACACATGGTTATCATTTGAATTTCTTTTGAATTTGAATAATATGGAAAATACTAAATATCCCTTATTTTTCATTATTTCAGTCTTTATGACGTCACTCTTAGTCCTTGTAAATACCAAGCTTTTGAAATAGAAATATGAAGAACAAAATTACAAATCAAATGTATCTAAGGGCTTTATAGCATCACCAAATTATATTGGAGAATTCAATCGTACAGTTTATCTTTTAAACGGTGTTGAAACCCAGAGAAAAGTTTTCTGTGGCTCCATATACAATGTCTTTATAGTGTTAAACAAGGTGAATAGATTGAACAATGTTAATTTGCAGTATTCAAGAAAAATAAAGCTTTCTCTGATCCGTATCAATGCTTGAATGAAATTCGCTTCATTGAAATAAATGAAGCAATAAAATCAACTCGCACAATACAATGTATGTTCCTCTTGACATATTGACATATTGACAAAACAAATGACAATTATTGTTATAGCCCTGGTTTTTTTTTTTTTTGGATAAAGTTGATGAATCAAGGATTAACTGTATAAATCCAGCCTTTTTGTTTTAGATATATTACAATTTATTCCTTGTAAATGTACTTATTCATTACCAAGGCTTTCCTGAATAAAGACTGGATGTATCATCGTCCTTAAGGTTGTGAATAACACACAAAACCCTACAACACCATAGTCTCGTTTTTGAAGTCACTCCTACTTGGTTTGAAGTTAGAGCCAAAAATGGGTAATCAGATGTAAGAACATTAAATTGACTGATGGACTTTTGAAATATTTGATTTTTCTTCTTAATAAACCCCTAATCGAATATACAGCCAAGGCTCCGTGTTGAAGGCCGTACTTTGACCTATAATTGTTAACTTTTTATACATTGTGACTTGGATGGAGAGTTGTCTCATTGGCACTCATACCACATCTTCTTATTTATATGGTAAAACAGGTTGTAGAGTTGTATGTACTAATTGCTTATAGACTGTGTCTATAATAGGACTATATAATTTGGTACAAATTGTTAATAAATGTTTAATTTAATGATACTGTTAAATGCAATGATGAAAATAGTAATGTCCAATTATGACTTACTTATATATGACGTCATACACCAATACTGTTAAATGTAATGAAGAAGAGTGTAAATAGTTAAATGTTCAATTACGATTTACTTATACATGTGTATGACGTCATATACCACCAAACTGTCCAGTTACTGCAATCCTGCACTTCACGGAGATCACTAAATATAAAACCCAATATTTCTATTTCAGCACAATACATGTATATGACGTCATATACCAAACTGTCCAGTTACTGCAATCCTGCACTTTACGGAGATCACTAAAGATAAAACCCAATATTTCTATTTCAGCACAAACTAAGAACAAGTATAACAAGGTAATGACGTCTCAAAAACTGAAATTTTATAATTTATTTTGCTTGATATTCATAATTTAACGTCAAAATGTCACCAAATATAAACATGATTATAGCCATCTTTTTTATTTAAAACAAGATTGCACTATCGGGTCCTACATATACATTCAACATTCATATGGCCACTTTCAAATGCCACGCATAATTGATTGTGTTATAGTCTCTATATGGGCTGTTTATGGCGTGTTTACTATTATTAATAAATATCATAATTTATATTTATCTGCTATAACCATTTATTGTAAAAGTCCTTGTGAAATAATTGTTGTCTTTCAGTTGTCAATATAAAACATTTACAACTGAATCGCTTTGTCCCGCAGTATTTTTGCACTAACAATAGTTATATCGATAACAATTGTGAATTTTATAAAATGATAATGTATGTATTATCATCATTTGAAATCGTATAATAATAAAATGATAAATGCAAAACCAATTTTTGTTCACCATAACTAAATTAAACAAAGCCTTCAAAAGAACCTTTTTATGTGTTTGATCACTAAAGCACACTAAAGATTTGTGTTATCTATATAGTACATGTATATTGACTTATAATTATCATATTGTTATAGGCCACACTAAGTTCATTTATTGTTTTTGTTTTAATGAGTTCAACTTAGGATTGTATACGGCATCACAGTTTTGTTATTCATATCTAATTTGTCGCTCACTGACAACTTTTCTCGGCCTTTCAAAAGAATAAAATAAAAATAAATATAAATTGAATTTTGTGGTCTTAACCTATACGTACTATGGACGTATCAGTCTTATACTTATTGCTAATTTCCATATTTTATGTAAAACAAGATCCGCAATTATTCTTTGCAATGAAGGAGATTCAAACTATTTTTTTAGTTTATATATATTTATATGTTTAAAGAATATACAACGTTAAATCATATAATAGTAATTCCAATAAACAACTAGAGTGACAACAAGTTTTCAGGGAGAGTGCGCATGTGCGCATATATCCTGCTCCATCTTCGAATCGTCAACCGTTTATATAGTTGTATTTCTAAGATAACCTAAAGTATTGGCCCAATACAATTTACTTTGAAATAATCAGATGAGAACAGGACATATCTAGGAAAATATGTATTCTCTAAATACTTCAGCCAAACAATATTAGAGCTGAGCGCTTACACAATTACATAGTTCAGAACTTCTCTAAGCGAGTGGCGAACACCTGCTTTCCAAACGCCGACACTGCCTGTACTATTCCCAGCACCTTTTGGCCAATCGTTGAACAAGGATATCTAAAAAATATAGATTTCGATAGTTGGATGATGTCTTGGCTTAATTTAGGTTTATAACACAGCACATTCGATATAGTGACTTGCATATCCTAAAATATATTCTATATTTTATTCTTTTTTATACAAAAAAAAAAAGAAAATATTTGATTTTTTTTTTATTAAAATTATAATTTTAAAATTATCTGTATGCCGGTAAATGTTATTTTAGATGAGGTGTGTAAAATTATCGTGACATATAGTTGAATCGAACTCTTTACACTTTCCAAGCTATCTGTACTTTTTTCCAATTGCAATTCAAAAGAACTTTTTATCCGTTATTCATCATTGATTTTGATAAGAACTTTAGTCTCATTTGTATATCCGTACTTCATGGGGAAATAACTTTCTATAGCAGAATTTTGTTAGTGCAATTGAGTTTTGATGTCAATATAGTTGATGAATATGCACCATTAACAAATTGAATGGACTTTTTAAAATGGTAACTAGATTACAGACTCATATTAAATCAATACATAAATGGGAATTTGCAGGAATATTTAGGTATAATTTCAAAACAAAACTTACTTAATTGAATAAAATGGGACAAGTATACAGAGTCATCCTTATGACTACACTATATCCCACACTATGAGATATCGGGGTTATATAGTTTTCGACTGTTTGTCAGTGAGTCAGTCCATCAGTCATCTTCGTTTCCAGGTGGTTACTCGAATGGTTTACATCGGATGGTAACCTTACTTGCAATGGATGAACTTGACACAATTCCCGTTTCCTTTCTCTATTATGTGGTCATATTATATATAATGAAAGGCAGATCCCTGTTGATATTGAGGTCGCCATGTCAAAGGTCAAATTATAAGTTACAAAAAAAAAACAAAAAGACAAAAGATGTGCAGAAAAGTACTTTTACTCATGCTAAATCAAATACTACAATATTGGATAGAAACCCTTCTTAATAATATGGTCACATATAATGAGACGAATATCCATATTAATTGTAAGGTCAACAGCAAAACAGCATATGCGCAGAAAAGTGGTTTCATCATGTTAAATAAAATACTACATATAAGATTAAAACCTTACCTTTAGTCTTTAATACATTATTTTTTATCAGTTGTTATTGGCTTCGAACTAGTTTCCGTAACAGCGATTTGTGTTTTTGTTAGTTTTTTGTGTTTTGTATGGATCTGATGACTGATTTTATGGTTTATTCTTATGTAGAACTGGTACACCACTGTCCCATGTGCCAGCAAACATGTTTAACCCCGCCACATTATGTATTTACCTGTCCCAAGTCAGGAGCCTGTAATTCAGCGGTTGTCGTTTGTTGCTGTATATCATATTTTTTTCGTTTATTGTTATGTATATTAAATCAGGCCGTTAGTTTTTCCGTTTAAATAGTTTTACATTTGCCATTTCGGGGCCCTTTATATATAGCGTACTATGCTGTATGGGTTTTGCTCATTGATGAAGGCCGTACGGTTACCTATAGTTGTTAACTTTTACTTCATTTGGTCTCTTGTGGAGAGTTAGTTGTCTTATTGTCAATTATACCACATCTTTTTTTTTTATATTGGAAATTTGGTCATACATTGTATATAATCAGAAGAAAATTCCTACTTAATTTTTGGGTCACTATATCTAAGGTCAATGTCGTACAGTTACTAAAAATAAATTTGTGTAAGACAATACTTTACTTTCTAAAATCATAACAGAAAAATGATAATACCTTAAAGTAAACATAAAAATCTGTGCACTTAAAGCTTTTTCCACTTCAAGTCTAAAGGCCTATAATGTACGGAATACTCAAATTACAAATATTGTTTTAATTTTCCAACAAGGTAAAAACGTGTTGGTTTTTCCCGATCTTTGTTTAATTGACATGGCCTTAACGCATTACGCAAAGAGGATAATACATGAACTGTATAGAGTAAACAGTTAGTTGCACAGTGCACATCGCTCAAATCAGACGCATGGATACCAGGAGATTTTATTTGTATACGATATCGACGAAAATATATAATTTATTTGTACTCGTTACTAAACAGGAGAAAAACTCAGCGAGCCTACTTTTTCTTCCTATTTCTAAAGCTCTTATAAATCAGATTTATTTACATTTTCCTGCAATGAACACATTTCGTAAGTATTAAAGATTACAGGAGCCATAATTTGTTTTCATGGAATACTAATAATACAGATCTGTATATACCTTTATACCTTTAATTGTTTAGTAATCTGCTTGATTGCAGGATAGCCAGTACTTAATAGATATAAGAAGATGTGGTATGAGTGCCAATGAGACAACTCTCCATCCAAGTCAAAATTTATAAAAGTAAACCATTATAGGTCAAAGTACGGTCTTCAACACGGAGCCTTGGCTCACACCGAACAGTAAGCTATAAAGGGCCCCAAAAATTACTAGTGTAAAACCATTCAAACGGGGAAAACCAACGGTCTAATCTATATAAAAAAACGAGAAACGAGAAACACTTATGAACCACATCAACAAACGACAACTACTGAACATCAGATTCCTGACTTAGGACAGGTGCAAACAAATGCAGCGGGTTTAAACGTTTTAATGGTACCAAACCTTCACCCTTTTTCTGAAACAATAGTGTAACATCACAACATAAAAAGACACACTATAAAATATCAACTGAAATAGCTTAACTCAATCAAAGGATATATTAACACCAGTGAACATACACTGAACAAATAAATTTGACCTATGATAAAATGTACAGATGTTTTAGCTACCATCTCTTGGTAGACAAATTTATATTGAAATCAATATTAAATTCAGATAATACTTTTCTTACATATCAGTAAAACCATTATTTAAAAATGAATTAGTGAATGATTATTGTTTGCTTAATGGCCAGTGGCAAATATTTCATGCATGTTTCGGAAGAGAACAAATTGAAAATTAATACAATATGTATGTTCTTCAAGATATGTGTCGACTGGAATGAAGGGCGGGAAATTTGGACTGCAAATGGAAAATGCAGGAATATTGGATAGGGACATACATTTTGCCTTCGAACTGGCCATCTACGACCCTTCAGAGGTTGTAACAAGGGTTTTTGAACGAACAGAGAGCGTGGCATTCTCTCCCGAAGGCATAGGATTAAGCGTCCCTATTCCGATCGGACATGGCTGCGTATTTAAACATCCCTCAATCCAAACGGACAACCCGTTAGCAAAGGTATTAATGTCGGAACGGGAGAAGCCCTGGAGGTGACCATAATTATATATATCAGTTAACCCTTTGGGTTTAAAATGAAATAATATAAACACCAAAAACAAAACAACCATAGACTGGTCAAAGTGAACATAATATCTATGGTATTAAAATATGTAAATTTGTTTCAAAAGTATTTGTATTCTATTAATAACTGTATAATCGGAAATACTTAAGATCACCCCACAACTAGTTTTGAGAGAAAAGGAAATACATAAGCGACAGTATTTTGTACGTACACATACATATAAAGTGTTTCCGATAGCAATAAGGTTACTCTCCTTTTGATAGGATTAAACTTAAATATCTCCTTTACAAGCATCATCATAGTTAGGTTATTTATAGTTTGAAGCAATACAATTTTGTTTTGTTTCTGTATAGTTTGTTTTAGGCGTTACATAAGATCGATTCTCCCGGTATTGTATATGGCGTTGATGTATGAAAACTTCTATGAAGTACAGCAACTGATATTTAGTTCAGGGCTACATGATTTCTTATCAGCAGGTTAAGTATACCTTGAGCTTGCTTTCAGCAACTGCTAGCTCTCGTTATCGTGTTGTTTGTTGTCTATTATACCTTTATTTTAGAACTAAGTTCTTTTCTTGTACTTGTTTTTCTTGTATGTTCTGTTATATACGTTTTATAACTCTACAGTAACTGGTCGAGATTTAAAATAGGAGACGGTTGAGATCTAAAAACTAGTTTAATCCTGTATAAAATTTTCATGTTTCGTTTTAATACTAGATCTGTATATTGTATGTTAAATTTAATCACAACTTTTAAAGACTATAGGTATGATTTAGAACTTGACATATTATATCGTCACATGATGCAGAATATCGGTACTAAGCATCAAAATTAAACGAATAACATAGAGACAAATTAGACAAAATGTCAATCAATACACTTCCGAAGGTATGGTCTTAAGTCGTCATTAGCAGTCTAAGAAAGTCATGGCCATGTACAATGCCAACATATGAGTATATCAACAGGATGAATGATCATAAGTGCTAATCCTTGGAAAACAATACATGTAATTACTTATGTAATAACAATTGAAAATGAAATCAAATTAATGTCAATAATGAAAATATTCATATGGATCGTATCTAATCTTACGAGCTCTATAAACAACATCACCGTAGAGATAAGGATGTGATATCCTATTTGTTATAATATTTCTATACAGGTATGCATGCAGCCAAACCTTTGTATCTAAGAAAGAATTAAGTAAATGTTTTTAGTATTTTTGGTAACAAAATCCGTGACTGCATGTACGCTTCCTTTATATGTCTTTTGCTTGTTTTTTTGTTGTAGTTAGTTTGCACTTCCCATTGGTGTATACTCAACATTTCCTTTTATTCATGTTTACGTCACAAGTTTGATCAACAATGGAAAAACTCTATCTATAAAGTACTTCAATGGACAATGATCGATCAATCCTACAAAAAAATATATCTGTTAGCTTCCGTTTGCAAAAAGAAAATATGGAAATTTTATGAACTCTTACTGGTTTAAGTTATGATCGAAAAAAATATTATGAAATTCTCTTAAATTTGAAAACAAGAATCATGTGAGGACTTTATGCATCGGAGGTAATGGTTTTTGGGTCATCACTGAAAGTTAACTTTTAAAAATCAGAGATTTTTTTCGGAACATCTCTGTGGCCATGTGATCTAAGTAGTTCATCTACAGTATCACTATACTGTCAACACTGAGGTTGTGAGTTCCAACCCGCAAGTAACAGGTGCGTTCAACTCCAATCTTAATGGACTAGGATCTTTAGTCTCCTTGTCGACGGTCGATGGTTCTCTCCAGGCTCTCCGGCTTCCTCCACTTAAAAACTGACTGCAAAGATATAGCTAATAGTGCTGACAGTGGCATTAAACACCAATAATCAATCAATCAATCTGATTTGAATAGCAAATATTGGACTATCAGTCAAAACAGAAAAGACAGCAATCGAAAGATATAACTTGTAAAGTTTAACACGTTTCTTTGTCCATATATGTTTACAACAGTACTGTTTTCGTTGGACAATTGAAAGCATTATAATATAATACCAATATCAAGAAAAGATATGAAAGTTTTCCGCAACATATGAACACTAAATTTAAGATATCTCCTGACTGCAGCATTGTAAATATATTGCCAGTCGACTTTATTATTAAGGAAGCGTTATATACACAATGGGTGTACAGAAAAATGACGTATCAGAAGAACGGGCGATCACAATAGAAAAATATCACCCTACATGTACCTACATCCTCCATGACGTTACATACATGTTACATATCAATTCCGTTTTATATAAGGCGCAACTAAGAGTGATATGTTTAAATGAATGGTACATAAAGCAAGCTCAGAAATTTCTAAATTTGGTCGTTCTTGGGGATTTCAAATTGTTTACACCATTTATTCGGCCTTCTGTTCATCTTGTTTGGAACTCTTAACTGACAAGTCTTATTATGTAGTGAATGCATATATATAACATTTCCATCATATCGATATGGAGCACACTTTCCGTTCAACTTTGTAAAAATTCAGAAGGTACAGTCCAGTTAAATCAATATCAGTTTATTCATGTTAATATTAAATTGATGGCTTTCTTTATCAGATGCCAAATTGTAACAACAATTTCATTCATAAAAATAAGGACACACCTGCATATTTACAATGGTATTGTTTGGAGGCATTCTTTTAGTTCAACACGGTTGTCCTGTTTAATATATCTGAAAGGTACATATGTTATGAGTTGGTGTGTGAATATTTTAGATGTTTTGTCTGATCTGCCAAATTTATAACGTCATCATGTCATAAACAGTAACACAGGTTCTATTCATCTCATTTTTGTTTACCAAATTTGGTAAAGGTGATACTGGAAATTTTCTACCATATAAGTAGGCTACCAATTGAATGTAAAATAACATACATTTATGTATATTTAGGTATATAATATATACAGTGCTATATGCAGGATACGTGTTTTGTTCCGACAATAAGAAACTTTATCAACTCATTGAAGTTAAAGAAAACACACACTGAACATATACTTTAGTTTGTTTGTTTTTGCTCCCTTGTAATTCCATACGGTTGTAAAATCGTTGATCGTGCATGTTCGTGTGTTTAGATATAGAATAAAGCATTACTTTATATACAAAGCACGATCGACATATAAACCAGCTCGTGTAGGCTAATCATCTTTCTACCCTAAAACATTGCCTGAAAAAAAAAATTGTGATGAGGTACATTCAACCAGCGGTGTCAATCAGATGGTGATTGTTAAGATCTACTCCAAAATTTCAAACACAATCACTATAAACAGTTTTGTAATAATATTAAAACTTTTAAATTTTCTACGCTCAATAATACTATTTCCCTATAGTCCGAGATAGATCTGACGTCTGGCGGCCTTTTTTATGACTTGCTTGGGCCACAGAAGCAGAGCAAGCTCTAACTGCTTTTTTCCGTACTCAATTGAAATATCGAATACATCTTTTCATTGAACAGTGCTTTTCCTTAAAATAAAAGTTGGAATTGGACGCACGAAATGTATAAAATGTTTACTTCATTAAGATACAAATTTATTGTTTAGGTCATGACAACTTTGTGAAGACCATACACTCGGATTCCAACAAATCATCAACATGCTGAATTTTTTGATCGACAACATATTTGTTGAGTTTGGTGGATTGATATGTCAACAGACTGTCGGTATTCAAACTGGTACTACTTGGGCACCCCTACTACATGGAAGATTTGTTTTTATACCGATAAGAAGCAGAATTCATACAAAACCTTCTCAAAGACAAAACGAAGAAAGCATGTCCACATTATATGCACTTTTATAGGTTTTTCTCATTGTTGAAGGCAATATGGTGACTTTATAGTAGTTTACATCCTCGTCCTTTGGTTTCGGGTGGATGATTGTCTCATTTGCAATCATATAATATCTCCATTCTTTAACAGGGGTGTGCCTTTGGCAAAACTGTTCTTGCAGTGTTTTGAGAAAGAACGATTGAAGTTTACACTATATGTCTAACGGTAACCCTCACGAATTGGTTGACCAATAGGTGTCTGTGTCTCGTGCATCTAACAAGCGATTTGTTATCTCTGTCTTTGATCTTATAGATATAACAGCCTTGTCGTCTTATATGTAAACCACCATGCAATTATGTGGTATTTCCTATACTGTGACAATATCCTTTTCCACAATTGTCCCATACATTTCAGTTATACATTCATCATTTATTGATGCGACATCCCTACAACAGGCTTGTGTATTGCCCGGCTGTTTGTACTTTGTGTTTTTGTAGTGACTTAACTTAATTTACACCAAGATGTCGTTAAATGAAACTAGATCCCCTGAATTTATCATGCTTTTCAATAAGATATGGTCAACTCGCTGAAAGACCCCCCTCCTCAATTATTGAAAACTATAATAAATTAGATACATCCATTCAGGCTAACGCCCTCAAGGTGTATCTAATGCTTATTCAACTTCTTAATTGTTTTATCCTTTAACCAATGCTTAACACTTTGTTCTTTGCTGTGTGTCCTATATTGGAAAAAAAATTAACATCGTGTACTTATACTTACATAGATCATCCACTGGAAGTAATATTGAACAAATCGAAAGAAAACAGGAATAGATTGAAAAAGTGGCAAAAAGACCAGTACGTCAACCTAACCCTGATCGACCACAATATACATAAATAACTGTGTCACGTTGTTTCAATAAATCACAGTCGTCTGAAACCTGCGGAATGTAAATAGGTCATAAATGGACGACTAAAAATGTTAATCTGCTCGTTTAACTTAATATTAATTTCCACTTTTAAAATTTTACAATCATATTTTCGTATTTCCCATACACTTTTATTTTTGACTGATCATACAAAGAGGGTATTATGTCGAGGTTTTGTTTACCAACAGTGGAAAATTTTGTGATGAGTGATGCCGATTCAAGCATTATGGTATGCATCTTTTTGGCATGGTGTAAAGAATGGACTTGTGATACAGATAACTACATCGCACAGCAAGGTATAAACGAAAATACAAGCATGATTATGATGTGTTGAAAACTGACAAGTGTCTTTCCTTCCATTAAAATGAAAAGTGTTCTTTTAATGAATACGTTATGTTGACCTAATTGTAATGAATGTTGTGCCTATCGAATTCCAAAAGCCAGAGAATAATAACACAAAATATACACAGACACAGTCAAAATCAAAACAATTCATAAAACCAAGACGGATGCTAATGATTTTCTTCTGAAAAAATATGATGTCTGGTTATGAATAACTAACAGTTACGAGAAAAAAAATATTGGTCAGGAAAAAAGATTCTCTCTTTTACCTTAAAATTATCATTGAGAGTACCAAAACTATGCATAGATACGTAGAACTTCTGGCAATCTGTGTTTTTAATTTAATCCTAGTATTAAATAGTATCGAAACTCTTGAACACGTTCTGATATATCGTACTTTATGCCAAACCAGTGGTTAAAAGGCGTATCATAACTTCATGATGTGAAGATTTGACAAGTAATGTTGATATGATGTATGTAGGCGCCATGTTGTCTAAACAGGAAGTTGAAACTTCATTAACTGTCAAACCTTGCTTCCAAAGCTTTTTACTATTAGTTCTATAAAATCATTTAACTTCTAAATTAATACTTTTTTAATAAATGTTTTCCCCAAGGTTGTTAGACAATCAGCAGAGAGCATACAGGTAAACTTGGTTTTCCCAGTACGTAATTACTTCCTTGGTATTGATTTTGGGTATTTTCGGTTCAGGTAATCTGTTTTTTTTTCTTATCAGCTGATATTGTGTAGGTGTCCTGAAGATAAATCCCCATAAAACCATCGTTCTACTTACAGGATAAAATGTTGTTTAAAAAGCAAACAGTTCATACGATATGGTTTCTGCATATTGACCTAAACAAGAAGAGTCGGCGAGGCACATGAAGGAGATTTTAAAATTATGTTCTTGGTTTAGACATAAATGATTCACATCGGGCTGAAAATTCAAGCTGAAATAATTCTACGATAACGGAAAGTTAATTGAACAAAACAAAGCAAATGATTAAAAGGGTAGGGTTGAGATCTCAAAAACTATTTATAAGAGAGTGATGCATTTATAAAAATAAGTTTAAATAGAAGGCCAAACATACTCTTTACTGAAATTATGTCTTGTATAAACAGGACAGATCTCATAAATTTATGTAGCCTTATAAGAATTATAAACAAGCGAGTGTGCCCTCCTGAATAAATTGAAATTGTTTTTTGTTGTTGTTTATATTGTATTGTTTAATGTATATGAATACGTATCTAAAGTGATGTTAAACTTGTCTTCTCTGTACCTATGAATTTGGTGATTAGAATAAAGTTACATATTATATAATATATATCACGTGGCATGTTCAGGGGGGACATTAAGCAACCAACAATCAATCAATTAAGATATACCTCCTTGGTGGATGTCTGTAGATACATCTTAATGTTCTTTTTCATTTAGAGCTTTTTGTTTCGATGGCAGATCTTCGACCTGGTGTAAGGTCGATTTCGGGCTTCTCCTGTCGTACATTGTTGAAGACCACGAGGACTGCTGTGCTGTCCCCTTTCAGTTTACACCAAATGATTATTTCATTTTAATAACTTACATTTAGAAATGTCAACCTGTGATTCACTTTAAAGATATAAGGGGTCAGTGTTATATTTCCTTCACTTTTAACATTAGGACTAATGAAGAACTTTATAACGTTTTAGTTGCTGAACATTTACTTCGGTGATTTCTCGCCTAACTCATTCCTGGTTTATCCTTAAAACAAATCTGGTAAATTCAAAGTTAAATTTGGATAAATGTGACTGTGATACTGATGCTGGATAAGGATCAATGAAACACTACTAGTCTAAGTTAAATCATAACATCATCATGTAGTTGCTTTTCAACTGCCTTATACCATGTAGTAAAATTTTTTATCACTGCTAAACATATCAATCGTAATACGAGAGCTGCATGGCATACTAGTAAATGATTTTTGTCACAATATCATTCACACAAAAGCGATAATTGTTGTATGTGAAATACAAGCCAGATATAGAGTTTAACACGCCCTTCTCTGATAGTAACTTTTCAACTGCTTTTTATAATGCAGTACAATTTTTATCACTACTTAACATATGAATTGAAATGCCAGAGCTGCAATACTAGTAAATGATTTTTGTCATAATACCATTCACACAAAAGCGATAATTGTTTTCTATGAAAAACAGGCCAGATACAAAGCTTGAGACGCCCTACTCTGATACCATCAACATGCTCAAGTGCCAAAAATCCTTGAGAAAAATGTTCTCATACATCACATCAAACCAAAGTTATATAATATTGCTAACTACATATTAATCTTGTGCAGAAATGACAGATGCGAAACAGGAATAACTTACATTTGTAATTACGGTTCATAAACAAAAGGTCACATCTACATGACTGTGAACGTTAAACACATGTTTTGGTTATATGACTTTTGTTTTTTTAATGGAAAGAAATGTTGTTGTCCCAGATTTTCTATACAACATGTTACAGGACATTGAAATAAAAAAGTTCGATTGGTTGACGTTTCTCCTGTATACGTTGAAAGTGTAAAAATTCTTATGTTAATTTGTCTCGGTAATGTATGAATTTAAAACAATACATTATCAATTATGTGTTTTTTTGTAAATTGGTGAGGGAAACTATTAAAAATGCAGACAGTTCTAACTGGAGACATTTTAATCTCTTTTTTTCAAGAGTAATAACAACAATGAATAATGAATAATGAATAACAAAAGTGAATGATTTGATAACGATATTAAACTATGAAATGTCAATGAATGAACACTTTTGGCGGGAAATAAACGTGCGCACGTTCCCCAACCTGAACCCGTCGAATTTCCGTGACAACTGCATGTGTTATCTCCGATGAGAGAAAAGTTGTTCAAAAGCTGCCGTTTGAAGATATTTTGATGTACAAATTCACGTTCATGACAAAAAATCTGAAAGACTTCCTTGGGCTATTCATAATATTGTCGATTTCGACTGTGCCGACCTCGGTGCCGCTATGTTCGGCGGATCGCTAAGTCCTTTTTTTAATTTTGACCAAAAAATATCAATCAAAAAGTTCACGTTGCTGCCTCACAGTTCTGTGATGTAGGAACTTTTACATTGTCATTACACTGAAAGTGGAACTCATTCACTGACTGAGTGGAATTTTGGCACAAAATGGATTTTTCAAATTCGAGTAATTGTCCTAAGAAATTGAAGTTTGGCGATACATTTGGTTTGCATTGTTTCACGTGGTCATAGGCTTGATTTAAACTGATGTGCTGTTTTTGCATTAAGTAAGCACAGGTAACTGTCACAGATCGGCTAATTCCCGCCAAACAATGCACCAATACACCACATTCATTTTCTCTTGCTTCATCTGAAAAATAAAAAAAAAACTTATACATTTCTGTATGACTCAGAGTACTTTATAAGCAAGATGTTACAGTTGTATTTACTTAATCTTAATGTACATTTACATTGCATCGAGGCATACTAATTACATTTTTAAAATGTGTGAACGTTATTGACCTATTCTCTTCTCCGTGGATGTCGACAAAATGTAAATAACCACCGAAAATGACTACATAATAGGTCATTTAATATTCATAGTAAATTATGGTGATCACCCTAATCAAACATTTAAAGCCAGACTTTCTGCTTGAATTGGCCGGATATGAGGATCAAACAAGCGTACATCCTGTAAATTTCCATTAATAATGTCGTGTCAAGCGAGGTGAAATTCATTACCGTATCAATTTCATTCAAATAAATGATAACTTTTGTCGTTCACATAATATGAAATGAGTACCAACCTATGAAAGCAATTGCTTGTGGGAAGAAAGCTGAGAGATTTTGAGATAGTTGGTCCGCCACTGGGATCTGTAAGTACTTGAAGTCACTGTCCGTTTCAAATTTGTTTGGTACGTTTGGTGTCACATTTAAAATATATTTAATTCCAAATTTTTTAAGTTGATTCAAGTCTGCTGAGTTCTGTGCATTCCCTAAGTAAAGATATGGTAGCACTTTCACTGGATATTGTGAGCGAGGTGATGGAGAATTAACGTTATCGTTGTCGGATTCAGAAGTTCCAACTCCAGAGTCGTCAGAAATTTTCAAGTTACATAAACCATATATTGACTCATCCGTAGTATTGGTCCCCTCGCACAAGTCTCGTGAGGTTTTCTCAAACTCTTCAAAGCCTCCTGCAAAATAAATAAGAGATCGATTAAATACTATGATATTGAAAAAATAAAACCTAACGGAGCCCTTTTTAATTTTAGTTTTGTTATCAGACAATTTATTTACTTAGCCACTAGCCGAGATAGAAATGTTTACTTTGGCATACAATGCAAATAACAAATATTTTATCATCTAGGTCAAGCTTCCTGTCGTAGATAAAACCCATGGATCTATTTCATTGATAAGAGTTTTGGTTATCTTCAATGAAATTAACAGATAAGTGTACATTTATGGTGGGGGGTTTTAATTAGAGGAATTCTGTAGTGTCCAGTGCAAGTTTATGGACCGAAACTCATTCATCAATGTGAATAAACAAAATGTTATTTATCCCACTATATATCAAAGAGATGCCGAAAGCTACGCATACGTCAAGATATATTAAGGAAGATGTCAACTTTACACATAAACATGATCAATATATACTTTGATCCAAAATAGACGTTATCTGGACTTCAAAACCATGTAAAGTTTACTTTTGAAAATGGAAATTAAACTCAATTAAGTATACGTTTTACTTACCATCTAGAATTCTAGCTGTGGCTCCATCTTGTTGAAGTTTTTTCATTAATAAATCTACAGTTTGGGACGTGTTGCAATTATTATCCGTGGAACTTTGATCGTATAAGATAACATCATGAGTTTTCCATAGTTTATTAAATCTGTCTTTGGCTTCGTTGTTTTGGATCACACATTGAATTTTAAGATTTCCCTTCTTCAATCGTCGGACCATCAGTCCTGGCAGTGTAATGTTAATAGATCCTTTGATATGAGATCGGTTAAAGTCGGCCTGTGGTCGACAGTCGAGTATCAAAACGGTTTTCCCCTCCCGTAGCACCGAACCTAAACTTTCACGACTGCAGAAATCGTCACTCATATTGGTTACACACTCCAAGCAAGGCATTCGGAAACTAAAAATAAAACACTTTAAACTACAGCCGCTTACAAACCAAGTGAACACATACGTGAAAAAATCGTTTATGAAATGACACTATCAATGCTAACACATGAGTTCCAATGAAAATGTCATAAACAAAAACAATATGATATATAGAAAAAATGTATTTTATAATATGTATATCCTTTGAGTGTCTAGTTCAACTGTTGAGATGTAATGAATGTTTGCCCTACTTTATACCGTGTATTTGAATGTATTCTGCACACTATTATCTGTGTGACAAATCAGACAGATTATTTTCGGCCAATGAAAAACATTCAACGTCATAAAATACCGCCTCTTTTATTCTATTAATGGAACATTACAACCAGCGTTTAAGCTATGTTTTTATCTATATTCAGGACACAATTACTGCGCCACAGATTATGATGAAAAAAAGTTTAAATTAAAATA
The DNA here is from genome assembly GCA_017311375.1 of Mytilus coruscus. Lineage (NCBI taxonomy): Eukaryota > Metazoa > Mollusca > Bivalvia > Mytilida > Mytilidae > Mytilus > Mytilus coruscus. The sequence continues at coordinate 64,237,061 of CM029595.1, forward strand.
TCCTCGAACTTATAAAATATACTTTAAAAAACATCCAATTTATGTATTCACTTACAGTTTCTTTTAACGGTTTTGAAAAATGAAAGACTTCACAACATTATATAGTGGACTACATTTCCTGTGTTGTTTTACTCACTTCATTGAATTATCAGTGTCATTGACGACCTTCAACTGTCACGTGATTACAATCGTTTGCGTGTTATTATCTAATTGAATTGCCTCTCCAGGGGGTTAGAATAAGAATATCGTTTCAAAAGACAGGAAAATTAAGTAATCATTTAATAATTTTGATCAATTAGATTATAATACATGGGGTCAGTGCTGAGGATTTCCTGTGCATTACAAAAAGAGATAATTGTCCTATATTAGTTGCCTCTGGGAGATATTGTAACGGCCTAATCGGGTCAGTAGATCAACACTTGTTTATATTGACAGGTAAAGAGGGATAATATCATATAATTACTACTTTTTGTGTTAATAGACTTAAGGTAAAACAGCAGTAACACGTAATCGATACATTTACGTTCATTTACTCAAAAACTGATTCGAACAACAGAAATTTGTAGATTCTGTCGCATAAGCAGATAAGGGAGCAACACATTCTGATCCATTCTAGATCATTCTAGTTTTTATTCTTTTTGTATTTTCTGCAGGCAATTGTCGGAGAGAAAAAAACCCTTGAAAGGTGAAAAAACAACATTTATTTTTATTTGCCCCAAGAAGTACTACATACTTAACGTTCGAAGTAATAATATTCATGCTTTACTTGTCCAAGAATATCATTACTTATAATGTGACTTTCGTTTTGAAAATATTTGACACCAGAGAAAAAAGCTTTGAAAACATTTGACCCAAGAGAAAAAAAAAGGAACTATATATTTCCCCTTAGAAGTAATTGGTACATTTTTTTGAAGTACAAAGAAAAGTTACATCTATGTTGAAATAAATAAAATGTTTGTGAATTTAAGTGATATTTCTTGTTTAAGTATACATATAGAATCTTATTTGTTTTAAATTAAAATCGCTTTCAAAGTATACATAAGTAACGAACATTTATGATCATTTGCTATTTATAGATATTAAAGAGCTCACTAAGAAAGTTGATATAAAAGTTGAATATACGTTGAACAGTGAAACGATAAGACATTTTTAAAAAATATAAAATCAAGAAAATATAAAATCAAGGGTTGAATTACCACAGTTGACTGTAAGCCATTCTTCACAACTTTTTTTAATCGTTTATTCACTTTTTCAAATTACAGAGACTTTATTGATAAAAAATAACGTTAGATTTAAATTTAAATAAAATCTTTCCAAATATAAAGCTGACATTACGATCGATTTCCTGACGTGTTTGGTTGGACATTTCATTAAATATTGCAATGACCGTACCAAGTGCTGATTAAAATCATTAGTCATTATATATACTATTTTCTTTGTAAAACAAGTTATAAACAATATGATAACTTGCTTAATACTGTGACTTTCAGTAAATTTACACATCAATAAAATCAATTAAAATACGTGATGGAATTTGACACAATACTTTCTATGACACTTTGTGACCCAAAATAAAAAATAAGAAGATGTGGTATGATTACCAATGAGACAACTCTCCACCAGAGACCAAATGATATGGGGATATTTATCAAAGCCAGTATTTAATTTGTTTGTTTTCCTATTGTTTTACTAAAACTGTGTACCCCCGGTCCGTCTAGACAACCATATTTTTTAAAATTTGATATTTATGATTATTGACTATACACACACACATGTATGTAATTATGTATTATGTGTATATGTTCGCCCGATATGTCCAAAAGACTTAAAAATCATGAATAAATACATACCATTCAACATATTTAATCATTCTGTTAAATTAAATCTCAGGGATGCGCGAAGATTAGTTTTTATAATGTAAAGAATACGCAAAACAATATATAGTTGTGATTTTAAATACATGTACGCAGAAACGAAACACGAGAAAATAGGATTGGTTTGATCATACGTACAATGTGAACATGTATTTGAAATATATTTTTTCCACATCAGTCAGTTAAAAATTCTTGATATACAGGAAATTATTACCCGGTACGTGCCTGTAAATAAAGAAAAACAAAACGATTGCAATTCTGTTGCCATTTTCCGATTGTTTACGTACTATGATAATCTATGTCTACATTAAAATCGGATAAAAAATAAATATTGTAACTACACATTGCAAGTGAAAAAAATGGTTTGTAGCCCATAAACATATCCTTATTTTACACCCGAATTAACGCTTAACCATTCGGTCATATTGCTAATTCACTTAATTGCAAATTCAACTTGAAAATATATTTATTTAATGGCTAATACACAATATTTACTTATGCCAAGCTCATTTGAATCTTGAAATCTGCCTACCCTTCCGGAGCACCCAGATCACCCCCGATTTTTGGTGGGGTTCGTGTTGCTCAGTCTTTATAGATGTCTGTGTTGTTTTGTGTTTTGTTATCTATCTTTTGAACGTTTTTTTTTTTTTGCCATAGCATTGTTAGTTTATTATCAACTTATGAGTTTGAATATCCCTTTGGTATCTTTCGCCTCTTTTTTTTAAACAATAAACTCGCATTAAACGTGTCACGCGCTTTATTAAAATCTACGAAACAGCAAAAGTATATGTATATATGTCTGTACATTACTAGTTTCAGTAATAGATGTTAGCGTACTCAACTGATCGAATACTTTTACTACAGCGAAAACTGATCTGTTCATCGTGTATTACATCTCTAGTTTCTAACCAAGATACAATTAAGCCGCATAAAATTAAAAAAAAAAAGCAATTGAGTTCAAAAGTACACAAGGCTAAACTTTATGCCCCGGTAAGAGAATGGATCTCTTGGAATTGATATTGAACGCTTAGGTACAGGTTTTATTTTTCATTTCATCCATACAGAATTTTTGAATTTAAAGCATGTAAATCTTTAGATATGTCGTTTTCCTTCTCGACTAATACATGTATCAGACTTAACTTGACAGAGCCTCCAATTAGGTGTTTGGTCATCTGGAAGATCAGCGAACGTCTTATAAATCTGACTCTGACCATCATGTATAAACTGCGTTGACGATGTTAATATATATATTTCTCATTTAATATAAAAATAAGAAGATGTGGTATAATTGCCAAAGAGACAACTCTCCACCAAAGACCAAATGTCATAGAATTTAACAACTATAGGTCACCGTACGACCTTCAATAATGATCAAAACCCTTACCGCATAGTCGGCTATAAAAGACCCCGAAATGACAAATGTAAAACAATTCAAACGAGAAAACTAACGACCTGATTTATGCAAAAACAATAAACGAAATACAAATATGATATACAGCAACAAACGACAACCACTGAATTTCAGGCTCCTGACTTGGGACAGACACATTCAAATTGCGGCGGGGTTAAACATTTTAGCGGGCGCCCAACCCTCCCCTATAACCTGGGACAACATATGAACAAACTAAAAATAAGTTGAAAAGGGCTTAACTCATCAGATCGATACAAAGTCTGATTCTGTCCAATTAAAATTACCAGATGAAGAGGACGAGATTATCATTAAGACCATGGCTAATCTAAATACCGCTCAACTTTATCTTATTATATAGAAAGAGTTGCATGCTGTTGCATATTTTAAGATTTATAAACACCATACATAATTGTATACATGCATGCTTAAAGTATCATGAAATATAATATGAAAATGAAAATAGTCTGGCGTGTACTTCGTATTTAGTTTGGGCTTCCAACTGTTTTAATCCGAGCGCCACTGATGAGTCTTGTGTAGACGAAATGCGAGTCTGGCGTACCAAAATTTTAGCCTGGTATCCTTGGTGAGTTTTTGTATATATAGACCTTGATGCTGAAAAGGTAAATCTGAAAATGTAAGCTAAAAGTTACTTTGATCTAATGTTTGCTTAATCTCTCTCACAACTGTCAAGGATGGTTTGGACTCTCTTAAAAAATCTGATTGTTGTTTTTATTTACTAGCATAATTAATTTGAACTCTAATTTACCCGGTATGCAAATACCAAACGTACAGAAGAGGTTGACACGGATCACAACTAGAACTGGAGGATGTCTGTCCTAGAGTTGTCTCATATTTACCAGTATAAAACATATTCACATAACTGCATGGTATATATGTATCTTGTTTTGTGAAGGTATAAATCATACTTGTTAAAAAAACCACTCTCATTCAAACAAACAAATATCTGAAACAGACATCATCAAGATAAGCTTGATTTTTTTAATTGACAACATATTTGTTACGGATTAGTTTTTCAACAAATAATCGGCATTCCTATGGGAACTACTGACTGTACCCGCTTTTTACCAACTGGTTTCCTTTATTCACGAAACAGACTTCATACAGGAGCTTCTTAGAAAGAACAAAACAAAAGCTAGCATTAACTTGGACTTCACGTTCGCTATAAAAATGATTTCCAGTCACAAGATAATCCAAAGCCATCGAACTTGAAATAAAGAATACTACAGATAAAGTTAAGTCTGCCTCATATCTTGACTTACATTTAAAAATTGGCAATGAGGGTCGGTTGAGAATAAAATTTTACGACAAAAAGGATGACTTCAGCTCCCCAATTGTGAACTTTCCATTTCTATGTAGCAATATACAATCAGCGCCTGCATATGGAGTATATAATTATCTCCCTTGTTGATGTGATATTTAAGAGCTTGCATTTCATATCGTGATTTCCTTGATAGAGGGTTTTCGCTTTAACACAAGGAAGCTAGCGAACCAAGGTTTTCAAGTGGTGAAGTTAAAGTCATCCCTTCAAGTTGGTTGACCGTTATGAAATATCTGTGTCACAGATGACCACGGATATGTTCCAATTGTAGGAACCCAAGTCCCGTCCTCTTTTCTTCGATTGTGACATCACCGAATGAGAATTATCACCGGATTTGTACCTTCATGAGCAACTTGACGGGTGCTACATTTTGAGCAGAAACTGCTGAGTTAAACCCTTCCAGGGTCCCCGAGTTCACACCCTGTTTTTGGTAGGATTAGTGTTGCACAATCTTTAGTTTTCTTTGTTATGTTTTGTAGGTTTGTTCGTCTTTTTGTCGTTTTTCATGATGTTGTCAGTTTTCTTCGACTTATGAGTTTTGAATGTCCCCTTGCTATCTGCCGTCTCTGTTTTGTTTTTATCATCTTTTACGACTAGCAACAATAGCTGAGCTGCACTACATGCAACTATATATACTCAATATACTTATATAGTGTTTTACAAGTCTAGAGAAAGTCGACGAAGAAAGGCATTCTACGCCAAACTAAATCGACATGTGATATATGCGGTCTGGGTAGTAGCATAGTAAAATTATAAATTGTCAAAGTCAAAATTTTAATATAACAAAAGTATGGTAAACTATGTAGTATTTGTTTACAAATCATGTAGCATTTGTTCACACAATACTTGCAAGAGCCTGAGTTAGAAGATAAATCGTCCCTCACGGAGTTGGAATGATCGTTTGACTTTTATCTAGACGTATCTGTATGTGTGGGTGTGTGTTTGAAAAATATACGAGAAGCGTGAATCCTTTTTATTTTATTAACTAATACTTTCTATCTTAAATATAATAAATAATAAAATCTGGACTCTTTCATGGCTTCTGCTATTATCAAATATATTTATATGATAAAATGTTATTTTTCTGAATATGTAGGTGTCCTTGGACAAGATGTTTGTTTTTCTATTTTGATCCCCCACGTATAAGGTCAAGCAAGGACTTCGTTACAGAAATAGCTCTTGAATGGGTGGTTGTGAAAAAATGCGTGGTCGCGCTAATTCCGATAACCTTTATTGATGTGAGAATTCCATGGAAACAACTACGTTTACAACAGTTGTATCATTTTCATGTATACTGAGAATTTGTAATGTCATGGACCATAATGTCGTGTTGTTCCATTTTTCCATTGATAAATAGTATAACGATAATTGATAACATCTTATATATATATTATCACCTTACTTTTTTTTTATTAATATAGATTGCGAAAGATGAAAGTAGTAAAGCTATTTCCTGTAGACTTATTATATTATTTATTAACTGCGTCAAAATTATCTCTTTGGTGGTAACTATTTCGAACGTTGAAGGAGGAGTTTCGTGGGAGATCGTGCGAGGGAGAGAGAGAGAGAGATTTGTAATTGTAATGCCTTTGATTTCTTTTCCTGAAAAATGTGAGGTTCTTTACCTTTTGCGTTGCTAATCATCGAAATCTATTAAGGAGTTCTAATGACTAGCAACAAATGGTTGAAGCAAACCACATGTTAAGATGCCAGTCCAGATTCAAGATTGCCTGCAGTGGGTGTTGCCTAACACAATGTTTTCGTTCATTTATATGATCGTGATTTTTTTAAATCTTCTGTACTCTCAATCTACAAGGTCGATATATATTTTGAAATAGTTTTATTCCTGTAATTGAGTATAGCTCTCCGAGGCTCCCCGAAGCTCACTGTAGGTGTGTTTTTGTACATACTATAAGGTCAATGGTATAAAGAAAGTTAGAAAGAAACTCGTGGAAAAACTTGATTTGGTTGACACTGATTCGCGGGTGGTTAGAGAAAATGTAACAAACGGTTTTCCCACTTCGAAAACCATCTTTATATTTATATTCATGATTTCGAATGTATGAAAGTATATATTTTGGCATTTAATGATGTTGTTTGAAAGCTTTTTGTTCGCTGTTGCTTAAGAGAAAATGGTAATTGATTAGACCTGGCACTTTCCCCTAATCAAAATATACAAGATTCTATAAGAACTAGTTCGTTTTTTCCTTCTAACATACAAGTCATTAAGTAACTTTCAAACTACGTTTAGTAGCACTTATTGACTGATATTTGAAGACATTCCAAAGTCAAAATTTTTTGGAAAACTGGTGATTCGAACTATAATCATTCAACATTAGTTTAGGGTTTACAAACCTTCGAAATTTCTTTAAGCATTGAAATGATTATATGTAGTTAACTATGACGGCATTTTTTACTGCATCACACGATATAATCATGAAATTTACCTAGGAAAATATCTTCATTTTGCTGGATTTCTTGCATATTTAATTTAGTTAACTATTAATCGTTAATGACTAAAGAATCTTGGGAGACAAATCAAATGTAGGATCAAATCGTCGCGTAAAATACAAACCACTTTATAGCATAAAAAATATAGATGTTCAGTTAAGGTTACAATACACCATTAGATTTTATGGGCGCAACCATTTTATGAGCATAACATGGTATTCAGAATTAAGAGTATAGCTAATCCTGATTGGTTGATATGTGCGCCCGTTATTTTTTGTTATTAGAGACTTCGTGCATTCTGCATTATACCAAAGGCCAAATAAATTATTTTCCTTAGCCCTAACGGAACTGAGATGTCTTTTAAACGCTACGATGAGACACGCATTTTTAAGTGCAAAATTGATAGGCATTGGAGATAAGTACAAATTACGCTAAGAAAAGCAACGCGAACCTATATTTTTTGGACCAAAAAATACTGTCCTAATAACTTTTCTTTAATTCTAGCAAGGTTTTGTTTAAAAAATCAACTTTCTAAAGTCTGTATCTCGAAAAAGGCTATCATTGTCGCCTATGGGGAAATTAATTGTTTATTTCAACCTATAGGTAGCGCTAATCATACAATGCAGATCAAAACATTTTGCCGCGGAAATTTATAATATCTGTATGGTGGTTTACCACTTTGAACATGTTAATTACTAACCAAAAACTTAATTTACGATACCATTTAAGCTGTCAAGACTACTAGACCTACCTGAAACAATACAACTATAGCACATATACTCAAAATAGTTTATGCTTTAAGAAAACAGTTGTCGTACATCAGTGTCACCAGTTGAGGAACGAGACTTGTTCTGCCAATGACATATAGATGTCGACTTTCTGCATTATAACATGTTAACTTATTTTAGATTTTATAAAACACTTAGTTTGGTTATATTTCCAAAGAAGGTAAAACTTGTTTGCTTAAGAACGGTAGAAAACCTTACTCTGATTCATAAACAACTCTGATTTTTCTCAAAATTAAACGAAACTGATACTACCAAAGCGTAGAAATTTTGTTGGACATTCATATTTTATTGATTTACTGAATGAGGTTTCAATTAACAGATGACATTCGTATGAGACCCAACTGTGATCCTCTTCTTGAGAAATTCTTCTTTCATTCACATGATTTATTAAAATAAGGAAATGTGGTGTGACTGCCAATGTGACAGTCCAAATAACGTGGATTTAAGCCATCATATATAATTTGTTTGGTTTTACGATCGCCCTCATGAATTTATTGAATGTTTGTGTGCCATAGTTTTAATACTTTCAGCATTTTCTCATTCACTGATATCTCTGACAGTAGTGGAACAGGAAGTCCCCACCCTTTCGGATCACCAGGATACGTGTCTTTTTTCAATATCTTATCATTTTGTCGGCAATAAAATAATTTGTACTTTCATTTAAAATTTCATATTCAGTGGTTTCTTGTGGTTAAGAAAATACGAATTTGTAATGTCTTATGAAACCTTACGAATAAGAAAGAGATCTATCTGCTGATTTATAATGGTGGGAATGATTCTCAATCACCGAACCAGTGACTTTTTTTTTAATCAGATTTCAACCTAACTAGAATAACCGATGTCACGAGTTGAGAAGGACCCGTCAACTCTTTTGTGGACCTGAGTTCATCTATTGTTTGGAATATAGATATAAAAAGTAGATGTTGCCAATGAGACAACCATCCATAGTGACCACATAACAAAGATGTAAACATTTAGAGATCAACGTACGGCACTCAGCAATGAATATCATACAGATAAAAGGTCCCGGTATGACAAAATGTGATACAGCTATAAAAGCCTAATGTGATACATTTAAAAAAAAAAGAAAATCAACGACCTGATTTATACTACAACAATAAACGAAAAATTAATAAGGCAGATAGCTAGCAACGACAACCACTAAATTACTGGTTCCAGGTAACTTTTATTTTCAAATCCAAGTAATGTTTTCTTCTTTAGTTCTTTAGACCATAATGTTAATTTTTCTCTTTTTCTTTCGATAGTTTTATTACGTGTCCTTCTACTATTTATGTTTTTATTCAATCTCATCAAAATACAGATCCTGTGTCCACGCTTTGCTTACTAGGATCTGACAACGCTCCGCAACTCTTGTCAAAACCTTGAAGTAAACATAGTTGTTAACTTCAATGACATTTGGTCTCTGGTGGAGAGTTGTCACATTGGTAATTTTACCACATCTTCCATTTTTTTTTATATGTGAATTTGTAGCTTTTAGTGAAGGCCGAATGGCTTTTAGAAAATCGCGCTGGTGTGAAATGAATTCAAAGAAACATGTCATACCTCTCTATATAGAATAAGGTATGTGGTTTGGTTGTCAATGAGACAACTATCCACCAGAGACCAAATGACGTAGATGTTAGCAACTATTACTAGTATATAGGTACATTTGTAGCCGTAGACTGTGAATAAAGATTAAACTATAAAACACTAAGCAGATTGTGTGTGAAAACATTCCCTAGATGGCTACAATCATCAAACAGTGACATTCAACCGATTTATTCCGTAGGAAGCTCTTTCTAAATACAGCAATATATCCTTGACCAGTTGTACATTTGTTAAAAACAACATCCGCACCCACTTACACGTGGATAAGAATACTTATACACGAAGAAACAATCAATACATTTACATTCTTTCCAATTTCACATCTTATATTCTAAATTGTATGTATTATTTTCGATAAAAAAAATACCATACCAGAATAGCTAAATACATATCCTAACACAAATGGCTTGTTATATTATAATAAAGGGAGTTATTCCATTGTACATGCATGTACCGGTTCCTCCTCAAGATTAAGATTTTAGGAGGGTAAGAGATGTCGTTTTCAATTGTAAATAAAACAATACGACGTAGACAAAAGACAAAAATGACAAACAAAATACCAAAACTTGTCAGCAGCAACCATAAAGCTGCCTTGTATCACCCAACTAAATATGTCATGGTAATGTTGAAAAAGAAAATGAAGTAATGAAAGAAAACGTCATAATAATAAAATAAGGAGTTATTTCAAGTATAAATGCGTGACTGCTAGATTTCACTCCTCGATATTTGACAAAAGGAATGTGGTACAGCTTGTTCGTTTACTGAAGTGCAATGGGTTTTTTTAAAAACCGGAAGCATCTCCTCAGCTTAAATGTACTTTACATCCAGCTTATACGTCTTTTTCCAAGATATTCTATAAAAATATTTGTTGTTTTTTGCAAATTTTGTTGACATGTCATTCATAATACTATAGTACATTTACATTCTTTCTATAAACGATAAAACAAATAGAAAAATATAATAAAAGAGTTAACATTATTACGTCATTTAAGCAAATTTTATTTTTGATGAATACGTATACATGCATGTACTGTATTATCAAATGAAAAAAAAATCTTCAATTTTGAAATTGATGAATGCATATCTTCTTCTTTGCGTAAATTATAATATTTTGACTCTCATCTTCAAGCCTGGACAGATCTCAGAAGAAATTGTCGTTTTTTTTTTTTTTTTTTTTATTTTCGTCATTTAAATAAAGATGTACGAATATGTATCTAAAATACAGTTTATTTATTGGTGCTCACATATCACAACAATTAGATTCTATAAAAAAACCCAGATTTTTACGATAACAAATATACTTTTTTGGTTATTTTTTCAGTAATTCATGTTGAAATCATTGCATATAACAACCCCGATAGCGAAGAGCGGCGTGTTTCCCCTTTCCGTATATCTTAAAATATATATCAAACAGAGGACTTCTTCTCTTGTTTGTGTTGGTTTTTTTATGTGGGTCTTGTGGTCAGTAACGTCAATAAGAATTGTTTACGTTGATCTACACAACACTTGACAATAACGACCTACCCCTTTGTATATTTAATATTAAGCTCATGTTCAAACTTCGCACATGTCTTTCAATGGTCTATACTAGAGACAATAATGATTATAGTTAAATGCCCTTATACAGTTGATTGTATAGGCAGGGCTCTAAACATTTTTAAGACGTAAACATCTATAGTATAGGGAAAACATGATACGTTCTTTTGTTTTTTCGTTACGGTAGGCTATACTACTAGATATAAGAGTACAATATGATAAATTTGTTTCTAATTAAATGTGACCTTATACAAAAATAAACTCTTCAGAATGGGTTTGATGCCCTTTGTTGGTCTTTAAAATTTGATTGTTTTCCGTTGGTATACATAAACGTATCATATGAAAAGAATCAGCTTGAAATCACGTGTGTTTTCCCTATGTCTGTCTGTGTGTGTGTGTGTGTGTGGTGTTTTTTAGGGATATCTTTTATGTTTCAAACTAAGACATTCATGCATCTAGTGTTGATAATTTCGTTTTCATTTCAACAGAAAAAATTTATAAGTTCATCAGTGTTGGGAGGATGGTGGATCTAGATTTAAGTTGAATATCATTACTTTAATGGGCATATATATCTGTCTTTACTCCATAACATTTACTTTCGAGTTTTCTATTGAAATTGCTTAACTGGCATGGGTACATATACACTTTAACTTTCTACATTCAATATAATGTCGGTACCGATATTTTATTTGCACTCGTAATTCATAATGTTACCAGTTTCACCCTGCCATGAACAAGAAAGTGTCTTTATAACGGATAATTTCGTTTTTTGTTTGCAGCACCTGAATTGAATAGATCTGTATTTTTAATGGCGTTGCTGTGTAAACTTCATTGGAATCACAGCAGCGGATGCCAGGGTGCTAAAAGGCAAGATGCCTATATATATATGCCTATATAATATATTAATATTTTTTAAGAATTGAGAAAAGCTATCATTCAGCATTGTATACCATTTCATTGTTTCTTCTTTTATATATTTCGTTAATCATGTTGTTTTTCATATCTTTTCTTTAAAGAAGACTGTTTGATTAATGAGATTTCAAATCAAAGTTATTGTCTCTTTGTGTATTTTGATGTTTTAGTTAAAATCTTGGGGTTTCGTTTTAGATGAGGAGAGGACAGTTATGGTAATATATTTTATCCTTTATTTGCGCCCGTTGCATAAGCGCCCTCGCTATATAAGTATACAACGTAGAAACTCCTAGATAAAATAGAAAAACAAAACAATAGAGAATGATGTAGTACCATCCATCATGAATATATATCATTTTACAGAGGAAGAACAAAGGAATTCGCACAAGGCTGAATTTAAGATGAATACATTTTTGGAATACATTCAAGTAAAACAGTTGCATTCATACATGTATGTAGGAGGATTGTTCTAATTAATTTTCTATCATTTCAGAACGCAATAAATGTCCATTCAACAACATAATGATCGTCTATACATAGAACGAATTTTTACATACGTGTATAGCAAAAATAACATTGTATTATAATCAGTACAGAACAATACAAGTTGGCAATTGTTCACGTATCAACCAAATGAAAAGATCGCATTGCGAACAAAGGTAATTACTGAATAAGTACATGTTTAAAACCGAAAGGGTATGGCTTTTCTTATAATATTATGCACTCTAAATAAAAAAAAAAAAAAAACGGAATGTCGAAAAGTCATCAGAGATTCAATTTCCTTTCCTCTAACATTAAAATCGTGTGTCAGATGAGTAAAATACATGTTTATATTTAATGAATGGTTGATTATCGCATAAACCATTTCGATAATAAATTTATATACAAAATCGTTTTACAAAAACAATATAAAGACTGGAAAACAGATTAAATACTGAAGGAAGTGTTTTGTGAGTGTACTAGTGCAGTATAGTCCTTGCTAACTTTTCTTATTATAAAAAGTAACTTAAAATCCCTCTATATCTAAAGTCTTTCTCTCTATCTGTTATGATCTAACAATGTTGGAATGTTCATGTACATACAAAACCATAAGAAGGTCATTGTTATGACATTTTTACACAAGTTCAAATGTTGTATATTGGGGAAACATACATTTTAGATATCTAGGAACACTTTACCCATGGCTATGTTTACAGTTCGTGCTCTATATTCTTCACGATGTTCATTTTCTGTACTAAGACGTTTGTCCGGACAATCAAATGATTACCACAAATCTGACACCTAAACATATGCTTTTCGTTTTGTTAGGAGATAAAAAAAAAAGAAAGATTAATTTCGACCAGAAAACATGTCTTGGTGTTATTTCCTGAAAAATCACAATATATTTTTCGCTTTAATATCATATTCCAAATTAACGTCACATCGTCTTATTCCTGGGACTAATAGATACAGTAACTCCTTTTTATATCAGGAAGATAGTAGTTCTTGCTTATTTATAACTCTCCTCTTTGACAATCGGTTTGGTTTTGTGTTGCTCAGTCTTTAGTTTTTATATGTTGTTTGGTAGACTGTTATTTGCCTTTCGGTCGTTTGTCGTATTTTGCCATGTGATTGTCAGTTCTTATTTGACTTATTAGTTTAACTATCCCTTTGGTATCTTCCTCTTCTCTTTTACGGTATAAACTTTATGCAAATCAGAGCAATAACTATAATTCCTGTTTGTATAATTTGATACCAATAAACGGATAGTAAATCTCAGGACATAAACCCTATTAATAATGAATGAAAACATGAAACCTTATAATATTGCCATGTCATTTTATCCTTCGGTTATTTCATCAAAATCAGTTAGATGTGTTATTATAACATTTTCAACGCCTGATGAAATATTGTGAAATTTTATTAAATGGTTAGATGTAAGACGATTTTAATTTTAAAAAAACGACATTGAATATTCTTTAGATGAAAAAAGATAGTCAATAAAACGTCGAACACAATTGTGAATGTCAATATTTAACTGGCAAATATCCAAAAACTGTTAGAGTGGAATTTAACTTAATAAGGGTAGTCCCCTCACCAATGCTTTTTCACTTCAAGATCTTGGCTGCTAATACTTTACATGTAAAGAAAGACACCGGTAATAGAACTGCTTAAACATTTGTTCATAGATAATCTTTGCTTGAGTACATGAAGTATAGACTATCACTTATTAATATAAAGTCATGACCGCACAAAATACTATTACACTTGTAATTACCTTCCGTTTAATAATTATAAAGAAGCAATGACCGAACAATATTTCATAGGACATGAACCTAAAAAACGAATAAACATCACTTTGTACAAGAAACTTCACTGTCTTAAGAATAAGTAGAGTGTTGTGTGTTTAACTTATGCTATATATAGTTGACATTTTGCAGGTATACACTTTATATGTGTTAATTGCTTAACAGTTTAACATTTGCTGATGACATTTTACTTACATTTTAATAACTTGTTTTCTTACATTGAAAATTTACATTTACGTTGAAAATTTACATTCGCGTTGAAAATTTTCATTTTCGTCATATATATAGTGAAAGATTGAAAACGCATCAAGTAAATTGTAAAGTATGAACCTGACATATCTCTGTCCGTGTGCGGGACATGCATGATGCTGACTATAGATATCGACCGATGCCGTCAAGTACAGAAATATAAACAGGAAACCTTCAGATACGTCCCCTCTTGAAGAAGGGCAAAATATAGAATCGATAAGAAGACAGTTTTTTAAATACCAACGGGATTGTTAGAAGCCATTAAACGAAAGTTAAGACACGCCAAGACTCAGAATCTCTCAATTTTTCGATAAAAAACAGGAACAACGAGAGATCCCATGTTACCAATACGTAGACAACAACAGAAAGAGGAACGGGATTCCTACATAACATAGGGGTATTTGGACAGATGTGTCTTTACTTCTGAGAATGAACAAGACCGAAATCAATATTGACGTGCACTGTATCGGTAAAGTCGTGAGGTTGACTTTACAGTCTTTAAAATGATGACATTCACATCATTATACAATAATTTATGGATCAGTAGTTCCAAATACCATGCACCAACAAATTGGCAAACCTCTAGTAAGGAAGTCCTAGTGGGTTAACCAGGGTCGTATTCTGTAGTTTCATTTCAACTTAAACATATACTGGGGAGATTTTATGTTTTGTGTGCGTAGTGTGTATCAACAAAATCACTTATACATATATAAATCTAAAAGGAAAGTCAAAATCTGTATACACGTAAGACTCTATGTCAATTATATCTCAATTATGGTAATAGAGAATTTAAAAATCCTTATCATTTCGCTATACTGAATGTCATATGATTTTAAAAGGATCCACTTTAATTTTTACCTTCAATTTTATAATATTCTTTTTATCATAAAAAAAAATAGGTCTTGAGTAAATCGTAGATGCCATTAGAAGACCATGGCTATAACTCATCGTTCGTAGTTCTTCGTGAAACTTGGGTATATATGCAGTAACGTTTATTTACCATATAGTAGTCATATAGACGGTCATAGTTATCCATCAATTATTACACACTATTGACATAATTTATTACAATGTATGACACTCCGTGTGAGTCTTTATTAATGCTTAGAAAATAATAATAAAAATGATAAAATAAGAATGATGAAGCTTTTTCATAGTAAACAAAATAAGTAGAATACTAACCGCCAAAAATAATCGTATCTGAAAATATCCTGAAGATCATAAATGTATAATCTTTGGGGATTACTATAATAACAATACCAAATTTTACAATAAAATGATTTGGCAAAACGTATCACAGTTGGTATCTATCAAAATGGTAAGTATCTGATATAAAACAGTATGTATGAAACACTTCAAATATTATTAATCTTAATAAATTTACTAAAGTACCATTGTGATGAAAGAATGTTCTAACAGTAAATTCCTCTGTATTTATAAACAGTACAATGATGACCAGTTGTAATCAACTAAAGGTATACATGTATAACAATAATTTGGGGTTTTGTGGGGTTGGGCTGCTGTTTTATTAAATTAAACCCTACATCTCCTTTTACAAATGTATAATATAGAGCATGTAAAAAAATAAAGAGATCTCGTGTGTCATTTTCAGTCTGTTTATACATTTTTATAGATTATAAATTCATTCGAAACGCTGTAACTTTTCTTCCCCTGGTATAAGTCGGATTTAACACAATTAATTTTTAAATAGATACTTGTTTATTCCAAAATTGTCCTGTTTACAATTTCCTCAGTTGACCAAGATGCAGACTGAGAATCCCCTTTTAAAATTAAACCAACTGCCCGGGAAGCAGGAGGTTACAAGAAAAGTCCGCTTTGTTTTATAAAATGAAACGAATTCAGCATTTATTACACAGCTTTTTAAAATTTTTTGGTGTTCAATGCTCATCAACTTTGTAACTGTTTTGAGTCGAGCGCAACTAACGAGTCTTTGCACATCTGACTTATTGAATTAAAAGCTGGATAAAATCTTGTTAGTATAGCAGTATACGTCAAGGTTTCAGTACCCTGTAGACGTGAACAAACAGACTGGAAGTAAATTATTGTGAGTGTAGAGGGTATATACCAAGGTTTCAGTACCCCGTAGACGTGTACAAACAGATAGGGAGTAAATTCTAGTTAGTGTTGAGGGTAACCGACAAGGTTTCAGTACACCGTAGACGTGAACAAACAGACGAAGTCAATTATTGTGAGTGTAGAGGGTATAGACCAAGGTTTCAGTACACTGTAGAAAGATCTCAAGTAATTTTTTGTTAGTGTTGAGGGTAAACGACAAGGTTTCAGTACCCTGTAGACGTGTACAAACAGACTGGAAGTAAATTTTTGATAGTTTAGAAGGGAATACAACAAGGTTCCAGTACCATCCATGTAGACGTGTACAAACAGAATGGAAGTAAATTATCAGTGTAGAGGGTATACGACAAGGTTTCTGTATCCTGTAGACGTGAACAAACAGACTGGAAGTAAATTCTTGTTAGGGTAGAGGTTATACGACAAGGTTTCAGTACCATGTAGACGTGAACAAACAAACTGGAAGTAAATTCTTGTTAGGGAAGAGGTTATACGACAAGGTTTCAGTACCATGTAGACGTGAACAAACAAACTGGAAGTAAATTTTTGTTAGGGTAGAGGGTATATACCAAGGTTTCAGTACCATGTAGACGTGAACAAACAAACTGCAAGTACATTCTTGTGAGTGTTGAGGTTATAAGACAGGTATTAAGTACCATGTAGACGTGAACAAAGAAATTGGAAGTTCGTTCTTGTGAGTGTAGAGGTTATACGACAGGTATTCAGTACACTGTAGACGTGTACAATTTTGTACAAACAGACTGGAAGTAAATTCTTGTTAGTGTTAAAGGGTATACGACAAACTTTCAGTACCCTGTATAGACGAGTACAAACAGACTGAAAGTATATATATATATATATAAACTATCTTATTAGCTTTTGTGTTAAAATTTAATAATCTTTGTATCTTTTTTTCCTGAATTTTTATTTTTCTTCTTCTTTGAGAGCTAATGGTCAGCGTTTACTTTTGGGCTTACTTTAATAATTTCTTTTGACGATATGGTTACTAAAGCTGGTTTCTACATTAATGCTATTTTAAAAGCTACACAAATGACACATGCATTAAAACTGCTTTTCAATGACATAATAAAAGGCAATAAAAATCTCTTTCATAGAGTCTTTTGTCACCACTGAACCGAATGCAGTGTATTTAAAATGTCGCCATTATTATAAATAATATTACAGGTGCCATGTATTCTTTAGCATTGCTTTTCTTTCTTTATTTATATAACTGATTGTATTTCAACAGGTGTCTGATCAAAATCTTCTCTGCAAATATCGCATATCAAATACACATTCGCATGTCAGGAATACACTATAGTGTTATACTATACACTTGTCTAGAGAAATTGTGAATCTTCAGACGCCAGAATTCTATGCATTATTTTACCAGAATGAAGATACATTAAATTATAACAATATGTACCCAACGTTTTTATACGAATGTATTGAAGTATTCTTC
Source organism: Mytilus coruscus (assembly GCA_017311375.1). Taxonomy (NCBI): domain Eukaryota; kingdom Metazoa; phylum Mollusca; class Bivalvia; order Mytilida; family Mytilidae; genus Mytilus; species Mytilus coruscus. The sequence goes on from CM029595.1 coordinate 64,255,070, forward strand.
ACTGTTAAAATTTCGAACAATGAAGATTCCTAAATTTTCAAACTTTAGAGTTATCATAGTCTTAATTAATTAAATATTTTGATTATTGCTTGCCTTCTATGTTATTTTTTGTAGTAAACGTGTCACCTTTCACTTTTTTGTTTGATTAAACAATGTTTACTTATTTTTTTGTTGCGGATTATAAAATAAAACCTTTTGAGCTTTAAGCCACCAGTTTTATGATGGATTGTAAATGACGTAAAATGTTAACCGAGCCTGAGGAAAGTAAAATTCCCACCAGCGAAACACTGAAATATGTAAAATGAAGTGAGATTTGAAATATTCAAATCAATGTTACAATAATAGTTTAAAGTGTGATCAACCTTAAGATATATTGTAATTTTTTCATGTATGTATTGTGTATATTTCGTGTGATAACGACTCGGCCTTCAGCTTTATTACCTGAACGCATAAAGTTTCATTGACAAACTGTCATTAAAGTTTAGTTACTTCAAACAAATTAATAATAGAAAGGAAATAGAGCGTGCTTTAAGAAATAAGAAACAAGTTAAATAATGAAAGAAAACTTGGAACAAGACCAAAATGTCGAGCCAAAAAGAAGTTCGGGTTTCAACATTGAATGAAAAGTTGTTTGTAACGTCAGCGCAGTAGGGGAGAATTTTAAATTCGTGTGTAAGCCGAATGTAAAGCGACTTTACTTTATCTATGTATAATTTGAGGTTACAAATTTGGCATTACTCCAGCAATAGATATTAAAGGTGTAAGGCTAAACCTCTGGACTACTTTATTTCTTTACATTAAATGTATGTAGGTGTCTATGTGGTTTTCATGCTATTGCACTGACATAGATTTCGGACAAGGGGATGAATAATTATGTATTGTGACACACTGGACTTCAAATTACATAAGTACGCGTGAAGGAAATTCTAATTACTTCATTTGGCACTTATACAAATAACCACATATATGTACACGCATATACAGTGTTCATGACAACAACACCTTTTACTGTGTAATATTAAAATACTAGAAAATACAATTTGAATAAATTAAATATACACATGGAAATTATTTTATTGTACCAACCTCTGCTCGGCTTATCATGTGAATATCTAAATCATCAGCAGTGACTCGTCTACGATTAAAATCTCATTCTAGAAAACTTTCGTCTTTGATTAGTCCACGTACTGTCACTCTTAAGTTGATATCATTCAAACAACTTTTCACATTTTCAAAACGATATCATATCTAACCATTCTGAAATTTTTACTAAAGCATTTATCGTTCTGGCAAGTTATTCTCACACCCCTGAACAATTTTCACCATTAGAACAATTAACATATATACATGCATTTGTACACCCCGAACAATTCCTTTCAGAAACCTAAGCTTTTCATGTACCTAAACAATTTTCTGGTATACCATTCTGAAATGTTAGACAATTCTGGTCAAGCTTTTCATAACTTGTACCAGTTTTTTTCAAAACTGTGTAAGATTGTACGATGATTTTATATCAGCAGATTAACTACTTCAACTTGCTTTCAGTAACTACAAGCAGTCTTATACTTGAGTTTTTGTTATCAGTTATACTGTTATGGGGTTCGTGTTGCTCAGTCTTTAGTTTTCTATGTTGTGTTTTGTGTACTGTTGTTTGTCTGTTTGTCTTTTCTTTTTTAGCCATGGCGTTGTCGGTTTATTTTCGACCTATGAGTTTGAATGTCCCATTGGTATCTTTCGCCTCTTTTTTATAGAGATGATGGCTTTTGTTGTACTGATTTTTATTGTACAATCCTGTAAGTACCTTTTGGTATAGTTATTGCTACTAATCGAGATTAAAAGGAAGGAGGGTTGAGACTAAAATATGAGTTAAACCAATCACAAGTTAATGTGCCTAAGCCAAGAAACTCTTCAATATAGTTGTGTTTTATAATTTAACTTAATGTGTTTTGTCATTTTGGAAAATCTAGTTGACGGCAGTTTTATTCAAAACCTTTTAACGTTCAGGACGATTAAAACCTTAACATATTTTTTTCTAGAAGGTTAAAAACTGGTTCTTTCTTTCCATTTTCCGACTATTTTTCTCTCCTTTTTCTTTGGACAGGCATTTTTAATTCTATATATGTCGAATGTTAAAAAAAAGCTGACGACAAAACACTACGCTAACTTTGGCTTTAAAGTCACATATAAGAAAGTGAAAAACACTGAATGAAACAGGAAAGCCTTTGATTTGCTGTCTGATTGACTTTTTCTTTTTGCATATAAAAATAAGCAGATGTGGTATAATTGCCAATGAGACAATTCTCCACCAAAGACCAAATGACATAGAAGTTAACAACTATATGTCATCGTACGGCAATTTAAAGCAGAAGCGTACACGAAGAAACGTGTTATAGAAAAAAGTTAAGTCACAAAAATACTGAACTCCGTGGAAAATTCAAAACGGAAAGTCCCTTATCAAATGGCAAAATCAAAAGCACAAACACATCAAACGAATAGACAACAACTGTCATATTCCTGACTTGGTACAGGCTATTTTTCTACAGTGAACATCCTCTTTAACAAAACATGTTTTAAAATTACATACATTTTACTCCCTGGGTGTATATTCATTCTTTTATTATTTATCTGACACTGAGGTACCACCAACGAGTTGAAAAGTAACATCTTACACTTTCAGAACATCCTAGTTCATCAAACCTTTATGAGAGATTTCTATATTTCAATCATTAATTTCGTGAGCAATGTCTTGTTGACAACTGTTGTTTTTTATGATGTTTGTGTTTATGTTTTGAATTTACCTTTCTGATTGGATTTTTGGTACACACAAGCTCCTCTTACAGGATCTGAGGGGAATTTCTTCATGAAGTTTGAAAAAAGTGTTGACTATAAAACCGCTGATTAAATAGATGATCAAATTTTGTATTTAAGATATTGTGTAACGCCTTAGAAACTGAAACATGATCAGGTGTATTTCCATTTAAATTCTAAATATATCCGATACATAGATGGATAATGTCCTATAAGGAGGTATCTTATCTTACATCTAAATTAAGAAATTATCTGACTTTATGTGTGTAGGTATGTATTACAATCCTAAGATCAGTGACTCTAACCACGAAACCAACTCATAAATGTACACGTGATGTCACTTATATGAAGTGTAGGATATTAAAGAGAAATATTGTTCTACCCGTCATCAAAGGTTGGTCACTGTTGTTAACAAATAGTAAGTAATGTGTCCAAGAACTGGAACACTCTTTAATGGCTTTTGTAGTGTTTAATGAGAAAACTAACTATAATTCTAAAAAAAATCTGAAATAGGTGTTACTACTCTCAAAACTATAAAATATATAAGGGGACAACCATTTGATTTTTTTTTTGGGGGGGGGATTTTGAAAATGAATATCCTTGCCTGGGTAAGAACTGGAAATAAATAACTTTAACAGACAAGACAGAAGGTAAATGAATGTTCTGTAACACAAAATGTATAGGAAACAATTATATAAAATGGTTGTCCCCTAATAGGTATCACAATCATTTTTTAAGAATTAAATGATTAAAAATTTCTGCTCAATTACTTATCAATCAGATTTGGCACATTTTTCAAGGTAACATTTTTACATAAAATATTGACTGAAGATAGCGCAATAGACCACTTTCGAGTAGTGTTCTTGACCGGAAACGTTCGCCAATTATGCGCGCCTTTTACCAGATGGAGAGCCCCGTCTGTATCCCTGCACTATTAAAGTTCATCAAGCGTCTTCGTGATCGTCATTATCGAGGATAAATTTGAATAATGTTTGTTCCGTAGCCTAGTTACTTAATCACAATTCCCATGCCAAGAAATTGCCTCCGTTGAAATTTTGCAAACATCCCATAGAGCAAATTACACGGATGATTAATATTGACCATTTGGTATATGGCTGTGTTCTAAGCGACACGTATATGCAGGTCATAAATTAATTTGTTGAATGAAATCAAATCTTTAACTACTAATGAGTGCCGTAGGAGGTCGACCGGACTTTTAGCGAGGATTTCTTGGCATGCAAACGACAGCAGTGCTGAAGGTAATGTTTTTCTCTAACTGTTAATGACGTCTTTAACTAAATCCATTGGATGTTGGATGTGTACTGATTAATATTTATTTGAAGAATAATTTGTGCAATATAGCATCATATTTTTTCAACCGCTCGCTCAACATGGGAAGGAAGTGACAGTGCCCCTAAACGCACGACTGATGTTTACTAAAATCAAAGTTTTTGACGGAAATGCAACGAACTCGAAAGGGATCTATTATCTTTCATGATATCCATGTAGTATACTTTTTGTAGGCAGATTCAATAACGTTAACATCTCACATTAAGAAGAAAATTGTCTTCAGGTAAAACATTATGGCTATGGAAATGCAAAATATCCATGATCTCTAAAAATATCAGACGCTTTTCTACATGCTACCAAAAGGAATGTTCTGGTTATTATAAACAAAAAGAAATGTGGTATGATTGCCAACACGTACGTGTGTGATTAAAAAATAATCAGAACAATTATCACAAACAAGTTGTTTAGCTTTGCTAGAATTTCCAATATCATTGCGGTTCATTGTAAAAACAATTTAATAAATAATTTGATCAAGTTATGTAGATATGGGATGATTGAATGGAAGGAATGGTCAAGACTGAAAAGGGAGAAATTTGTGGTATTTAATTATCTTACCATGAATCGTCCACTTCTAATGGGCGAATACACAATGTTTTCATGATACACAGTGTGACTTTTCTGTAATTTGAAAATTGCATAATATTGTGCATTCAATTTTTCATTTATATTTTTTCATCATAACCTGTCTCCGAAAAATACAACAAAACCTAGAACTTTCTTTCTTTTCGATGATCAGAAATTTTGTTCCCTCACATGGTTGACTGAAATAAAGAAGTTTAAAGTCACAGTATAAAAGTTTAAACTTACTAATAGATATATTTGATATGAATTATTAATTTTGAATTGAAATGGAATCAGGATCAAAACCTATTTCATAAGGATATGTATATTAATATTTCATATTTTATTCGCAGATTCATAAGGAAGTTTTAAACGTTGTGGAATATAACGACGTATATATAGTAATACATTTTATGACGAAAAAGTAAAAATACAATAGTTGTAAGATGATATGTGCATAATATGTCTATAATATATAAGTAATTTAAAACATTACATACTACAACTTCTTTTTTCTAGAAGGACAAACAGCTGTTTCCTTTCTTTTCCTTTTTTTCTTAGGACAGGCATTTCTTCATTCTATTAGAAAACCAACAACCATACCTTTAGCTTTAAAGTCACCTATAAAAAAGTGAAAAAAAAAAAAAATTGATAAAACAGGAAAAGCCATATGATTCGTTTGATTTATAAAATGTTTTGATTGTCAAAAAAATTCAGAAGTGAAAAAGGCTATTATTGGAAAGTTTTTGATAAACATGAACACAAAAACAATCCTGCCTCAACACATTTCTTCTTTTTAGATTTGTGAACTAACGTATTGATATTCTAAATGTCGAACAATGAGGACTCTAAGAAGTAAAGCAAAGATCCTGGTGAATAAAAAAATGAATCCTATGAATTGTAACGATTGTACTCTCGTGAATAGAGCATATATATAGGGGTAAATTCAGTAAATAAATATACGTCATCAGGGACCGCCCATTTGGGGGAGAGCTTTCTGTACAAAACTGAAGTCCTGTGCTCTTCTGATTGGTAGATAATGTTTGTAATAAATATTTTTTGATAGATGGATCAAAACTAGAGTTAAAAAAAAAAAAAAGTAAAAAATGAATGCTGAATGTACTAATTTTTTTTACTACAGGGTTGAAAAGCAATGGGGGCTAGTAAAGGAATTAAGTGCGAATCTACAGTGTTTGTAAACAAGGCCATGTGAATGCCCAAAAATGCCGCATGACCCTATGTTTTTATTGTTGCAAAAGATAGGGCTACATTTCTACTTTCATGAATGATATATGAAAGCTTCCAATTTCTAAAGGTAAATCAGGTATAAATTTAATTCAAGACATAGATTAGCATTAAAGTCAATGGGAGATTTTTTACTGAATTTACCCCTAAATAGTATACAACCCTATCATGACGGATTGATCACTTTTACTGACCTTACATTGTTAAAAAAATTGACAAGGAAAAACACATTTACCGGAAATGTTTGCTATAAATACTTCACTTATTTTAACTGGTCAGGATGACTGCAAAACGTGGAATATGCTCGTACATTACAAATCAAAAACAATATCAAAGTGTGTACCCGGCAACATTGTACTTCCTGAATACAACACGAGCGTTCAGAGAAATGTTGACAATGGTCTCTTCTTATAAGTTTATGTCTAATTTGTTCTTTCGCAAACACGCATAATTATCTAATACATTACCTAAATGAAGTAATGTGTCCAAGAACTGGAACACTTTATAAGGGGATTGTGCTGTGTTCAATCTGGGAACAGTATAATATATATGTTCCTGGTTCAATTAGAAAACAATCTTTACTAAGAAATCTAGGATATTAATGCTACTATCCTCAAAACTATAATCTATGTTAAGGATCACAATTACTTTTCGAGAATTAAATTATTAAAAATATCGTTGTTAAGACTTGACGTATTTCTCTATTTAACATTTTAACATAAAATATTAACAGTGAAGGCGCATTTGTATTTGATTATACCTATGTGCTTTCATTATATGTAAGTATACTTTTTCTAGAGGGATTCATTAACGTTGACATCTCGCATTTAGAAGAAAAATAGGTTTAAGTAAAGGCAACAGTAGTATATCGCTATTCGAAATTCACAAATCGATTGAGAAAAAAACAAATCCGGGTTACAAACTAAAACTGCGGGAAACACATCAAATATAGGAGGAAAACAACGACACAACAGAAACTCTACACTAAAATGCAACACACACAGGGAAAAGGGACTATAATATAACAATGGCCATTTTCCTGACTTGGTACAGGACATTTTAAGAACAAATGGTGGGTTGAACCTGGTTTTGTGGCTAACCAAACCTCCCGCTTTTATGGCAATGTTAAATATAACATTAAAATGACAAGATTACATGACAGGACTACAATACAAATAAATGGGAGAACATACAGGATAGAGACACACACAAATAATAGCTATCAAAAGGTACCAGGCTTATAATTTAATATGCCAGACGCGCGTTTCGTCTTCATAAGACCCATCAGTGACGCTCAGATCAAAAAAGCCCGAAAGCCAAAAACAAGTACAAAGCCGAAGAGCATTGAGGACCAAAAGTTCCAAAAAGTTGTGCCAAATACGGCTAAGGTTATATGCCTGGGATAAGAAAATCCTTAGTATTTAGAATAATTCATACTTTTGCAAACAGTAAATTTATAAAAAGGACTATATAATAGATATACATGTTAACACCGATGTGGTGACTAACTACAGAATAAAAACGAATACACAAAACAACCTAAATCAGCACATAAAAAAGGCACAGCCAAACAACGTATTATATGTTAGCCGAAGAAATCGACGCACAATGTGACGTCACATTTAAATTTCTATAAATTTTCAAAAAATAGGATAGAGTTAAAGATTAGGTTGGTAATACTGATATAACATGTATTAATAACAATGAAAATTACAATACTTATTAATATAAAACCGTGGTAATAATTAGACAATTAATTGTATTATCAAGCTATGTCGGTATTTCTTCTAAATCAAACTGTAAACCAAATACATCGTATAAATTTAGGTGACCCAAACTAAAATCTTAAGGAAGACGATTTGGCTATGGAAATGCAAAACCTCCATGATCTATAAAAAAAAAAAAAATTCAGACGATTTAATATGCTACTTAAATAAAAACAAGAAGATGTGGTATGATTGCCAATGAGACAACTCTCCACAAGAGACCAAATGACATAGAACTATAACTATAGGTCACCGTAATGCCTTCAACAATGAGCAAAACCCATACCGCAAAAGGCCTGATTTATGTACAAAACAATGAACGAAAAACAAACATGATATACAGCAACAAACGACAACCACTGAATTACAGAATGTGACGGGGTTAAACTAGTTTGCTGGCGCCAAACCCCCTAACCTGGGACAGTACTACATAAGAACAAACTATAAAAATCAGAAAAAGTTGAGCTGGTTCTTTCGAATACTAAAAAGATTGTTTTATGTTTGCTATAAGTTCAGCTATCAGTACTGTTAAAACAAGTTAATAAATAACATTTTCATCAAGTTAGTAGATATGGGATGATTGACTGAAAGGAATGATCAAGACTGAAAAGGGAGAAACTTGTGGTTTTTAATTATCTTACAATGAATCGTTCACTTCTAATGGGCGAATACACAATGTCTTCATGATAAACAATTAGTCAAATCTGTAACTTGACAATTGCAAAGCAGTTAGATAGTTAGCGTTTTCATTTATAGTTTCTCCTTACTGCACAACGAAGCCGGACTCCGAAAAATACAGCAGAATCTAGACCGTTCTTTTATTCGATGGTCAGAAATTCTTATAACTTTAAAATACCAACGTCACATCGTTGACTGACATTATAACAAGACAGAGTATAAAAATAGTTTGATATGAATTATGAATTTTGACTAGAGATGGAAACAGAATAAAAAACCTATTCCAGAATTACGTGTATCATATTCCATATTGTATATGTAAATTCATGAGGAAGTTTTTATATTTAACGACTAAGTGATCAGTTTATCACGAAAAAGTCAAAATACAATAGTTTTAAGATGATATCATGGATATGTGTATTATTTATATGTATACAATTAGTTTGAAACATTTTATATTATTACAGCGTTCTTTTTGTAGAAGGCCAAAAAGCAGTTTTCTTTTCCATTTCCCCGCCTTTTTCTTTGGACTGGCATTCCTTCAATCTACATGTCGAATGTTTTAGAAATCCGATAACAACATGTAAACACTATACTATCTTTGGTATTGAAGTAACCTATAAGAAAGTGAGAAAAAAAAAAAACACTGAATGAAACAGGAAAAGCCGTATGGTCAGTTCGATTTTTAAAATGTTTTGATTGTCGAAATGAAAAAATTTAAGAAGTGAAAAAGGCTATAGTTTAAAGATTTTGATTAACATGAATGCAAAAACAATCCTGCGTCGACACATTTCTTCTTTTTAGATGTGTGTGCTAACGTATTGATGTTCTAAATGTCGAACAATGAGGCCTCTATGCAGCAAACCAAAGATCCTGGTGAATCAAAAAATGAATCCTATTAATTGTAATGGTCATGATGATTCTCTCGAATACAACATAGTCTATATATCCCTTAAATGTCAGATTTTTCACTTTTACTGATCTTACATTGATTTAAAACAATGACAAGGAAAAAAACACATCTACCGGACATGTTTACAATTAATACTTGACTTATTTTGAACTGTTTGGGAAGTGTCTTAACACTGGATTACGACCTTTCATTACAAATAGAGTACAATGTCAAAATTTGTACCCAGCAACATTTGCTTGTACTTCCTGAATACAACTCGAGAGTTTACAGAAATGCTGACAATAATCAGTCCTAATAAATTTATTTTCTAATTTGTTCTCATGATCACGTAAACGAGCATAATTATTTATCAAATTAACTACATGAACTCTCACATAATAGAAGATTAACTCAATCATACATGTTTATGACGCAGTCAGCGAACTATCCATCGATTCATATGCTATGCAATATACTACTAAACTGAGATATTTGGTCATCTGTCTATGAATCAACAATGAACAACAAAATAAAATTAATATCGTATATTATATCTAAAAATTTTCAACACACAAAAAAACTAAAATAACTGATTTTTACAATCATGTGTTCTAATGTTGTGCTGGAACACCACTGCACCAAGTTATAGGGGAGGGTCACAACCATTTTTATCCCTGCCACATTAAATAATTGTATGTCCCAAGTTAGGAGCCTGTAGCTCAGCGGTTGTCGGTTGCTGTCTGTTACAACAGTTTTCGTTTATTGTTGTAGTATACTTTAATGTAGGCAATTGGGTTCCTCTATTGAGTCGTACGGTATGGCTTTTGCTAATTGTTATAAGCCATACGATGACAGTGCCATTATTTTTGTAGCAGTTCAGATCTTAGTCCTTTGGAACATACCTAATTTTCATATTGTGAACACTGAAGTCTTGTACAAGTGTTGTATTGATTTCGATTGTCCTACTCAAAATGTTTATATCATATAGATATATATATATAGCATAAAAACCATTTAAACCAATAATTATACGATTGTTGGAATTTACATTTCGATCTTATTTTGCGATACAAGTATTCAAGTTACAATTCAACTTGTGACATACCCTCGTTTTTAACTTGTTCAAATATCTTTCTGTTTATCTTTGATAAACATATTTATTTTGTTAGATCAATTACATATGAAACAAATAATCGCAATAAGCGAGATACTGTCAACAGGATTACCACGATATTAATCTGCGTCACAACTTTACTTATTTTTCATCCGAAAGGGGGAAGGTGTCTGTCATGCAAACGTATTTCGAAGTACCATCCTGAACTTTATACATTAAATAAATATCAATATGAGCGACATGTTATTAAGGGAATATCTTTTTTTTCAAATGTTCTTCTCATTTATTAAATTTTGTTACATGATAAAACACGACTCGTTACTGTTCTTAGATTCAATATTTCGTACGATCGAGTTTGTTTACTTATTTTCATCCGAAAAGGGGAATGTTTCTGTCATGCATACGTATTTCAAAGTACCATCCCGAACTCTATACATTTAAGTATATCAATACGATCAACATGTTATTAATGGAATATTTTTGTTTTCAAATGATCTTCTCATTTATTAAAATTTTGTTACATATAAAACACCACTCGTTACTTTCACATCAAATTCTAATCGTAATGAGATTTTTATCGCAAGTGACCGGGTTTGCTTTTACATTTCAAGTGACTTTGTGACGTCTGCTATTATTTTAGGTGTTTTGCTGCATGTCCTTCCTTATATATCAAACTGATTTAAATTATTGATATCAAATATCCGTTTTGTACTTTAACACTAACCTTTATGTCCGTGTTAATATCTTCCTTAATATTAATGAAGCTTAGTTCACACAAAATATTTTCTATTTTTAGATCAGGTAGTGTCAGTTTGCAATTACCAATTATTCGATACGTAAATCTAATATTGATTTTGGTAAAATAAATGCTAAAGGATTGGTTTTCTTGGTATTTACAAGATAACGCTCACTTGTATTACCACAGATTCACCAGGAACAGTGATTTGGTTTTGGATTAACTGAGAGCTTATCTCTAAAAAAAGACCTTAAGAGAATTTATATCGTTATCAGATGTAATGATTATGCTTACTTTATTTAATAATTTTTCGTTATATAATTTTTGTTTAAGGGAAAACAGCCAGAAAGAAGAGATATAATTTGTGTATTTAAAAAAGAAAAAAAAATCATATTTAGTGCATTATGTCTCAACAATACTTTCAACAATTAATCATTTTCAGCGACCCTACTCCGTTCTGAATTCAAATAATATAATACTATATCTCCAATGAGTCTTTTTGTTTAAAAAAAAAAGAGTTACAGATTCGTCTTATTTTCTATCACTCCTTCTCTCACAATCATTGTATATATGAGTTATATTATGAATTTATGTTTTAGTTTTATACAGAACGATTGGTGTAGTGTAGATATGTCATCAATGACATTTAAAACTGCAGAAATACATATTTTTTTAAAAGCGTCGTTTTCTCGGAGATTGATAATACCCCATGAGCGGTACCGGATATGAGTAAATAGCAAGTGCTTAAGTTATTACAGGACTATCCTATACAGGACCACAACCACGGTCAGTGATATATGATCAAGTGAAACACAACGTTGTCGCCATAATACTAAAAGTATAACCATATAATGTATCGTTGTTATTAATGGGCATGAAGACCAGAAGTGACACAAGAAAGTTGTATAAATTTATGATCGATGTGGGTTGAAAAATATTGTGTTATTATGAAAATATGGATGTACTAAATATCATAAAAGGAAGATTTTAGTCAGACTGATCAATCCTCCGTCAATATTGAAAGATACTTTAGTTAGTACATTGTAATGTATTTTACTTTTACTGTTTAATTAAATATATTGATAATTTTTAAGGTGCTATTATATATACATTCATTTGATTGAAAAATTCAAATACAATTGAAAGAAAACCATATATATTGACCAGGAAGATCCTTTATTAAACCAGCATTACGTTTTGAGTGAATTTTTCATGTCATGTGTTTTGTGCCTTATCTTTAATGATATATACATACAAATGAATGGTAATTTGTCAGCATAATTTTGTGTACATGTATATTAAGTGAAATAATTGCTCTTTGATTATTCCTTGAGGATCGCATCCACCTTTTTTGGATACCCCACACATGCAAATTGATTGATAAAAAGAACAAGCAAACAAACAAGCATTAACAGAAAGGTTTTTTATTTATTGTTTGTTAGTATCGCTAAATACCATTTTTCACAACAACAACAAAAATAAAAACCCAACAAGAAGAGCACATAAGCACATAAAGATATATAAATCATTCTCTAAACGATTGTTTTAGCATTATCAACATTATTGTCAAATGGCCATGCACTTATAAGGACATAATTATGTTGAAATGTTACTTTGCAATAATTTACTTATGATTACAAAGGAACGGAATTGCATGTTGGGAAGTGCTTAAAATGTCAAATAACAACAGTGTACGTACGAGTTCTTCCTTAGATTTGTTTTACGCAGAAGGTCAGGCTCGATTCATATTTTATGTTGATGTTTGTCCTAGTTGGGGTTGTGTATTATAGCATGTCTTATTTATGTTGACTTAAATGTGTTTATTTCTTAAGCTGGAGTATCGAAAAACAAGATATTCAATATCGTAAACACTTCATTGAAATTTCGTGGTCAATAAAGTATGTATATAAACAAGCATTGGTCAATTGTGTACATAACAGTAATGGTCATTTGCATGTTTGTCCACTTACGTTATCATTATCGTAATGGTCAACACGTAAACTGACATCTGACCACAACATTAGACTTGAGTATTGTTATCAAACAATCCTTGACAAAGTACAGTCTTCCTGTACTTTCTAAGTGGTCAGTTTGATGGCCATTACATAAACAGATGTTTATATCTCCGAATTACTACACCTGATAAAAATACAATGTTATATACTTGCCAAAAAAAATGTAATTTATGTTGGTAAATCATATACGTCTATATGCAAGTGAAGTTGTTGCTAATAAAAATATAATACCCTGTACTAGTCAGAGAAAGACAAAAGGTAATTTAGGCTACTCGAACCACACACGCATTTCTCCAATCGCTATATAAATTGGATTTTGTCTAAAACAATATCTTTTGAGTTGGTAAATTTTATGGTCAGGTAAGGATGGGTCTACAAACTACCACTTTCATACACGTTTTATTTTTTTGGATTCAGTTGCAGTACATCATGTTAAAAAAGGGCATAAAAATGTCATTACAGATGAAATATAGAGACATTGCCAGGGAAAGGGTTCTTTTTCAATGTAGTAGAAAAACAAGGGATTTAGGGTATCCATCCATGACACAAAATCAGTATACTCAAAGAAAAACACACAAAAAGCAAAGGAACAGCGCTTGTTTTGCTGTGTTTTTTCACATTATTTTAGTAATTTCGAGTTTAATCTATGTATATATTACTTGAAAAGCACAACTAATGCACACCTGGTTACTATAGAGCACATAGAAGCTCCCGTTCTCGCTTTTATAATATAGAATTGAGAATGGAAACGGGGAATGTGTCAAAGAGACATCAACCCGACCAAAGAGCAGAAAACAGCCATACGCATACATATTTTTCAATCAATTGAATATTTTGCAATCGAACAATTTGTTTCTCGATTTAAATATTTCCTGTTTGTTGAATTCACATTAACGACAAACGGAACCAAAAACTTTCTCCTATACACATCAATAAAGTACTAAGCAAATATTCTCAAAGTTCACAGAGTAGAAAATAGTTACTACAATTAATTAACGCACACCTTTGAACTAATTGGTACAGCATTTATGTCTCATATCAAAGGTTATTCTGTCAGTACAATGGATACAATGTATAGACAGCAAATTAAGTATTTACGACTTTTATGTTGGCTTTAATAAAACACACACGCATACACATTTAAATATGTTCAGTTATCACGACCATAGCTTTCAAATATATAAGAGTGTACTACAACGGATTTAGAGATTATTTGAACCCAATTTAGATTGTTTCGGCGAAATATTTGCATTTTGTTTTGTGGATAAGTTATTTAAGAGGAATTTAACTACAAATATAGATATTAAGGATGTTTGCTCCTCTTGATTTTGAATTTTTGCCAGATATTCGGAATCCTTTGGTTTTATCCATGTAGTGCCATTAAAAATTTTGCCCATAAACCCCTTCTTTTCTTTTCATATTTTATTACATACAGTTTTAAAAGCCATATTTAAAAATCTTATAAAATCCATGTTATTTTTTCATACTTTTGAAAGAAAGAAGGTGCCAATGTTAAGTATATGAAAAATCTAGAGAGAATCACTTCCCGCCAAATTTTCAAATGCTCATATCATGAAAACAAGCACATGGACCCTTAGCCTGGCATCCTGACCCAATCTAATACTTCGTCGATACTACTGTCGAGCAGTGAGCCAGGATCCCAGGCTAATGGACCCTTCATTTTTTTCTGCTTTTTTAGTTCCTTTATTCATATACTTTCCATTTATAACAGTCTTTTAAAAATCTTGTTATTTTGCAACAGAGTAGCGAACATCCTCAAAGTAAAATAAAATTCGAATATTTATTTTTTGAAGCGCCTTTAAATAAGTGTAAAGAAACTAACTAATAATGCTTTATATAAATTGAAGGAGCCGGGTAATTTCGTTCGTCCAGTGCCAAATATGTCAGATATATTTAGGACGTGCATGAACTTGTGCCAATTTCAAACTTACGTCTCATTGGCAATCATACCAAATCTTCTTATTTTTATATATAAGCTGATTCATTAAGAGCAATAAGCTTTATGGATATATTAGTTATAAAAGAAACAATTCAAGGCAATGTATATTCCGTATATAATGAAAGTGGATGCACGGTACCAAACTAAAAAATTGCCAAAATCGGTCTAATATTTAGAAAGTGTAATGTTTATTCCAAATTCTATTTACCTCACAGATAATTTGTTAACCCTAAAATTCAAAAACCGATATTAGAACTTAAACATAAAAACATGGTCTGATTAAAGCTTTGAATGCCTTCGTAAATATTTGAATACTATATTCTCATTTTCAAAATTGAATGCCAATTTTGTCATCTTTTCCGAAAAACAAATTAAACCCCTGTTTTCAATAACACGGTAGTTCCTCATTTTCCAACTTCGGCAGATTTTCTAATCAATATGCATTTGCTTAGCAAATGAATGTTTTTCATTGGATAATTTAACAGTTTTTTTTTCTATTATAATTATATTTTATGATGAATTGGAGTTCAAACTTGTGTATCGTTACTTTTGTTGACAAGTTTATATCAATCCGCCGTTAAAACTAAGAAAAAGACATGTACAAGACATTAAAACTATAAATGAACGAATAAACCTATATAACTGGAAACTTTGAAAGAAGCTCATATGTATCATACTGTACATTTCTAAAACTTGCTACATTTCTATGTACAAAAGTAAATACATCTAATTAATCAATTCACGTGGGTCAGTTTTGTGATCAAAGATTAAACATACACATCTTAAAACTGACCACAAAATGTAAATATACATTAAATTTGTATTCATTTATTATAGTTTTAGAACACACAAGCTCTTTACACAAGATTTGAGTGGATTAAGTTTTGTTATGGTGCTTTAGCTTAAGCAAATATACTTTATAGCTATATAATAATGTCCTTGAGCCAAGGGCGAATAAAAAAGGATAAGTGACGATTTTTTGAAATCTAACGGGGTCATTAACATGCCTTACGTTTGTACCTAAATGAATGTATGGTTGTCACCTAAAGATTTCGTAGTAACACTATATGTTTCTATAAAACTAGTTGTACTCTAGTATAAAATATGTACTTAAGGGTATACGATACAGTTTTGATCCCACGGTGAATTTTTGAGGAAAGTTTGCATGCAAGCTATTTTTCACCTAGTCAATTCAAATATGTATTAAAAATATACCTTCATGTGCTACTTTTAGAAATAAATGGGGTCAAAATTTTAGATATTTACTGAAAATTTCGGTTTCTTGGACATTTCTATCCTTTTGAAAGACATACTTAACTTTTTTGTTTTAAAAGATTAACGCAAGCGGATTATTGTAAACGCATCAGGAATATCTTCTCTACATAAGTATGCTTTGAATTTGTGTAACAATTCTTTGAAATTATTAATTTTTATCACATTTTTATGATTTTAGTCAAAGAACAACATTTTTTGCTGCATATTTATCTGATTTCAAAAAATTTCATCGGTGATTTGTTCATAAAAATTGGCACAAATGATCTTCATGCATAACCAAGCCAAATGTCATTTTTAAAAAGAGGGGTCCATGAACTCGTTTTCAAGTTAAATCAGTTTGAATGATAAAAATCTGTCTAAAATGCATCTTTTCCCGATATGTTACAGTTTGATGTCGTGAAAAATAACATTTTACGTTAGCAACGTCATTACCTCCCCTGTAACTGTATCGTATGCCCTTAATGTTTTGATATATTCCATGTATTAACATTTCCATCCCTTTGAATATACCAAACAGTAGTTAGCCTCTGTTATTCAGAACTAGGGCGATTTGGTTCTTGACCTATTGTATACATACGTTTCTATTTTTGAAGATTGTATGTGACGACTTCTTCATGTTTTTTGATATTGTGTTGATAGGTTGTTGTCTCAATGACCTATACCCTAAATCACTTTGTATAAAATTGAGAATGGAAATGGGGAATGTGTCAAAGAGACAACAACCCGACCACAGAACAGACAACAACAGAAGGTCACCAATAGGTCTTCAATGCAGCGAGAAATTCCCGCACCCGGAGGCGTCCTTAAGCTGGCCCCTAAACAAATATATATACTAGTTCAGTGATAATGGACGTCATACTAAACTCAAATTATACACAAGAAACTAAAAGTAAAATAATACAAGACTAACAAAGGCCAGAGGCTCCTGACTTGGGACAGGCGCAAAATGCGGCGGGGTTAAACATGTTTATGAGATCTCAACCTCCCCTATACCTCTAGCCAATGTAGAAAAGTAAACGCATAACAATACGCACATTAAAGTCAGTTAAAGAGAAGTCCGAGTCCGATGTCAGAAGATGTAACAAAAGAAAATAAACAAAATGACAATAATACATAAATAACAACAGACTACTAGCAGTTAACTGACATGCCAGCTCCAGACCTCAATTAAACTGATTGAAAGATTATGTCTTCATCATATGAATATCAGGCACAATCCCTCCGTTAGGGTTTAGTATCATACCATCATAAAATATATGAGAAGAGCATAACCCGTGTCATGCCAACAACTGGTTTTAAATAAATGTGTTTAGTTCCGATGCAAAGACCCTATAAGTGAATCAATATTAAAGCCAAAATATACAATCTTTAATGACCTGACAACAGTATACTTAAAAACTTGCAGACATAAGATACCTTAGCAGGATCGGATAACAAAGCAATTGCCTTATTGACGAATACATAACATCATCTTTTATCCATAGAAATGTGCATTGGTCAGATAATATTCTGTTGAGAATAGTCCAGCTTTTGAAAATATGGCGCGAATATCACATTACGTGGCAATACTTAAAATTATAACACCTAGTTCGTAAGTAACGTAATATATTTCCACATTATAAGTTTTCGAGAGAATGTTCAGACACAGAAACATAAAAATATGACATTTATAAAACATTATACTAATTGTTGAGTGCCACCGGTTCCAACCTCTTTTTTTTTTTATTTGATAGATCCATCCATATCTCAAGATTTACTTATATCATGATTTTAGTAAAATATACTCACGGGAGATATCAACCTATCTCATAATGAGCCCCCTTCCCAATACTTCCCTCTAAACCCTTAATATAAATATACTATGCATTAACTGAAAACCAAAAGAAATGAAATTGTACACACCAACTTTATTTAATAGGATGAACCTTATTGCTGTAACTACATTATGATATAGGGTTTTTCCCTTATTTGGTTAAATTAGTCTAAAAGATAAATAAGATATGAAGATTTATGAGAATACTTTTATAACAGTATAATAAACATGAACATTAAAAAGTGTATGTATGTGGACTTAAGTTTGAATAGTACTTAACTGTTTATAAAACTTTAATATCAATATACACCATAACAATGAGGCTATATACCGAAAAAGAACCTACATGATTTCAAAATAAACGTGTCAACCAAAGTCAATTTTCAAAAACGTTTGTTGAAATGACTAATTCGTGAACGAAGGCGTTTCATATAACATGATAAACAACAACATTTCCATAAAATATATTTCTATTATCGCTTGGCGACATGCAATCCTTTCGTCACTTCCTGTAGCCATTTGCTTCTTTTATTTTCACGTAAAAAGGATTGAAAATGCTCCAAAATATTAGATAACCTTCGTCTTTTTTTGTTCTACAATGATCATGAGTTTATCTGCTTTCTTCTGTATTTTTTCTTCACATTTTGGCATATATTTTCTTATAAAATACCTTTTTTTATTTCCTATGAATATGAATAAATCACATATATATAGTGGAGAATTGGTACGTTTTTAAAATGTCATTTTACGTTAACTCGAAGTAGAATATTGAACACAAAAAATACGTGTTTGTCTTATCTTTTTATGTTTCAATTTTTTATTGTAACCGACGTTTAAGTATTTGTTATATTATTTTGCACACATATTTACTTTTGGATTGATTATATGCCAAGGTTATTGCTTATTAAAGAACTAAGGTTTTACTATGACGTATTTTATTGAATCTCGTTCGATAAAACTATTGGCTGAATAACTTTAACTATTGGTAATAAAAATCCAGTTTTTGTGACGTCAAAATTTCTCTTTTATATACAGGTCGGGAAGGATTAAAAAAGAGTTATGATTTGGTGTTAGTAGATCAATTCATATAACTATGTAAGAAATTAAATTATTGAAATATTCATTGTAAAAAGTGACTCGCTGATCACAGGCACTTGTCTCGATAATAAGATTACCTATTAAAGTATATACGTGATTTTTTTTTCAGAGACGAGTGCCTGTGTGGCTGATGCTGATATATTTAACTGCAAATGTATAGTAAAATTGGAAAAACATGTACTTATAGCTCCAGGGTTAAGGTATTATCTGAAATCGGAAGTGCAAATCACTGACAAAAATGTAAAACACTTTGATATATCACTTGACAGAACAAATGGGAAATGATGTCAAATTTCAAACTTATAATTTTATTTCAAAAAGCTCATCTATTTTGTTCTACAATAGTCATGAGTGTATTTGCTTTCCTTTGTATTTTATCTTCACATTTTGACAGAAAGTTTCGGACTTCTTTTAAACTGAATTTTACTGTGCGTATTGCTGTGTGTTTGTTAATTCCACATTGGCTAGAGGTATAGGAGGAGGGTTGAGATCTCACAACACATGTTTAACCCCGCCGCATTTTTGCGCCTGTCCCAAGTCAGGAACCTCTGGCCTTTGTTAGTCTTGTATGTTTTTTTTTTTTTTTTTTAATTTTGGTTCATTTATATGTTTCGGAGTTTAGTGTGACGTCCATTTTTGGTGAACTAGTAAACATTATTGTTTAGGGGCCAGCTGAAGCCCGCCTCCGGGTGCGGGATTTTCTCGCTGTGTTGAAGACCCATTGGTGGCATTGGGCTGTTTTCTGTTCTTTGGTCGGGTTGTTGTCTCTTTGACGGATTCCAAGTTTCCATTCTCAATTTCGGTGCTTTACTTTTGCCCCAATTGTCATTTCATTTGCGCCAAAACAATCTTTCATTTGCGCCACAAACCATATTTAATTTTTGCCAAAATAAAACATTTCAATTGCGCCAATAAATACAGGTAAATAATATAAAAAATAGTTTTATTCAAAAGAAACTTTTGATAATAACTTTAAACACATATTCCTCCGAAATTAGTCACCGTAACCATAATGAAAGCACTATACACTAGTACGTTCCTAGTAAGAGACTTTTCATAATAATGTTAAAGCACAGTTATGTTATAAATTAACGAGATATACAACCTAAAAGAAAGCACTATACACTGGAGTAAAACCAAATGTTTGTTTTGACACAAGACTTGTAAGCAACGGCTCGGATGTACTCATGTACACTGGATAATCTATATGTGTGGTCATAAAAAATAAACTTATTTCCTCTATATAAAAATAAGGAGATGTGGTATGATTGCCAATGAGACAACTATCCACCAAAGTTCAAATGAAGTGGATGAAAGCAATTATAGACAACCGTACGGCCTTCGAAAATGAGAAAAACCCATACCGTATAGTCGGCTATAATTTGCCCCTACATGTATGAAACAATCCAGTTGAGAAAAAAATGTTTTGTACATAAATCAGGCCGTTAGTTTTTGTTTGAATTGTTTACATTTGTCATTTCGGGGCCTTTCATAGCCGACTATGTGGTATTGGTTATGCTCATCGTTGAAGGCCGTACGGTGACCTTTAGTTACTTCTATGTCATTTGGTTTCTGGTGGAGAATTGTCTCACTGACAATCATACCACATCTTCTTATTTTTATAAGTAGGTTATTTTAAAAAAAGCCTTTATGATGACGTTTTGTGCAACGTAAACCTTCGGTAGAATATTGAACACAAAAATTACGCGTATGTCTTATCTTAGTATGTTTAATTGTTACTGACGTTTTAGGTATTTGTTGTATTATTTTGACCACATATTTACTTTTGTTTGACAACATCATTGGATTGATAATATGCCAAGGTTATTGCTTATTACAGAACTAAGGTTTTACAATGACGTATTTTATCAAACCTTGTTCGATGAAACTATTGGCTGAATAACTTTTACTATTGGTAATAAAAATCCAATTTTTGTGACGTCAAAATTTCTCTTTTTTGTATACAGGTCGGGAAGGATTAAAAAAGATTATGATTTGGTGTTAATAGATCTATTCATATATGTAAGAAATTAAACTACTTATATATTCAAAGTTAAAAGTGGCTGACTGAAATTAAACTAGTCTGAAAAGATCATGTACTAAGCTTCAGGGTAAAGGTACTATCTGAAATCGGAAGTGCAAATCAGTGACAAAAATGGAAAACACTTTGATATATCACTTGATAGAACAAATGGGAAATGATGTCAAATTTCAAACTTACTAGAGATGAATTCACGGTTTAGGTAACATACATTCAACTGGGTTTGAGGACATCAAACTTGTATGGCAGTATACTAAGGTTTTTAAGGGCATGTCACATTTCACACTTCGTAATTGGTACGAAAATATGTAAAAATATATCAAATAGGCAGTCAAAATGTATAAATGATATAACAACATGGCAAAGAGAGAAAAAGAACGATAAAAAAAGAAATATACCCAAATTACTTTGGCTTTTTAAACCAAACATTGAGAATCTAGAAGTTTAAAAACAACAATCACAAAATACCACCACAGAAGGAAGCAAAGCATGTGAATTAGATAAAAACACATATTGTTCTTAAAAATTGACTGATTGTTGTGCTCTTTGCTTACTGCAATATCAAAAGATATTTCATGCTTATTCTAGACGAAAAATTCGCATTAATTCCAAAAAGAAGGTGTGCCAAAGTTGGGGACTGGGAATGATGGACGAGATATTTAGACCGTCACTGGGAAAAAACTAGACCAACTACGGACTACTCAAAGAATTGTTGCAATTATTCTTAAGCGTGCGGAAAACATGGCATTCTTCCAACGTGATGCATTGGATTAAACTGACCTATGACGACCATTTATGCTATCCGCATTTCCAAATGGACGCCCCCTAAAGTATGGTTCTACTATCGACCGAAAAAAGTCCATGTAACCATATTTATATACCCCTGTTTAACCTTGGACTGTTAGAACTGAATTAAAGTAAAAGAGATTGTAAAATGTTTAAAATTATTTATAAATTTCATATATCTTGTTCAACAATATATAGTCACGAGTGTTTCCAAATTCATTTTATAAAAAACTAGCTTTTTATATGTTGTTTCAAAATTTTGTTATTTTGTTTTCTTTCTATTCACATGACAAATGTGGCAACGGGAATTCGGTTTGCTTTCTTCTGTATTTTGTCTTCACATTTTGATAGACTTTTATGCCTTATCCTTTTATGTTAAATTGTTAATAACGTTTTAGTATTTAGTTATAAGAAATCAAACTTCTGAAATATTCAAATAAAAATTGACTAGCTGATGCTGTTATATCAAACTACAAATGTGTGATAGTAGAATTGGAAAAAAAAATAACGTACTTAATTAGCTCTAGGGTTAAGGTATTATTAGAAATCGGAAGTGCAAATCACTGACAAAAATGGAAAACACCTACATTGTAATATATCACTTGATAGAACAAATGAGAAATGATGTCAAATTCAAACTTACTATAGATGCTTTCAACGTTAAGGTAACAATTCAACCGGGCTTAGGGACATTAAACTCAAACTTGTATGGTAGTATAAGCTTTTATGAGCAGGTCACAGTACTCATTTAGTAAATAGTATGAAAATTTATAAACATATATCAAATAGGCAGTAAATATATATAAAAGAGAGGTGAAAGATACCAAAGAGACATTCAAACTCATTAGTCGAAAATAAACTGAAAAGGGCATTGCTAAAAAAGAAAAAGACCAACAGACAAACAACAGTACACAAAACACAACATAGAAAACTAAAGACTGAGCAACACGAACTCCACCAAAAAACTGAGGGTGATCTCAGGTGATCCGGAAGGGTAAGCATATCCTGCTCCACATGTGGCACCCGTCCAGTTGCTCATGTCAGTACAAACCCGGTGATAAGTCTAATTCGTAGGTCACATTCGGGGAAAAGGGACGGTCTAAAAAATCTTAAGTGTAAAATTAATCTTACGATAAAAATATTTAGTTGAATTGTTAAGGAATATTTTAGACTTACGATAAATTTACACTTAAGATTTTTGTGAAAAGGGCTACTGTAGTTACGACAATTGGAACTTATCCTTTGTCATCTGTTAAACAGATTTCCCATAACGTTCAACCAACTTGAAAAAATATAAATGATATAACAACATGGGTAAAGAGAGAAAAATGACGATAAAATAAAAAAAAGAAATATATCAAAGTTACTGTAGCTCTTTAAAACCAATAATTGTTATCTAATAGTACACAAACAACAACCACAAAATACAACCACAGAAGGACGCAAAGCATGCGAATTAGAAGAAAAATAAATATTATACTTAAAGATTAATTGATTGTTGTGCTCTTTGCTTAATGCAAAATCAAAAAATATTTCATACTTATTATGGACGAAAGATTTGCAATAATTCCAAAAAGAAGGTTCGCCAAAATAGGGTCGACTGGGGATGATGGGCGGGATGTTAAGATCACCACAAAAATGATATATCACTGGAAATGATGTCAAATTTCAAACTTACTAAAGATGAATTCACCATTTAGGTAACATTTCATCCGAGTCTGAGTACATCAATCTCAAACTTGTATCATGGTAGTATAAGCTTTTATGAGCAGGTCATGAAAACGCAATAATTTCCAAATGGAGGGGCTCCAAAGTAGTTCGACTGGGGCGATGGGCGGGATACTTAGACCTTCACTAGGAAAAAAAAGAAGTCCATATGACCATTTTGCAATGATGAGTCTCTGGCATACACAAATTTTAATCCTGGTATCTATGATGAGATATAAGAAGATGTGGTATGAGTGCCAATGAGACAACTCTCCATCCAAGTCAAAATTTATAAATGTAAACCATTATAGGTCAGAGTTTATATAAATCCCGAAGTACCAGAGTTCGACGAGTTAACTCCAATTAAGGTAGTTCAGGGGTATACCGCCATCTTGAATTGTACAATCACAGTACATAATCGGTCTAGTTCTTTCCCCAAATCTGCAAATTTTGAGACAGATTTGCAATTTATTGGTTACACTGTTAATTTATATAAAGAAAACTTAGTGATTCATTGCATTATCGAAAATGTTTTAACAAATACCAAATATTTGTGTTTTTAGAATCAATTTTGCAAATAAGCCATTTAAGGGGAAATAACTCTTTTAGTACAAAATTTATACTGGACATATAGGGAAATTTTCATTTTTTACTTGTAGCAAGAAAAGGAGTTCGGTGACACCATTTTTTCTTTCCATTTTCTTAAAATATATTATAAAACCTATCTTCTCATATTTTATATCAAAATTCTGTCTTATAGATTTCTTTTTATGCACAAAAATGTGTTTTTTCATGAACAATCTAAGCAAATTTTGGCAATTTTGAACGACTCGTACCTTGAAAAATAGCGCGGTGACCCATACTTTTTATTATTTTTTTAAAAAAAGCATAGTAAAATCTTCATTTTGGCTAAGTATAAGAAAATTCTGTCATTTTTTTTCTATACCCCTGAACTACCTTAACACCAAGAAGACGTTAAAACCACCAAAGCCTAAAGGAATACAAAATCCCTCGGCCTAATAACCTTCAGCTTCGAATTCCATAGCTTGACTACATACCCGAATTATAATAAAAACAAGGTGTGATTGTCCACAGGAAACGTGAGATATCGAGATATGATGTCACCAATAACACCGAAAAATACAGAGCTACGGTGGCGATAATACAAAATTTTAAAGCTATGATTTTAGCTTCATCAGAACTAACATTTGATTTAGTACGTTCCATTTTGTTGCTTTCTCTTGAAGCATATCAAACGCCTCTTATTATTGATATATTTTAGATTTATAGCAACGCCTTATCTGCACCCGGAACTGTATAGAGATAGGAATAAGTACAGTATTTTTTTAAATTTTTGTACACCCTAAGACAGTGAGTTTTACTCTTTTTAAATGTTGAATTAAACCTTCCCTGCGGCTTTTATAGTTTACTATTATACATTACTGGTTTTGCTCCTTGTTGAAGGTCCTACGTTGACATGTAGTTGTTTGCATGCCGTTTCGTCTTTGGTGAATACTGATACCCCGTTCACACTATGCCTTTTTAAACCGGGTTCGACCCCAATTAGTTAATCCGGGTTAAATTTAGGTAGTGTGAACGCCTTAACCCGGGGCGAACCCGGATTAAAATTACCCCTCATTTGAGGTGGAGTTAATGTGGGGCGAACCCGGGTTAACTACCTCACTTCTATATATATGTGAACGCAAAGTGAAGTTAATGTGAGGTTGTTGCTATAGTGACGTTTGCTTTTAAAAATAGGTCTTCAATGTGACGTAACAATTACGTGACGTCACATATCGAATGACATCATATTTTGATAGACGTCCAGTTACCGTATTTACTGGGTCACGAATTGTATAACACATATTAAATAAGGGGCAGCCAGAGGGGTATAAGTGTATTTATCTATGTTGAAAAACCTGCATAATGACAAACGATGAAACCTATAAGATTTCCGTGGCTTTTATGTGGTCGAAATATTGGTGCAGTTTGGATAAAGTGACGTAAAACACGGAAAGCTGTTGATGTGGAACTCCTCCGAAGCGGTCAGGAGTACGGTAAAAAAAATCAGAATTCGAAATAATGCATCTGTGATGAAAAAGAAAATGTAAATATGTACAGTGGACAGTGGACAGATGCGGGTTACAATTTGGTGCTTACTTTTCTATTTCTGTTGAGAGGGAAAATCCAAAACTGGTTTAAATTTTTATTAAGTGTGAACTTGGGTAATTAATTCGGATTAATTATCCCGGGTTCGACCCGGAGCAGATTTCATAATGTGAACACGGTATTAGTTCTCTCTTTGACAATGAAACACATTATCATAAATTATCATAAATGTTTATATCTAAATCTGTTGCGAGAACGTGTGTGCAACAGTATTGTAACGACAAACAAACATGCAATGTCTTTTCGTACTCTACTTTGTGATTTAATGTTTATGTTTTGCAACTTTACCCATGCATAATATATAATCATTTATTAGTAGAACAATTACATTTTTCTAAGAGGAAGTACGATAAATAATGTACCATATGTCATATTTCTTTTGTTATAAATTGTATGTCGATGAAAATGTAGTTAGTTAGTTATTTAGATTCAAACGTGCCGATGTAATTATTTTACAAAATCCAGGCTGTTGTCACTGAAGTGGTAAATAAATTTTTCCTTTGAGAAAAAAAAAAAAAAGGAAATGAAAATCTGAAGAACCAAAAAGGTAAAATGATACAACTTATTAAAGACAGGAAAGTCACAAAGAAGTTTATTCTAAACGGCGCCATTTTTAACCTTTACTTGTATTTCCGGTGTGATACATTCCGACAGAACGTCTGCAGTTTACGAAGATAAAAGAACAATACGGAATAAACACTTAAAACTAATAATGTATTAAGAATTAATTAAGATGAATGACAAGCTTCGATAGGAAGTTGCAATTGGTTATTTTCCCTTAGCTATAATGCCAAAATCATTAATTTATTTGTAGGAACATATTAGGTTTAGAGATTTGCGAGTTTCAAATGTGTCGTCTGTCAGGCTGTACGATTTCATTCTGTTATTTGGTGACTGTCTGAATATGAAGAATATTTGCCACTGGACGTTCACGCAAAAGTAACTAATCATACAGAGTTTTATGATAATGTTGATATAAAAGAATTACAGAGTTTGGTCCTGTAAACATGGAATCTCTTAAAGGAAATCGCTTTAAATTTTGAGAAATTTTTATTTTGCATATCTTATTATATTAATTGTTTCGTATATAGAGAAAGAAAAAAGAAAACATTTTAAGGACAAAATTTGAATGCTTCAACAGTGGTTATTACCTTATCACATTAAAGACAAAACAACTGCATGAAATATCGGAGAAATAAATTAGAAAAGTGTAATATCTGTCGTTTACAATATAAAAAAAAACCGTACAACAAACTACATGTATGCAACAAAACATGCTAATCACAAAGAAGTGAGGTATCATATTCCAAGAAGTAGATTAATTCCGTAAAATACTTAAAGTTGTGATATAAGCATACCGGTATCCGTTTGCACGACATGTGTTATCTTGATCTGGTACGCCCGAGAGAAAAAAATATATAGGAAGCCTAATTCACACATACAAATAAACAAAACCGAAAATGTCAACTTTGCATGATGAATGATTGTAACCTCAGTGACAGTACATCAAATAATTATATTTTATTTACAATCAAAGTGTATTATTTTAAGAAGGTTAGAATGGGAGCACTGTACTGATTGGGTGGTATCCGCGAGGACTTTCAGTCTACCAGCAATAGCACCGACCTCGAGCTAGTAATAAAGACATAATTTGTTTTTTGATGAAGAACAAAATACTAGACTAAAAACTAAATTCCGGAAGGGTATACTTGTGTGATCACTTGAAATGTATTTACATGAAATATTCACTGAAATGCCACCAATATATTTACATAAAAATAAGGAGATGTGGTATGATTGCCAATGAGACAACTATCCACCAAAGTTCAAATGAAGTGGATGTAAGCAATTATAGGCATCGGTGCGGCCTTCAACAATGAGAAAAACCCATATCGTATAGTTATAGTTAGTATTAAATATACATGTATGTACTATTTTAATATTGTTTTTCTTGAAAGTAATCTCTTACAGGGTTCACATTCCTTTCTCTACTTAAAATAACGTCATTATTATGTGGTCCCAATCTAATACCCGGTAATCTTGTACTCTTTAACTTTGAAAGGTAACCGGCAGATATCTTAGAACGAAGAATTTGTAAAAGGCTGAATATTGAAAACTACAGCTGTTTGCTAGACAGTTCAATGACTTTGAAATGAAATTATCAAGATAGCTAACATTTCTTCTACATGCATTCACGTAAACAAAACAATTATTTATTAATTATTTACTTTAATATATATTCAATAATAGACAGTGCTTGTCTTGCTGTCGATCTTTGATCCAATTGGGTAAAACCATTAATTGATTTAAAGGCCTGGTACAATGACGTTATTGCACTTATCAATAGTCTACATTCATAGAAGACGTAATATTGCTGATGGTAAACATAGAAATTTTGAAGGTTTCTTCTGATTAAATGCAATAATTATAAACATTTTCAACGTGACAAAATATAATCTCTAACTGATAAATTCCATAGTGTTGTAAATTTTTTTAACTAACGAGTTAAGCTTTATTGTGGTATTCTTTCTACGTTTGTACCGTTGACATTTTGTGTTGTTTTTTAAATTGATTTGTGACTCATTTTTTAACTATCTGTCTCCCTTTCCATGTAATGATCGGGGAGCGAGACATTCAAACAAAAGTCCCCTTAACATGCATAACCTGATATCGTCCGCTGGACCTTAGACATCATGCAGACACTACCACACCAGTAGAATAATTTATATCCGTATTTAAAAAAAAATTATAATAGAAAAGAAAGGATATGGGGTATCCATCCATGACACAAAATCTGTTTGTGCACACAAAAAAAAAAAAAAAAAAGGCAAAAAAGGCATAGGAACAGCGCTTATATTGCTGTTTTTCATCTCAAAGTCACAGTTATAGCCTTGACATAAATGTATCACTTAGATCTTTTTCTTAAAGAGATAAGTTATCAGTGTATGTTGAATTGAAATCGTACAAAATACTTTGTGAGAAATTATTAGCAGCCATTATTCTTTTTGTTATAAAAAAAAGAAAAGAAAAAGGGTTAAACAATTTGTTGACACCATTTGCTTCTAATAATGAATTAAAAAAAGATTCCAAAATGATAAAATTTTCATAATCGCGACTCTCGGTTGTTATAGCAAAAATATCATATAAGGAGATGTGGTATAATTTCCAATGTGACAACTGTCCACAAGAGACCAAATGACATGGCTGCCCTAATCGAAACCTCAAAAAGATTACTGCGTATTTTCGAAAGAGAAAATAGAATGTAAACGATTTTGTTTTCACTAGTATCTATATTGATTTTTGTCTAAGAGTTCACTCATAAAAATTATGGGCGATGGGATATTTTGAATGTAAGCATTCAAAACTTACATTTGCAATACGGTTTAATTTATCTTTTTCTTTCACACGACTATTTATAACTCAACCTTTAATTAAGATGTATCTGTATGTTCAATCAGTTGTTTACAAATATCCAGTAGAGTTATAAAAATAATTTTAAGATAAGATAACGATTCTCTATTAATAGATACTGATTAATATTACGTAGAGATGAAACGAAAATTTTCTATCAATAAAGATATATGATTTAAACATATTGGTCATGTGTTTTCATAACTGTATGAACAAAAGTCCTTGAAGTTTCATACCACACCAATGAGTTTTGGTGTTGAAAATATTTCAGATTTTCCCCAAAAATGAAAATGTCTTTGACTTTTTTATAATTACTTATTCAAATTAGAGACGTGTTTCGACTTCAATTATTGTATTGTTTATATGTGAATTAAAGGGCCTATTGACGACACAAAACAGTTTAGTACAGAAAATAGGACGATTTAGCGACAAATCCGTTTCACCTAATTTCTAAATCCGCATTTAACTTCACAAAGATCGGGATAAAGATATATATCTAATATGTCAAACGAACATTGACAAATACTCTAAAGCCGTACGGTTGACTATAATTGCTTACATCCACTTCACTGGAACTTGGGTGGATAGTTGTCTCATTAATTGGCATTCATACCACATCTCCTTATTTTTATAAGCAATGAATTCTATCATATAAATTATATAATAAAAAAATACAAAATTTAGGAAACACAATGCGGACACATCAGTCATTATACAGAGTGCTTGAAACTTTAATACTAGTATCATGCAAACATGGTTAAACCGTTGAAACCAGTGTGACACGTGACACTGGGTTGATTGATTTTCAAACTGGTTTCAGCTTCGTATTATCGAATACGAATACAGATTTTGCACTAGCTTCAAACTTGTTTATAGCCTTGAAATAAATGGTTTGATAAACCACTTCAGAATTGAATCTAGTTTTAACCTTTTAGAAAATCCTTCTTAGCCAGGACGACAGCCTCCTGTTTACCAAACTGCACACACTTGGCCATACTGGGGATGCTTCATGATTAGCATATGGATAATCTTTTAAAAATGGTTTCTTTAATAGGAATGATTTTAAACCATTGTTTTCTTGAGCACATAACAACAGTTATATTAGAAATTCTGGTCAGTTGCATTCATATATAAACAATGCGACTAAAACACACATTTATATTTTATTCCTTATCTTTTAAACCCACAGTTTTAACCTTTAGTAAATCCTTCTTAGCCAGGACGACAGCCTCCTGTTTACCAAGTCGCACACAATTGGCCATACTGGGGATGCCTCATGATTAGCATATGGATAATCTTTTAAAAATGGTTTCTTTAATAGGAATGATTTAAAACCATTGTTTTCTTGAGCACTTAACAGCAGTTATATTAGAAATTCTGGTCAGTTTCATTCACATATAAACAATGCGACTAAAACATACATTTATATTGTATTCCCTTATCTTTTAAACCCACAGACAATCGTGCAGGTTCAAGCTTTTTTAACAGAAAGCAACTTGCCCATCATTTTTTTTCAGTAATGAATAAATTAATTTTTATATACAAGAAAGACATTTGCATGTTATCCGTTTCCTTCCTACAAGTTCACGCTCATGCATTGCAACTCCGGATACATATTTTAAGGTCGGTGTTTTCTAACACAAATAGAGGGGGAAATACATAAAATCAGAAACTAAAAATACTATCACTCAATTCCGTTTGGTTTCATTTCATTTACTTTTTGTTATACGTGCGGGATGGTTATGTAAAGACGTCAGGTCTAAATGCGATTGTTGTAAAAACAATGTATGATATTTGAACCTAAAATTAATTAGTTTTATCTAAAAGTTTACAGTTTAAAATGTTTATGTCTGTTCCTATATAAAACTTTGGCCTAGACAGGTTTGTTTATGAAGTACATTTGTAAATGAATCGTTGAAAATTTTCTTTCATCACATCCTAAAATACTACATGTTCCGTTTATTGTTCTTTTTAATGATAAAAAAGAAGTCGGGTTTATTTCAATGCGACAGCAACCTTACTTAATTACAGAACCAAAACGAAGTGACAGCAGTCTATTTTTAAACAATTATAGACAAGTATTTGTTTTTGTTATCTTTTTGTTCATTGAAACATCATTTAATGGCTTTATGAATTCTTGTCTTAGTTATTATAAATATGGTCTAAGGAGCTTAGCCGTTATATATATATGTACATATAAATGTCTATCCACGTGTTTTACCAACAAATATGCAATCACGTGAAGTATCCCACGTGTTCACATTCTTCAAAACAAAACAAAATTAGTTATATTCCAAGTAAGTAAGTCGTTTTCATTCTTTGATAAGGCCTTAATTCTCTTAACTTTAGAAGAGAATATACTGCATACCCTTCCGGAGCACATGAGTCACGAAGATCTTTGTTGGGTGCTTATATATATAGATGTTTTTTTTTCATCTTAAGTTTTGTAGTACCGGGTATTTTGTAGACTGTTACTTGCATGTGTTTTCATCTTTTTTTTCTTTTGGCAAAGGTGCATATTGTGTGTTCTGTACTTCGAAAACGCACAAGGGTTTTCCTACAAGGGTTTTGAGGATTCTCCCAGCTATTGGTTGTTTGTTTCAGCTGTAAAACTCACATTTTTGCAATGAAATCGTCAAAACAATTTTACCTCAATACGCTTGGCGATGTTTATACATAGGGATGGTACCGACCCTGGGGTCTCCTCCAATCAATCAATCAAACCAGACTTCTGCCTCCCCTATAGGTTCGCACTGCCCGACACAACATATACTCCGAAGAAATGAAAATTTTAAAATATAATATCATATGATAGTATTGTTATTATTACACAGGTATTGTACATTATATTCTTTTTACTGTATTGTTTGTATATTTGGATGTTGCTATAACATAATTACGATTGTACCTCTGTCATCTCCCCGGGGCACCTCAATTTGGAATAAACTTATTCACGGTTTTGTATAGACACTTACCTCTTTCCTCAAACTCTGGAACAGCACCGGCACATGAAATTCAAAGAAGTCAAAAGTTTTAGAGCAGATAACAAATCAAATGGCAGAAAAAGTAAAGACGCATCAGTCTAAGTAGCAGCGATTTGATTCTTGGGTGGGGGAGGGTTAGAGAATGCTTCTGAAAAATTATTGTTTGCACCAAGACCTATACAAAGATTTTTTAATATGTTCTGAGTTTAAAAATGATTTTGGTACAAATCCCTGCCCCTCCCGAGAATCAATTGGTTGCTTTATTACTAGTATCACTTTAATTAGGTACCATAAAACAAACCAATGAATTTCAGAAAATGTGAGAAAATAATAAAAAAAAAACCAACTAAACTTTGGCTGTACCTGTAGAGTTATGACTTATTAAAAGCGGGATATCCCATCCTAATGTTTACGGCGATGTTGTTTATAAAGCCCGTAAACATAGATACGACCCATGTACACTAATTGATCCTTTGAATAAACTTATTCTCAAAGGTAATCAATTTACACAGTAGTATATTGTTTCTATTGATATAAGCATTGATTTTGTTTTTGAAAAATTAAAACATAACTAAGCATATTTCCCTATATATGTAAGTAGTAATGAGAACTTGGTTTACTTATATTTTGGCATTGCATGCAAGGTCATGCGTTTCTCAGACTGTGTATGTCGTCTTTACACTTAATCTGTTGGATGTGTAATGATTGATACTTTAGTCTGGGAGAACATGATTTATTTATTAGTTGTAATTGTCTTTGAACTAGCTTTCAGTAACTGCAAGTACTCTTATTTCGGTGCGTTGTGTCTATTGATTTTATGTTAGTTGTTTTTGTGCCTCGTACCGATCTCTTGAATTAAGCAAATTGCAACTGATTTTTTTAGTTTGTTCTTATGTTGATCTGTAACACCACTGTCCCAAGTTAGGGAGTATTAAGCACTCACAAACATGTTTAACCCCGCCACATTCTTTATGTGCCTGTCCCAAATCAGGAGCCTGTAGTTCAGTGGTTGTCGTTGGTTCATGTCTGTCATATTTGTTTTTCGTAAATTGTTTTGTTATAAAATAGGCCGCTCAATTGAATTGTTTCACATTTTGCATGTCGGGGCCTTTTATAGCCGACTATACGGTATGGGTTTTTCTCATTGTTGAAGGCTGTACGGTTGCCTATAATTGCTTACATAAATTTCATTTGAACTTTGTTGCATAGTTGTCTCATTGGAAATCATACCACATCTCCTTCTTTTTATATTAAACAAACCAAATAACCCATACAGTTGAGAGAATGACTAGGACAATATATAAATGCACCCGTTTCTGGACAAGTGTGAAGTTTATCATGACGTCTTATTCCGAACACTCCTAAATATCTTATTGATTCACTGTAAGTTAGACATTATGCACGTTGTTAGCAGCATATTTTTTTAATCAATATGTTTGCAGAGAATGAAAAGTACACAGTAATGTATGGCTATAATGAAGTAAATAGATTCCAAAGTTAAAATTCGTTTAATTAAAATTTAATGAGAGTTTTGACGTCCCGATCATGTGTGTTGAATACTTATTGCAAAAGACTCATCGCCATAATAATAAATCAAAATGTCTCACTCTGAAAATAAGGTGAAATAAATAACTGATTTTACAAATAGAAAAACAAAGGATACGGGGTATTCATCCATGACACAAAATCAGTAAATGCACAGTAAAAAAGGCAAAGACACAGCATTTTTATTGCTGTTCTTCACTGAAAGTCATAGTGAGGCCTTCAACACGGTGATTAAAATAAAAATCTCACCTCACTGCAAGTTTAAGACGGCCCCAAGCACCGGCTTGAGCGGAATTCTTTGCAAAAATAATTTGAATAGACTTTGTAAGATGTAACACCACCAAATCGGGGCTGGTAAAAAAGAACATACTGGAAAGTATTACATATTTAAAAAAAAGGTCCTACGCATAGATTTAAATATCAAACTATTTAGAATATATTTTGGTATATATGTACATTTTTAACGTTATAATTTTTTATTGCACATTTGTTGCAACAAATTACTAAATTGACAGCTTTTAACTTAGTATCCCTCGGGTTAATTTATCTACTAGTTCAGGGGAACACTATTTTTTTTGTAAGAGATAACTTATTCATTATGTTAGTATTAATGATATTACAAGTTTTATGGTTTCATTCCACACATGTTAAGTTTGTTTACTATGCTGTGTGAATACTATTAAACGTATTGCCTTCTTTTAAGTGTATGCGACATACCATTTCAAGTCACGGGAGCTTCTGTCAATTAATATGATTTCTTATTGATATACTCCTTCATAGTATTACATACAGTCAAGCAATGTTTATGGTTTATACAATTATCCATAATGATGCAGTCCATCGTTATCCACGGTTTTCTTGCCTTTATTTCGTAATGATTTCCTACAATGATTTAGAGGATTCCCAGTCATAAATTGTTTGTTTTAGCTATTAAGATTTGATTAAGAACTGATAGTGTTCAGCAATGAATGTTTATTTTCAATTTGTAAAGAACTTTTGAGATAGGATGTAAAAGATTAATGAAAATATTATGAAAAGTTATGATATATAAGCAATAGCGAAAAAAAAAAAAACACAAGTGTTACCAGATCAATCTACATTTAGTACAATCGAGAACAACCTGCTTTAGGCACTATCGAGAACAATCAGCATTTGGTACAATCGAGAACAACTATCATTAGGTACAATCGAGATCAACCAGCATTAGGTACAATGTACACTCAACGACAACCTTCATTAAGTAAACAATCGAAAACAAACTTCATTAGGTACACGCAAGAACAACAAGTATTGGGTACACATGATAACAAACTCCATATGATACACTCGAAAACCAACCTGCATTGTGTACACTCAACAACAACCTTCACTGGGTAGACTCGACAAAACCTTTCATTAGGTACACTATAGAATTACATTCATACATTTAAACTCGAGAACAATCTTCATTAGGTAAACTCTAGACCTACCTGCATTTACACTCGAGAACAACCTTCGTTATGTACACCCTAGAACTAACTGCATGTAAACTCAAGAACAACTTTCATTTTTACACTCGAGAACAACCTTCATTATGTACACCCTAGAGCTACCTGCATTTACCCGCGAGAACAAGCTTAATTTGGTGCACTCGACAAAAAAGTTCATAAGGTAGTCTCGAGAACAAAACAACAGCAAATCTAGGAGATATTAAAAAACTAAGCCTAACAACCTACACAGTCTAGAAAATTACTAGAACACAGATAAATGAACCCGTTTCTGGACATGTAGGAAGTATATCATGACGAATTATTCCAAACAGTACTAAATATCCTTTTGATCTTTAGGTCGATGATTTTAATTGTAGCTAGACGGATTTCATAAGACAACAATATTGTTTATTTGCAATTTGTTAGTAACATTTTGTCCTGAAATGAGTTTCTTCCAATCAATATGTTTGCAGAGAATGTAGAGTGGATAGCAGTGTATTGCTATAATCAAGTTCATAATTTTCAAAGTTAAAAATCTTTTAATTAAGATTAATAGAGAGTTTTAATGTCCCGATCATGTGTTGTGAATATTCATATATCGGCATTATTGAACAATACACATCATTGCAGTTATAAAACAAAATGTCTGAATAAGGAGAACTATCTGACTTTACAAAAATGGTCGTATTGTGTACTCATTCATATATATACAAAATGAATAAATTTTATGTGGTATTGGGAGTACTGAAAAATATCCATTCAACAAAACAATTCAAGAAAAACAATTACTTCATAGATAGATGTCTTTAGTTGTAAAAACAGGGATAAAACCTGAATTTGTTTGGTATTATACATTTAATCGATATTGAATTTAATACTAACAAGGTGTTTAACCAAACGCTGCAATGTTTTATAATTCGATTGGTTTGTTGATGCTTAACATGCAGCGGAAATGCATATTTAGGTCATTGATCGTGAGCAACATTCTTAATCCTTGTACAGAAAAGTAGAAGAAACAGACTTAATTAGCCGCTGCATTTGTATGCACCTGTCCTAAGTCAGGAGCCTGTTGTTCAGTGGTTGTCGATTGTTGGTGTGGTTCATAAGTGTTTCTCGTTTTTATATAGATTAGACCGTTGGTTTTCCTGTTTGATCGTGAGCAACATTCTTAATCCTTGTACAGAAAAGTAGAAGAAACAGACTTAATTAGCCGCTGCATTTGTATGCACCTGTCCTAAGTCAGGAGCCTGATATTCAGTGGTTGTCGATTGTTGGTGTGGTTCATAAGTGTTTCTCGTTTCTCGTTTTTTATATAGATAAGACCGTTGGTTTTCCTGTTTGAATTGTTTTACACTAGTAATTTTGGGGCCCTTTATAGCTTGCTGTTCGGTGTTTACTTTTTATACATTGTGACTTGGATGGAGAGTTGACTCATTGGCACTCATACCACATCTTCTAATTTATATTAATTGGTGCATTTCACTTTAGGTGAACGATAATCCAATGCAGTTTAGATATGGTTCATTAACTCTGGTGAATAGTCTCATTGGCAATCATAGCACAACTTCTCATTTTTTTATCATTAAACCTGTTTCACTTTGTGAGGCTTCTTAATGTCGACAACTTACTGTATTATAAAGAATACTAGATATCTCTTTCAACCCGAAATAAGTCTATGGAAGCGTATTAGCGCAACATGATTTTGCTTAATTTTTCAAACAAACGAGACTACGAAAAATGTTTGTGAAATAACACAATGTTTGCGAAATCACGCTACCGTTATTGCTATTATACTTTATATTTCCGTCATGTAAAGTCGGTAAAATCACATCTATAAAAATTGTATTTGTTGGTTGATGAGGAATTTAACTTGTTGAAAACACGTATGAGGTTAACATGTATATCTGTCATTTTCGTCAACATACCTCCATTGTAAGGAACCCTTCCTGAATGATTGAGTTCACCCATAATTTTTTCAGGGGGTTTGTGTTGCTTTTGGTTCAGTTTCCTGTGTTGTTGTATGATATTTGTAGTCGTTTTTTACTATCCTTTGCCCTGAAAAATTGTTTTCATTTTAAACTTTTACATTCGGTCGTGAATATGGGTTAGATTATTCACATGTACCAATGGTTTAACAAATATGGTTATGTCTTCGTGCTAAGAAAATAACATTTTTCAATCCGCTTATATATAATGTCTATAAACTATTTACAGCTACACTGACTTTAACATAAGTAACGCGACAAGTCTCACTAGTGCAGCAGGATCTGTTCAACCTTCCAAGATTATCTGAGTTCGCCTTGTTTTTTTTTTTTTTTTTTTTGGTGATGTTCGTTTTGTCCAACATCCATTCTTTTTAGTGTATCTGTTCGTCGTTTTTCTCTTAGGCGTATAGTGTTGTTTATTCTAGACTTTTTTAATTGTCCCCTTTCAATCTTCTCCCCTTATACCATAAATTACTGTTTACTTTAGTGTTCTTGCAGTAATTTACCGTGTATGTACTGTTTGAAATTTTGAACTCTATGATTTTAAATTTGATGTATATATAAATACCTCAAGGATTTGTATAGTGTCACTATACAAAATTAATCCTTGATTACATGTTACAAGAATTCTTAAATTACAGTAAATATTAGTAAAAAGTAGATCGCTTAAACCCTTTTTTATTATTCCTATTATAGTGATTATTTCTAGTTTTCACGTCTCCAAAACATGCCCCTGAAAAGGATACCTTTTCACATCTGTTTGCAATTATTTTCTTTGAAATATTGTAACAGTTGTTCAATGTATGTATTTCTTCTGATCTAGACCATTAGGAGTTCTAAAGTACATCTCAGTACATTTTTGTAAAAGACCAGAAACAACTTATACAGAATGACAAACATAATAATTACATTATAGATTTGTTATGATATAAACAATGTGTTTTAATGTCCATATATACTGAGTCATAATCAATAACGCAGATGTTTTAAGATAAAAGATACAAAATAATTTATCCCTTGTGATGAATTTCGCTCAATGAATATGTTTTGAATGTTGGTGTTTGTTTCTAGTCAGAACAAGAATATTTGGCTTTAACTAGTTTACTGTTTATAAACATAGTTTCCTAAGTGTTAGACTGAAGGAGAACACTTAAATTGATATTGATATAGTTCGTTTGACCGAAACTTCCAATTTCTTTGACAAGATGCCTTAGATTAGAATCTGAAATATGTATTTATTTTGTGAACTGTTTTCCCTTCCGTTGTGTTAATTTTTCTCTTTAAGGGTTATTCTGTTCTACGAATAGATTTAACGTACAGCTGTTCTGGTATCTAGGCTAAAAGATCCAGACATGTTAATTCAACGGAAAAGAAGACATATATATATATGGTGCCTTTAATAAGACATTCCCTAGGAAATTCATAACAATAAATGCCTACAAGTATTGGACAATCTAAGTAGGTACATGTATGTACATCATGTAAGTTTCCTTTGGAATGGAAGTCATAATTTAAATCTACCGAACATTTCATCAACTGTAGAAAAAATAAATTGTGTTATAAAAAAATATTTTTACAGTCCTTAATGAACTAATGCTCACGAACCATCCAAGGACAACGAACAATAGTTTGACAAACGTGATAACCTAAGCATACACACCTCAGCATACAGTTTATTTGTTGTGTGATATGTAACTTATTTATTTTATAGGTTTCATTCATTACACCACGTAATAACCTAAACATTCATATATTAAAGCTGCGGAAATAAACAATTATAACAATAATTTGTAAATTTGAATAAGTACGAGATGAAAGACCTGCATGTACATTGATGTTATGACTGACGAGGGCGTACAATTAAGGAACAATTTCATTGCTACAAAACGGAGTTTCGGGTATAACAAGTTCAGATTTTTCATCGTTTACACCGTTTAGCTTTTGATAATAAATTATTCTTGATATTTACTGTATTTTTCTCCATAGCACATGTCATCCCGGTGCCAATTTGGTACAAATGACCACGACGTCTGTATAAAAACCTAAATACAGATGTGTTAGCTGAGACGATGTTGACTAGCTGATCAGACACTAATAAACCTTCCGGTGCACTCGACTTCTCATCGGGTTTATTGGGGTTGCTTGATCTTTAGTTTTCTGTGTAGTGATTTGTTATTGTTGTATTTATTGTGTCCATGGTATTGTCTGCTTTTATTTGACTCATGAATTTGATTGCCCTTCTTCTCTTTTTTTTTTTGGAAACGTATCGACATCCACAGCACACGAAATTATGAAATGATTTGTTATGATTATTGATATTGTATATAGACACAGTAGATACCCATGGTACTTGGTATGATCTGATATAGCCATATAGTCATTGGTAAAAAAAAAAAAAAGACAATCATCTAAGCAAACTAAAGAATTAAATTTTTATTTGAGGATATATAGAGGTATTCTTTTCTATTGACTCAAAAGTCATAATCTTTGTATTGTGTTGGCCTTAAGTATGTCATTGCTATTCTGAAAAAAAAATCCAACTTTAAATAATACCATCTTATTAATAATATATCATTAAAATAAACAATTCCATTGAAACCTAGTGACTTTAATTCATTCACAACACAGCAGCCAATTGATCACATATAAACATTTATGTGTAACAGGAACTGCTTGCTCTTCTGGAGTACCTGAAATCACCCCCCGATTTTTGGTGGGATTCGTGTTATTCAGTCTTTAGTTTTCTATATGGGTTTTGCAGTTTTCGTTTTTTTCGTCGTTTTCGTTATTTTCACCATGGCGTTGACAATTCGTCTTCGTTTTTGGCGTTGACAATTCGTTCTCGTTTTATTAGCTTGAATATCCCTTTGGTATCATCTGCCTCTCTTTTATAACAGTTATTATATGAGTATAATGTGATATGGAGTACATTTTTACTTGACAGCGATCCTAAAGCCAAAGGTCATAGATGTAAATTATTCCATGTTAGTTACATATAACTTCAAACTGTAAAATCTAAGCTTCAGAATGTACTCAAGTGCCCTTAAAATTAACGGACCTACTAACGGAGGTGTAATATTACTCGCCAACTCGTTAACGGACAGACTCTTCTTGAGCCATAAGATTCAAATAATTATTATTTTTTGTTCTTTTTATGGAAATAAAATACGACACATCCTGGTCAATTAGGTGTTTATTACAATTACAATGCTTGAAAATAGACAAATGATTTAATTCCAAAGTCAACGATAAAAATATTCTGCTACAAAATGACGTTACAGACAATCTGATTCGCGATTTGCTGCCCAAAGATACCTTGATCATTACGTTTTAACAGTTACTACCTCATAATTACATTTGTATGAATGGCCTTCTGTTAGTGACTTGAAAACGAATGTTCAATGGTTGAACTTTTGTCCTTCCTTTTTTTCACTCCAGATTATTTGCTTTATATCATAGACCATTATGTTATCTATGACCAATCGTCAAGGCTTTTTAAAAGTTTTACCAGGCAAAAATAATTATCTCTGTGACCTGTAAATAAATAATGAAAAGAAACATTTTTTTTATAAATATTATATAACCGATAACAGACTGTTGTAAATCAATGTGTGTAAGCAGTTGATGACAAGTTTCGTATTCAACTGAGAAAACAAAGTTTTTATCTGTTGTCAAGTCCATAAGTCAAGTTTACGAGTGAAGTCCAAAAGTCTTGTTAAGTACAGTCAAGGTTTTACACCTTCCATGCCCGTGATGACTATTCAAAAGTTAAACAATGGTTTTATTTAAGCACAACATATTAACTTAAGGACTTCGTATTAAACTTTACAACTTTATTTAAATTTAAGTCATTTGCTTAGATATGGTTTACATCTAACGCAATTTGATGGAAAGATTGATCCAGCTGTTGTAAACATTTTCGTAAACAAAGTTGTTATAAACATTGCAAGCATCTGTTGTTAATAAAACATAAAGAGGCTAACAACCTCATAATATTTCATGCTTGTAATACATAAAAATGCAATTTTAAATTTGATGTAAAAGATAAAATCAATAGATATTAAAAATGAATTACATGTAGTAGTACATTATATTT
This sequence comes from Mytilus coruscus, assembly GCA_017311375.1. NCBI lineage: Eukaryota > Metazoa > Mollusca > Bivalvia > Mytilida > Mytilidae > Mytilus > Mytilus coruscus. The sequence continues at coordinate 64,296,574 of CM029595.1, forward strand.
AAATTGCTGCTTTAAATAGCTGTATGGTTTTGTTTACTTTGTATCCTGTGTCAGTATTTGATAAACAGTACTATGTAGATTTAAAAGAACCAAGTCACTCTGGAGAAGACAAAGAAGCTGAAAATACCAGGATAAGTTACGTCTATAAATCTAACGAGTAGCTTTGAAATTCTACACAGCGTATATTGACCTTTACAGTACAAATAAGATAAATAAAATACAACAACAACAACAAAACCACAAGCAAACAAAGACAACCTCCCAAAAATAACAAAATAACAAGAACAAAGCACATATAACATACCACTATGCATGTAAAATATAATGAGAAAAAAAAAAGATGAGATTACATCTCTGAATAATATTCAAGATACACTCGTATCATTAATCATAGAATCTGGTGCTCATGTTAGATCTTTGGTTAGTCTATATGTGGTATTTATCCAAAACGAGTCTTAACTAGGAGTGGTTAAATGCGAGGTTGTTCTATAAAATCATTTGCCTTTTACCGAAGAACGTTATATATGCTATACTGAAGATATCTTATCTTTTTTGTGTGTTTGTGTTTATGTGTTTTTGTCCCGATGCGATATACCCCATGATTTTAAGTGATATTTATAAGACGAGATGTGAGATAAGTATCACGGTAAAAAAACCCTAATACATATAAATAGTATTACTTAAAAAAGGCATATCTGTATATATATATATATATATATATATATATTAGTTACATGGTGTGTTAGTGACCTAATACGATATATATTGGGTCAGTAAATTCCATATGGGGTGAGAGCGAAGCGCGAATCCCCATATGGAATTTACTGACCCCATATATATCGTATTAGGTCACTAGCACACCGTGTAACGAATTTATCTTACCGACTATCTTCACATGTGGTATTTAGACTAGGGGCCTATCAAAGTGATTAAGTCTTCAATACTTAGTATTAAGAACCTTCTTCCATTTGTCTATTCAAAAAATAAATGCCAACAACAACAACTTGTTAGCTTTAAATTTGTTTTATGAATTTATTTCAATCGTTCTTTACCAATTTCTTCGTCTGTTGAAACCTTTCAGATTTCTTTTTTTGTTTTGAAAGGGAAGTAACTCCTTACTAACCCTATATCAAATACATGTAGTCACCACGTGTAGTCCTTTAACCAATCATATCCCCGGAAATCTATAGGAGGTGAGATAAATATATATATATGCGAACAATGATGGACCGGCTCCACCGCCGTACTGAATGATAAAATACATTCTAAAACGAGTTGTAAACTGACTGAAGCAGTGATTGTGATAGTCAATATATAAATCTAATGATTGAAAGGTAGCTTTTTCATTTATAAAAACTAAAGGTCATTTGACATCTAATCTGTAATATCAATTTACAATAGACACGTAAATCAGAATCAAGACCGAAAGTATAATCAAATATGTTTCTGTGAAACCAAACATGCAAATCTAAAGTAAATTTCTTCTACAACTTCTTTGTGATGAAATTAAATGATTATTAATGATAAGTGCGACATTAATGTCGAAAAAACATTACTTGTGCTTCATTAGGCAACAATTCATTGGAAAGATTTTGTGTTTAATGACGCCCGAATTTTGTTGAAATGTCACATTTAAAAAATAGTGAATTTAATCTACGGAAACATTTTATGAACATCCGTACAATTTAGGGTGACATTTATAAATTGAACTATATTTTGTTTTTCAGCTACACGTCACACTGAGCATGATAATTGATTTTCGTACTTATAGTACATAAAGTATTGAAGCTTATATAAAGAAATAATTATGTACAAAACAGAAAAAATAAATTTTCGAGAAAGTTTGCCGCGCAAAATAAAAATAAGCGAGCCTCGCAAAAGATAAAAAATGAATATTCCATCAGAAAAAAATCCTTCATCCCAACTCCCCAGAATATCAAATGATCGTCCCCTTATATATAGACAAAAACATTTTTTAACAGCCAAAATGACCAACAATACAAAATTCAGAACAACAAAAAAATTTGAATACAACCATAAATAGATTCCTTAAAGATAGTTCTGTCCTTATATGACAAGTTGAACAAATATTATATGCTTTCATATTTTTATCTTGAAAACAATAATATCAAAGATGATAAACATTACAAAATCCGCAAGAAGGTCTCATTACCAAGACTATAACTTGTAGTTATTTTCCTTAAATGATATTTTCCCTAAAACTTACATTATTTCATCACAGATCTCCACTTATGAAACAACTTAACCAATCTAAACCGAACCTGACATGTACGATCTATAATAGTTTTATATTTTAGAACATTAAAAACTAAGCGATTTTCAGCCAACCCTGACTAAAAACAGAACATGATATGATAAAAATGCAAATAATTGCATAATATCTTGTATATTAGGAAGGGGAAATACCCGAAAGCTCTTTTATAAATTCATCAACAATGTCAGACGATTCCTTATTGCATTTCTTTTTCTTTTATGATATTTTTAAAGAAGTTTTAGCGGTTTTTCTTCTTTTGGTCTATCTTGAACACAATATGGGATAGAGAGAAACTATGAACAGGAAAATTGATAAACAAACAAATCGAGATGTACAAAGCATTTCATATTCCTTAATATTTTGATGATGGCTTAGTTGTTGATTGTATGTACAATGTTATGCATAATTGTATCTTCTAATCTTCAATTTGTTTGTACTTTGAGCCCACTATATATCAAAGGTAAATTTTCAACTATGAAAATGTATTGGCAAACTTATATTTGTAGAATGATTCGAATAATGTTTGAACAGAATTAAATGCCTTGTTTTGATGATCTAAGAGAAAAAGTGTCCATTAAAATTTTTATAGACAACTATCCAGCCCTGTACTCTATATATCTGAGAAATAATAATACTTTCGTTACCATTCTTCACCTTGCCACTCTCGAAAACTTCAATAACAACGAGCCTAAGAATCCAACCCTTATAGCAAACCATCAACAGCGTCTACTTACAAAATGTATAATTAAGTAAAGTTTGTTTGTTATTATCTCCGTTGACAACTGTATCAAATAGTTTAAAATGTCATTAAATATCATATTAACAACTACAAAAAACAGCAAAAAACTCGTACACATCTACCAAGGCTACCGTACACAACTGGTTGCATATTTTATCGACACTATCTCTATATATATTAACAAAGTATTTCAATCGTTTTAGTCAAGGAGGTTGCATAAGATTCCACAGCTGTACTATAAACTTTTCCGCACTTCCATCTAAAGCTCCGCTCCAAAGCGATAAGTGAACACAGTAAGTGTCCAGTTTAAACTGTACTATTGGAGCTTGACCAAAGCACTAAACCTCTGGTTTGTATCCAGGCCAAGTAGAACAACAATGTCACTATAACCACCCAATCATTTACCTAAGAAACTTCCATTTATCATTTCATACTTTGATGCTTTGAATATAAAACTGTAGCCTTAAAATTATTCTATACAATATTGATTGGAATGTAACATTTTCAATGGGTTTGTTGTTTTTCTCAAAACAAAAATTCTACTCATCTGTAAATTGTATTTAGTACCATCAGTCATTGATGGAAAATAAATATTAAAGTAATGGTTTCAAGGATTTCTTTTATAGTTGTTTTGTTCATCGCAATTTGTTTTTAATAGGTTGAACTACAATAGAATAGAAATTGTTGTTGATTTTATTACATATCCAATTGCGAAAACACATTTCAAATAAATGAAATACTAAAAAGTGCAAAAATGCTTGGTATTTAAATGTCAAAAGTAGAAAGACTGTCTTGCAAATTTGACCAAGAAACCAATATTAGAGATACGATAATTTTGTTATTTGAACGAAATAAACTTAAGGATTTAGCGACAACATATTTTGAGTGCGTGTAAACCGTTTTGACCAATTTGATAAAGGATTAATCAAATATTTCTTCATAATAAAAGAATTGAGCTCAAATTCTGGCCCATGCATATGAAGGTTTTATAAATCAGTTGATGGTGTGCTTAACGTCCAGTGGCAGATATTTCATAAAGGTTCGGGACGGAGAAAAACAGTTTATGCAATAGGAAGGTCCTGCAATAGAAAGTTGGCCAGGTTGAAGGGCGAAAAATTTGGAATGCCACTGGAATATTAGTGTTTATTGGATAGGGACAGACATTTGGCATTGAAACAGCCACCTACGGACCCCTTAGAAAGTTGTTGCAAGGGCGATTAACGTACAGAGAGCACGGTGCTGTCTCTACAAGAGGCATAAGTTTTTAAAACGTCCCCATTCTGACCGGACGTGGCTGCGAATCTATACATCCCGCATAGCCAAACTGACGTTTCACTTTTAAGAGTTTTATTTTCGGTCAGAAGAAGACAAAAGGATGACCAAACTTTTATACCACAGTCAGCTCTTGTGTTCTTTGAAGGTTCTATAAATAAGGTTTTGATGAATAGAATGTCGACGTGACAGCAACCTAACAACATATATATAACAAACAAGACATCTTGGGATCAACATACAGTCTTCATCGATACATATGTCTCACAATATGTCATGCTGTACTTCTTACCAGGTTTGTGACTTTGAACAAATTAAATAGAAATTATTAAAGATATTTCATCAACGCAAACCATAACCCCTAAAAAACAATAAAACAAAACCAAAATGCCCCCAAAAAAAAAAAAAAAAATTGCCATTAAACACGGGTAATGTTCCTTTCTTAGTATACATACACACAAGTACGATACAGTTAATGATTGGGTATTCACAAACATTTTTAACCACCACATTCTATATGTGCCAAGTCAGGTACCAATAACTCAGTGGTTGTTGTTGGTTGCTGTCTGTCATGTTGTTTTGTAATTGATCAGGTCGTTGCTTTTTCTATTAAATTGTTTCACATTTTGTTATTTCGGGGCCCTTTTTAAGTTATTATTCGGTATGGATTTTGCTCATTGTTGATCAAGGATCATTGTTGATCTGTAACAGATAAAATCTACGCTGTGGATAGTTGTCTGACTGACAATCATACCACATCTCCTTATGTTATATTAAACTAGTTTTTGATATCTCAACCTTTTAAACTCAATCAGGCCAACCTTAAAAATATGTTTGTTTGCAGTTTTCCGACTGTACCTTCAGACTGCAGGGTCGGTAGGTAGGGAAAATATTTTATTTTATCAGCCAGAATAAAGTTTAAACAAGCAGTTTAATACAAACCAAGTTTCTTGTGAAGAAAAAACATTTTAAAACAACAAACACTGAAAACCAACATGAAATGAACAGGCATTTTCAGGTAAACACCTTTTTAACCAAAACTGAAACTTAACATAGTGTCATTATACAATTTATGACATAAATTTATGGTATTATGAAATACTGGAACACTTACAAACAAGGAATGACTAGAATTGTTGTTGTTGTCACTGACATATATGCATCTTTATTAGAATGTTTTCATGAGTAGAGTATTTGCATCAGATTCAAAAGACAATTTAGGAGTGTGTTAAAAAAAAATCAACCATGGAATCTTCCTCAATTGAAAAAAAAAGACAACTTAAAAAAAATATATTAGACATCTGACTGTTATAAATAAAAATTATATTTGGAAAGATATGTTGATGCCAGGCTTTAATTAAAACAAACAAAAAATCTTCAGACTAGCTTTGGGGTGAAATCCATAGCACCCCATTAAAAGTAAATGATCTGTACTGAAATTGTTTGACTGCATAAAACAATTGACAGCATAGCTCCTAGCTAAGGACATATTTCAATTCAATTCACACAGTTTAGGTATATTTAATATTGTAAGAGAGAGAATAATTGCAATGAGTGGGACAGCCCCTTATCCTAAAGGAGCATACTCATTGTAATTGCAGATAGATTTGATACAGAGAGAATATATTTATTTCTCAAGCCAACCATTCATTTTCTCTACATCTTTGTGTAGTTTGTGTGGCTTCTTATTGATTTAACATTTTAAATGCGTCCTTCCACCGCACAGGCGTGCTTACAGGTATCCATGAAGTCACGGAGGAGTGGTTTAATCTTTGTCGTCTTCACGACGTTTTAAGGAAAATATGGCATACTTTCAGGCTGCAGTCGAATTGTTGAACCACCTGATATTGGTTCCATAAAGTCAGTCTCAAAAGATTCTGTATCCGATTTGTTTGAGACAGAAACGGTTATCGTGTCGGTTTTATGAATATCCGCTGCATCATCGTCAATGATATCATCAAAGACATCATTCCATGTGCAATTCTGCCTGACTCAGTATAAACAGTTTACTATGAAACTTTTCTGTGTATTATTTGTCTTAAAATTGACAGAAGACGACAGAATAAAGTACTCCTCCATGACTTCGTGGAAACATGTAAACAATCTCTTTGTACTGCACCATTAAATGGTCCGATGAACGCTTGACAGAAAGGGAAGAAAACCGAACTTCAAACATGTAATTGACCTAGACTTGAAATCAATTCCGGAAACGACCCGAAATTCCAGATCGAGTCAATAGAAGTATTAAAAATAATTTCTTCAAATTAAAAGCAATAAAATGTTCACAGTCGGACGGATTTTCGAAGGTTGGTCGCTAAACTGCAAACAAACAAATTTTAATTTAAGCCTCAGTTGTCTAATAAACGGTTCATAAAAGAACAAACATTAAACACTATAATAGTGCATGAAAAACACTTAATTCTTAATTATTACTTTAACGGTATTATAGATGATAAAGTACAAACAAAATATTTTCTTTATAGTTCAAGTGTAGCATACTTTTAATAAGAGTTACCAAAAGTGTAAATTTCCTTTCTCCTTTCTCTCGCGTTATGATTAAACGAAAGAAACATAATTATTTGATACATTTTACTCTCTTCTGTTACTTTGAAAAAAAAAATATGATGAAAAACGGTATGAAACATTAGAAGTTCCATTATACATTATAAGAAATATTAGAAGTTACATTGTACATTATGTGAAACATTAGAAGTTCTATTGTACATTATGTACTCCAAGCTATCGCTATCCGTTGGCTTAAAAAAGAATAGAGACCATATGATGTAGACGTTAGTAGCTATAGGTCACAGTACTGTTTTCAACAATGAGCAAAATACATTTTGCATAGCAAGCTATAAAAGGACCCGAAAAAACAAATGGTAAACAATTCCAACAAGAAAACTAACGGGCTGATTTATGTACAAAAGAATAAACAAAAAGAAATATGCTATACAGCAACAAACGACAACCACTGAATTAAAGGCTCCTGATTTGGATCAGGTACATACAGAATGTGGCTGGGATAAACATGATTGCGGGCATCCAACCCTCTCCCTAACCTGGGACAGTGGTGCAACATCACAATATAAGAACAAACTCTAAAAATCAGTTGAAAAGTGCTTAACTCATCAGAACGATACAAAGCAGAAAAACAACCGACAAAAAACACTAAAGACACAAAAGTAGAGATCTGAGAGTACTCGTAGTTTCTCAAAGGTACAAGTAGTTCAAAGAAATCATGTAGTGTAAAGACGTCATTAACAGAAAATTAAAAGAAAAAAACACACAAATTTGTCCAATGCCAAAATATAGGTATCGACAGAATGTTGAACCTTGCATGTACATAGGTGTATTATTTAGTAGGGTTTTAGTTTATTGATAACAAAATCAATATTTATACCGATAAAAACAATCTCAAAGATCTAAATACAGTGTTGGATTGGTTACCTTTTAGACTATTAAGTTTATTTAAAGGGTCGATAAGTTTATTCGGATCGTATCTAAATTTGCGGACTCGATAAGCAACATAACAGTAAAAATAAGGCTGTGCTATCCCGTCTGTAATAAGTTTTCTACAGGTACAGCCAAATTTCCAAACCAAATCGTGTCTATATTCTTCTTTTTGTGTTTAACTTCAACTTCGTTGGATTGTAGAATACTTGTTCGTTCAATGTACATGTAGTAACGTTAAAACACAAAGTGAAAAAAAAAAAAAAAAAAAAATATACCCAGGAAAATAAAAAAAATCATAAGATGAAGTCCACAAAACACTACACGGAAAACTAAAGATTGAGCAACATAAACCCCTCAGATTAACTGTGCATCGAAGTCATGACAGCGCCCGTCAAACTTTCGAAGTGTTCATAACTTCATAATTAGGAACCCTTACGTCAATGGTTTTCTTGTAACGAGGAAACCTCTAGACTATCTAAAAGTCAAGTAAGTATTTGACTATATTATGGAATTTTTCTTTACTCAATTATCCTTTCAAAGTACATTATCTATGATTGTGGTTTTTAACTGCCAGTAAGGTGTTTGGTAGCATTTTTGAATTATTATTAAAGTGCTTATAAACATGTAGCCTATAGCAGACAAATCAGTTGCATGGATTTAAATTGCTTGATTCCGTCATTTGGTCCATTGCAATCAAATAATTTCATGTCTAAATTTGGTTTGGGCTTCAACTCCGAATGAAAACAAAGGTTTCGAACTACAACTATATGAAATGAACCATGATGTACAATCATTCATACTCTGTGACGCAAGTTTAACATTTTACCCTCCTGTGAACAATGTGTATGATGTCACGCCTCCACAAAAATTCGAACATTTTCATTGACGGAGTGATAACTTGCTGTTTATGGGTGTCATTCCGATCATTGATTGATGAATTGTTTTGACGACCTGCTGATTTATTATTCCCGAATAATTAAAAAAGTGTCAAAGCCTTATAAAGTCATTAGTTAATGGTTCCAGTACACACACGATTATCATATGATTTCTATTCGTCCTTTAAAATCCTTGCCGTCCCTTACGAGAGATGCAAAATAAAGTGTTGAAATTATTGCCTAAGATCTGACAAAAGAGGTAAGGTAAATATAACTAAACATTGAGTGGAAAAGATCAATTACGTCACCTTTCTACATGTATCATTAACAAACTTATCCGTTTATGTATAAAAATATACAAGAAGGCAGCATAGTTGCGACTTCACTTACTTTTCTAATAAGTTTATTATGGTACTGAATCTGTATATTCACAGAGTTGGCATGTTTTGTTTTCAAAATATCTAGATCTTCTCGATATAAGCTTTCTTAAAATGAAACCGTTCAAAGGGGACTCCACATTAGAAATTATAATGTATGATTAATAAAACTTGAAGGCTATTTGTAAAATACTACCGGTTCATATCATCGGCATATAAAAGCAAATATTATAAAATACATTGGCTAGAGGTATAAGGGGAGGGTTGAGATCTCCCAAAACATGTTTTACCCAGCCGCATTTTTGCATCTGTCCCAAGTCAGGAACCTCTGGACTTTGTTAGTCTTTGTATATATATTTTTTTATTTTGGTTCAATTATGTATCGGAATTTAGAGTGACGTCCATTTTCGCAACACTAGTATACATTTTTTGTTTAGGGGCCAGCTGAAGCCCGCCTCTGGGTGCGGGATTTTATCGCTGTGTTGAAGACCCTTTGGTTGCCTTGGGCTGTTTTCTGCTCTTTGGTCGGGTTGTTGTCTCTTTGACACACTCCCCGTTTCTATTCTCAATTTTAAATCAAAGAATCAACATTACCAATTTGTATATATGTTTAAGCAACTACCATATTTAGATAAAATACGAACTTGCAGGTAATAATAAACATCCTAAGGACTATACATGGATACGACAAATCAACAACATCAGGACAGAAATGGGGACCAACGTTAGCACACGTATAAATAAACATTTAAAATAAAAAATAAATCTTAGGAAATCGAATTCATCTCAAAACTGAGATTATTAATATCAGATTTCGTGGCCTTAAGAATTAACACATCTTGTTTCGTATACATGTACTGCTTACTGTTCGGTGTGAGCCAAGGCTCCGTGTTGAAGACCGTCCTTTGACCTATAATGGTTTACTTTTATAAATTTTGACTTGGATGGAGAGTTGTCTCATTGGCACTCATACCACATCTTCTTATATCTATATAGTATGGCATTCGTCGTATATTGACCCATTACCAAAGGCTGTAACAAGTCAAATTTCATTCGGAATAAAATAGTAAAAGAATCTGAGCCTATAGAAAATACATATACTTATTGCTCCATTTGGTAGCAAACAAAATGTAGAAGTAGAGTTTTGTGTAAAAGCAACGAAAGAATGGTATACAAAGTCAACTACGAGTTAAAATTCAAAGCGTTTCAAAAAATAATTTGAATTATTGAATAAGCATAGGTTTCAAACCATTAGATGAGTGACGATTGGACAGCACTTCAGAAGTACTGATGACCAATATCTCAGATCTCAGAGAGCTGATTCAATCAGAGTGGGTATAAACGTCAGGTGTTTAATTTTTATCCTTTGTCTGGCAAAGTGGTAAATGGGCGATGGGTCTAGAATGCAAATATTCGACATTTAATCATTGATAGGTAACATAAGCAACACGACAGGTATCACACGTAGAACAGGAACTGCTTACTATTTCGGAGCACATTAGCTCACTCCTTGTTTTCGTTGAGTTCATGTTGCTCAGTCTTAGTTTTCTATGTAGTGTCTTGTGGACTTACTTTTACTATTAAATTACGAAGTCTGAATCAAAAGTAATAACGTGACCAGAAAGGGTATATAAGAATATTATATGCGGAACAGAAAATACGAAACTTTCTGGTGGTTTAGATTTGATATCATTGATACTTAGTTCCCAAAATTAATTGAAAATGTATAGTGAGAAAAAAAAAGATTTCAAAGGGCATAGTTAAATAAGTATATTATATGATATTTGATTGAAAGACACATGCTAGTTTTTGTTAATAAGGAGATGCATGAACTTTTCCTTGATATTTCTTAAATTAACTGCCTCATAAACTTGTTGGTAAAGCAAATTTCAACTTACTTTGAGGGGAGAACGCTTTATGTCTTCTTCATCTTACATATATTAACATGTTTGGATATTGAGTGGGAAGATAAGATAATGAGACAAGATGGATCTGTAACTGGATTTTATAAACATTTCTGCGTAAATAATAAAATTCAAGAAGTGGAAATAAATGTTAAAAAAGTAACGATACCTCCCTGTTCGTGATGGAATAATGCAGCCGTTTAGCTTTGCGGGATGTATAAATTCGCAGCCAAGTCCGGTCAGAATCCGAGGACTCGCGTAGAGAGAGTGTCACTCTATATGCAAGTTAAATAAGTTAAACCCTCACAACAACACTTTGAGGGGTCCGTTGATGACCTGTTGTTCCAGCATGCATTTTTTCCAAGTTGTAGACCAAATTTGTTTTCGTCCTGAACATGCATGTAATATTTTCCGCTGGACGTTCAGATAATAACAATCAACTATGAATACATGCAGAGAGTAAGTTGGTCTCTCAGCACTAGGTATCCGAGGACCATCCCCATTCCACATACAATTGCTGTGTATTCTTCATGGCGGAACGGAAGAACTTCATTACACGCCTTACTATCAGACGACTGCATTGAGGCAACTCAACCTTGTGTATTATGTTTCAACTACAATTAGTTTCTTTGAAATAGATAACCCTTCTGAAAGTTTTTCTACCCAATCGTCAAATGTTGCATAAAATATCAAATCAAATCAAATCAAATAATTCTATTGGTGTAAATTCCAATACAGGAATGATACCAGTTGACATTTACAAATTACAAATACAAAAATAAACCAAAAAAAAAAAAAGACAAATATACAGAGACATATTTTCTCAATGATAAGTGACGCATATTTAATATCTACACTGCGATGGGGTATTATTCATACTATGTTATCAAGCTATTACAATAAACTTTAATACTACAGCAGTTCTTAACAACATTGTGTTTGCTTTAAATGAATGTTCTTTCTTATCATACATATCGCTTATTCAAGCTACACACAACACATACACAGTACATACATATATTTCAGTATCATTACTTTTCAAAATAAAAATGATATAATTAACTATAAATAAATCTGCTATAAAAGTCAAATAAATGCTTAACAATAGATTTGATATTTTTAATTGCTATAAGTCATTGAAAAGCAATCAAAACAATTGACTTCTATCGACCAATCAAATCATATAATATAATAGAAATATATAGCAGACATGTCATTATTAAAACCAAATGCACTTAATTTGATATGCGAGACATTCTATATATAATCTGTATTTTGATTATACGACCTTGAAACAGGGAGATATGTATTTAAATATGTCAAGTTTATTTATACGTACTCGAAATTTCCATTAATTCATGCTGCGATTTTATCAAGTTTTTTAAAAGCAACATTAATCTTTTTCACCCAATAGTCTCTTACACCAAGTATTACTCTCCGCGAAAGAAAATTATAAATTCCATTGCAGGAGCCCGTCAATAGAGAATACTGCCAACGATATTTCAAAATTTGTCGAATAGCTCACTATCTTTAAGAACTCTGTTTTCATAGAAACGAATGGGCGAGTCCGTTCTTGACTCTTTACTTGGGAAAAAAACATTTGATAACGATCCAATTCAAATGGATTAGATATTTTGGTGCTGTGTCAATGATTTAAGTGGATGCCGCGCATGTACATAGTTTACGAATCATCCACAGGAGGAAATAGTAGTGGGATCCTTTTTTTGAAACATAAACTCGGGTTACTTTGATGTAAATAAGCTTGGCTTCTTTTTAATACAGTTTATAGAACTGAGAACTGGGTACTCTTGAAATAGTTACTAGTACTTTCATAAATTAAAGTGTATAAAAATAATCTTGTTTATATTGTTTGTTTTCATTTCATTTTGTTATGTTGTGTGTGTTACATGCTATGAAATGTAGTGTAATGACAATACAGATTTGAATTGATAATCGCCTAACAAAAATATAATTTTGTCACTCCATAAAGTGATCAGTCGTGTAAAAAATATTGTGTTGCCCCTTAAATGGTGCCCTTTGGCAACTGTTCGTCTATATTTGGATAATGGCCAATTTAAACAAATACGACTATAAGTCTTGCGTATGCATGTGTTTAAAATATTAGCATTAATGTTTCTATTCATAATTAAAATAAAGCCGCTATCCCATTGCTCTTTATGTCCGCATGTAGTTGATATGTATTTGCATTGAACCACATTGGGTATATAGAAATATCGTCTTAGATGCTCAACCTAGCTATGGAATCTAATAAAAAAAGAATATCTGGCTATTTTTTGCCTTAAAAAATCAGCGTGGTGGTCAATGATTGGTGCATGCTTCATTGTGATTTAAAACTAAAAACACAGAGCACCGTATTTAACTTACCAATAAATTCTATAATTTCAGCCCGCTCAGCATTCATTAATGAATTAACTGTTTAGAATGTAGAATCGGAAGCATTGGCAGTGCATGCTAATGATTGACAGCAGTTTATGTAATATACTAGTCAACAAGAGTAACGATACACAAGTTGAACTCCAATTTATCATAAAAGCTGTTAAATTATCCAATGAAAAAAAATCATTTGCAAAGCAAATGCATATGATTAAAAGAATCCGACCAAATTGGAAAGTGAGAAAATACCGTGTTATTGAACACAGGGGTCAAAATAATTTTGCGGAAAATGATGACAAAACTCGGCACTTAATTTCGAAGATGAGAATTAAGTATTCAAATATCTGCAAAGGCATTCAAAATTTAAGCAGACCATGTTTACGTTTAAAGTTGTAAGTTCTAATATCGATTTTTGAATTTTTGAATAAAAATACGATTTTTGAAATAACAAAAATTGCAAAAAAAAAATGCGTATTTGCTTTAAATCAATGGCTTTGATAAGAAAATGAAAAACACTCTGTAAATATTAGACTAATTGGGCATTTATTTATACCTTGGTACAGTGTATCCAATTTCATTATATATGGAAAATACATTGCCTTGTATTGTTCTTTTGTTGACTAGTATAGTATAATGTATAATTCAAATTCACCTTATTGTCCTTCCTTAATAATAATGAGTAAAATGACAAATGCCTGAATTAATTTCACTATAATATATTAATATTATATATAAAAGTATGACAACTTGTCTCTTTATGTCACTTATCGTTCAAAAATAGTATTATAAGGTTCTGCAACACCTATGTATTATGTAATCAATATATAGACATGACATAATATTTTTTTATAAGGTACGTACAAGACATTATTTGTGACGTCATCAGGAATGAAGTTTCTCCGTTTTAATATTTGAACGAATTTTACTTTTAACTTTCAACTTCACGAAGGTGCATATGAAATAATACTATTCCTAACAATTGCTGTAAAAAAGAGGTTGAAGATACCAAAGGGACAATCTAAATTCGAAAGCCAGAGAGAAAACGACAAAACCATGACAAAAACAACAAATGAAAAACCGACATTGTTGTATGATTACCGTGGGGGTTGAAAAAATAGTTCTCCAGCATCTGCCTTGCATATACTCATAGGCAAATTCTATGAAATATTCGACCACTTCTTCATCTTTTTGTAAACGTATGGTCCGGTGACAATTCGTGCAAAGGACGTGTTGTTTGTCCCAACAATGCAATTTCTTTTGAAGTTCCATATCACTACGGCACTTGGCTTTTTTGTTTGTAAACTCGATGAAATCAGATCCGGTGAAGAACCGGCTAATCTCGAAAGCGAAGTCTTCTTAAGTGTTTTCTCTTTCAATTTAACCTTAAACAGTGATACAAGTATACATCTATAATGTAACAAAAGGCAACTTTGAAATCAGCATTTGTTTAGTTAAAATTGAACTTTTAAAAATCGGCTTTGAAGTCAGAATTCCTGAAAATTATTATGGTCAATGACTTATCTTTTTTATGAATGTTCGTTCTTTTAAACAATGGCCTTCAAATGATGTTTGATAAAGTTCTTGCGTTTATTTAGTTTGTAGACCGGTAAACTACAGAAAGTAAATACAGTTTCACTTTTTAACGACGTTGTTTTAATAATTATTTCAACTTCTTAGCTACAATTAAGGTTTTTTACATGAATGACCTCAAATATATTCAGTTAAACTGGCTTGTAAATACAGTTTCACTTTTCAACGACGTTGTTTTAATGATTATTTCAACTTCTTAGCTACAATTAAGGTTTTTTACATGAATGACCTTCAATCTATTCAGTTAAACTGGCTTGTATGCCAGTTCGCATTTTTGTTAATTTTTATCTACAGATTGACTTTTATAAGGACTAAAGTTGAACTTTTAGTACTAATTTCCATAAAGTATTGCTTCTTACGAACAATATATTTAATCCTTTCCTTCATTTGATAAATGTAGATGTATAATACTTTTTGATTTCGAATTCAAGGGGCCAAAAAGTGGCCCTACCTTTTCGTGTTTTGTTAATGCATAGAATGTACTGTAAAATTTAACCTTCACATAGTGATGATTTGTTTGATCTTCGTGCTGTGTCTGTTAACGTATATTTGTTCTGCATAACAGACGTTACCCTTGAAAATTTGTTTTAAGCAATGCCATAATATCTGTTCCTGTTGGAACAACTATTCTATACCCTTTATTCCATTACAGTATACAAAATATTTCTTCCGTTTGGAAATTTTATTTTGAAGGAACTTCTATTTCATGACATGCCAAGGGTCTCGGGTTCTATCCATTGTACACGTACGTAATTGGAAGGAGAACCATAATCTACTTTACTAAAAAAAAAAAAAAAAAAAATGAACTAAACTAAAACCACAAGAAAAATTACATGACTTTTGTATTTATAAATATAAATAGAATTTACAATAAGAAAACTTAAACAATAGAGTATACTTTATGATTCAAACTAATTTTATACATGTACATATCTTAATGGCAAACTAACTGAAGACACTTTATAATTTAAAATTTTAATATTAAAACGCAATAACTTTCATGTTACTATCTCTTTTAACAAAATTTCTGCTTCGATGAACAAATTTGACATTAATTTGAAAAAGAAACTAAAAAAAAAAATTTCATCATTCTTAAATTGTCATATTTATTGCCTAGTGACATACAAATGAATTGCTGTGTGTACATATCTCATTAAATATGAAATGAATAACACAGGTATAGATTGTAAATCTATTCTTACCTGTGTGTATTATTTTTTTTTGGCATTTTCCCAAATGCCATATAAGGAATTTTAAACTGAAGTTATGAAATACCTGTGACGTTGCACAGGTAAAAGAAAGTAGTTCGGTTTTATGTTTTATTTTATTTTGTTGTTACAAGTGGATTATTTTAAATGATACGCGTAATACACTAATACACATTGTAATCATATGATAAATGTTTACTAAAAATATGCAAATGACGTTTTTGCATGGATGTCAGTACAAGCTAAGTTCACTGAGCTTGGATGAACAAGACATGGTAATGAATGGAAAATAAATTTTAAATCTGATAGTCTTCTCTCACGTTTCTGGGGAGATTGTGGGAAATAAGAAATTATAATACAAAATTGGTTTGATTTTTTTTTATGAATGTCAATGTTTATTCGTCACACACACAAGATTAACAATTCGACTTATTAAAATTATAAAGGCAAGTGGTGGTTAATTCACTGTTCTCGAGCCAACATTTGAACATTTTAATTCACGTTTTACACAAAACGTGTCAAACATTAGATGGACTTGGTGTTTATATATATGTAGAAATAAAAATTGTTGGTATTGGGAAGGTACATTGATAGACGAATGGGTGGCTGAAAAGTGTTTAACGTCAAGTGGCAAAATAAATACATATTCAGGACGAGAACATAATAATGTGATATGAATATAAAATCTGATCAACTCTGCTTTGTACCTGAAACTACTATATATAACACAGAGATTGGCCACTCGCGATATCACAACTGTGTAATAGTAGTAGTAATAGTGGTACGACCTGTATATAGTCTGTACTATAATTTTCAGCCTCTTAAAATAATATATTGGTTTAAAATGTTATTTACAAAAATGTATACAGAAGCAATAAAGTTATGAGAGACAATAAAAGCTGTATAAGTTTCAGTTAAAAAGGTCACCGTAATTATACAAAAAATCAGATCTATTTATGATAAATAAAATCTGATCATTCTGTAAAAATACGATAGCAGGTCAAAATCTCGGTACATTGATATCTGACAAATCAAAATTCAAAACCTTGTGTCTAGTCAAAATTAAAACTTATTTAAACAAAGGTCATTTCTAAACGGACTTTCTAAATGTACATGGCATTCATCTTCGACAATATCATTACAATACAAACACACTCTTCTTTTAACCCCCCTTCCAAGGGTGACTGGGGAATAGAAATATGGTAACGATAGATCTTCTCCCGACCGGCAGTAAAGCCCTTGTCAAAGTGGGATGTCCGATTGGCTGTGCGGGATCTACAAGTCGAGCCACGTCCGGTCAGAATGGGGACGTAAAATCCGATGGCTCGTGTAGAGATAGTGCCACGCTCTCTGCACGTAAGAACCCTTGTAACAAGTCTTTGTTGGGTCCGTAGGTGGCATGTTGAAATATTTGCTACTGGATGTTAAGCAACCAACAATCAATCAATCTTTCAACAAGAGTACATACGCTGAAATGTCTCGCCTACTATACTGACAATTGATTTTATGTTGATAGTCCTACATATAAAGTTTTACTACAAGTATTACATTAACATTTATGATCCAAGAAAATGAGGTCAAGGTCAAATAAACCAAGCCGGAAATACATGTACACCGTTGATACAATCATTCTATACACAGAATATAGATGACCTATTGCTTATAGTATAATAGAAACAGACCAAACCATGGAAATTCTATATTGACCAATGAAACATGAAAATGAAGTCAAGGTCAGATGAACCCTGCAAAACAGGCATGTACACCTTAAAATCATTCCATGCATCCAATTAGTTGACATATTGCTAATAGTATCTAAGAAACAAAGTTAACCAGGAAAACTGAACATTGACCAATGAACCATGAAAATGAGGTGAAGGTCAGATGATATCTGCCTGACAGATATAAACACATTACAATCATTCCATACACCAAATATAGTTGACCTGTTTCTTAAAGTTTAAGAAAAACAGACTAAAACACAAAACTTAACATAAACAACGAACCATGAAAATGAGGTCAAGGTCAAATAAAACCTGCCAGACTGACAGGTACATCGTAAAATATTTCCATACACCAAATATATTTAACCTTTTGCATACAGTATTAGAAAAACAGACCAAAACACAAAAACTTAACATTGACCAATGAACTGTAAAAATGAGGTCAAGGTCAAAGAAAACCTGCCAGAATGACATGTACATCGTAAAATATTTCCATACACCAAATATAGTTGACATACTACATACAGTATTAGGAAAACAGACCAAAACACAAAAACTTAACATTGAGCAATGAACAATGAAATTGCGGTCAAGGTCAAATAAAACCTGCCAGACTGACATGTACATCGTAAAATATTTCCATATACCAAATATAGTTGCCCTATTGCATACAGTATTAGAAAAACAGACCAAAACACAAAAACAAAACTATTACCACTGAACCATGAAAATGAGGTCTAGGTCAGATGACACCTGCCAGTTGGACATGTACACCTTACAATCATTACATACACCTAATATAGTAGACATTTTGCTTATAGTATCTGAGATATGGACTTCACCACGAAAACTTAAGCTTGTTCACTGATCCATGAAATGAGGTCGAGGTCAAGTGAAAACTGTCTGACAGACA
This sequence comes from Mytilus coruscus, assembly GCA_017311375.1. Taxonomy (NCBI): domain Eukaryota; kingdom Metazoa; phylum Mollusca; class Bivalvia; order Mytilida; family Mytilidae; genus Mytilus; species Mytilus coruscus. Next base: position 64,315,298 of record CM029595.1, read on the forward strand.
TGAGGATCTTGCAAGGTATGCACATACCAAATATAGTTATCCTATTACTCATAATAAGAGAGAAATTAACATTACAAAAAAATCTGAACTTTTTTTTCAAGTAGTCACTGAACCATGAAAATGAGGTCAAGGACAATGGACATATGACAGACGGAAACTTTATATCATAAGGCATCTGTATACAAAGTATGAAGCATCCAGGTCTTCTACCCTCTGAATTATCAAGCTTTTAACTAGTTTGTTAACGCCGCCGCCGCCGGATCACTATCCCTATGTTGAGCTTTCTGCGACAAAAGTCGCAGGCTCGACAAAAACTGTTAGTCACCAATCGGAAAGGAGCCACGCCACATCTCAATTTAGACAAAGCATTACGAAAAAATGGCCTCACATTTTAACAATATTGCCCTGTCTTAAAAGGGACTCAAACAAAGAATAATTATGAAGTTAATTCCCCCTGCTCTATACCAATTTCAATTAAAACATAACTTGACACAAAGTGTGTCAGAGAGGTACCAGGACCAGTTCCAAGTTCGCATACACGTGACAGGAGTAGTGGTGTAAGAGTTAAATCCACACACGTTTGTAAAATAGAACGCTTGGATTAATTTCAATATATCTATTTAAAATGAAGGAATAAAGATTTTTACAATGTATAAGTTAAAACTTCCCAATAAACTTCTGAAACTTTTACCAAGGTGATTTTCTAAACAGTAAACAGACATCACCTTTTTGTTTGTGTATGTGTGTTTACTCTCTTTGTATCACGGTTTGTAAAGAATAAAGAATTCCCTTTTATTTTTGATTTTCTTTTCAATTTTGTCAGTGTTATCTTTTTTATGTGAAAAAAGCGTATACGATTAAACAGTTAAAAAAGTATTGTCAACAATCTGGCATTTAAACTAAAATGTTTATTTGATATTTAAAAACACGATATAGCCATGACCTGAACAGTGAATAAACACAATAAAAAAGTTCATACAAATTTAAAAAAAAGAAAGAAATGCCTAAAGTCAATGCCCGATTCTTTTTGTTTACAAATGTGTCTTCAACTTCATCTTTCCATTATCTAGCATGCTAATCTCCACGTCATCGGTCATGTTATTGTTATAGGCTGGAAAACTGGAATTCAAGACACAAAAAAAAAAAAAAAAATCCCGACATGAATTGATTGAAATATACTGTTGAATTCTTCCTGCGTGAGGGTAACAGTTTTGTTATCGCTCTTTTGTCTTTCATAAAGTTTTTCTGTATTTTTCTTTCTTTCTTAGTTTCCGTTAAAACAAATTTGTTAATAAAGTATCGAGCTTTCGACCTCTGTTCTATTATAACGGAGAATGAACTAGTATTATTGTCCTCGGAAGTGATATGAACTCAATAGTCAGTGCTTCGCTTCTAAAGTTATCTAGATAAACTGCACATAGAACTTCGCAGGTTTTAGATTTCAAAATATTTACTTTGAGCAAATCTGATTTTAACCGCTTCGTTCCATCTGTGACTGACACTAACTAAATCATTCAGTAAATCATGATCGATAATATAGACTCCCAAATGGCTCTTTCTGAGCAAACGAAACAACTTTATTTTTTACATTGAAATATCCGGTTTACAAAGTTTTAAAATTTTTTCACAATAAATTAAGATTCCAATTTTCTAAGGGTGTTGTTCTATTTGAGTGTTGATTGTTTTCTTGAGACGCAGTTGAATTTACAGGTGCAGTTTAAGTGTCCTTTTATTTCTTTGCTTGCAATAAGCGTATCTTACATATATCGTTTTGAATTTCATTTTCCAGTCAATAAAACAGCAAGTACCTGCATTATGGAATATCAAGCACGTTTGAACTTTAGATTAAACCCGCGTTCAAATCATTGTTGAGTGTGGACATGCTTTGCACTTTCTAAAGACCACATATGACACCGTTTTAAATCAGGCTGCTCATATTGATGAAGGGTTTTATTATCCGAAATATTTAATGCATTTTGCAGATTTACAATGAAGCTAGCTTCATACTGGCATGATGCCTCAGTATAGCTGGTGTATTCACATATCGTGTTTCAAAAAAAAAACGGAATTCAGATTATAAAACATAGAATTATTTTAAGACCCGGAAGAAGAAGAAAAGGTCTTTAATCCCTAGCTTTTTATGAACACATTATTATTCATAGAGAATGCAAGTTTGAACTAGTTAAGAAATTAGAACTATAGTTTTTGCGTCCGTTCACATTTTCATCCCTATCTCTAAAACTATATTAGCTAATTCTAACTAAACCTGTAAGGGAAGGATGTATCAACATACCTTTACAAACAATGCACATATAATGTCGACAATATTTAAAATGTGTGAACACCATGCACAGGCAATCTTTGATTATGATCGGCGAAATTTTAAAATCTCCTCCCAAACTACACTGCGAAATGTACTGAAACTTCTGTCGGCATTCATCGCATACAAGTATTTTCCATCGATCACCGATGGAAACCCACATTTTCGCTTGTTCTAAGAGACCTAATGGTCAATTTAACAGGACCGGACATGAATGATTAATGAGATACTTTAATATTAGGGTTTGTCATCCCAACAGATCCAAAAGTTGACAAATGGCTGCCAGATGCTTTGATTTTAGTTCGATTATTATAAAAAAAAATAACGTTACTTCTGAAGCTACAGGTCAAACCGTTTTAAACTCTGCAAGATTGGTGGTTAGTAAACCCTCTACAACTGATCCCCATTTAATAATTAACAGTAGGCGAGTATTGCAACAATAGTAGCACATATGTATAATGCAGTACCTTTAAATATCTATGGGAAGCATGATTTTATTTTCTGAAACTGCATGGCCAATGTAAATCAAACACCACCTCGTGTGACTCCGCTAGTTAGATGGAGGAACGGAATCGGCCGAGTTGTGACGAATGCAAACATCACATGAATGATCTATGGATGATCGTCTACAAATAATACGAACATCTTTTCGGACGATAATTAAAGATGATTGAGGCATTTGTCGATTCTGATTGCCCGATATTAAAAACAAAGTAAAAGAAAATCTGGAAAAACAAGGGCAAGTGTTCAGAAACATTATTGGACTCATGATTTTCAAACACTTTAAAATGGTAGAACACTAATTTTGATTGTACTGCACATATAGTATTACAGTAGTTGTGAATGATTGCCTTAACTACAAGTTGGTTCCGCCGTTTGTATGTTTTTGATATTTGATAATGATTTGTTTTTAATCTTTTCATGTAAAGTATAACACAGGGATTCTAAATATAACCAAATCTACACTAGCGGATGTACTATAAATAGATTTTACGCCGTTTGATTTTCAACGGGCATGTAGACCAAAGAGATTATAAAACAATTTATGGGTCTTAACACGAAACAATTAGCTCGAAAAACATAGATTTCGTAGTAAAGCATTACAATTTGTCATCCGCCATTACATTTGATAATCATTGAAACCAACACATGCAGAGCTCCATTATGACAGTGATTCAGTTATATCATCTCAGAAGTCTTCCTTATTAATTTCACTCCGTTGTGACAATCAGCTTGTGTTAAAGATCAAATATTCAAGGATCAACAATGAAATATCATAAGTTTGTATATTGGTAATATCGTTATGTTTGGCTTAATTCGACACAAAATAAACAGCTTCTTATTAGTTTATATAATGCATTACAGATGAATTTTATGACCTTCTCATTTAAAAAGCTTGATGAAGTATAATGTAGCCTTGAGATGAATTATAGATTAAATCTAATATATTCGTTTCAAAGATCAAATGTGGAAAGAAACCATTTCTAAAGATCAACTACTAAATAATGTTTAATAATCAGGGTGTAATGACATCCCTTTGGCATTGTGGTATTTGACTTTACGTGGGTTAAAAACTTCTTTCAATTTGAATCAATCATATCATATTTTTTTCTTGTGGAAACTTCCTTCTCAATATTGTTTTTTTTTAATTTGTAACATAATAGCAGAAATCAATCCGAACTGTCGGCTTTCTGAACTAAAATATTTGCGACAACTACATCCACCTTCAGGTCTAAGTGGTGACAGGTCCTAGGTGATAATGACAGCCCAGTTATTTGCAAAATTTGCGAGATGTCCACATCTCCCCATGGAAAAGAATGAATGGATTGTTATAGAATCTTACTATTTTGATTATCCATAACATTTACTTGGAGTGTGTCTGACACATATTACTTATTTCAAAACAATAAAATGGGCGATTGCACGAACGAATTTGTTATAATCTAGACCCTAACTTTTAATGGCAATGCAAAATTTTGTCTACAAGTAGTTTGGACACCCTGATGATCCCTGATTATTCAATGAATAACATCCAGATATCACCCAAATGATGCAGTCGTTATATTCTGCTGCTCTACAATGGTTCCATTAGGAGTCGATAATTGGGATCTCCAAAATTATTCGGGTTTCATCAGATTCCGACTTTTGAAGAAAAAACGTATGGAAGTGATTTGATTCTCTACCTATTTTAGTGTTTTTACCTAATATCTTGATTTTTTTAAAAATTAAAATAGATATACTGAAATTTTAAACAGCAAACATGATCTGCAAACAAGTCATTATGATTGAATTCGTCAATAGATTCCTAACTCGGGTTGTTTTCCTTAGATTATCATTTTAGCCCATAGTTTCATTTCATCTATCACATGTATCTTGAAAACTATTGTGAAAAGACAAAAATTAGGTCCAGCAAAAATGGTCAGCAAGACAAGATGTTGGTCCACATATTTTCCATTTAACGCACATTAACTTGTTGCATTGTACAATTTTATGCAGTTATCCCAAGTGACCGATACTGCTCATTAGAACCTATACTTCTAAACATGTGACAACTTTAAGACAGATGTTCGCCATAGGATAACACGTGATTATACTGGGCTAACACCATACTATATATATAACATATATATAAACAAGTCTAAATTGAAAACAACGTTCAAACCTATGATTGAGTTGGATAAAAACCGCAATTTTCCGAATACGTGTGTATAAAAAACAAGTTTGGGATTTTGGTAGAGGGTCTAAACACAGCACAAACAACATTTTCCAAAAGACCAAAAAGGTGAAAAAGTATATTTTAACAAAACGCATTTGACTAGCAGGTCGAACAACGGATGTTCTTAAACACTGCTGACTGCCATGGCGATTGCCAAATAAACGGATCACCAGATGTAACAAAATGGATCTAAATTATTAATTTCAAACAGAAAACAATAAACTTGCGGAAAAGATGGTATACCGCAAACTTGAGGTGCAAAAATTGGTACACCATATCCGGATTTCGACAATTAATGTCTCTTAGTGATGTTAGGAATCGAAACGGTATTTGGAAGGCCATATATATTTCACCTCAATTTAGGATTGACTTTGCGAATTTTGAAGAGTCGAAATAGGATGAACGGATTATAGAAACCCGAAGGCAAATATAATACAAGCCAAAACGAAAAAATATAAACAAGTCAAAATTGAAAAAAACGTGCAAACCTATGATTGCGTTTGATAAAAACCGCAATTTTATACGTGTGCATGTAAAACAAATTTCTTGGTAGAGGGTCTAAACACAGCACAAACAACATTTTTCAAAAGACCCAAAAAAGTGAAAAGTATATTTTAGCAAAACGCATTTGACTAGCAGGTCGAATAACGGATGTTCTTAAACACTGCTGACTGCCATGGCGATTGCCAAGTAAACGGATCACCAGATGTAACAAAATGGATCTAAATTATTAATTTCAAACAGAAAACAATAAACTTGCGGAAAAGATGGTATACCGCAAACTTGAGGTGCAAAAATTGGTACACCATATCCGGATTTCGACAATTAATGTCTCTTAGTGATGTTAGGAATCGAAACGGTATTTGGAAGGCCATATAATTTACCTCAATTTAGGATTGACTTTTGAATTTTGAAGAGTCGAAATAGGATGAACGGATTATAGAAACCCGAAGGCAAATATAATACAAGCCAAAACGAAAAAATATAAACAAGTCAAAATTGAAAAAAACGTGCAAACCTATGATTGCGTTGGATAAAAACCGCAATTTTATACGTGTGCATGTAAAACAAATTTCTTGGCAGAGGGGTCTAAACACAGCACAAACAACATTTTTCAAAAGACCAAAAAAGTGAAGAGTATATTTTAGCAAAACGCATTTGACTAGCAGGTCGAATAACGGATGTTCTTAAACACTGCTGACTGCCATGGGGATTGCCAAATAAACGGATCACCAGATGTAACAAAATTGATTTATATATAACATATATATATATATATATATATATATATATATATATATATATATATTTATTTCGTCTCAAATTTAGACCACTCGACCAATTTGGCTATATTAAAATATAGCTTTTATCTAGGGTTGTAACACAGTACATGATGTATAGTGGCATTTAGATGGTGTACCTTTCAGATCAGCTATGTTTTGCCTGCCGTAAAGGATGATAATGTCATTACCATGCCGTCACATCAAATTACAAATTATATATATATAGACCCTTTGTAACAGGATCGATTTAAGCTATAATGTCGATGAATTGTTTTTCTAAATCTTCACAACTTTACTTTAAAAAAGTGATATTGTGATAATATAATATATGTCAGATTGTAGAACCATGTAAATTAATACTATTCGGTTACCTTATGGGACATGAAATAGATTCATCAACTGTAATGAATGTTCCGATGCAAAATGCAGTCACGTTTTGAAGATAACCGAAAATTAATTATGTAGGTTAAAATAGATATTTTATTTTAGAATAATGTCGGGTTTATGACCTTGTAATGAATTACTTACATGTTATAGTGGCCACCACAACTATTCCTCGCCAGAAACTTGAATTGCAATGTTAAAATTCTGTCAATCTACTTCAGGTGGACAGTTTTCATGTTTTTCTCCAAAATGCAGGTCACAATGTTTGATTTTCTACGACAGTCGAGTCAAATCTTTATTTATACGTTGAAATGAATATAAATGAAAGAAGGTGCTCAGTGGTGTATACGCAGATACTCAACATAACACAATCAAAACTCACAAATAGAGACGTATCGAAGTGAACATACAGTCTTCAACAATAGACACATGTCAATCTAATGTATCAAGCTGCAATTCGCCATAACACTAACACAAAGACACTAGACTTACAGAAAAACACTCGACTAACACAAAAAAACCCAAAAAACACTCGACTAACACAAAAAAAACCCAAAAACACTAGACTAACACAAAAACAAACGTCTTCCTTATTGGATGTGAAACAAAACCAATTGAAAACGTTCAGAACGCATTTCTTGGTACACAATGCACTTTGTATTAAAGTGAAAATTGAATACTGATCACGATCGGATGGTATAGTCTCTTGTATAGATACAACACTATAGCAGAAGAAATGACCGAGTTTTGATGTAACTAGTCAATGGAAACCACACATAATTTGTCGTTTCGAAACGCCATCGGTCGTAGCGAAACTTTTGAAAGTCTAAATATAAAAGAAGTTCATAGGAAAACAAAATATTGTAATAAACTTAAACGACAAATAAAGCTTACTTTAACAAATGAATGAACTTAACTATGTGTTATTTCGTTGACCTTTTCATATTATCTAGAGTGTTCGGAGTTTATTACAGACAAATTATAATACAGAAAACGTGCGAAAATAAAGGACTTTTTGTCAATTATGTAATTTAGTGTGTTTGGGTTCAAGGATAGACTGATAAGACAAACCTCAATTGAAATTTGCATTACGATTTAAATTGCACAGATTCGTTAAAATTTGACAAATTTACGAGCCATTTCTAAATAATTTTGAGATATCAAATGTTCGCCCCCTTTTTCTAAATTAATTTATTAATTTCGTATAACCATAAATCAATCTTACATGCAACTAGCTATATCTGGCTAAATTTGTCAATTATATACGACTGTGTGCACACCAAACTTTTATCTCCTTGTTTTGAGAGAGTCCTATATTGCATAACCTTTAGTGATATAAGTGCATGTCCTTGTGTGTTGTTGACAGGTGCAATTTCTTTAATCTGTAACAGTTCTTTATCTTTATTTGATTATGCTGAAGTTTTGAATTGTTCCAATGCAATGTTTCTATTTAGCCGCTAATTGTGATCTTCAGCTCCCCCAGTAAAGGTTACATGTCTTGAGCACTGAATGTATCATACGCTTATATCACCACCACAGGTAAGATCGCGCTGATGACGAAAGATTCACAGACTCGGAAATAAAGGGACAGCCGAAGTAATACAGACGGATCTTTAAATCCATTTAAAAAAATTTTAATTAGAATTTTTGAAAAAAACAAAAAATGACGTCAACATTTTGCGACTGACTATGTTTAAAACTTGACCCAAACTTCTTTTGATATTCTTTCCTTGAAATATTTTTAAAATTTTTAGCCTGTAGTTTTACTTTGGTAATTTCTGACTTATATTTCCTTAAAATCCCTAAAAAAACAATGTAAATTTGTTGAAATACTTTTACAAAATTTAAATTGTTATTTTTAAGGATAGGCCAATTTGTACGGTTGATCACAAAATAAACTCAAACAAAGCCGGATAAAAGCAGTCCATTGTTGATGTTCTAACATTATTTGTTGCTTTAGTCGATGTAGATACAAATTAAAGTGATAATACGTGTTTTACGTCCTTTCAATCATTTTCCATTGATTCTACTGAAATAACTTCACTTTATTTCAATTTTATCAATGAATCTTGGGAGATTGTTGTAGAGTTTATTTCACAAGGGTATATAGAAAAACATAAATAGAAAGTAAGTGTAGGTTTCCTATTATTCTATGTACAATCAGTATACATTCAGTTTATAAATTATACTTATTTTTATAACGCGGAAGATAAAGTACAGAGCCGACTGACGCATCGAACAGACCAACATCAATATTCTCAGGCTATTTCGTGGGTTTATTAAATAGGAATAATACATACATTTGGCAGCTAGATCAATGTCCAACAAAGATAACTGATACACCCATATTTGTTAGATCACACTAATTAAACAGTAGATAAATTATCGAACAGATATTTACGTCTGACTGATGTCAATGTACTGAGAAACGTCAGCAGAGCTGTCCTAGAAACTGGACATCAAATTTAAAACATTTTACTATTATACAGTGTAATTGATAAAAGAAAGTGCTTTGTATGTCCTGATATATCATCTAAATGCGTTAATTTGCTTAATCATTCAATTAGTTCATTGTCCATAAGGAATGAATTGATATTAAGTATTTAGAAATTTATAAAACAAAAAATACCCTCGATGGTCTAACGATATGTCCTAGTACCAAGACACCATCGACAAACAGGTCCTGGGTAAATGTGAAAACACATTAGCGCATGATACACTGTCGGCTTATTTAACGTCTATCATGGAAACATGCTGTTTGAATTGTTCTAAATGAAAAATATCAACATGAATAGTGTCTCCACTACAAACATAATGGTATGCGTTTCTTTCTGATAAAATAGTCTTCACATAATTTTGGTGACTTTCAATTAAAAAAAACAAAAACAAACAAACGAAAAGATTCTCCAATAGACATATATTTCTGGAGAAGCGTCTTATGCCATAGTATTACGTTGGAGGATATAACAAAGTACTTGCACATTAGAACGTACAATAAAGATGCATATGGTTATTTCTTTTGTTTGCTTGTTACCTTGGTAACGTAAGTCTACTTTATTCAGACATATCATTTACAAAGGAGAATATTTTGGATCTCAATATTGATTTGTAAATCCACGTAAAATGAAAATTACAAGATAAAGTTATTGATAAAAAATAAAGAATAAAGAATTTTGAAGCAATTTATCATTTGATTGATTTTTTCAAAAACAGTTCGGTTTTCAAGAACATGATTAAGATAAAACACAAGTGTCAAGAAAACTATTTTTCCAAGCGGTTTGATAATAATTTAATTCTCTGTTTGTGTCATAATATTTTGACTGAGATTGTTCAATCTTATTTCTCAGCAATGTTTTGTATATTTTTGTCATTTAACTATTTTTACTGTTATTCTAAGGCGTTGTAAAGGAAACTTTAAGCCTCAAATTGCGTCAAAGTCTGCATGCATGGATTCAATATTTAAATTAAATTGTAAAATTTATTGCTTTTGATGATAGATCCAATTTAATGCCATATACCCTTTCATTTAAAGTATCATTATTTCTGCGTATATGCTTAACTAATGCTAAATGTCAAAATTACGTTAACTTTGACCTTTTGGTAATATCTGCTCATGAGCCCACTATTGTGTTGTAGAAACCCTTAATCGGGGACTAAAGAATATAAAGTAGAAATTCAGATATGGAATATATGTACATATTATTTTATTTTTTCCTATTTTTTTGTAATTTTGATAAAATCGCCAGTCCATAAACGTCAATGGGTAAACGCGCCTGAGTCTTGTGAAAATAATAAAATTTATTTTTCCTTTTTAGAATACGTGCTGACACTCTGTTGGTATCTATTCAATTTTGAATTTTTATTTAAAAAAAAAAAATCAGAAATTATTTCATACAATTTATACTAAGAAGGATAACTCAATTTAAATCTGTTTCAACTGAAAAGATAAATTCAGTCAATAGTCAATGAAAATGAATGATCATACGGACTTAGTTTGTCAAATCTGCTAAGTATATTGAATATTGTGATTTTTTATGACAATAGATAGAAAGTTCAAATAGTGCTCGAAAACAAATATTTAAAATCCGAAAATACCTAATTTTGAAAAGCGGTAAAATAAAAGTAACACCAAGTATGAAACATTTTAAGAGAAGTACATACACAGTATTTGATACCTGAGAGTATGATTTCATATTCATCTGTTATGATGAATATGGGCTATGAAACAGAAAAATAAAGAATTCGATTAGATTTCAGTTTCTTAAAAAATACCCTTTTCACATCTTTTAGAAAATGAGTCTGTATTCCTAACAATAGTATGTTGTAGTTTTGTACATACAAAAAAAAAATGTTAATGCATAAAGATTGTTCAAAAATGTAACTTTCAAGGGTTTTAATTAATTTCAATTATTTTATTCTAAAATATTCTTTATAGCATTCTATCAAAATAATATAAAACTATATGATGTCTGGCAAACAGAAACTAATTTAATTTGAAATAGCAATTTCCTTCGATAAAAAATATTCCAAAAAAATGTAAAATTCATAATAGCATATTCATTAAATTGTCTTGTACTGTGTTCAGCACTAAAGATAATAATGGATGTATGTGAAATTGAAAAATGAATTCTTAGCAGTATTTCATTGAGAATCCTGTATTATATACATGTATTGCAAACTGTAGGATTTGGACATAGTGAGAGAAAAATTGTGGGGACATTGGCCATACCTCTGAACCATGATTAAGGCAAAATTAAGGATTCAGTTTTACCTTATTGTGGAAATGCACTTTCTTTGTACTTGTTTTTTTTTTTTTTTATCTAGTCAACCGTTATTTGAGTATTCATTGCCTTTCCTATACTGTTATTATTGTATGATATTTGATGAACATGATTGAGATTAATAGGGGGAGGGGGTCAAATACTAGATTTATCACGCTACAAATATCTCTGCCTGTCCCAAATCAGTGGTTGAAAAAAATATGTTATTATCTAAATACCCTACAAACATTTTTATTACAATCTTTCGGCAGTTTTCACACAAACATAGTCTTCCTATCTATCTTTTTTTTCAAATTCGCACTATTTGCCCAGGTATGAAATATTATTACTCTAAACTTATTCGTATTCCTCAATGAGAATTTCCAAAATACAATCTGTAATTTACCAAGATTCATTTTTAAAGATTTGTATTGACCAATGAAGGACCCTCAAAAATATAACAATTTCACAATGACTATATCGTAACAATTTATAAAAAAAATACATGGTTATTGCACATATAATTGTACAAAAAGACAAAATTTCTAGTCCACAATAAATGTATTGGAAAATGACATAATAATATTAGCATGTAGTTAGATTAGAAGGTTTCCATAAAGAATTTCCCATTTTTAAAGATAATGTTTATTAGTTATTAACCGTACAAATCTGATAAGACAGGACAAGTTAGAAAATGGTGTACATTTTTTGGTTACATAATCAAGAAAAAAAATCCTTTGCTTTTTATAAAAAGAACACTGTAGGAGAAAACAAATGTAACCCTCCATATAATCTGAGAAACATCTGTCACATATTCTCTCTTCATAAGGCACACATAGTTTTAGTGTATCTCCAAGTTTAAACTCACGGTGACTCAGTATTCTGAACTTTCGATACTGACATGATTTATAACAAACCTTAAGGTTTCAACTCCCTCAGGCAAAGTTGACCTTAGATGGATTTGGCTATTTTTAAGGTCCGTTTTTGGTTATATAGCTCTGAAACTTTTTCGGTTCTTATACATCCTTGGCTTTCAAATATTCGGTTTTGAGCGTTCCTAATGAAGATAAATCCAGAAAAGTGCTTCGGACGCATGAAATTTATAACGTGTTTATTTTAATTTTCTTTAATTTTTTTTTTATATTTAATTTTTTTTTTTTGAAATCTATAAATACGCTCTACTGCAAGTACTCTTCCCAATTAAACTAGATACAAAACACAGACCTCTATAACGGAGGCAACTTTTCTTGCTGGTCTTTTATAGATTTTCCAATCTTTGGATCAAGACTTCTTTCAAGTTTTCTACTTTGATTATGATGAATACAAAAAAATATCTGCATGTATAATTACTGCAGTTTTAAATTTCAAAAAATCTTGGTCATGTATATATAGTTTCTACACATGTAGGCTGTGTAAGAAACATAGAAGTGCTATACTTTCAGAGTTTGTTTTACGTTCGACCTTTTTGAAATCATATTCTAAGTTCCGTAAAACTTGTTTTTTTTTTAAAACATAGTCCCTTTGCAGAATTGTAAGAAAAAATGTCTGCTACCTCACCCCCTCTTGCCAATCAAGTTAGACTACATTTCAATTAGTACATACTGAAAGGTTAAGATCGGGTTGAGCGGGCAAGACCATTTACATTTACTTTATAAACTACAGATAGCTTTGAATGTGGCCTTCGTTTCCATGAGTCAATTTTCAGTTCGTAAATGATATGCATGTTACTGGCCAATCTAGTGGTAACTCGACTGTGCTAGGTTTTTTTAAAAGATTTATTTGGTTTTTTACCGCACAATACAGTGGAGATCACTTCTAACCTCTCATTAGAATTGTTAGAATAATCTGTCATAGAACTGTTCTAACCTGTCCTAGAACAGTTCTACCCTAGAACTGTTCTAAGTAGAACTGTCAGAATCAGTTCTAGGTAGAACTGACTAAATCAGTTCTAGGTAGAACTGTCAGGATCAGTTCTAGGGTAGAACTGTCTAAAACTGTTCTAGGTAGAACTGTCCAAGTCAGTTCTAACCGTAGAACTGTCAGCAGAACTGACTAAATCAGTCAGGACTGTAGAACAGTTCTAAATGACGTCACTGCAGTAAGGGCACTTTAGAATTTAGAAGAAAAAAATCAGTTCCAGTTACTTTACTATATAATAGCAGATTTTCTATATTTTTACTGATCAAACGTTACATGTACAAATATCGAAGTGGATACAAAGGTTATCCAACTCATCGGAGAAATATTTTTTTATAAGATTGCATATAAACATCATTGTTTACGTTTCTAAATTCCCCGTTTTTAACAGTCTCTTCCTAAATATAACTCTGCATTTAATTCATGGAATTATAATCGTAATTTACCTTGTTTGCCTTGGATTTACATTCATGATTTAAGATTCTGTTTTGACAAATGTTCAAACGAAAATTTTACAGTGGATGAATTATGGGATATTAATGAAAAAAGTGTTGTATAACGTAAAAAAACTATGTACATTTGCACCATCTCGTCAATCTAGCCAGACTTATCCATAACGATTATAAATGATATCTGGGAGTCTGGAACGTCAGAAAAATATACTCGATCTGAACATGAATGAAACATTTGCCCCTGGACGTTAGGCTACAAACAAAATCAATCATTTTTCTTTGTGTGCTTCAAATTATATTAACAGTATACTATTCCAAGAAGAGAACTTCTCATACATGTACTTTTCATTTTAAAATAAAGTATATAAATCAGTCATGTGAGTGTTGGATGATGCCGTTAAATAGTTTTGTTTAAAAAACAAACCATCACGAACTACTGACTTAAAATGTCACTTTAGTGACGGTTCATTATTATGGATACAGAGAGGAAATAATGGCACGCTAAATTGATGTGGACAAAATTTTTAGATATGGTATACATTGTGTTCCAAAGTTGGTGTCATCTTTATCATACGATCCGTCCTGACATAGAAATATTATTGGTTTACAATGAGGCCATATATATTTATTTGATAAAATGTAAATATGTTCAGTTTTGGTTGATGCGGTCAAATAATTTTGTTAAAACGAATCAGTCTGATATATTGAAACTACTGAAATTTGTTTACGATTCAATATTTTGAATAAAAGAGGACATGCTGGTATTCTAAATTGATGTGGAAATTTTTCCAATATTGCTGTCATTTGAATTATACAATCCATCGTGATATGTAACTATAAGTGATTTACTATGCGGCTATATATATATATTAAGATTTACATAATAAAGTGTAAATATGGTCAGTTTTGTTGATGCTGTCACATATGGTCAGTTTTGGTTGATGCTGTCAAATATGGTCAGTTTTGGTTGATGCGGACAAATAATTTTGTTATATGAGTCAGTCTGAGATATCAAAACTACTGAAATTAGTTTACGATTCAAAATTTTGAATAAAAGAGGACATGCTGGCACTATAAACTGATGCGAGCATAATTTTGTAGTCATTGTTTTCCAACATTGCTTTCATTTATATTAAACAATCCATCCTGATATAAAAATAAAAGTGATTTACTTTGCGGCTATTAAGGTTTACATCATGTACATAATAAAGTGCAAATATGGTCAGTTTTGGTTGATGTGGACAAATAATTTTGTTATACCAGTCAGTCTGAGGTATGAAAACTACTGATATTTGTTTATGATGCAATATTTTGAATACAAAGAGGACATGCTGGCACTCTTAATTGATGCAAACGAAATTAGGTAGCATTGTGTTCCAATATTTCTATCATTTGTATTATACAATCCATCCTTGCATAAAAATATTACAGATTTACTATGCGACTATAAGAGTTACATAAAAAAGAGCAAATATGGTCAGTTTTGGTTGATGCGGTCAAATATGGTCAGTTTTGGTTGATGCTGTCAAATATGGTCAGTTTTGATTGATGCAGACAAATAATTTTTGTTACATGAGTCAGTCTGAGATATGAAAACTACTGATATTTGTTTCTGATGCGATATTTTAAATAAAAATAGGAAATGCTGGCACTCTCAATTGATGCGAAAAAAAATTTGTGGTCATTGATTTCCAATATTGCAGTTATTTGTATGCTACAGTCCCTCTTGACCTAAAATTATAACTGAATTACTGTGCAGCTATATAGATTTACATAAAAAAAAGCAAATGTGGTCAGTTTTGGTTGATGTGATCAAAGATTTTATTACATGACTCAGTCTGAAGTATGAAAACTACTGATATTTGTTTACAATTCAATATTTTGAATAAAAAGAGGACATGCTGGCACTTTAAATTAATGCGAACAAAATTTTGTGGTCATTGTTTTCCAATATTGCTGTAACTTGTAGTATATTACAGTCCCTCTTGACCTAAAATTATAACTGAATTACTGTGCAGCTATATAGGTTTGCAGAAAAAAAGAGCAAATAATGTCAGTTTAGATTGATGCGGTCAAAAGATTTGTGTTAAACAGGTCCGTCCGAGGTATGAAAACTACTCGTAAACAGATATCGCATTTGTTTACGATTCAATATTTTGAATAAAAAGAGGACATGCTAGTACTATAAATTGAGTGCAAACAAAATTTTGAAGTCATTGTTTTCCAATATAATTGCTGTCATTTGTACAATACATCCTTGCCTAAAAATATAACTGGATTACTGCAGTGTGCGGCTAAATGTATATAGATTTACATGATGAAGAGCAAATATGGTCAGTTTAAGTTTAATTTAAAAACATATTTATTTATAATACATGTAATAGTGGATTGGGAAACAAGTTATTACATTTGGTTAATGAGGTCAGATAATTTTGTTATGTGAAACGAGCCATTCTGACTCCCGGAATGACAAATGTAAAACAATTCAAATAATAATGCCCACCACCCCCCTAATACTAACGGCCTAATTTATGTACAAAAAATAACCGAAAAACAAATAATTTATGTAACACATCAACAAAAGAAAATCACTGAATTACAGGCTCCTGATCGACTTGGAACAGGCACATACATGCAGAATATGGCGGGGTTAAACATGTTCTCTTGATTAAAAATCTGAAATAAAACCGTCAAAATAGCAAAACTCTATATAATATTAATCGCTATTTTGCCGAAGCCTTTATATTTAGACAAAGAGTTCTTAAAGCTTATAAATCAATTCTAGCCGTAGAATTTATAAATCAATTCTAGCTGTAGAATTTATAAATCAATTCTAGCCGTATAATTTATAAATCAATTCTAGCCGTAGAATTTCAATTTGTAATCAATTCTAACCGTAGAACTGTTCTAGAAGTATGACCAAAAATTTGGTCAGTTCTAGGTAGAACTGTCTAAAACTGTTCTAGGGTAGAACTGTCAGGTTCATTTCTAGCAAGGAATTGTATATTTAAAAGGAATGGAAACGCGGCCGACTTCAAAGAAAATTGTATGATGCATCTCTGACTTGGGTGGTGTGTTAATTACATCCCGTCGCTCAAACTGGCTCATTACTTATCTGGAAGTAGTTATCGAACTTGGTCATTTAATCATGAAATGAAACAAGATATACAATTCCTTAAATGAAATAAACAAAAATACAACCTTAAACAAAGTTACTTCTGAAAACATTTTTAATTGTACCTCCTCTTGATATTTCACGAAGGTATGCAACAATTAAGATCAAATTAATAGATGAAATCTGAAAAATTATACGAGTTTTTAAAAAGATTTAATTAAGGTAATGCAAAAAGTTAAAAAATAACTTTTCAATTTGGGAATATGACTGGTATAGAAAAGTATAAAGGAAGAAGTACATGAACATATGTAGTATTTTGTCTAGATAAAAGAACTTAGATAATAGGTGTTATAATAAACACCGGTATGGGATATCCAATTTGCAGGTATAATCTATCATGTATCATTGATAAGCTAATTTTTGTCGTATATATATATATGTCTCTGATATATTTAAGCAGGAACAGTGTATACTAACTATAGGCTGTCCCTGATTTAAGGTGTCAAAAAGAAATCACGCCGAGCTCACCTGTTAATAAATGCTAAATTATGCCGTGGTGCAATAATTTTTTTAATTAGAAACAGTTAAAACTTTCCGACATTCGCATATTATTTATTTTAACACCGAAGGAATATTTTGCGACCTCTAGACTACTGCTCTTCTAGAAAAAAGGAAGGAACTTTTTGCTTTTAAGTTTGTGGTAATTTGCTGCAAAGCTTAATAATGGCAAACTGCAATACCAAACAACGATTAAGTATAAAATAGTCAGTATTTTTGACAAAAAATAAATGAATAAAATCGTATATAAAACGGCACAATCAATCCCAATCGGAAGTCTTATATATATTTCTTGCCTGTAATTTCCGACTTCGTCGATGTGGAACATGACTGAACAAAATGGCGTCAATGTGAACTATAAACATGGGATTTTGAAAAATCATAGCAAATTCGTTTTTATCACCATTTTCATAAAACCAACACTATGTGATAGAAAAAAGATTAAGCTTTTAAGTTGTATGTCAATGTCACATATATTTCAAGTAGTTATTTAATCCATACCAAAATACGAAGTGTCGATGTATTTATTGACGCACTACTTCAAATTTTCAACATGTTTCGAAATAAAATCATTTACATTGTACCAATTACATTTAGCATTCGTAATTTAGACCAAACTGTAGGAAAATATTCCTTCTTTAAAATGATGTCTCATTTTCTCACTTTGTTCTTTCTACTTTCCAATATTTAAAAGAAATCGTAGTACACTCCCAGATTGATAGACATATTTTGACAGAATAATGAAATTCAAAACTGAAATTTCGAAAAATCGTAGAAAATTCAGAAATTTTACCAGAAACTTAAAAAAAGGGCAAAATGATAGAATAAGGTTTCAGCTTCATAATGATATCAACTGTTTTGTTTTGCACTTCGTAGTTGTCGAGCTTTTAGAAAAAAAACAAAACACAGTATTTTTTGTTTTGTAATCCGGATGAAACTCGCTCAAGTTTCAAGACCAAGGTCTATTTTAATGAGAATTTACATAATACAATATTACAAACGTATGTTTGATGAGGCATTAAAATGATACCTAAGGCCTTACCTTTTTCATTGAATAAAAGTTTATTCTTGATTTTGGGTTTCTCTCTCCTTTATATCTTCTCAAGCAAGATGACCCCGTGAATTAAAAGACCGATCTATATGACAGGAAAAGGACCTCCGTCATGATTCTTTATGATTCTTTATATTATTCATCATACTTCCGACTGAGACAGACATGGATTATAGCTCTGCGGGTGTTCCGATTGATCTCGAGCCGCGTTTCCATTCCTTTTAAATATACAATTCCTTGGTTCTAAGTAGAACTGTCCAAATCAGTTCTAGGTAGAACTGACCAAATCAGTTCTAGGTTAGAACTGTTCTAGCTAGAACTGACTAAAAGGTGTCAGGCTGACAGTTCTACGTACTGTCCTAGAACAGTTCTCCTGACAGATTCTGACAGATTTCATGAGAGGTTAGAAGTGATCTCCACTGCATGTCATTATAGACAAAAGGGTGCGTTTGTGCGTGTGTAAATCTGGTTTAACCCAACCACATTTCGGTTTTTACAGACACCACCGATGAACAAATGTGTTCTCATTTCAGTAAAAACTTTTCCCGTTTTACAGAAATGTAAGTGTAACAATACCCAGAAGCTCTTAAAACTCTTATAAAAAAATCACGAGTTCAACTAATATATCACCAGTGGCCTTAGATCTAAAATTGTTATTAGTTTTGGTAATAATAGGTAATTTTTGAGATGCTAAAATTGGTTTTATTTATATTGCATAAAAAGTTTTTGCCATCTAAAGTTATTCCTCTTTCCCCGTTGAAAATGGACATGTACATCTACCTATTCTATTTGAAAATGTTGTAAATTTATCGGCATGCCTCTAGCGCTTATACTTTTAATATATGTATTATGAACTTGAAATCTTTTTCTCTGTAACGTGCCCTGCAAATGTCTGTGCATTGGCCATTTAGGATACCATATTCGATTTATAAACTACTGAATTAAGCTACATTTGTTTTGTAATTTAATTACGTTTTTTTGAAGTTACAATAGGTGTTTATGGTAAATATAATTCTTTTTTTCCTTCTTTGTAGGTCGATCATATTAAAAAATGGACACCGGAAGTTTTATTTTTCACAGAAAAGGTTTTAGCCCACCTAGTGTAAATGTCAGTGGTTTTGGTTGGTCATCTTTTTTCCTATTCATTCCTTTGTGGTAGTTGACCCTGGTTTTCACATTTGTGTGCGTCTCTGTAGACTTTTTCGAGGTTAATATGATATAACCACACATTCGTTGTTGAAGGGTTTTGCGATGAACCTAAAACATTTATGTTCCGGTACTGTGGTTTGAAGGATACATGTTTTAGCACACCCGGTCAATTTTGAGCACAAGGCATTGTGTCTATCCGGCGATCAATTTTGACTTCTGTGACTGTATATTTGCATGAAGTACGGTAATTAAACATTAATTTGTAAAATTTGCGAAGTACAATTTCTGTTTCTCCTGCTTCTTTTAATCAAAGCGGAGTAATGTATTTATAAAGGTTACTCGGGAACACGTGTATTTGTTTACTTTAAGCACGTGTGTTCAAATCAAAACATGTTTATGTTTAATTTGATTAGGCAAACCTGTTTAGGTAATATTTATCATGATAATTTCATGCTATAATTTAAGCACTAAATTACAGTATTATATTCTAGAATTGTCATTCGAAGTTCGCCTTTCCGACAGTACAGTATCGTTTCGTGAATTTGTCAACTAGTAAAATGTCTGAATCGTCTCCACGTCTAGATTTGAACGAAGACCTATTATACTTCTTGCAGGAGATATACCGCAACCTAAGATTTCTACAGCAGCTGAAAAGTCGTCTGATTTGGTTGATACCGTTGAGCTCTTCAAGACCATCTTAGACAACAAATTAGGAGAATTGAAGTCAGAATTCATCCAAGAGCAAGACAGCCTTAAAAGAAAGATTAAGGAAAACGTCTCTTTAAAGTTCAAGGGTGAAGGTAATAGAATCCAATACACTTTTAACGAGGATTTACTTGAAACTGTAAACAAACTGTCTAAATTCATCCCATCCTCAAATACGCAAGCCTATATATTGGTTCTTGACCTTACAGACAAGCTAAAAGGCCGTAACAAGAAAGTTCTTATTGATGATTCTTCCCCTGCTGGGTGGAGAACCGTAAAGGAATACGAAGCCAATGCCGTGGTATCAGATTCTGAAGATGAGAAAAAGATACGCTAAGCTGAAACCAGAGCTAATCGTACAACTAAGGAGAAGTCAAAATCTCGCCAGCAACCTTACCCTAAGAATCCGCCTCGTCAACAACCTGCAGAATCTTATAGTAACCCTGCTTATGCTCAGCATTATACCAACGTACTCAGCAGCCGCCTTTTCGTGGGAGATTCGCAAGGCGTGAGCCTTGCTTACTCGACATGTGCCACTACTGCAAGCAGAAAGGCCATCGGAGAAAGAACTGTCCACTTCTCGCCAGTTTCAGGTCATCCAACAGCAGCGCCACAACCTACCAGAAGTCGTAAAGAAGAGCCTGCACTTCACTCTTCAGCCGTTGTGAATGATAAATATTTAGATAATGACCAATTTTCAGTATGTTTTCATGATAAAGATCATATAAAATCTTTTCTAAAACAAGTTCAATTTTTTGAAAATTGTCAGTCATACGACAATTTCAAAGGGGTGAAAGGTAGATTAGCTAGTCACGTAAAGTATTGGGAAAATATGTAGGTGCTTGTCCTTTTGTGCTTGATACAATCAAGAATGGTTATGTTATTCCATTTATAGATACACCTTTTAATATGTATCACAAAAATAATAGATCAGCACGGCAGAATACTGAGTTTGTCACAAAATCAATTGAAGATTAAGTGCAAATAGGTTGCGTAATAAAAGTGCCTTTCCAACCATATGTGGTAAATCCATTGAGTGTTGCTACTCAAAAGTCCGGTAAAAACGACTTATTTTAGATATGAGTCAATTGAATGAACACATAAAGCGCGAAAAAAATTCCAGGACTGGAAGATTGCTTAACAATATTTTGACAAAAATATGTATCTGTTTAAATTTGACCTTAAGTCTGGTTATTTTCACATCGACATCTCTCCATAGCAACATACTTTCTTAGGTTTTCAGTGGGAAGGTCAATTTTATTGTTATACCGTTTTAGCCTTCGGAATTACTACTGGTCCGTACATTTTTACCAAATCATCAGTGTTTAAGGCCACTAGTAAAATTTTGGCGTGAAAACGGTAAAAAAGTTGTTTTGTATTTAGATGATGGATTTGGCATGAGTCCAGATGAAAATACTTGTTATGAGCAGTCGTCCTTCGTGAAAAGGTCTTTGATTGATGCTGGTTTCTTTATAAATGAGGAGAAGTCTGTATTCAAACCTGTTACCGAGTTAGAATGGTTGGGAATAGTATGGAACTCGAAAGAATACTATTTGTCTATTGCTCAACGTAGAGTTGACGATTTAATTTCCTCATTAAATGTCATTTTGGCTAATTTTCCTTATATTACAGCAAGATCTTTAGCTCAGCTCGTAGGCAGAATTATTTCTATGACTCCCGTAATCGGACATATAGTGAAATGCACAAAGCTCCACCTGGAGAGAATTTAAAGCAATAGAGTTAGCCCTTTTTTCTTTTAAAAATAGTTTCACAGGAACAACTATACAGTGGTTTGCTGACAATCAAAATTGCGTCAAAATTGTTAATTCGGGAAGTATGAAAGAAAATCTTCATATAGCAAAATCGATTTTTTCATTTTGCATTCAGAAAGGAATATCAATTGATATTCAATGGATTCCCAGAAAAGAAAATGAAAAGGCTGATTATATCAGTAAAATGGTTGATTTCGAGGACTGGGGAGTCACATATATATTTTCAATTTTTTAAATGATATGTGGGGTCCTTATTCGATTGACAGATTTGCTAGTGTTGAAAATAGAAAAGCTTTGAGATTTAATTTCTTATTTTGGCAACCTGATTCTGAAGCAGTTGATGCGTTTTCTCAACTTTGGACCAATGAAAATAATTGGCTGGTTCCACCAATTAATCTTGTGATTAAATCTATTAAACACATAGCATGTAAAGCTCAAGGCACGTTAGTTGTGCCTAAGTGGACTTCGGCTGCATTCTGGCCAGTGATATTCGATAAACATTTGATTTATCAAGATTACGTAAAAGATGTTATTGTGTTTAAAAATACTGATGGTATTTATGAACAAGGTTCTAATAAGAATACGATATTCGGAGTTGAACCGTTTGGTTTGCCAGTTTTGGCTGTTTTGCTTGATGCGTCTTAGACGGCCCTAATATATGTAAATATATTTTAGCAGGCATGGTCTGTGTGTGACATGGCCCTAGTATATGTATATATATTGTAGCAGGCATGTTTTTTTATGTTGACACGGCCCTAGTATCGATAATAATATTGTAGCAGGCATAGTCAGTTTTTGACAGTACATGGCCCTAGTATCTGCAATGATATTGTAGCTGGCGTGGTAATATTGAATATATTATATTTTACTCCGTGTATAGATATTTGAAATATGCGAAGAATTCGTTCTCTGTATATGTATATAAAATATAATGGCAATGTTACGTTTTTCAGATATTTTTTCAGTAGGACAGTGGTCAGAGTTTAATTTACAAGTTGCCTCTAATAATGATCTGAGCAGTTTGTTCAACAAGTTACCAGATTTCCTACTTTCATCCAAGGCTGAGAGTACTCAGAAGAAATATAGATATGCCTTCAATTCATGGTGTAAGTGGACTAGTCATTATTCTTTTTCACCACTGCCGGCATCTCATTTGCATATTTCATTATATTTAATTCATTTGTCTGAAACTGCAAAATCTGTATCTAAATTAAATGATGCTTTTTACGCCATAAAATAGGCACACAAATTAGCTGGCGTTGCTGATCCTAGTGATAATAATCTAGTTGCATCTGTTCTTGAAGGGACTCATAGAAAAATAGGTCATTCAGTTATTAAAAAAGAACCTACAACACCACATATTTTGAAAAATATTGTATGTAAATATGCTAATAATACTTGTAATTTAAAAGATGTCAGATTAGCATGTATGTGTTTATTAGCTTATGCTGGTTTTTAAGATTCTCCGAGTTAGCTAACTTGAGAAGGTCTGATATACAGTTTTTCCCTACTTACCTTACACTTTATTTAGTCAAGAGTAAAACTGATTTATATAGGGAAGGGAGAGATGTTGTCATTTCAAAAACAGGGAATGTTACATGCCCGGTAGATGTACTTCAGCGTTATCTAAAGTTAGCTATCATTCCGGAAGAATGTAATGAATTCATTTTTAGATCAATTTGTTATTGTAAATCTTTGACCATATCGTCGTGTGAATATTATAGTGATGTATGTCAATTTTTTTCAAAATTTGACCTATGTGTACTACTATCTCCCTATACATCTATATCTCTGAATTTTGCTCCGTTTAGGCCATATAAAATACTTTTAGAATGATCTATCTCCACATCTTTAATATTTGAAAAAGTTATACTGATATATGTGTCATCCAATGAAAATGTTTGGATTCGGGTCACATGACATAAGCTAGCAAATGGAAAAGTTTGAAGCCATGACAGAAAAGTAAGTTATATTTTAGCTTTTTAGTTCAATTCTTTTTCTTAAAATCATTCTAATAATGAAATACTAGTGTTTAAATGTGTATTAACTAAGTGATATAAACATATTTCTGAAGAAAAAGAAAGAGATTAAAGTATAAAGCATGATATATGAAGATACAACATTTTAAAACTTTCATTTTCCAAGTTAATTTGGAGATACATCATTATAATCTTATTTTTACAAAAACACCAATTAAGAATTAATTATACATTTTGATTATTTTATAGGGATAACTGTCATTTGATGTCAATCTTAAACCTACCTGATGTTCCTCTGATAAGGATATTTTTCTTCTTAGATCTAGAAGATCTCGTGCTTGTAGTAAATAGAGTTTGTACCACCTAATTAAATCAACACCTATCTTGTGGAGAGTATTTGAATTTTATTGGCCTCAAACAATAAAGGAGAAAGACTTACCTTACATATTAAGACACTCAAAGAGCTTCAGAGTTTTCAATATTGGATATTGTACTTACACAGGCCGTCTTTCTGTGTTAGATTATAGTTTTATATCAAATTTAAGCTGTGCAAGAAAACTCACCTGGTTAAATTTAACTAGAACTTCAATATCTAGCACATGCTTTCTACAGTACCTACCAAATCTTGAAATTCTTGATCTTTCAGAGTGTGATAATCTGAATGACTGTGATTTTCATGTAGTATCGCAGTGTCATAAACTTCAAAACTTATATCTCTCATTTAATAAAGTAAACCCAAAGACAATCAAAGATATTGTTTCGTGTATACCACAATTAGAAATTTTAGATATATGTGGTATATTTTTGAAATTTTAGAAGTGACATCAATTCTTGATCAGTGTTACTGGACACTTATGTCTATATACCTTAGTCTTGATTCATCTGTGAATGAAGAGGACTTACACAGGGAGATACACTTTAATTACACAGACCTTTCCTATCACATATATAAACCAATATTTAATAATTAACAATGGATTCTAATAACAATAATTCTGAAGAGATTTACACAGTATCCAATGATCAAGAATTAGCTTCTATAATTCAAAACAGTGATGACCACTGCACTATTATAATAGTCGATGAAACCACAATTTTCAGTTTACAGATTCAGTTGTAAACAATATATCTGAAACCCATGTTAACAGAAGTTTTGATTTAAATGAGGAACATAACACTGAACATGTTTATGCAAATGTACAGATTCTAAATCCTACAACCAGTTCTACATGTTCTAATGAATTTCAAAGTGATTCAACTGATAACATTATATATACTGCAATAGCATTACCTAATGAAAATGAAACCATAGTTTCAAGAAATGCAGAAGATTTTGATACAATTGAACAAATTGATGAAGTCTCAAGTCATCAAGGTGAAGGTAATGTTAACAATACAACAGGGAAACAAAATGTAGAAAAAATAGAAGAGCAAAATGAAGACACAATAGAAGAACAAAATGTACAAACAAGTTGTGATACAAATGCAAATGATGAAACGATGAGAAGTAGAAAAAGGAAAAAACAATCGGAATTATGGAAACAAAATCTTAGGAAAAGAAGACGTTAGTCAGGTATGGAATATAGAAATATTAGGGGTAATACACAGCGAAAGAGAGAAGTTAAGAAAGGAACGAAGGACTGTAATGGTGGATGCAGATTTAAATGTAGTAAAAATATATCAGAAACTGAAAGGAAAGCGATTTTTAAAACTTTTTGGTCATATAGCGATTCCGAAAAAAATGCATTTTATGGAAATAATATTGAAAAGTTACAGAAAGAAAGGAAGCGAACAAACAAAGAAATTTCAAGGAAACAATTTACATACAAGTATCATATACCTAAGGAGTGTGGTAAAATTCGTGTTTGTAAAGAGTTTTTTCTTACAACTCTAGATATAAGTGGCCGTAGGATTCAGTGGTTTTTTGATAAAAAGTCTCCACAGTTTTAGGACAAAAGAGGAAGACATGTTAAAAGGAAAACCATATAAATTCATTTCCTCGAATTGACTCCCATTATTGTAGGTCTTCTGTAAAAAGACAATACCTTGATCCGTGTTTGTCGGTAGCAAAAATGTATGAGCTTTACGTTTTAACTTGTAATGCTACAGGTGTAATTCCAGAAAAATATCATACATATAAAAACATATTTAATTTGGAATTTAATTTGGGTTTCCACACTCCCAAGAAAGACAGATGTGATCATTGTGAGGAGTACAAATCCAATAAGTTGATCAATCAAGTTAGTGAAGATTTAAATATGAAGTATGAACTTCACATAGTTTGAAAATCTAATTCCAAGGTGGAAAGAGATAACGACAGAAGTTCCAACAAGGCAGTTCTTTATGTATCCCGTCATAATTTGAACCACACTATTATTTTATTTATTAATATTACTTTTACTGCTAAGTCTGTTTTTTGTGATATCCATTTTACGTGACTCTGTATTTATGTATCTCTTTATACTTTGAACGACAAAATTATTTTATGTCTACCTGTGCGAATTTCAAACGCGCGATTTTACGCCAGTACTTAAAACCTTTCCATCCTTTATAGGTGGATTTTACATAGATAAATAAAATCGTATGATATAAGCATAATAAGGATGTTAAATTTGATGTATGCTCTTTTTGTGCTTCTTCGTAAAATTTGTTTGTTTTTATAGTGATTAAGATGATAACACAATGTTGACTGCTGTAACCCTAATTTTGACAATTTTACCAATTGTGTCTGTTTGTTTTGTTCACGCATCGTTGTCAATATAGTGGAATTTGATGCGACTGTCATACAAGTGAGAGGTTTGGCTAGCCATAAAACCAGGTTCAATCCACCATTTTCTACTTAAGAAAATGCCTGTACCAAGTCAGGAATATGACAGTTGTTATCCATTCGTTTGATGTGTTTGAACTTTTGATTTTGCCATTTGATTGAGGACTTTCCTTTTTGAATTTTCCTCGGAGTTCAGTATTTTTGTGATTTTACTTTTTGCTATGACATGGAAAATGTTATAACTTGTCCAAGGGCAAATATTTCATTTTTTTTTTACAAAAGAAAATTGAATGTGTTTAACTTAACCGGTCATTTGTCCTTAAATAAATGTGCATATAATGCAGTATGGTCAGAACACATAGCAGGCAGAGGTGCCAATGAAATTTCGAGTGCCTTACTCAAAATTTTAGAAAAAGTGCTTGAAGATTTTCCTACTTTAGAAACCATAACGTTATGGTCTGACTCTTGCATCCCCCAGAATCGTAACTCTATAGTCGTTAGTGCATTGCAGCATTTTATGAGAAGTGACAAATCATATTCACTCAAGTCTGTAGAACACAAATTTTCTGAGCCAGGCCACTCATCTATTCAAGAAGTTGACTGTGTACACAGTCATATTGAGAAAGCATTGAATCTTAGCGAGATTTTTAGTCCTGTCAGTTTTTTGCGAATGCTGACAAGAGTTCGTAAAAGATCAATGAAAGTGATTCAATTACAGCCTGAACACTTCTTTAATTTCCAGGCAGCTAGTCGGACATTTAAATATAACTCTGTACCCTTTACTAAGATAAAGTATATAAAGTTAGAAGTTGAGAAACCGTTACAAGTTTTGTATAAGGTATCATTTTCTGATGAAAGTTTCAAAGAGGTTTCCATTGTTGCACAGAATACAAGAAAAAAACAGAAAACTGTTGTCATGCCAAAAATTAATATGCTGATCAAATCAACTTATTGTCAAAGGAAAAAGTCAAAGATTTGAAAGACATGTTTAAGTATATGCCTCTCGATAACAGAAAGTATTATGAGGCTGTTTTCAAGAGTTACAAGTAAGCTACAAGACGTAGACTCATTATTGCATTGTCAGTTTACGATGTTAGCAGAATTATCGTCTGAAGAGACTTCAGGTATGCTGGACCTTTACGTCCTGAATGGTTTTTGTGTTTCAGTTTTTGTTTAAACCTTTTTAATTATTCTTTACCACAAATGTAAAAGTTTAGAGGAAAACTGTTGCATGTTGAAGAGGTAATAATTTTGAGTGTCGTTGTTTTCAAAATGCTCATTCACTGGGTTGACTGTTATTTACTTTTTGGTTTTGAGAACTAACATTGAATAAACCAACTGTTTGTGATAATTGTTTTTTTTTTACATATTATTTGTTATTTGTTTTGGTTAAATATACGAGAGGTATTTCTTTTATTTCTTTTTGCCAAGATTTTCCACGATTATGCTTTATATTTTGTATTGAAACAATTTTGTTGTGCGTTCAAATAAAAGATTCTATCTTCATCACTTAATGTTTTTCCAGTTAATTATCATTCTTGACAAATCAAGAATATACGATGATAAAAGATATACATAAAAATGATATTTTTGAATCCTTTAAATTCTTATTCTTCAATGCATTCGTAGTTTACTGGTATAATATTATAATGTTATAAGTCCAGTACCATTTTAATTCTTGTAAAATATGTGACCAAAAGATAAAAATGTTCTATCTCCAAATCCAAATTGTTTTTTTTATTTAAACAGAGTGTGTTAGTCAATATCGGTAACAAGAAAACATCAACATTCATCAATTTAAAAAACACAATAAATTAATCATCGCTCTTTCATTGCTCCTTGGTAGAATAGCAGTCATTACAATTTCAGATGGAGTTATCTCCATTTTCAGAAATATGGACATAGAACACTATTAGATTCACACGACGATATACAAACTTAGAAAGACTATTCATATTTCCTACACTAGAGCCAGAGAGTAATTGTTATCAGCACTTGACAGTTTAGGTCTTGATAAAAGACAGTTTGGCTTACACAGTTTGAGGTCAGGAGGGGCTACTGCCGCGGCAGAAGCTGGAATAGACGATCGGTTGTTTAAGAAACACGGGAGATGGAAAAGTGATAAAGCCAAAGATGGCTATGTTAAATAGAGTATACAACACAGGTTGTCAGTCTCTAAAAATTTAGGCTTGTTATATTTTATTATTACAATTTTTTTTATTGTTTTCAATTTCTATATGTCCCTTTCTTTATCATTCGAAGCTTTCTGTGCTGTCGGGGCGAGCTGATAACCAAATAACGTGTTGATTATTTCTTTATAAATGATGTATGTTCGTTTGAAGTATTGGATAAGAACATAATATAAATTGGTAGTTGATAATCAGATCCAAAGTTGAAAATCTCCTTAAAAACTTTGATACATTCCGCTCTACAAACTTTGGGTTGACTGGGTATATAAAAATATACTGATAGTCATTTCTAGGATTTCCCTGTCCGACAACTTTGCCAACACCGCTGTGCAGGATGTATAAATACGAAGCCACGTCAAGTCGGATTGGGGACTTTAAAGGGAATCAGTTATTGTAACAATTTATATTGTCATTTTTGTGATTTCGATAAATTCGAGATATGTTATAGATAGAGGTAACATTTTTGGCAAATCACTAAAATATAGGTTTCCATTCTTTTTTGTGGCTGTCCCAAGGTAGGAACCTCTGGCCTTTGTTAGTCTTTTATGTTTTTAAACTTTTGGTTCATTTTATGTTTCAGAGTTTTGTGTGACGTCCATTTTCGCTGAACTAGTATACATTATTGTTTAGGGGCCAGCTGAAGCTCGCCTCCGGGTGCGAGATTTTCTCGTTGTATTGAAGACCCATTGGTGGCCTTGGGCTGTTTTCTGCTCTTTGGTCGGGTTGTTGTCTCTTTGACACATTCCCCGTTTCCATTCTAAATTTTATTGTTTTCGATAAAATGAAATAAATTGAATTTGAAAATTAAGAGCTTTTGTAATTCATTGAAATATTTTGACATTTAAAAGCTACAATGTAAAAGAAATGCTGGGAAGCGAAACATTAAATTTCATGACATCAGTAGTGTTTCACTTGAATTTTCGTATTACATGCACAAAATAAATAATATATTGAGCAGATTTACAAATTCTTCATTGTATTTTTTCTTATATTTGTAACTTGATGAGTCGTCATTCATTGTGATTTTTAAAAATAAATACATACAGTATGTCTTACTGTGTTTGTTTTAAGGATGTACTTAGGTGAAATTAAAAAATCTTTTAAAATTGATACTTTAAGTCAGAAGAACATTAGTTAAGGAACAAAATAAGCTATAAATATTGATAGGTTATGGAGCTCCTTTTTGAGATATATAATTTTTTTAAATGGCGTGAAAAGGCTGACTCGGACTTTTACCTTATATTTAGCATTGGCATTAATAGGGTCTCAAATCGTAAGAAAAAAATCTACAATCAGCTGAAATTTTGGTAATGACCTTTTTATGAGCTATTGAAGTCTTCTATGAAAAGAAAAGTTGGTGATATGGGGCCAAATATTTTACCCTGTATCGTAGGAAAAAATCCAAGATGTCCGAACATCTGACAAAAATTCGTAAACCTCACCTGAGTACATCATTCAAGTAGAATCAAGAAATTGTACTTGTAAGTGCCGGCGTTTCACCAACTGTCGCCTTTGTGGGAGAATCACTTTCGTTTAACGAAGTCTATCGCAAAATTCTTAATGCAAGCCCTGATAGAGCATAAATAACCAACATATGTGACAAATCAACTACTTGTATTTCATTTTCATTTAAAACCGACAAAATATTCTTTTTATAACATATTTTGTGCAGATGTTATTTTTAAAGTTTTGAAGTCCTGAATCTATAAGATACTACATGTATAGGTTATTACGACAATATCATGATCAAAATTAGTAAACTCGTTCATCATCGCGTTAACAATACCTTCCATAAAACTGTCATGTCTCCTCTTAAATCCGATGCCTCGTGTGAAGAGGGAACGGCAGGCAAAAGATATGCCATTATCCAACATTACTCGAACTCCGAGCCGACCATTCTAACTACTAAATTTAATGTCCGCAGTAAATATAGATTTTCAAATCTTTGGCTTTTTCCAGCCGGGGATTGAACCAAACGAACTCCTTCACTTGGGGCAAGCACGGTGCAATGAGACCATGGAGGAAACTGAAAGCTGTTGGGACAAGACATTTACTCTGTTAACACCAGTACTATACAGACAATTATATCTGCACAGGAACAAGTACAAATCTTATATAATCCAGTTTAAAAGAATGATGAAAGTTAC
This sequence comes from Mytilus coruscus, assembly GCA_017311375.1. Classification (NCBI taxonomy): domain Eukaryota; kingdom Metazoa; phylum Mollusca; class Bivalvia; order Mytilida; family Mytilidae; genus Mytilus; species Mytilus coruscus. The sequence continues at coordinate 64,346,562 of CM029595.1, forward strand.
CTAAATCAAGCTTAAAGTCCCCATAAAAATACATTTAACTATTGTGACAGACACCCTGATATCAACCACTGTACATAGAAATTCCAAGTAGATTATTCATACAGTAGCGGAATTAACACTTCAATGTCGTCTGCATCTTTCAAAGTATATCTTTTAAAAAAAGGTTATTGAGTGTTTTTGATGTTCGCCATACACTGCTTTCTTTGCAGTAAAGGGATAAATTAGCGATTTATCCGAAAACCCTTTCCCTATGGAAATGTCAATCACCGGATTGTGTACCCTATCTTCAACATGAAAATAAATATATCATATGATCTTGTAATCTATGTCGTTATTAAAGAGTTATATGCTTTCTATTGTCTGTTATTCTATGTACCTTTTTGTTATTCTGCTGATCTAGAATCAAAAGTGGGTTGATATTTAAACAAGAATGTGTCCCCAGTACACGGATGCCCCATCCGCACTATCATTTTCTATGTTCAGTGGACCGTGAAAATTGGGGAAAATCTCTAATTTGGCATTAAAATTTAGAAAGATCATATCATAGGGAACATGTATTCTAAGTTTCAAGTTGATTGGACTTCAACTTCATCAAAACTACCTCGACCAAAACTTTAACCTGAAGCGGGACGAACGAACGAACGGACGGACGGACGCATAGACCAGAAAACATAATGCCCATAAATGGGGCATAAAAAAACCCCGCAACATGTTCATGTGCTTGTCACAAGTCAGAAACCCCGTCAGTGGTTGACTAGGGTTAAATCTTATTTTTTGTTTGTTATTTGGATATTTTCTTACCAATAGTTTTCGTCTAATTTGTTCCCGACTTTTACAGATACGGGACGATTTAGAACTTGTACATAACAGACAACTGTCTATTTTTGAAGATGTTTGTTGATTTGTAGATGTTTTATAACTATTTGTGTCTTTTGATTGCTGTTTTATTATAGAAGTAAATGCTGCGGGTTTAAAAAAAATATATATATATACGAAATGAAAGCTTGTGACCATCACATTTTGCATGAAGCACGGATAATTTCATAAGCACAGCTTTCAATTCTTATATTTACAGATATAAAAACATATGTTATTAACATTTGGATCTGAAAGTTAAACTTTAAAAAAAAACTTCGGCAGAATTTTTCAAGTGAGATGAAAGCAGTATCATTACACGTAAAATCAATTAAAATGCGTCATATAGACGAAATTGGTACATGACGATGTTGATTTCAAAGTAGATAGCTCGTAAAAATTTTAATATTTATCAAAGTTCAATCCTTGTTATACATGTATAATCAATAAAAAAAAATCAGCATATGTATAAATTGAACACCTACTGTGAATTTAGATACTTTTACCCCACATCTTTTTTATTCATACATCAAGCAAAAAGCCAAGGGTCATACATGTGCGACTCATCATCTTATTTATATGACATGACTTATTAAAATCACCAACACTATTTTAAGAGTAGAACCTATAGTATTTATGAATGTTATTAATCTCAAGGACATTCAATTTTAAGGACAAAAGATTTAAATTCAATAACAAAGACTTAAAACTATATCCATATGGAAAAAATTGAACAATTTATAAGCATTAGATTTTTTATATATTTGTTTAAGAAATAGATTAGTGCATTACACCACAAGCTTTGACTCGATTTCAAATGAGACTACGCTTACATTATTTCGTTCAATTTATGTTAGATAAATGGACAGTAGGTTTATGTAATTATCTTTCTATACATAATTAAATATTGGAAAAATAACGAAGTTCATAAATTGTAATTCCAAAATTACAAGGTTGCTGTTGGAGACTCCAACGCAAATAAATCTAATAAATGATGTTTTTTTGTTCTTTTTTTCAATAAAAGTAGATTAATCAGTAATACTATGATTAGAAATTGGAAAAAGTTGGGCGATTTTCAATTCCTTTACGCCTTAAGGTTAAATATTTGATATAGCCATGTTGAAAAAAAAAACAGTATTCGAAACACAATAGACTTTTATAAACATAGGGTGTTTCAGATATAGCGATATAGAATTTCAGTTTAGATATCTGGGACTGTAACGAAATTAGTTCTTATAAAATGTTCAACAAAATATCCCTCTTGTCTATCTGACAAGGATGAAAAACTTTGTCCTGCCTTTTTTTAGTTGTAATCTTTGTCCTGCCTTTTTATTTTTTACTCTATTCGGTCCTACCTTTTTTTTTACTAGTTTATCCTGAATTTTTTTACACAAACTGTCATCCTGCCTTTTTTTTAACTCAAAACTCCTGTCCTGCCTATTTTTTCAAATTTCATCCTAGCCCCCCATAAAATCAAATGGTAGCTCCCTAATAAAACAATTGACACAGTGACAATCCGACCGCGCTGCTACCATTGTAACGAAGTATAAGTTCTTTAGATTGTCAAGCGGCCAATGTTGTACAAAACTAAAAATTTAAATATAGATTTAATAAACAAAACAAAAATAAAGTTAATTTATCATAAATGAAATAATGAAACGAATAAACACAAATGTAACTAAATAAACACACACAAAACGGAACTTGATACAATGTTATGAAATAAACAAAATGGAAGTTAATGATTTCACAGTCTTCACACCATTAATTCTGACATGATTATTATACATTCTGAATTTGGAAATTTATGGAACAAGAAATGAATTCACATCATCTCATCTGCGTAAAAAATAAAGCAGTAAACATGTATACATAATTTCAATTGTGAAATCTAGAGCATTTTGTGAATTAACCTGAATTCCTTAAATACAAGATGTAAAGATTACACCCCACCCCCCATACAAAAGAGAATAAAAATATATAACCTTTTACCATACACAATAGTAATAACTATAATTATTACATTTGTCTAACAGAATGGAGCGTGAAAAAGATAACAAGGTTCAATCTTGTTCACAAGACCCAATAAGAGGACAGTGAGTAACACTTTTCTGTGACGTAATGAAGGGACCTGTTAGTGTTGCTGCAGTTATGATTACATATATGAGAGGCGAAAGATACCAAAGGGACATTCAAACTCATAAGTCAAAAATAAACTGACAACACCATGGCTAAAAAAGAAAAAGACAAACAACAGTACACAAAACACAACATAGAAAACTAAAGACTGAGCAATACGAACCCCACCAAAAACTGGGGTGATCTAGAGTATTTTGACATATTTTTAGCCTTTATCCAAGTCGATCTAAAAAAACACTAGACGGGGAAATGGTGACTTAAGGAAGGAGAGGAAACATGCTCTCCCAATCTTTGATTTATATCTAACGAAGTCATATATTCGCTTGCTTGAACGTCTTTGCTGGTCTCTAGGGTTGCTGAATAACAATCAGTGAACACAAAATAGTGTATTATATAGATATATATGTCAAATAATTGCTTGAAAAATAATGTCATCTCGAGAAATAAGGAATACAAAAGAGATGTAAAATGCAACTATCAAGGACTCAGTCTGTCACAGTTAAAAGACGGAAGACAATCCTCGAGTTTAGTGAACTAATTATCTATATGCGATAGAACGTCTTAAATCTGAATATTTACTTGTGGACAGCCTGTCTTTCTAAGTATAAATGTAGCGCGGGCAAATCTATATAAATGCATTTACGCTCAAATAACATTGTAGCCGTCAAAAGGAATATAGAACCTTAGCCTTAAAGTAAAAAAAAAAATAGCAGTATTGCTATTTAATTATCTCTTTTAAAGCAAATTTAAGCAGTATTAATTTTTCTAAATTAATAATATAACAAAACGAATATGTCAAGATTTATGTATACAAATTAATAAATAATTTGTCTTTAAACATATGTATACATGTATAGTTTGGTGTCATGTCGGGTGTAAATTGAGAAATATGAATAAAGTTTTTTTTCTACTAAACGTTTCATACGACGAAGACGGATCTTAAAATGACAGAACAAGATATTTTATAATATTTATCCGGTTTAACGACATTTGAAGTTATTTTTAATAATCTGAATATGACGTGATGTCAAAAAGTAATATCCTGAATTAAGTTTAAGTAGCCAAACGAACGTCACATTTTAGACATTTGTTTTACATAATTTACAATTTTCATTTATACTTTCTATATATTAACCAGTTTATACTCGAATATATTAGGTAGGTTATAATTTACCAATTTCTTGAGGATAGGCGATAAATCTAGATAGATATAAGTATGGATTATTTATATACTGAAGTGGTTTTATTGTTGGGAAATAGACAACTGTAAGGGGACTCTAAAAGACACAGACCAGCTGCGATCAAACTGCATGATAGGAAAAATTCAATGTTGAACACTCCCCGACTTTCAAATGAAAGAACTCCAGTTATAGTTTCAGTGAAAACGGAACATCTTGGCACGAGGAAAGGCTGACTTAGTTATGTAATATGAAACATTCGATTCTAGAATACACAGATATAATCATCAATGTAATAGTGTGAAAGGACAGAAATGTCTAACCTAACATACATCAACAATGTGACAAGAAATATCAATGACAGCAAGGCATCAATATTACAGAAATTAAACGATGACGAGGCTGCGCTACTCCTTCCTGTTATTGTTTATCTTTTCATTCTTATGTCAGCAGGAATTGTCGGGAATCTAATAGTTCTATATATTTATAAATTTAGATTTCGGAGATCAAGTTCTCGAGCTTTTATACTATGTCTCGCCATATTAGATTTAATTACGTGTTTGTTTGGAATGCCTTTCCATGTGATCGATATGAACTTTCCATACTTGTTTATCTGGGACGTGCCGTGTAAAGTTCTCTACTTTCTTCTGTCGTCAACAATACATGCGTCTACATTTATATTGGTTCTGATATCAATTGAACGGTACAGAAAGATATGTCTTCCTTTTGAAAAACAAATTTCAGACATCGGAACAAAAGCAATATGCACTGGATGCATTTTAGTTGCGTTCGTTCTATCTACGCCGGTATTATTCCTTTATAGCGTTGCATCGTTCGATACTGGTGTATCTAATATAACCGGTTATGAATGTTATATATCCAATGATTACACCGATAGCATATTTCCGTTGATATATGATGTAGTGACTATTATTTTATTTGTTGGTTCAACAGGTACCCTGACCGTTTTGTACACTCGCATTGGAATAAAAGTTTGGCGAAAAGGGACATTTCAGGGAAACAAAACTAAATGTAAAAATGGAAGACAAGCCTCGGAACACTCAAAGCAATCTCAAATGGAAAAAGTAATTGAAACATCATTCTCTAATAAAGCAGAACAGCCATCTCAGCTTCCGGTAAACAATAGAAATACCTTTGACGAATATTCGAATATTTTAATAAATTCTCCCAAGCTTAGGAAAGATTTAGGCAAGAAAACTGAAACGCGGATGGATATAAGACGATCAAGTTTAAGACTGAAATGGCCTGAAAGCAAACGGTCAAGTGCAAGAAGGAGTTTTCGGGCAAGCTTTTTTTCAGGAAAATCAATTTCGGAAGAAAGTAGTTCAGAATCGTTCACGTCAACGCTTGAGCGGAAATCAAAATTTGTGCGCGAAAGAATACGAATGACAAACAAGTTTTCAAAGAAGCAAAGACGTTCTTTGCGCATAACAGGAATGCTGTCGCTTATTACTGTAGTCTTCGTTATCAGTTTTTTGCCATATTTAGTTATATCAATTATGAATGGTCTCGATGAAAAATTTTGGGAGAAGATGACTAACAATAAAATTATAATTTACAACTTCCTTTTGCGGACATATTTCATAAACAATATGGCTAACCCTATAATATACGGATTTCTTGATGAAAAATTCAGATCTGAAGTACGAAAGATGTTCAAGTGCTGTTAAAATAACATTATATTACAGCCAGACCTGCTATAAAGGTCACCACTATTAAGGAACCTATCTTGGCATGTAAACCTCTTCATGTGCCATTGGTGTTAAACCTATGCATTTTGAACCTCATGTCAAAGGTCACAAATCTTATGAGATCGTTTTTCCTGCTCCCGAGGGTGACCTTTATACACTAGTTTATATTATTGTTAATATGACACAGATTTGTTTTAAATCTCAACAAACTAAGTGTCAATTTTTATTTCTTATTTTTTGCCTATTAAATGTGAACTAAGGAGATTGCCAAGCTCTGGATAAAGACCAGCAATTAAATCGCTGTACTTTGATACATGTGTACTTTGGTTATTATTATTTTTTAGTATATCATGACATTTTGTCTAATATACAGTTACCTTATAACCTCTCTTTCAAAGGGAGGACGTTGGTCTAGTCAGTACTTTATTTAACCACCCTGAGGTATTAGAATGAAGAAAAAAAAGCGTCACAATAGAAATACAAACGTTATCTATAACTAATAGGCATACATATCATCCATTTAGTCTTGACAGGAAATAGCTTATAGTTTTCAAAACTGGACAACAAACTTTTTTTTATACTACCTTAGATATGTTTGCAGTCGTTTTATAGGCCACTTGTTTGAGGAGAGTGTCATCATCTCGTTGTCTGAAAACAATGAGTTTTTACAACAAAATATGCTATTTTAGCTCACCGTTCAAATGTTTATTGGCACACACAATTCGTGGACGAAAGGGGACAGGGGTACAAACTACAAACCTCGTCTTTTCTGCATAATTTAGGTCTCCTTAAATTGTAACTTTGATTTTTTAATAGTCCTATTTAATGCGGGCATGGCTATAAATGGCTTACAAAATCCCAACATGCATTTTCAATTAAGCTTTGTCTTAGCGTTCATAGTTTTCGAGCTTTTAGGAGCTAACTGGTTGAAAATATCAATTTTAAATGTAACACAGAAATTGTAGGTGTATTTCCTAGTACGGAACCTCGTCAGTTGTTTTCTTTAGTTATATCTAAATGTATTTTCGTCACTCGGGCAATTCGGTTTGCTTACAGATCTTTGACAATCTCTACTAAATATAATTATCCCAAATTTTCTAGAATAGATTCGTTTTTGAGCACAACAATGTATAGACATTTGTATATTAATTGAAAAACGTCTGTTGACCATTAAATATTTTTTGGTTTTTTGTTTCATGGGGTTGCTCTCTCATTCACGTACATTTCCCTTGTTTATATTCCATTTGGATAGGTTTTTTTTCGTTGAATCTTGATTTGAGTCTTTTTTTATCATATCCACCCCCTCCAAAAGAAGGTTTTTTGTAGTTGATAGTACCTACAGTATTGTAAACCTCATTTCATTTTCACTTCCCAAATAATTGGAATCCAGCAGTCAAAACTGTGTAAATATAAAAATAAGAAGATGTGGTATGATTGCCAATGAGACAACTCTCCACAAGAGACCAAATGACACAGAAATCAATAACTATAGTCACCGTACGGCCTTCAACAATGCACAAAGCCCATACCGCATAGTCAGCGTAAACATACATTACAGACACCGACAAAGACTCCAACCAAACAAATGTAGTTGATAGTACATACAGTATAGTAAAACATAATTTCATATTCACATATTAAGTAAAATGTATTACTTTCATCAACTACAACACTTTCCAAAAAGTACACATGTTCTATACGTACTATATTCCGCTCACTGTAGTGGGAGTTAATTAAATGAGAAACCGAAAGTTGCAAACTCTTCTAAAAGTCAAGCTATGTCAAAGATTCAAATTAGGGTTTGAAACATTTCCTAATTAGTAAAATAAATAAAATAACGATGTAGTTGAATGTTGTCCCCGTTTTTTTTTTAACGTTTTCAAATTATTTTATTATTTTCTCCTTACCGTACAAAAAAGTAAATACAAAATATCCAGATTGAGTGGCGAAATAAAGTAAGAAGAAATAAAATACAAAACATGTATCTTAACAGAAGTGCTGACTTAAATGGCAAATTTGATAAGGTTCTAACAAAACCTTTAAACAGACTTATTAAGAAGGGATATAGTTACGATACTGTTGTCAGGTCATTAAAGATTGCATATTTTGGCTTTAATAATGATTCACTTATAGGATCTTTGCATCGGAATTAACACATTTATTCTAAAACCAGTTGTTGGCATGACACGGGTTATGTTCTTCTCATATATTTTATGACGGTATAATACTAAACCCCTAACAGGAGGGATTGTGCCTGATATTCATATGATGAAGACATAATCTTTCAATCAGTTTAATTGAGGTCTGGAGCTGGCATGTCAGTAACTGCTAGTAGTCTGTTGTTATTTATGTATTATTGTCATTTTGTTTATTTTCTTTTGTTTCCTTTTCTGACATCGGACTCGGACTTCTCTTATACTGAGTTTTACTGTGCGTACTGTTGTGCGTTTGTTTTTCTACATTGGCTAGAGGTATAGGGGAGGGTTGAGATCTCAAAAAACATGTTTAACCCGCCGCATTTTGCGCCTGTCCCAAGTCAGGAGCCTCTGGCCTTTGTTAGTCTTGTATCATTTTAAATTTTAGTTTCCTGTGTATAATTTGGAGTTAAGTATAACGTCCATTTCACTGAACTAGTATACTTATTTGTTTAGGGGCCAGCTGAAGGACGCCTCCGGGTGCGGGAGTTTCTCGCTGCATTGAAGACCCATTGGTGGCCTTCGGCTGTTGTCTGCTCTATGGTCGGGTTGTTGTCTCTTTGACACATTCCCCATTTCCATTCTCAATTTTATTCTATACAGTATACGTACATTGTCGGATTTATTTTTACGATCTTAATAAAACAGGAAAAACAGCGAATCTTGCCAAGCGAGTACAAAACTGTAATTTATAACATTGCCGAAAAGAAAATTTCAATTCTTGCTTTAAATTGAAATAATAAAATGACACATCCTGGTTGAACACACGCACACACACACAAACGTTACCATGTATTTATTTTAAAGATATTTGTAATGGTATAAAATTGAATTATGTGAAATATATAGAAATAAGAAGATGTGGTATGATTGCCAATGAGACAACTCTCCACCTGTGACCAAATGACATAGAAGTTAACAACTATGGGTCACCGTACGGCCTTCAACAATGAGCAAATCAAATACCGCATAGTAAGCTATAAATGCCCCGAAATGACAAATGTAAAACAATTCAAACGAGAAAACGAACGGCCTGATTTAAGTACAAAACTAATAAACGAAAAAAAATATGATACAGCAACAAACGACAACCACTGAATTACAGGCTCCTAACTCTGGGACAGGCACATACAGAATGTGGAGGGGTTAAAACATATTTGCTGGCGCCAAACCTTCCCCCTAACATAGGACAGGGTGTCACAGTGCGACATAACATCAAACTATAAAAATCAGTTGAAAAGGGTTTCACTCATCAGATCGACACAGAGCACATACAAACCCTAACAAAAACACAAAAGGCACAAAGTACAGATCTGAGAGTACTCGCAGTTCAAGTTAGTTCAAAGCCAATGACAACTAATAAAAAATCATGTGTCTAAAATTAAAAGGTCATTTTTAACTAGAACTGATGGCTAGCACAGATTTGAAAAATGATATATTCGAAAACTTAATTAGGTTATTGAAGAATCAAATTGACAAATTGTCTGCCTTCGTTTCATTTGTTTTCATTTGTTTCTTACATCGATTGCGCGGGAGACATACACAATCTCATTATTTGATTGATTTTAAATAAACCCACTAGGTGTTTATTATCGAGTTTATATAGGTCAGGCATTGACCTTGTTTCTTCAACGAGAGCAATTTACTGACTCTGTACTTATCTCCTTTTGATTGATCATTTCATGAATCTTGAATTGTCTCTGAAACTATCGATTGTGATATGTACGAAAAACTTGAAGGGACATTTTATTGTTAAAATTTTGCATTTCATACTTGTGCATCTTTTGCAGTTTAATCAGTTGTACCGTTAATGTTATTAATACCACTTGATCTTTGGTCAGTTCAACGACTAGAACAGTTCTACGGCTAGAACAGTTCTACGACTAGAACAGTTCTACGATTAGAACTGATTTGGTCAGTTCTACGGCTAGAATTGATTTAGTCAGTTCTATCCATAGAACAGTTTTAAGAACTCTTTGTCTTAAATATAAATAATATAAATAAGTCAAAAGAATATAATATATATTAAAAATTCTCATCTCAGCACTGTTTTAACATTTCTCGTTACGGAAAATGTCCATAACCGTTTCCTCGGTCGCTTTTATAGCGGAAATTTTGTTACGATGGATGGCGATGGAGGAGGGTGGCAAAACAAATAATTTTATGAAATATTTGTACTTACAGGTAAAGAAAATACCAAACTTCATTATTTAGAGTTTAAAATGAACGACTGGCGATATTCTGACGGGAAAGGGGTGACACGTTTTTTTGTGGATGGAACATGCTTTTTGACACTAAGCTTGTTACTGTTTTGATCGAGGTCACAGTTTGTTTACATTCTTCATAATTATTTTATTTTTTAACCCTTTCTTGTGTAGAGATAGTTATTTTATCAGGTCTGAGATTACTATAACAATAATATACTATGTGTTATAGTAATCTCAGCCCCATCCCACCCAAACTATCTGTGAGGGAGGGGGGGTAATGTAGGGAAGAGGGATGTTTCATCAGAGTTTACGAAATGTTAAAGTTCTCTTGTCAGTTCCTGTGCCGAAATCTCCCTGTCCGCATGGATTTTATCGTCAATAAAGACCAAGTGTCTCTTGCAGGGTTTTCCTCCGGCCAGCTGCCTTTGGCGGATCACTTAGAGTCCCATTTGCACCGAAACGGGTATAAAATTTCCCGATGGCCTCTCTTGAAATTGAAACTCCCTCTGTGTCGGATAAAATACTGGAAATCTTCACATACGATTTTCCACTTTGGCGAAGATTAACTATTCGCTGTCTCAAATACATTTAAATTCTGTTAACTTTGACAGTAGGCATTTTGCGTGTGGCTTTATCAACGATAATAATAACACTGAATGGTGACCAGTGAGATGCCCTAACTGCAGTGACGTCATTTAGAACTGTTCTACAATCCTGACAGGTTTGGTCAGTTCTACGGCTAGAACAGTTTTAGACAGTTCTGCTGACAGTTCTACGGTTAGAACTGATTTAGTCAGTTCTGCTGACAGTTCTACGACTAGAACTGATTTGGACACTTCTACCTAAAACAGTTTTAGACAGTTCTACCCTAGAACTGATCCTGACATTTCTACCTAGAACTGATTTGGTCAGTTCTACCTAGAACTGATTCTGACAGTTCTACTTAGAACAGTTCTATGGTAGAACTGTTCTAGGTAGAACTGTTCTAGGTAGAACTGTTCTAGGACAGTTTAGAACAGTTCTATGACAGATTATTCTGACAGTTCTAATGAAAGGTTAGAAGTGATCTCCACTGTAGCTACCTTTGCTAATTTCCTGTAGTATCGATATAAAAACGCTGCTTAAATCTGAATCCTTAGTCACCTCCTAGATCGCCGCCTACATATCAACCTATTCAGAACAAATCAGCTCGCTCTCTCTCTCCTTCTCTCTCTCATAATCATAATCATAATCTGATGAATTAACTCCCGTTAGCAGTAATATACCCAGTGATTTTTGTTAGGATATATATTCAGCTTTTCTAGTAGAGGCATGATGTTTTTATAAAAATAAGAAGATGTGTTCTGATTGCCAATGAGTAGAAACTTTCCACCAGAGACAAACCGACGTAGAAGTAAGCAACTATCGGTCACCGTATAAGTTATCAAAAGCATGAAAATGGCATATGTAAAACAAAAACAAAAAAACTAATGTCCCTGGGCTCTTTTCACAAAAAAACTTAAGATTAAATTAAGTTGTACTAAAATTTTCATGACTAACGAGTGTTTTTACTCGTAAGATTTTTTGACTAAAAGAGTAGCAGATTTATGTTCATGACTAACGAGTGTTTTTACTCGTAAGATTTTTTGTCAAAAAGAGTCGCAGATTTATGTAAAAATCATTAAACGAAAAACAAATGTGGATGCAACAACAAACTACAACCATTTAAATACAGGCTCCTAATTTAGGACCGGCACATACAGAATCCGGCGGGCACATTTTGTCTCTGCTTCTTCCTTGTTCAAGTTAGTGGTCATCCTAGTGTTAAATACATTTTCCTTATCAAATAATCAACGAAGAAGGTAGTAAGCTATCTTTCTATAGTAATGTTTCCAAACATTGATACTAAAGTCAAACAAGATTGATAGTCAAATACAAAAAGCAGATCACATTTCAGTATATTGACAAAACAGAAAGTATTATAAACAATATTCGGAAAATCGTTGGACTTTCAGTTTGTAAACCGTTGACACGTACACATACATTCGAATGATAATACATACACAATTTTATTTAGGGGCCAGCTGAGAACCACCTCCGGGTGCGAGATTTTCTCGCTGCGTTGAAGACCCATTGGTGACCTTCGGCTGTTATCTGCTCGTTGGTCGGGTTGTTGTCTCTTTGACATATTCCCCATTTCCATTCTCAATTTTATTCGTTTGGACTCAGTTCTAAAATATATTGAAGTAAATCGAAATATATAATTTGTGCGGAATACTTTGAAATGAATTGAAAAAGTATGAATTACAAGTCAAATCATTTTAGTCAGTTGAAGTATGCAAAGTAATACATTTACAAAGCAGTAACTATTAACTCCGATGAGAGTTTTAAGTAATAGGTCCCTTTATATATGATTACCTTTAATTTTCTAAAATACGCAGCAAAATTTTTCAGTCTTAATTCTTACTTATCACGCTACATATAATTCATATCTAATTAAATTTATCAATTTTGTATCAAAAAGTAATTAAAATCAACGTATTGTTTTGATCGACCATTTTGATTTAAATATAACAGAAATAGAATGACTAGATACACAATTTTCATGTTTTTAGGCAAGAAATCAAGAGATTACATAAGGTTGAACCTACGCAGAAAAATTCTTTTACATTAAGTCCTTGACAGATAATTGCGCACGTACATGCACCATGTTAGAAAAGGATTCAATTGCAAAGCAGAAGAAACAAAAAATGCTTAAGGTGAGTCAACAAATTAAAAATGATTTTAAGTTTTTGAAAGGTAAATTGCCCATATACATATATAAAGCATTTAATCGCAAAGAAAAAGTTACAAATAATGCCTATTGTGTATCAATTAAAACTTATTATTATTTACGTGACTCATCAGAGGAATTTTACAATGGTTCACATGCTGCTGAAACACGTAAACATATTGTCCAAGGCATAATAAACTGTGAAGTATATAAATAAATCGTTTAGTATGCTACAGAGATCAAACTTTGCGGGATTGGTATGCTTTACGAAACTCAACCCTAATTCCGCAACACACAAGCACAACCAAAACTATTCAGTTCGCTTTCCACATAACTAAAGTTGCACAAACCCAATGATAAGGGCATGTTTCACCTTCATATCTGACAACATCTTTTTTTCAACAGGAATTTATGCCTGGAATTCTTGCGAAAATTTATTATTCCCGCCTTTCCAATTTAAGGATGTTTTGCTACTCTTTTTCTAAATTTCTCTAATTATCATTCCTAATTTTCTACTTCCGCTTTTTGAAAATCCTTCACTAAATTTTTTTCGCAACATATCGAAACGAGATTTGATAAGATTCAGACAAATAATTTACCTTGGAAATTGACACCTTCTTTTCCGCCTTAACTCTTTTTCTTAAGTATTTATTTCCACGAACTATTCTTTTCTTATTTTGTGTTTCTATTTTCTCTTCATCATTTTATTATGCGGTAAATGGGTGTAATTCAACCAAAACGTAGACGTCACTTCCGGTTAAAAAAGATGCACAAACAAACAAATAACTATGACGTTGCGCACGGTATCGGTGCTTCTTTGAAAAAATGCGTTAGATAGCGGGTTAATCCAATTCACGCTCTTTTCCTACACAATATATGTCCATGATCAGTATATCATTCGAAAGGAAATAAACCACAGAAATCAATAAAATAGATGAATTTGTGCTATGTATATTATGTAAAGAAAAACTTTGGTCATTTCGACGGCTATACCTCGTTTTAAGGGTGTCCTGCTGTTACAATTTTGTTTTGTGTGTTGTTATGATATTGTAACTATCATATCTATTTAGTTGGCCTAATTTGTTTTGTGTGGCCTAAGAATGTTTACATTATTTATTGTGTACAAATTATACACATTGTGTTACAACTATGCAGTTTAGAATTCACTGGAACATTCATTGATACTCATGGAATGATTAGAACTTTCTATTTCACTTACATAACGTTTCCAGAATGATCATAACAAAAGATGCGTAATTTATATTTCTAGCGTTGTCTAGAAATTTCCGTTTGAGTATTTAAATGCAGACCCAAAGTTAGTTGAATATAGAGATTTGGAGATAGACATAGATAGACTTAGACATCGATAGACATCAACATTCTCAACAGTTGGATTGACACTTTTATTTACAAACTACATCATACTAGATTGTGACCAATTGGATATACTATTCTGTGGATTCCCGTGAAGATTTCCGGATAAAGAAAAGATAAAAGATTCGACTCATATTTTGACAGTTAAGTTGACATTTCTTTTGTGTAATACTTTTGTAAACTAGTGTATAATAAATCTTGTTAAATTTTATTATTGATTTGTGTCTTTTGTTGGCTACAATTAAAAGGCGATTTTCTGGCATAACAGAAATTGGGGGCTCAAGTCCGGGAGAACGTTAATATCTTATTTAAAAAAAAAAATTGTTTCAGTATTTTTATTTAAGCTAGCCAACAAAATTCTACAAAATGGCATTTGATGCCGGTAAATTTTTGAAAACGCCAGACCTGGAGGGGTTTGATAATTTAAAGAAAGAGGAATTAGTGTTGCTTGCTAAACATCTGAAATTAGACTTTAGAGTATCTATGAGAAAACAAATTATAAAAAATTTGGTAATAGACAAATTAGTTGACGCAGAAATTTTAGGTGAAGAGGCTCTTGATCTTAAGGTCGAAAATGTTGACGCTATCAAATTAAAACAGCTTGAATTAGAACATGAACTCAAAATAAAACAATTGGAAAAGAAGAAAGACAAGCAGAACTTCAAATGAAGGAACGGTTAGAGATGGAGAAGATGAAAGAAAAGAAAAGAAGATGACTTTAAATTAAAACAGGCAGAACTTGAAATGAGAGAAAGGTTAGAGATTGAAAAAATGAAAATTGAAATGGCAAAAGAAGAAAGCAACACTAAATTCCAGTCAAAATCAGAACATCGTAATTTTGATGCAGCAAAAAACATACGTTTGGTTCCCAAATTTTGTGAAAAAACAGTTGACAAATTTTTTCCACAGTTTGAGAAAATTGCTCAAAATTTGAAATGGCCGAAGCCTTTTTGGACTACAATGCTGCAAAGTGTTTTTGAGGGCAAGGCCGCTGAAATTTACTCAGCACTTTCATCAGAAAATAGTTCTGATTATGACAAGGTTAAAAAGGAAGTTTTGAAAGCCTATGAGCTAGTGCCAGAAGCATATAGACAGAAATTTAGGTCTTATAAAAAGTTTGATTCACAAACCTATGTTGAATTTGCTAGGGAAAAAGAAGATCTATTTGATAAATGGCTTACGTCAAAGAAAATAGATAAAAACTTTGATAATTTAAGACAATTGATGTTATTAGAAGAGTTCAAGCAGTGTGTTCATTTAGACTTAAAAACACATTTAGATGACAAAACTGTTGAGACATTGCAAGATGCAGCTGTTATTTCCGATAATTATACCCTTTCACATAAAAGAAGTTTCAAAGGTCAAAATTTTAATACTTCAGTGGAAATTACAAGAATCAAAGCACTGAGCGTATTGATAGTAAGCCTGTTGCACAGAATAAGAGCCATTCTAGTTATAATATGTCTAGTCCAAAATTTGATACTTTTGAGAAGAAGTCACTGACTTGTGCTTATTGTAAGAAGAATGGTCACCTGATGGCTGATTGTTTTAGACTCAGAAGAAGAATGAAAGAGATAATAAGCCCAAGACCAGTGCTTGTACGACACCCCGTGTTGCCAATATCTTGGAATGTCCTGCGAGTCAGGCTTTTAAGTCCAGTTTTTGTGATTACATGGAGGATTATAAACCTTTTATGTCTGATGGGTTTGTTTCTATTGTTGATAATACTACTCCTCAGCCTATTAAGATTTTACGGGACACTGGAGCTTCTCAGTCTTTATTGTTAGAAGGTGTGTTGCCTTTGTCCGAGGAGACTTCTGTTGGTGCCTCCGTTTTGTTACAAGGTGTGGAGTTAGGTTGTATAGATGTTCCCTCCATCGTATTTATCTGAATTCAGATTTGATAACTGGACCAGTTGTTGTGGGTGTTCGTCCTAATCTCCTGTTGAGGGTGTTTCATTATTGCTAGGAAATGATCTAGCTAGGAACAAAGTGGTTGCTGAACCAATTGTTACCAGTGAACCAGTGGTGGATGTTAAATCACCTGAAGATGATGCTGAACTGTATCCAGCTTGTGTCGTTACTAGGGCGATGGCTAGAAAACAACAAAATGAGGATTTGCAAGAAGACCAGTTTGATTACATGGACCTTTCTGACACCTTTCTAGCCAACAATGAGGGTCCCGGTAGCTCAGAGAAGGCCATAATAAGACCACCTAGCATTAGCAAGAATGTAATTATGCCATGGCCAGACGTAAACAGCCATTCATTAGACCGAAGGAAATTTGTTGAAGAACAAAGTAAAGACCCTGAGGTTCTTCAGCTCTGCAAGAGGGCTCAACCACAGGAGGAAGCTAACAAAGTGGCTGAATGCTATTACCATCAAGACGGTATTTTAATGAGAAAGTGGAGGCCCCCTGATGCTACCCCAGAGGAGGAATGGAGAGTGGTATACCAAGTGGTGGTGCCTAAAGTCTATAGGCAAGATATTATTGGTCTTGCCCATGACACCCCCTTGGCTGGACACTTAGGCATAAGGAAGACTTGCCTTAAGATCTTACAGCATTTCTACTGGCCAAGACTAAGAAGTGATGTCGCAGAATACTGTAAATCATGCCATATATGCCAGGTTGTTGGTAAGCCTAACCAGAAAATACCACCAGCACCACTTCTGCCTATTCCAGCCTTTGAAGAACCTTTCAGCCGAGTACTCATTGATTGCGTTGGACCTTTACCGAAGACGAAGACCGGAAATGCGTATTTATTGACAATCATGTGTACCTCCACTCGCTTTCCTGAGGCTATTCCGTTAAGGAATATCAAGACACCTACTATTGTCAAAGCTCTGATCAAATTTTTCACGCTAGTAGGACTTCCAAAGTCTATACAGTCCGACCAGGGTTCAAATTTCATGTCAGGTTTATTTCAGCAAGTCGTGTACCAGTTAGGGATTGCTCAGTATAGGTCAAGTGCTTATCATCCCGAATCTCAAGGTGCCTTAGAACGTTTTCATCAAACATTGAAGAACATGATTAGAACTTTTTGTCTTCAATTTGACAGGGATTGGGATGATGGTGTTCACTTTTTACTTTTTGCGGTCCGAGAGGCTGTTCAAGAATCCCTTGGTTTTAGTCCCTTTGAGTTGGTATTTGGTCATACTGTAAGGGACCTTTAAAATTGATAAAGGAAAAGTGGCTTACTGAACACACTGACTTGAATCTTCTAGAATATGTATCTAGATTTAAAGAAAAATTGTATACTGCTTGTCAAATTGCTCAGAACAAAACTGTTCAGAATAAGATGAAAATATGGTATGATAAAGATGCCAGGGACAGAGTTTTTGAGCCAGGTGATAAGGTACTTGTATTTTTGCCAGTCCCTGGACATCCATTACAAGCTAAATATTGTGGTCCTTATACCATTGAGAGTAAAATCAATGATTTGAATTATATTGTAAAACACCAGGTCGGCGTAAACAAAATAGAGTGTGTCACATTAATATGTTAAAACCATATTTTGAGCGTACTAATGAAGGTGAGAGTAAACCAGTTGCCACTTTAGCCATGGTTAAATTGGAGAACAATCATGACAAACCAGATATAATTGAACCTCCTTTTAGTTCTAAAACTATGGAAGAGACAGTTAGATTGAAAAATTCAGAAATTTTGTCAAATTTAGATTCAAAACTTGCACATCTGTCTTTTGATCGTAGAGAAAATTAAAAGCCTTGGTATTTTCTTTTAAAATCTTTTTCCAGATGTGCCAAACAAAACCACTGCTGTTTGTCATGATGTCGATGTTAGTGATGCTTCTCCAATTAAGCAACATCCTTACCGGCTCAATCCACTCAAACTTGAATTTATGAGAAAAGAAATTAAATATATGCTTGACAATGATATTATTGAGCCGAGTAACAGCGAATGGAGCTCTCCTTGTCTGCTTGTGCCCAAACCAGATAAAACCTTTCGTTTCGTAACTGATTTCAGAAAAGTGAATTCTGTTTCAAAATCTGATTCCTATCCGATTCCCAGGATAGACGATTGCATTGATAATATTGGGCAAGCAAAATTTGTGAGCAAATTTGATTTATTGAAAGTTTACTGGCAAGTCCCATTGACACGGAGAGCTCGAGAAATATCAGCTTTTGTCACACCAGACGGCTTCTTTCAATATACTGTAATGCCGTTTGGCATGAAAAGTGCTCCAGCTACATTTCAAAGAATGATCAATAATGTTATAAAAGATTTAGACTGTTGTTATGCTTATATTGATGATCTTATTGTATGTAGTGATAGCTGGGAAGAACATTTAACACATTTATATGATACTTTTGATAGATTGTCACAATCAAATTTGACTGTAAATCTTGGTAAAGTGAATTTTGCCAGGCCACTGTTGATTATTTAGGGCATACCGTTGGCCTGGGTCAAGTGAAACCTATTACGGCTAAAGTGGATGCAATTACTAAATTTCCTCCTCCTACAAATAAAAACAACTTATGAGATATTTAGGCATGATTGGATTTTACAGAAAATTTTGTTCAAATTTTGCTACTTTGTTCAACCATTGACTCATCTTTTACGGAAAGATTCTAAATTCATCTGGAGTGAAAATTGTCAAAATGCTTTTGAAAATAGCAAAACACTTTTAATTAATAATCCAGTTCTGATCACTCCAGAATTTGAAAACAATTTAAACTTGCCGTTGATGCAAGCGATGTAGGAGTTGGAGCTGTTTTATATCAGGAAACAGATGATAATGTTGAGAAACCTATATCATATTTTTCTAAGAAATTAGATAAACATCAGAAAAATTGTTCAACTATTGAAAAGAGTGTTTTGCACTGTTGTCTGCACTTCAACATTTTGATGTATATTTAAATCCCACTGTGCATCCTATTCTTGTTTATACTGATCATAATCCTCTCACCTTCATACATAAAATGAGAAACAAGAACCATGGATTGACTAGATGGAGTTTATTGTTACAGGAATATGATGTTATTGTAAAACATATTAAAGGTAAAGATAATGTAATAGCAGATGCTTTATCTAGAACTTATTGAAACACTTTGTATATACTATGCATTTTGTACATTTTATTCATGAAAAGTTTTGTTACACTCAAACTTTTTTAAGGGGAGGTGTTATGATATTGTAACTATCATATCTATTTAGTTGGCCTAATTTGTTTTGTGTGGCCTAAGAATGTTTACATTATATATTGTGTACAAATTATACACATTGTGTTACAACTATGCAGTTTAGAATTCACTAGAACATTCATTGATACTCATGGAATGATTAGAACTTTCTATTTCACTTACATAACGTTTCCAGAATGATCATAACAAAAGATGCGTAATTTATATTTCTAGCGTTGTCTAGAAATTTCCGTTTGAGTATTTAAATGCAGACCCAAAAGTTAGTTGAATATAGAGATTTGGAGATAGACATAGATAGACTTAGACATCGATAGACATCAACATTCTCAACAGTTGGATTGACACTTTTATTTACAAACTACATCATACTAGATTGTGACCAATTGGATATACTATTCTGTGGATTCCCGTGAAGATTTCCGGATAAAGAAAAGATAAAAGATTCGACTCATATTTTGACAGTTAAGTTGACATTTCTTTTGTGTAATACTTTTTGTAAACTAGTGTATAATAAATCTTGTTAAATTTTATTATTGATTTGTGTCTTTTGTTGGCTACAATTAAAAGGCGATTTTCTGGCATAACAGTGTGCCTTTGGAATCACAATGCGGACTAGTTAGTAGGTTAAAGAAGATAACATTTTACAACAGTATTGTATACAATTGATGAAAAATAGCGTCATAAACGTTTTTAACTGTGAGTGAAAGAAGATTGTCAGAAGCGTTGAGCTTAGGAAGAGAAAAAATGTCCCATTCAGCTGCTCAGCTCCTATAAAAACTTTCTGCCTTCACTATTATAAGATATAACAGATGAAAGTGGCTTTTAATATCAGAAAATTTATACATGTCCTAAAGATGCTTTATGAAGTCATCACTATATAACTGCAGTCTTATTTTCAAAACATCGTCAGTTTTCCCGTGTCCAATAAAATGTCCCGATGGATAAAATGACGCATAGAATAACCCAGAGGCTGTTTATTAAACGAAATTTAATTTCATCCCCAATTTTGAACGGAAAAAAAACATTTCATTTCTTCTAAAATGATGTGATATATATTTTTGTTTGAGCTGCAGATATAAAATACGAAACGATCTAAGATGTCCAATAACATGTCACCATAACTGTAATTTGACGTTCACGTCATGATAACGCTTAACTATTTATTTTTTGAATATTTGGCATACAATAAATTTTATGAAATGATCTGATCTATATAAAATAAAGTTCTTGTTTAAATATGCATCAAAGTAGATCTACATTGTATAAATAATTTAAATATGACGAAATATTTAACTCGGATGCTTGACAAAGACCAGGCTCCGAGGCCAAAAATGTGAGACAAGTTCACATACGATCACAGTCTCACTTTTAGAAAAAGAACATACAGTAAAAATGAAAATGCATTCAAAAATGAGCTAACCTTATTGTTTTCCCATAGCCAGATTATAAACGACTCAAACCCAAGCTACAGTGGAGATCACTTCTAACCTCTCATTAAATCTGTCAGAATCTGTCAGGAGAACTGTTCTAGGACAGTACGTAGAACTGTCAGCCTGACACCTTTTAGTCAGTTCTAGCTAGAACAGTTCTAACCTAGAACTGATTTGGTCAGTTCTACCTAGAACTGATTTGGACAGTTCTACCTAGAACTGATCCTGACAGTTCTACCCTAGAACAGTTTTAGACAGTTCTGCCTAGAACTGACCAAATTTTGGTCAGTTCTACTTCTAGAACAGTTCTACGGTTAGAATTGATTACAAATTGAAATTCTACGGCTAGAATTGATTTATAAATTCTACGGCTAGAATTGATTTATAAGTTTTAAGAACTCTTTGTCTAAATATAAAGGCTTCGGCAAAATAGCGATTAATATTATATAGAGTTTTGCTATTTTGACGGTTTTATTTCAGATTTTTAATCAAGAGAACATGTTTAACCCCGCCATATTCTGCATGTATGTGCCTGTTCCAAGTCAGGAGCCTGTAATTCAGTGATTTTCTTTTGTTGATGTGTTACATAAATTATTTGTTTTTCGTTCATTTTTGTACATAAATTAGGCCGTTAGTATTAGGGGGTGGGGGGCATTATTATTTGAATTGTTTTACATTTGTCATTCCGGGAGTCAGGATGGCTCGTTTCACATAAGAAAATTATCTGACCTCATTAACCAAATGTAATAACTTGTTTCCCAATCCACTATTACATGTATTATAAATAAATATGTTTTAAATTAAACTTAAACTGACCATATTTGCTCTTCATCATGTAAATCTATATACATTTAGCCGCACACTGCAGTAATCCAGTTATATTTTTAGGCAAGGATGTATTGTACAAATGACAGCAATTGTATTGGAAAACAATGACTTCAAAATTTTGTTTGCACTCAATTTATAGTACTAGCATGTCCTCTTTTATTCAAAATATTGAGTCGTAAACAAATGCGATATCTGTTTACGAGTAGTTTTCATACCCGGACGGACCTGTTTAACACAAATCTTTTGACCGCATCAATCTAAGCTGACATTATTTGCTCTTTTTTCTGCAAACCTATATAGCTGCACAGTAATTCAGTTATAATTTTAGGTCAAGAGGACTGTAATATACTACAAGTTACAGCAATATTGAAATCAATGACCACAAATTTTTTCGCATCAATTGAGAGTGCCAGCATTTCCTATTTTTATTCAAAATATCCCATCAGAAACAAATATCAGTAGTTTTCATATCTCAGACTGACTCATGTAACAAAATTATTTGTCTGCATCAATCAAAACTGACCATATTTGACAGCATCAACCAAAACTGACCATATTTGACCGCATCAACCTAAACTGACCATATTTGCTCTTTTTATGTAACTCTTATAGTCGCATAGTAAATCTGTAATATTTTATGCAAGGATGGATTGTATAATACAAATGATAGAAATATTGGAACACAATGCTACCTAATTTCGTTTGCATCAATTTAGAGTGCCAGCATGTCCTCTTTTATTCAAAATATTGCATCATAAACAAATATCAGTAGTTTTCATACCACAGACTGACTGGTATAACAAAATTATTTGTCCGCATCAACCAAAACTGACCATATTTGCACTTTATTATGTACATGATGTAAATCTTAATAACCGCAAAGTAAATCACTTATATTTTATATCAGGATGGATTGTTTAATATAAATGAAAGCAATATTGGAAAACAATGACTACAAAATTATGCTCGCATCAGTTTATAGTGCCAGCAGGTCCTCTTTTATTCAAAATTTTAAATCGTAAACTAATTTCAGTAGTTTTGATATCTCAGACTGACTCATATAACAAAATTATTTGTCCGCATCAACCAAAACTGGCCATATTTGACAGCATCAACCAAAACTGACCATATGTGACAGCATCAACCAAAACTGACCATATTTAACTGATTTTTATAGTTTGTTCTTATGTTGTACTGTTATATCACTGTCCCAGGTTAGGAGGAGGTTGGGATCCCGCTAACATGTTTAACCCCACCACATTATGTATGTATGTGCATGTCCCAAGTCAGGAGCCTGTAATTCAGTGGTTGTCGTTTGTTTATGTGTTACATATTTGTTTTCGTTCATTTTTGTACATAAATAAGGCCGTTACTTTTCTCGTTTGAATTGTTTTACATTGTCATTTTGGGGCCTTTTATAGCTGACTATGCGGTATGGGCTTTGCTCATTGTTGAAGGCCGTACGGTGACCTATAGTTGTTAATTTCTGTGTCATTTTGGTCTCTTGTGGACAGTTGTCTCATTGGCAATCATACCACATCTTCTTTTTTATATTTACACTTTATTATGTAAATCTTAATATATATATATATAGCCGCATAGTAAATCACTTATAGTTACATATCACGATGGATTGTATAATTCAAATGACAGCAATATTGGAAAAATTTCCACATCAATTTAGAGTACCAGCATGTCCTCTTTTTATTCAAAATATTGAATCGTAAACAAATTTCAGTAATTTCAATATATCAGACTGATTCGTTTTAACAAAATTATTTGACCGCATCAACCAAAACTGAACATATTTACACTTTATCAAATAAATATATATGGCCTCATTGTAAACCAATAATATTTCTATGTCAGGACGGATCGTATGATAAAGATGACACCAACTTTGGAACACAATGTTTACCATATCTAAAAATTCTGTCCACATCAATTTAGCGTGCCATTATTTCCTCTCTGTATCCATAATAATGAACCGTCACTAAAGTGACTTTTGAGTCAGTAGTTCGTAATGGTTTTTTTTAAACAAAACTATTTAACGGCATCATCCAACACTCACATGACTGATTCATATACTTTATTCTAAAATGAAAAGTACATGTATGAGAAGTTCTCTTCTTGGAATAGTATACTGTTAATATAATTTGAAGCAGGCAAAGAAAATGATTGATTTTGTTTGTAGCCTAACGTCCAGTGGCAAATGTTTCATTCATGTTCAGATCGAGTATATTTTTCTGACGTTCCAGACTCCAAGATATCATTTATAATCATTATGGATAAGTCTGGCTAAATTGACGAGATGGTGCAAATGTACATTGTTTTTACGTTATACAACACTTTTTCATTAATATCCCATAATTCATCCACTGTACAGGTTTCGTTTGAACATTTGTCAAAACAGAATCTTAAATCATGAATGTAAATCCAAGGCAAACAAGGTAAATTACGATTGAAATTCCATGAATTAAATGCAGAGTTATATTTAGGAAGAGACTGTTAAAAACGGGGAACGAAGAAACGTAAACAATGATGTTTATATGCAATATTATAAAATATTTCTCCGATGAGTTGGATAACCTTTCTATCCACTTCGATATTTGTACATGTAACGTTTGATCAGTAAAAATATAGAAAATCTGCTATTATATAGTAAACTAATTGGAACTGATTTTTTCTTCTAAATTCTAAAGTGCCCTTACTGCAGTGACGTCATTTAGAACTGTTCTACAGTCCTGACTGATTTAGTCAGTTCTGCTGACAGTTCTACGGTTAGAACTGATTTGGACAGTTCTACCTAGAACAGTTTTAGACAGTTCTACCCTAGAACTGATCCTGACAGTTCTACCTAGAACTGATTTAGTCAGTTCTACCTAGAACTGATTCTGACAGTTCTACTTAGAACAGTTCTAGGGTAGAACTGTTCTAGGTAGAACTGTTCTAGGACAGGTTAGAACAGTTCTATGACAGATTATTCTGACAGTTCTAATGAGAGGTTAGAAGTAATCTCCACTGTATACACCCTGACCTTAATTCCTAGCGTTGCAATTAAAGAATCGGAACTATATATGTGAATCAATTTTTCTAGCCAGTTTGCAGACAGGGGATTTTGTTTCCGTACTTGTATTCTTAGCTCCATGTAGTAGTATAAATATATAAATGTTTACTGCGAGTAGAACAATCTCTTATCATCTACCTAGCAACATATGTATGAAAAAGAAGGTTGTTACTTCTAGAAGTAATGTGTGGCATAATGGAGTTTGTTGTCTCGAATCTCCAACAGAATTTACTGCTACATAGGAATGCGATGGACGAGTATTAAAATGTTGATTAAAACTTGTCTTCTACATTAATGCCTCGTTCACACGTTCATTTAATTCGAATTGAATTCGAATCGAATTCGCTAATCGCGTTCACATACTCTTCTTTTTTAATTCGAATTGATTCGAATTGGCTAAATCGCATTATACAATTCGCATTAGAAATGCGTTTTTGTTAATACGAATTAAAAGTTAACGTCGTTCGGACAGTAAAGCGAATTTGACGCGCATTACAATTCGAATTAGAATTTACGTTTGGAAGTAAAACGTTTCGAATGCGAATTAAACTAATTCGAATTAGTTAATGCGAATCGAATTCGAACTACGTGTGAACGCAGCATAATTTGAGTGTTAGGGTAATAGTTGTCCGATAAATATGATGGATTGCACGCAACTATGTATGTAGCAGGTCCAGTGTAATAATTTAAAGACACTCCCAAGTACATTTTAACTAGTCTAAGCTCCCTTTAGAAAAAAGTTACCATGCACTCTACCCCATATCTTCCAAAAAAAAATTCATTTTTGTGTATAGTAGATTTATTTTTTCTTTGCAGAACGTCACAAAAATGGCTGGAATATTGTTTTTTATACTTGTTAAAAAATCAAAAAACTCAAAACCGAAACCCGAAACCCGTAAATAACGGTCTAAAAATGTCAAAGAAAATTTAGTGTTAACCGATACCCAGTTATATTTTAAAATTAAAAGCGCTAAAAAAAAAAAAAAACAATTCATAGTATAAAACGTACATGAAATGCACTCCTGGTCCATAGTATTTCCTTTCAAAAAACATTGATCCATGTATATCTACGAAAGCAGTTACTTAAATAATATACTATATCTTGTCACAACAAAATGAGTATATTTTTTAAAATCGGTTTCAGTCTACTGTTGGTCAAATATCAGTTGATGTAGCTAGATTTGGGTCTTTATAAAAAGGAGTAGAGTTTTTCATACTTTGCCAAAATGCTATAATTTCTAAAACATAGTAAAAAGTATGGATCGCCAACCTTTTTTTAGAGCTTTTAAAAGTTTGTGAAAAATGTTCAGATTTTGTAAGGATTATACACGGAAATGTTAATTTATGCAAATATAAAGAAAACTAAAAGATAGAGTTTTAAATAATATATATATGAGAAATCAGCTCTTATAATGTGCTCTCCGAAAGCAAAAAAAAAAAAAAAAAAAAACGGAATCCCCATTCTCGTTTTCTTACTTCATCACAAAAATAGGTAAATGTATTGTAAATTCCTTTATAAAATAAATTATAAACATTCTAGATTATTTGCCTGATAAAACAATCATGATTTAAAAATTTTAATCAGTGAAACCTTTTTTTAATGAAAAGATGTAACCATAAGATAAGCTCATTATTTATTCTTTTTAATGAAAATTTCACAAATTAATTTCATTTATTCATCATTCAATCTTGCTAACAATAGTAGTAAAAATTTTAAATCGATAATTTGCAGCTTTCTTCAATAAAAAATTAATAATTTAGACCCCGTTCTACCTTCAAATATTGAAAATCAACAATGGCAGCACAAGAACACGTATTTCTATTTCAAACGTGATGCATATTTTATAAAGTTTTTCGTAAGGGAATTATCAAAAAATATTACCAATTTTAAACAATTTCCACAAAATCGTTATTGATGTCAAAATCATGAACTTATACGCATATGATGATGATTCTTCGAGTTAAACCGATAATATATGAAATATGAATTATAATACTAGCATAAGCGACTGTTAAGAAAAAAAAATGAATACAACGGACCTCTTATGAATAAAGTGGAGATAAAATTATGAAAAGAAAAATATCAGGCTATCGTCTATCAACATCTTTCAAATAATCAAATTAAGAAGCATTTGAATATTAGCTAAATTTTAAAAAGACAAATTGAGGGAGAGAAAATACCAACATCAACAACGTGACAAAAAGAAACTAATGATAGAAGGGAAGAGACAGAAACAAGAAACAAAGTATTAACAATTTTACTAGCCAAGATTGAAGAAGTCTTACGGCACAAATAACATTACTAAATTTTTAGAAAAAGAAGAAACTGATAATACAGATATATATGCTCATAATATTTTTGAAGCACACTCTTCATAAGAGAAAAACGGTAGTGTTAGTTTTTCCCTGCATTTGTTTCCCTCATTGTATCAAAATCAGTTTTGAAGTTTCAAAACATTCTGGATTTTGAAAATGAAAGACGCTAAATAATATACAAAAAAGATGTTAAATCTTCTCACATACAAATGATTCAAAACGTCAAATTATTATTCAGTGCTAAACATTGCTGCTGGAGGCAATTTTTCATGAGTGTTTTAAATATTTTTTAATTCTATGGAAATTTGGATATCAATGTTTGCATTTATTAATGCCAACCCAGGCATGGAAAAATGAAAATACATAATGAAGCGACTACGAAAATCTCTGCAAAATGAAGACTTCTTAAAAGAATGTAACTTCTACTGTAACTTTAAGTGGCATTTTCACATTAGTAAAAAGCTTGTATGCTTGAAACGTTCTTTGGAACAACGTCAACATCCTTGTTTTATTGAGACGTCGTGTAACGCTCAGTGGTATCAATACCGTGCGCAACGTCTATACTTTCAGGGTTAGGTATTACAGACATAGCAAAACACAGTAATTATTCTTTGTTAAAGATAGGGTAAAGATATGTAAAACAAAACTGGCTGTGTGCAAACCGGCAGTAGTCGTTTTTGTACTTATTTCATGGAAAGTTCTAGTAGCCGTACAGGATGAATGTTTTCGGAAATGGTGTAAAGAAATATTCTTTATCACAACGGAAGTAATTTATCATGATAACCGGAAATAATAATTTGCTTTTTTAATTTAAACATATTATCTAGAAACCATTTCTTTCGGATTCAGTGAATTGTGTTCTTCTGACACCAGAAATATCTTTATTAAAACCTAAAGCAGTATTGTGTCCATATTTGAAAGACAACTTTTGTATGTTTTTGGTTGTTGTGCATTTACTGATGTTGTGTCATGGATGGATACCCCATATCCTTTGTTTTTCTATTAAAGTTACAAGAACTAAGCCAAAAGAAACTGGGAATATAGTTTAATTCAGTGCAACATAATGAATATCTTTCTGGCTGTTTACGCGCTGAATATAATCCGACTAATTTGTGAGTAATTTATGAAAGACCATGAAAAGACTACCAGTAGATTTTTCTTCTTCTTCTTCTGCTTCCTCGTCGTGGTCGTCGTCGTCGTCGCACTATTTTGTTTCGGGAAAAGGGGTCATTTCTGTAATGAGTGTAGTACTTAAATGCAAACAACGATTAGTAAGATTTGAAATGTGAAGTTTCATATTTTAATTCCACACAGACTTCAAGTGTTTGACGTCACTCTGTATTATACACGATTTCAGATATATAAAAAATGGATGTGTTCACATAGGCAAGGTTCGCAATTTAATTGAACCAAGTGGAAAGATTGTATGACAACCGTTGTAGGAGTATTCGATTGTAATTTTGGTTTGACATTATTGCATTTTTTTTTTTGGAAAGTAAAATGAGAATTGTCGGTAACAGATATCAATTTCTTTCTACCGAGCAAAATAGTAAAAGTCTGTCATGAAAAGGAAACGCTATTCGTTTGTGTCATTTATTAACGAAACATTGAAGTTTCTTTTTTTTAACTCAGAAGCAATAGATAAAACTTGACCGTATTAACAAGAACCAAAGGTATATTTTGACATCATCTGAAGGTTAACATTAAAATGAGACTCTTACCACTATGCAAATATTTGATCTCAAAAATGTGCAACTATTGGCTATTAAAATTAAAACAAAAATTGTGGAAAACAAATCTTCGAAGAGCTTGTCATTTATAGTAAAAGGATATTAAATGACAGTAAATGTGTTTATCTCATATTAGCCCATGACCTAAAGGAATTTTGAGTATTGTCGCTAAATTTTTTTTTGTAATTCATAGAAAATAATTACATGATTTTAAACAACAGACTATTGTAAAGTAAAATAAAACCAAGAGAGGAAGCTGCCACGAATTATGTTACCAATATCCTTGAAAGTCCAGTTTTTTTCAGATAATTCTAAGTGTAAAGCAAATAAACCTGACAATTTGTTGCTTGAGGGAAAGATATAGCAAGCGGATATATCGAGAAGGCTTGTTTTCATAATAAAGGGAACAAAGATCATTAACCTTGTCTTTTTTTTATACACAAAAATTTTGCGAGAGACTGTAGCTAGCTCAAAAAGATTTGTTTTCCACAATTTTTTTTTAATTTTAATTTTAATTTCAGTACACCAGTAAATATAGTTATCTTCTGTTAAGGGACTGGAAGTCCCCTATGGAAGCCATATCATTATTTTATTGTCATAACAATAGATAATTTCAAACTGTTTTGCTTTTGTTCTTTAGTCTGTTTAAATTAAAATGTCAATGAAGACAAATGTTTTCTTAAGCTGGATTATTTCATTTTAGTACCGTTATGCATAAAAAATAAAGTAAAATTGTATATGAAAAAAGGAGATGTTGTATGATCGCCAATAAGACAACTATCCAACAGAGTACAAATGACTTGGATGTAAGCAACTATTTATAATATGTCACCGTATGGCCTTCCACAATGAGCAAAATCCCATACCGTATTGGAATACGTTGTAGTTGTGATTGCACACAGTATTCAGGAGATAACTGTATAGTTTTTCAAGCTAAGTCTTCGTAAAACGTAGATTTTACTGTCGCAAATTAAGTTTATCTAGCGACGCGTAGCGCAGCTAGGTAATTGGATATTTGCGACAGTAAAGTCAAGTTTTATGAAGGCCAAGCTTAAAATACAATACAGTTATCTCCATTCTAACGCCACATCTTAAAATAAATTCCGTTTTAGTAAATATTTTGGCTTAAAATGCCATAAATGAAAAACTCCACGAAACTGTTACATCTAAACAATGTCACGTCATAGGTATACTCTCGATGTCAAACATAAACACAAAACGTATTTATACTTTTCGTGCGCTATTGAATGGTTTAAATATTTACAAAAAGAAGATTTTGAGGCACAAAATGGGAACCTTTTGCTTTTTTTTTTTTTGAGAAATTACATACCAAAAAAAAAAAAAAAAATTCGGAATTCAAAATGGTGGCTTTCCTTAGTTACCGACTGGTAGAATGTGGAATCTAACTCTTTGAAATATTTGCCATAACATTAACAGTACAAAAAATTGTCAACCTCCTATGAAAATAGCCGTTCTAAACAAATTGCATTAGAATAGTATTTTCAGCTTGAACAAGACCATAAATATAATAAAGGGTGATTAGAAAATTAACAATATAGATACATTGCACTATTTGAACCCATGATACCAATCAAAATTATGAATGTATGGTTTCTTTCTTTTAATGAATGACCGAAAATCCATTCAGATAAAGTAGTGCCTTGTTACACGGTCTTGTGGTCTGTCAATTTTTATGCATGCATGTAGTCTGAAGATCTTTTTCCATTCTATAGTCTGGGATTTGCCATATTTAGAATTTTTGGCTAACATTATTAACAGTTCACATTTTATTTATGTTTTAATGCCGGAGAACTATAATCTGAACACTTTAAAATATAGTTTTAGATTATATATATATATAGACGATGCATAATCCGATTATTCCTATGTGCTGTGTTTATGATGTATCTAATTAAAAAAAAAAAAATATTTATCAACACTCGAAATCACGAAAAATGAGTAACTGTGCGTCATAGGATGAAAGTCATAAGACCAATATTCAACTTCCTACTAGCTCAATGTTTTAAGTTTAGAAATTAATTTTGTAATTAAAAAAATGACTTCAAAAAAAAAGCAGTAAAAATATTAATACCATAATTAATGGTATTTTTGATCTTTTAAAATTGAACATTATATTGATCTTTGTAAGATTCCGAACGCTAATCTTCCTAGTTGTAAGGGTATGTTTATCCCTTATAAAGTTATTTTTAGAACTCTTATAACGTGCAAATTCTCACATTATAAGAAATATCAGTCATAAGAAATTCTTTTTGCGTGATAGTTTTTCCTAAATGTCAATAAACAGGAGAACTCTTAAAATAAACTATTACACGAACTACAATAACTGGGCTTTGTTCTTTATATTTGATATACACTATGGCTGTGGGAAACAAACATCTGCATTTCTAAAGGCACCGTTTTTTAAATGAATATAATTCTTAAGAAGGATACGTTCTTTTAATGAGGTATTTTATTTTAAACATATTTGGCAAGCGTTAAACTTCAATAAATATATTTTATAATAAATTAAATTAGTAAAGGAAGTATAATATTTCAGTTATCAATATTATTTTGTTTTTGTGTCACCTTTGAAGTATTTAAAATAACTGATCTGTGAAGTAAAAGTCGTACGTCTGTCAACTGGACACATAAAATATACAATTAGTGAGTACATACATACAAGGTCAGCGAAGTACAACTTCTCAAAATAGACACCTCGTGTTTCTCTTTTGTCTGACAAAGTATAATATACGAAGAATAAACCCAAAGTCTCGATCAGCAGAAAAATTTACATAGATGCTAGACATCTTGCTGATGTTTTGTAAAGAGCAAAATGTAGGCATTGGTGTGACTATAAAAATTAACGTGCAGAAGTTAAACTGTCCCTTTATTTCATCGGAAGAAGAGGTCTTAAAGTTCACAAAATTATACCATTTGACCAGAAACTCAGAGACAGAACTTTAAAAATTGTCATTCAAACTTCTGATGCGATTACATTCCAAAAACAAATGAAACTATAAGAGGATACGGATATCAAAACGAAAAAAAAACTTTAAGAAATCGTTGCTTCCGAAGCACTTTTCGGGATTTACCTTCATCAGGAACGCTCAAAGCGCAAACCTTAAAATCAAATATATCAAAGAACATGTTGGCGTGAGAAGGTATTTGACCAAAAGGGACACACCATTATTAAAATCAATTTAAAATGTAGTTGGGGCCTAATTATAATTTCTTTAAAGATATCAACGGCGAATTCAAGAAAGGTATATTGTGAAATAATCATGTTTGTATCAAAGCACTGACAAATTAAGCTGATGATACTCTTGGGACAAGCAGCGCACAAGGAGTGGTAAAGAGTCCATAGACCTATAATTTACAGTTTGCTGGCTAAATTTTGTATTCAAACAATATATCTATACATGCTATGTAATAAATGACCTCCAAAAATTAAATGTTAAGCATAGTTATCATATTGAACGTCCAAGGAGTTCTGTATTTTATAAAATTGAGAATGGAAATGGGGAATATGTCAAAGAGACAACAATCCGACCAAAGAGCAGACAACATTGTCTATTTTATATCATTTTTAACATCAATTCAATCCTTATGGGCTTCTGAATGCCAGACTTCGAAAATTTATGTTTATCCTGTATGAAGTTATCTTGGTTACCCCTATTACGTGCAACATCTCAGATAAAATGGATTTATCTTAAATAAAGGAAATGTTTTATGCGTCATGGTTCTTCATACTAATAAAAACAATTCTATAATAAACAACAACATGAATAAGGTACCGCTTAATTCCGTTTGTATGAAATAAGTCATGGACATGGTAAACAGACAGCTGTCATTCTCAAGGCGCAGTTTGTTTTAAAGTGAATATGAAAGGATGCTATTTATTAGTTAGGTCTTTAACCTAAAATGTATACGGCGAGATCTGGACTTTAGAATTTTGTTTGTTTCCTGTAACCGAATAGATTGAAGTTTGTTTTGAAATTGATTTCAGATATCAATATCCATAGTTATTCTTTTTCTATAATTACATCACATTAATAAGGAACGACCAAATTCGAATGAATCAGCGGATGATACCTTAGCTAACAAACCATACCATGCGCTTTTACTACGTTAGAAGTATCATAGTCAGACAAAAAAAAAGAGATGACAAGGGAGCAATCAAATACGAGAAGTCGAAGAAGCAAAACGAAAACCGACGAAAAATACCCACAAAAAAATGTACATAAAACCAACCATTCAGCAACACGAACCCTACATAAAATCGAGGAAGTCTTAGAACTCCGATGCTCCGAATAGGTAAGCCGAGGGTTTGTGCTCTACTAGCGGCGAACATTGCCTTGATCATGAAAGTGTAAATCAAGTAATACGTAGCATTTGGTGTATCCGATAGAACAAAAACTCTTTAGTTCAACCTTGTTTTATATTAAAATTTCATGCTGCTTTTGCTTTATTTTTAAGTGTTAAATGTTTTGCCTGATTAATATCTCGCAAAACGTTGCTTGTATTTCAATTCATATGATACTTATTATGCTTTTTATTACATATTTTGGGCATTCAAAATGACAGCAAGAAAGCAGACGTTCAATTGAGAATGGTTAAATAATTGTCTTATTTATTTTCTTATGTGCTTTATTTTTCTAGCTAAAATAAATTGCATTGTTAAAGATTATGTACTTTGACAGAAAATTTTAATTCTCATCAAATTACAAAGAATGAATCGTGAATGAAAATAAGCCGCTGATTTATAAGGATATAACTGCATAACGGTAATTTCTCAGCTAACTTGAAGATATGACTCATTGAAACAAGGTGTGATGAAATGGTTGTTTTGTTTTGACACGGCATTGATTTAATTTAGATTACTTAACAGAATTTCATAGGATCTCCGGAAAAACACGGTTTGTTTTGTTTAGGTTCTGTATAGTCAACATCCTGATGTTAATGAGTAAATAGTAGTATAATTTACAGAAATGAAAATGAATTAAAAAACAAAAAAGAATATCAATACAATGTATTGTACTCAACCATTCGGATCAAAGGTCACTACCCCTAATTTTGAATTTATGAAGGCGACATTCGTTTACCGATGTTCAAATCTCATAAATCGATTGGGAAGAGACGAATCAAGGCAACAATATACAGAAACAGGCAATGGTCGATTGTCTATCAACATAACATTTCAAGAATCTTTAGTATAATGTTCATTATCGAGCAAACAATGACCAGGCGTATTGGTTTATTGATCTAAATTATATGACATAGCTCTTAAATACCACAATTTTGAGTTCGTTCATTACCAAAAAAGGCATTGAGATGATTGAGGTCGGACGGTGTTTCTTTTAATTCTAGCTTTCATTTGGATTCACAACCATTAAACGATAAGTTCAAGCGAAATGTTTAACACAACTTTTCATTGCTTTTAAAAGTTTTTGTTTAGCAAAATTCGAATATACAGTACGTATAATTTAAAATGTCTCGAAACTTCGGAGTTGATAACTACAAATACGCCAAAAATTATAACTTCAGTTCGACGAAAATATCGCTAATTTATCACAGAATATAACATCAACACCCTTGAAAGAACTATACAATTTTCATTTTGAATTGTGTAGTACAATGTAAAAATGATCAAATACTGTATAATAAACTTGTTAACCTGTCCTAAGATGTTATTTCTTTAAATATCGAATATCTTATTGATTGCTATGCTTAGAAAATTTCAAATTAAAAAAAAAAAAAAAAAAAAAACAAATAAAATGTTCTTTTGTCACACAAAGGGTTTACTACGGTATAGAAATATGGTCACAGAAAATTTTCAATGCCGAGGGATGACTGTTAGGAACGTATAAATACACATCTACGTAAAGTCGGAGCGGCAACGTTAATTTGGAAACATTGTGCTGTGAGAGTGCCACATTCTCTGTACGTTAAAGAACCACTGCAATAGCTCTTTGAGGGGTCAATCGTGGACATACTGCAAGTCAAAATGCGTTTCCCTATTAAACATAACATATTGTTTCAGTAGCGGGCCATACTTCTGGCTGTCCAGGCGACCACTTTTTAGATCCGAGCAACCTAATGGAAAAGATACCAAAGGGACATTCAAACTCATAAGTCGAAAATAAACTGAAAACGACATGGCAAAAAAAGAAAAAGGTCAAAAGACAAAAAAACAGTGTACAAAACACAACATAAAAACCAAAGACTGAGCAACACGAACCCCATAAAAAATCGGGGATGATCTCAGGTGCTTAAGAATTGTACAAAGATCATGCTCCAAATGTGGCACCGGTAGTGTTGCTAATGTAAGTACAAGTGATGTCTAATTTGGTATGTCACATTCGGGAAAAAGGAGGATGGGATGGTGGTTACGACTATTGGAGCATATCCGTCGTCATCTGTAAACCAGATACTCCATAATGGTCAACTAGCTCGTGATGGCGTCCAAAATTTAGGGTTGATTTCAACTTCACTACTTGGAACTCTTAGTTTAATAGCTCCCTTGTGAGCAGCAACCCTCTATCAAGGAAATCATGAAAGGCAATTCAAAGCCTTGAATATCGTATCAACTGGGAGATATATACTCCATATGCAGGCGCTGCTGGAATGTTGCTACCTAGAAATGTTAAGTTCACAATTGGGATGTTGAAATCATCTCTTTTGTCGCAAAGTTTTGTTCTTAACCGACCCTCAGTATCAATTTCAAGATGTAAGTCAAGATGTGAGGCATACTTAACTGTATCTGTTGTATCCTTTATTTCAAGTTCGATGGGATAGATGCGTTCAACATAGTCATTAAATTTTGAATTATTTAGTGAGAGGACATCATCATCTATATAGCAGAAATTGAAGATAAATGAAAATGCAAGCATATTTTCAATCTTCTGGTATGCAGTCAGCCTAATATGGATAAAGGAACAAGTCATTGGATATTATCATTTGGCACACTGGTACATTCATAAGTTTACAGAGTGTATCAAGTGTCAATTTTAAACAAAACATTTATTCACAAGAAGCATTTCAGTTTTAACATAAAGATATATGGGTTATACTTTGATCCAACAACAGAACGACACGAATGACCAAAATAAATCTCACCAGACCAATACCTCGAAGGAATAATAATTCAAGCACGCAAGCAATTAGAACCAATAACCATACGATCATACCGGACCTTGACACCTAAGAGATAAACTGTCGAACGCACCTAATTCATTAAGTGTTATTTCCGATATCGCTAGTGGTGAACTGTTTTGTTTCCGGGATTGGAAGGAGGTGCCAACAGTCCGTAGCCGATGGTTCGCCAATGACGTGATTGATAACTCACATTAGTTTAAATACCGTTGATAAATTAAAAATCTGATCTAATGTATCATCTTCCTCATGCAAAGCTGACCTTATATGGTTTTGGCTCTATTTGTATGCATATATGAAGATGTTGTTTGATTACCAATAAGACAACACACCACAAGTGACCAAACAACAAGGATGGCATTTCCTTTTATACCCATGTTGGTCATATAAAAACACGTGGCAAGTGTCATTAGTATTATGAATGTTAATGTTTACAGCCACAATATAATGACGGTTCGGTTCAAATACATTATAAATAAAAACAAACAACAAATTATGTTCAAACCTGATATCCGGAATAAAAGTCATCATGCTTTCCTAGAAAGATGTTGATCCATTTTTTCGTTGCGTTGTTACATCTTTATCGTTCAATGTTTTTGTATTGCTTTATAATTATACCACTTTTATTTTATAGTTGCATTGTATTGTATTGACGTTGGTTTATAAATGTCGAATGTTAAACTTTATATCCCATGGGACAACAAAACCACCCCAAATAAAACAAAATACTTAAAACATTAAAACGATAAAAAAAAAAGTTGAAAACTATCAATTACACATATTTGATATAAATGCAAGAGGCTCATGGTCAATGAGAAGCTACATAATTTGTGTGTATATGTATTGGGAAGAGTTATAAATAAAGCTCTTTAAGAGTATAGATTATTAGTAAGTAATTGTATATCAGCAATCCATTGTGTTGTACATTTTTGAGAGGTAGATAGTTTTAAGTTAAAAGTAAAAAGTTTGAATATAAGTTAACTACCGTTGACAATGAATTCTTAAGAAATACTTTGGTTAGAACAATAGGCTGACGTCAGCAAAATGGGCTAAATTAAGAACAAACATATGACATTCTAAACGTGATAACGTTAATTCTAAACAGTGATAAAAATGAATTTATAATATTTTATGACCTTCTTCTTCCTTCTATAGAAAAAAAAATAATAATTAAAGCAAATTAACATTGCTTTTCATCATGCACAGACTATAGAAAACGATGCAGTGGCAGATTCAAAGTAATAATTCGTATTAATTTGATATTATAAATTAATTCTCTTTCTCTATCATTTGTCATAATTCAAAACAAAAATTAGATCAGTTTATTGTGAACACAAAAGACATATGAAAGCATAACAACAGTAACAATTTCTTTTATCGAAATTTTTGGTAGTCTATAATTGTCAAAACATAATATAGGACTATGCAATTCACATTATGTCATATTTTAGGCATTTGTTAAACCTGTATGCATGAATACCAATACTGGATTTGTTGGTAGCTCTGTGTGCTTGCTGTACTTATACAGGTTATCCGGAAGTAATGAACCAATATGGCGTTCTTGAACTTTGTTACAACGGACTTCATTCATTTTTGCGCGAGTTGACACGAAAACGCTAATCATCAATTATTGATTAAAAAGATTATGTTGGAGATTTAAATCAAAAGCTAGGCAAACTATTCAATGTACTATTTTTTTTATTGAAATAACAGCCTTGAATTGAAACCTAAATTACAAGCTTGCTAGTGCAATTAATACGAAGGACAAAATTCTTCAATATTCATGCAATTACCTTTTATTGTATGAAAAAACAAATATATATAAACGAACGAGAAGACTATGTTTTCTTAACTCCATAACTCTCAAGTAATGTTGCATTGTGTGCATAACTGGGAATATTTGGTTACCGCATACATTAATTATTTCGTTGCCATACATTAAATTAATATACATACATAAATGTAAATCTAACATTCATTGTTAAATATATTTTACATTGCATGATTTCCTGTTATTCTAAATAAAATTACATTATTGACGTTCTGTATGAATTTATTATTATGAAATCTTTCCTTTTCATAATTCATTCACCAAACGAGATAATAGTTTATTTAAATTTCATGTACTGTACTTTAACAATGAAATCACACACACATTGATATAAGGAAAGTTTCTTCAAAAGAATAATGTGTTATTGTCGGATTTACATTGTAAGTTTGATTAACATTATTAATTAACTAGTAGGCAAGCACGAACATCAATCATCTTAATCATCATAAGTATTGATAAAAGATTCTTTATTATTATGCTAAAACATAAAATGACTACTACATAAAGTGGATTGTCAATAATTGATTTAAGACTGTGCTGGAAAAATAAATCAAACACTACGCAAACTATTCAAGAAATACAAGACTCAATTTAATTGAAATAACAACCAGGAATTCACGCCTAAATGACAATCCTTTAACGTTCTCCAATATTAGAACAACGTTAAATGTAGCATTTTCTCTTTACAAGCTGTCTTTGTATCCTTTATCCCGGTTCTTGTTGTTGTGCCATAATATTTTAACTGATTCCGTCTTAATTTAACGGGAAGTGAAATCGTGTACAAAAATAAAGTTTGTGTTTACTTCAATGTTTTTTTCTATAAAATACCGATGAGATAGTATTGAAGTCTTTTATGTACAAAATGTAGCAAAGATAAGAAGAAAAAACCAGAATAGAAATGTCTAACCAAAACATATTTCATAAGCGGATCCAGAGGGTGTCACCGGGTATACGTGACACCCAATGAGGTTGGCAAAACTGCTGCACCATTTAGAGTGTAATTTAAATTTTGATTAATTTACCAATTAGTATATCACTAATAATGTGTATGTCATTCTATTTCTAAGGCAAAAAGACATGTTTATTCAGTGAACATATATTACCGATATTTAATTACTAATTCTAATGCAATCTTTATGTTACAATTTTTTTCATTGGTTAAAATTTACCATCAAAACACAATTGACACTTTGAAACTATGGCGTAGGCCGCCATTTTGATTTGCTGGAATCTAAAATGTTCGATGAATACAGTATAATGTTAAATAAAATAACACCTACATCAAAAACTCCGTTTTAATGATACATTTTCAAATTTGATTGCACAAGTAACGGAATAACCCTGAGTTTAAAAACTTTCATTTGAATAACGTTATGTTTTGCCAAGATTTGTTCCTTTATTCATATGAGGCTGACTTCATACGGGAACTTCTTAGGAAGAAAGAAAAGAAGATAGCAGTATCCTTTAACTTCACTTTTCGCTATATAGATGATGTTCTCTCACTAAATAATTCAAAATTTAATGACTATGTTGAACGCATCTATCCCATCAAACTTAAGATACAGGATACAACAGATACAGTTAAGTCTGCATCATATCTTGACTTACATCTAGAAATTGACAATGAGGGTTGGTTGAAAAAAAACTCTACGACAAAAGAGATGATTTCAGCTTCCCAATTGTGAACTTTCCATTTCTATGTAGCAATATTCCAGCAGCGCCTGCATACGGAATATATATCTCCCAGTTGATACGATATTCCAGGCATGTATTTCCATTCATGACTTCTTTGATTGAGGCTTGCTGCTCACATGGAAGCTATTAGACCAAGAGTTCCAATTTGTGAAGTTGAAATCCTCCCTTCGTAAATTTTACGGACGCCATCACGAGTTGGTTGACCGTTATGGAATATCCGTTTCGCAGATGACAACGGATATGTTCCAATTGTCGTAAATACAATACTGCCCCTTTTCCCGAATGTGACCTAAAGAATTAGACTTATCACTTTGTACTAACATGCCACATGTGGAGCAGGATCTGCCTACCCTTCCAGAGCACTTGAGATCACCCCCAGTTTTTGGTGGGGTTCGTGTTGCTCAGTCTTTAGTTTTCTTTATTATGTTTTGTCTACTATTTGTATGTTGTCAGTTTGTTTTCGACTTATGAGTTTGAATATCCCTTTTGTATCTTTCGCCTCTCTCTTATACCCCAAAATCATTCGAAATTTATTTAATTTAATTTTATACATTTTTCAAGTTTCAATGTATTATTTCTATTTGTCATGCATTAGAATTCGAATATCAGTACTATATTGAAGAATTACCGCTGTCAATAAGGGATTTGACGGTTGCAAGCATCCGTTTTACTGTCTGCGCTACGCGTCGCCAGTAAAACTGCATTTGCGACCGTCAAATCGCCAATTACAGTACTGTGATTTCTTAGATCAAGTCATTTTAATATTTTTGCTTCTGTAACGCCAAAACCCAAATGATTTCGTTCTGATTATCATAAACAGATTATTATTCTTATATTCTACACCACACCCTACATAAATATCTTTCAGAGTTAACTTGTTTTGAAATTGTTGCCCCCTTTTCTAATCCGATCTGATCCAATCTGATATACCTCCGACTTCTTATGGACCTAGCATGCCCTTGTTCTCTCGGAGATGGATATATCTAACCCAGACGCTAAGTGGGCTATCGTTCGAAATAAATAATTCTGTGGTATTTCTGGCAAAACACAAAAGAAATATTGCCAAAGTAAGCAACTGAAAGCTATAAGAAACACAACAATGTTGACTTTCCAAACATGATGTCATTCTGAAAATCGTCTACACGATTATAGTTACCAGTTACTAATGCCAGCGTTCGAATAGTGAGCTTTGGTTCTTGAAAAATACTTGAAAAATGGGACAGAAATGATTAAATTGATTAGCACAGATACATATGCATTATACTTTAAAAATAGATCTTGATGTGCTCTTTTACACTTTTGCTCGAAGAAATCAAACAGAAATTGAATTGAAATCATTAATACAAACCATGTGTTACCATTTGCTTTGTTACAACCTTCATAACCTTAATTTTTAATAAAAAGCCATTGAAAAGTCTTAAAATTCCGTATAGGTGACACCCCGTGAAACATTTCTAGATTCGCCCTTATATATGATCATCAGTTGCATATTAGTTGGAGGTTTGATTTTGATCTCTCTGACCTCACAGTCACTTCTTTTAGATCATACGAGCACTTTAAACACATTCCACCAAATACATTGTTGGTTTTAAAAATTAAACTTCGAAAATAAATATAAGGGAACCCACAAGTTTTTAAAACAATATAGATTTACAAAATGTATAAATTCACCTTTAACAATTTTAACTTTGAGAAATTGGTTGATAAATATGTTTTTTAAACATTTTATTTTTTTGATTGTTTTTTTTTAATATGGTTTGTATATTGGGTTTTCTATTCCTACCTTTTATTGTAATGCACTGGCCTTATTATATGTTTATATTTACATAATGTTACAATTTCATTTGGCGTTGACACAGTGATATTTCTAGTATAATCTTAATATTGCCATTTAAATGATTTATCACTCCTTTTTGGCCATCAAATAGATGTCTTTATTGCGACAATTATATAAACATATTGCTTTGCACCAGGAAGAGGGCCACATATAAATACTCTAAGAATAACAGGAGCGTACCAAAGCAATAATACTATACTTATTATTATTTGTACTGCTATTTTCAATTAGTAAGAAATCTGTATTTATTGAAAGATAATAAATCACCTTATTGAAGTGCCATATAATTGATCTTTATTCTATATGTTTAATTTTTCTTTACCAATATTTTATCCTATGTTCCAGATTAAGAAATAGCAAAGTAAACTAAGTTAATCGCAATGGCCTGTAGCTGAATAATATGTATATCAAATAACCCTTTTAAATGTGATTTGAGAATTACGTTGTCTGCATCCTTTTTTTTTATTATTCAAAGACTGAGGCTTTATATAAAATTGTTAATAATACCAATATCAATGGAAAATTGTAATATTCTATCTTAAGTTAAATCATTCGTGACTTACTATAGACATTCAAGTTATTCATTTGGTGTGATGGATCTGCGGCTAATTGACACTGTTGGTAGAGTATCCCTCTTCACGATGTTTT
Organism: Mytilus coruscus; assembly: GCA_017311375.1. NCBI lineage: Eukaryota > Metazoa > Mollusca > Bivalvia > Mytilida > Mytilidae > Mytilus > Mytilus coruscus. The sequence goes on from CM029595.1 coordinate 64,388,670, forward strand.
GAACCCACAGAAGGGAGAAAAGCTGCAAACATTGAAAGGTATCATGTAGAATAGCTAGAACATGCAAACATCAACGTTGTTTAGCTCCTCGAGTATTTAAGTATTAATGTATCATTGGCTTTGAAAGTTTTGAACTTGAGCGTCCTTGAATTAGATGGGACGTCCCGACGATGGGCGTAAAGGTAAAGCGAGACATGCTCTGCGGACGCACCAAATTCATAAAGTTTTATTTTCATATCATACAATAGTTCATATCATAAAAACTTTTGTGTTTCTGCATTTTTAAAAGTTCTCTTTAATTGTGTTTTGGTCATTGCAAACGTGCATTTCTTCTTATTTTACTACAAACGACTACACCGACGTTAGAGTATAGGACGGCATGATATCATATTAAAAGCTTTAGAACATACACTCTGATTTCACATCCTCGGCTTTCAATTATTCGGCTTTCAGCGATGATTTCACATCCTCGGCTTTCAAATATTCGGCTTTTGAGCGTTCCTGATGAAGGTAAATTCAGAAAAGCTTTTCTGACGCATGAAATTATTTAACGTATTGTTTTCATTTTTTTTTCAGTAAATGCGATGAGTATGAGTGATACGGTATTGATTATTAATGCTATGTTTATTATTCCGTTTTGGTATCTGTTGAAGCAGTATCATAGAGTAAAGTGCCCTTCCTGTTCTGAGTTTTATTACACGACCTTTAATGTGTTGTTTTAATTATTCCACTGATGATTGAAGCACTACATTGGTTTAGAAGAGAGACAAAAAGTACGAAAGGGATAATCAAGCTCATAAGTCGAAGCTAAGGCAACAAACGAAAAACAGTCAAAAGACATACAATAGGGTTCCCCGTGTCAGATTCTCGTCAGTTGTTAAGTTGTGTCATATCTCGATGTTTTTTGTCATTTGTTAAATTGTGTGTTGATCTTTGAAAGTCTTGGTTATATTCATTCCTAACTTTTCAAACTCGGTGTTATAGAGAAGTTGTCATATTATATAGACGTTTGTCTATTGTGAAAGACCTTTGAGACCTGTATATGTTATTTAGATTAATGTCACTTACGGTTGCTGTCTCTTTGATGTTTACCGACATCTCCTTTTATTCATATTATTATTCATTTTTATATTGATATATGTTAAAAAATGAAAACAAGACTTGATAAATTTCATACGTCCGAAGCGCTTTTCTGGATTTACCTTCATTAGGAACGGTCAAAGCCAAAACATTGAATGCAACGGATGTATAGGACCGAAACAGTAAACTTTGCCTGAGGGAGTTAAAACTTTATTTTCTTTAAAATTTCGAAATTTATTAACTGACAATTTTAAAAAGGTTTGATATAAATTATGTCAGAACCAAAGTACTGACTACTGAGCTAACGCTACCCGCAGCGACTGATAGTCCACCAGCAGCGGTATCGACCCTGTGCCGTGAAATATAAAATCAACACTTCATAAATTTAATGCGTCCGAAGCGCCTAAATTAATTTCCTCTTGAATATGCATGCAATTGTTCAACTTGATGTTGACCAGTCATTGATCACTTGATTGTAATACAGTGTTGAATATTTGAAATACCATTCATATAAACATCTAAATTTTCAATAATGATATATTTCCTATCAAGAAATTTCAAATCAGAAAACAGGAAATAGAACAATTATTCATCCGAAACTTTTAGTGTAGCAGTAATGGAATTTATTAAAATATTAACAATCTCATGATTACGGAAACGTTTTTATGTTACATAACTGCCATAGGGAATTTCCGTAATTTGTATTATGAAATTTATTAAGAAAACAGATCAAATACAACGAACACGATTCCCCGCAAATCATGAGTTTTAGTAATGATAAAGAAGCAGTATTTCTTCAAAGAAAATGTCTGGCATATTAAGAATGTTTTCAAAGCAAACTAACTTATCAAATTTGCACGCTAAACATCTAAAAGATAATAAGGGATAGATAGTCACCAATCTTAAAGTCGATGAAGCTCAGACAAGGGCCAAATAAATTAAAAGATCAAAAGTCAAACAACAGTATACCAAAGACTACACATGAAATTATATATTGATCAATGCAAACCTTACAAAAAACCTGAGATGACATCAAGAGATCTTGTTGCATCTATAGTGTTTCTAATGACAAGTAAAATCTAATGATGCGTCAATTCTGTAATTTCAACATCTCAACAATGAAAAGAGGATGAAACTAAGGAAATGAAACATGTAACACATATTATAACAGTTAATCAAATCATGAGGATGTAAAAAATATAAATAAACTGCCTAATAATTACAAGTTGAATCCTTCGTTCAATAGCTCCCTCTATGAATGAGTCGTCATAGGAAACACAGTCCCTAAAATATCTTATCACTTGGAAAATATATACTAGTAGTCCACAAGTAGGTGTTTTTAAAATGATTCAACATATAGATTGAATCTTTCCTTCCTTTTCATTTTCACAGGACGACCATTTGTCATTAATTATTGGTATGCACTGTCAAATAATGTTTATTGTTTTGGGAAAATGCAGCTGAAATTGCCACTTCAAAAACTTTACGGTCACAATTACTAATTGTTGGAATGATACGAGGTGTCCGTTTCAACTCACAAACGATATTTTTACGCGGTCTGAGAGCTTAAGATACCAGAATGGTCGTTTGACAGTTAATTTTACCAATTTAGTCGTTTTCTATTTTGTGAAATTTTGTAACTAAGCTGACCTCTGTTGAATATCTTATTGTTAAAATAATCCTTACCTCAAATTTCTGAAGAATGTTAAGAAATTTCAATTATGAGACGTCATTTATTTGAACAATACAGAAAATGGGACTAGCTGTGATATTAAAACCGGTTCTAGTTTTTCTCATAAATCTGCTGTTTTGTCAATTATGGCCTTAGCATTCTATATTACACGTACTGAAACAGTAGTACATTGAACTAACATCACCACATGATGTATTTATCTATTGTTACATTAGACTGATTTCTGTAGTAATATAAAAATAAGAATATGTGGTATGATTGCCAATGAGACAACTCTCCACAAAAGACCAAATGACACAGAAATTAACAACTATAGGTCACTGTACGGCCTTTAAAAATGAGTAAAACCCATATCATAACGTTTGGTTTGTTACAATTCCTTTTCAAAAAAAGATTAGTGTAAATATTTTAACAAAGAATTCGTTATGTTTAGGTACAAGAGTAAAGAAATACGAAATATACAAGTTATTCAATAATTGGGATTAGGAAACAATTAAATAAAATATATATAAATCCGTCTCCATAAATTCAAAAATAAAATTACGAAACTATGTTAACATGCTGAATAGCAAACGAATATGTATGTAACAAAATACAGTCAATGAATACAAAAATATAAAGAAAGTTCATTTTTAGTTGCTTTATATAGAATAGCAAAGGAAGGGGGTAAAGGTGTTTATAAAAATGAGAGTGTTATTACAGAAAGAGACAATATTTCTTTATTAGGGAGGAGTGAATAGAACTATCAGATTGTGGATTGACTGAAAGATTAACAATCATGCTGCGAGTCTGCCATAGAATATACATTACCTTCAGTTTATTTTTCACTGTATATAATAACATAGTCTACAACATACCTTTACAATTAAATTGTTTTAGGGCTGTTCCAGAAAAATAAAATACGGGTTCCGTTTTAAGCATCATAAACAGAGAGGCGAAAGGTACCAAAAGGAAAGTCGAAAACAAACTGACAACGCCACTGCAGAAAACAAACTGACAACGCCACTGCAGAAAACAAACTGACAACGCCACTGCAGAAAACAAACTGACAACGCCACTGCAGAAAACAAACTGACAACGCCACTGCAGAAAACAAACAACGATCAAACAACAAACAACAATTAACAAAACACAAAATAGACAACTAAAGACTGAGCAACTCGAATAAAACAATCGAGTTAGTACCTTTACAAATAATCTTTTATCATTTTCATCGGGGGTATTTCATGTTTTCTATTGATTCATTTCCTACTTTGAGTTAAGTATGTCCACGGGACATTAATACTTATGCTTTCCGGTTCATTAATCCTTATTTTAATTCTTTAATGCTTCTGTAACTTCCTTTGTCAGTTGTCCTCCAAAGTCCAGTAAATGCAATGCTGTCCATTTTTTTTAGCACAATAGGATGCCATTAAATGTTGTTTAGCAAAACCATTCATTGCATTTTTTCAGAATACACATATAAATCTATATATAGGTTTAAAGCGTTTCAATTGTTCTTGGAAATTTAGTACCATATCATAAATGTGAGTCAACAGTTGTTAACGGATGTGTTTATGTCATGAATCCATTCAGAAATTACAAATCAAGGTAAACGAACAAAAAAAAACTGAGAAAATTGTTGCACTCTAAAAAGAGCGAGAATGGGTGCGCCGACAGACTAAGTGTCCCCTGCTATCAATGCATCATCCGCCATATGTATTCAAACTCATTCAAATGTCAGAATCGGTATATGTATAGATCAGTCGATTATTCTGCCATCTAAAGATTTAAGACCACAAGAAAGTGTCCTTAGTGAATACAGACACAGACATGACGTATCGGTCAACAATTGTTTGAAGATCACCGTCAAAAGTAAATGAAATTGTATTATGATTTCTTATGGTTAAACTACCTACTGACAAAATACAGACTTTTACTTTATAAATATGTTTCAAGTAGGTATCACAGCTGATGTATAAAAAAAAAACCATCGGCTACAGATTTTGTAAATTGATATTATAAGATGTCAGATTATACAGATGGGTGGAGTCTTAACCTCTACTAAAGTTGACTTGGAACAGACTTGTTGACTGCTTTCCAAGTTAACTTAAGAAATTATAATCAGACAAGCAAGTTAACTTTATCGGTGGTAGATTAGACCTATGTCTGCTTTTTAGGACTGCTGCAGACCTATTGACAAGTCTGCTCTAGACCAGACCTGTGGACAGGTTTGCTCCCGACCAGACATTTGGACAGGTCTGTTCCTGACCAGACCTGAGGACAGGTCTGCTTATGAGAGATTGCCGTGTTTAAGACTTTTCATATCAGACCTGAGCTTTTGTTATGTAAACAATAATCGTATTGTTCTTTTTCCCAGTTCAGCAAATTTCTATAATCGTTAGTGACTCTTTATACATATTATACACATTAAAATTTCTTTGTTCGTTTTATATTCTTGTATACATAAAATTATGGCTATACAATTTCACACTTGGTGTTCGACATATACACATGCAGCTATCATAAAAGAAAGAAAAGTTTTTTTCTTCAATTTAAAGGCTGATAAAAAGATAATCCAATGCATTTGAAAAATAGTTATATTTGATCGGATATGAACAACTTTGTTTATGTTGCTTCGTTCCCCATTTTTTTTCTCCTCCTAAATGTAATTCTATGCATTACATGGATATTTGATCGTAATTCACTTTGTTTGCCTCGGATTTACGATTCTATTTATGACGGAATGTTCTAATGAAAGTTGTATAGCGTCCGGATATATAAGGTGTTGTAATGTTTTGAACCATCTCGTCAATTTTTGGTAGATTCATCTTTACCGATAATACATTATATCTGGGACATCCGACATAATAAACTCGTCCTGAACATGAATGAAATATTCCCCCTCGACGTTAAGCAACCAACAACCAATCAATTAACCGACATTGACATAATATTTTAACAGTCATGTCAAGCAGTATACTATTCCCAGATGATACCGTCTCATACAAATATGATCAGTGTTGGAAGGTGTGGTCAAATAGTTTTGTTATACAAAAGACTTAATGACGGTTCAATACTTTGATTACTAAGAGAAAATGCTGGCACTCTAAATACACCTTTCCACTCTCCTATCAATCATCAGTAAATTGACCAATCACATGTGGTAAATTTAACACATGTATAAACATTTGACGTGTTGTTGGCCATAACCTCGGTCAAACATTCTTATCTAAACAGTTAACATCTAACATTTCTTTAAATTTTCACAATTAAATCGTCCAGAATTTTGTTTTTGGGAAAGCAATCTATCCTTAGTTAACAAATTTACTGATTTATGATACGGCTTTATAATTTCCATAATAAAGTATTATATGGTCAGTGTTGGATGATACGGTTAAATATTTTTGTTATACAAACCAGCCTGAAATATAAAAACTACTGATTTTTAGTGACGATTCAATATTTTGAAAAAAAAGAGGACATCCTGGCACTCTTAAATGATGGAGAAAAAGAAACAGTAGAAATATGGGCACTCTGAATTCAGCCGACCATATATATAAGTAACTGTAAACCAAATTTCTTCAGTTATCATGATTAGTTAATACAATATATGTACTCTGCGTTATTGCCATTGTTAACAAATTCTATCTGACAACGAAGCTTTTAAGTTTACTGCTACATTTTGAAACAGATGAGAACTTAAAATTTTTTATATAAGATATAAACGCCTTGAAGAATTTGATATGTATTGAAATATATATTCAATGCTCGTTTGCGGTGTATAACCAATATCGTTTTTGATTTGTTTAAAGGCAGATCACGGAGAAACTTGTTTGACTAACAAAGTTGTATGCGTACTTTATTTTCATATGTATTTAATCTGTAGTGTTTATATCAAGAAACAAAGGCATTTAAACATGTTTTATGAATCGATCAAGAGCGGTCATGGCCACAAGTTAACTTACTGCTGAGCAGACCAGACAAAAGTTAACTTTAAATCAGGTCTGGTTCAATCGGAGTTGTCGAAATCGAAGTTAACTTACTGCAGGACTGGTTTCGAAGTTAATTTTAGTAGTAGACCTGTCTAAAGTTAACCTTTTCGTCAGTCATAAAAACAGACAAATTGTGACTTGGATGGAGAGTTGTCTCATTGGCACTCATACCACATCTTCCTATATCCACTATATGACCAAGTCCGCTTTTTAAGTTTTCTTGATTGTGGTCCTATGATCAGTCGGAGCAGTCCTATATCCTGTCGCAGGTTAACTTTGACTTGTCAAAATTACTCGTTAGCAAGTTAACTTGCTTTACAGGTTAGAACTGCACCCAACTGTATTTAAAACACAACGCCACCATGAGAGAAAATAAAAAAAACAAAATCCAAAAGATCATGGTAAAACAAATCGTCATAAAATGTTAATCACCATGCCCTATTTCCTTTTCGATGTTATCTTGTTAATGACATCAGTCTTTTACATGAGTAAATATGTTATTCAAAACTGGTGAAAACTAAAGATGAAAGTGGTGTGGGAATTATTTATCTGGCAAAATTATATCTATAGATCTCGAGGGATTATTATCTCAAATTAAGATGAATATAGTAAATAAGGCTATGCGACCACTGAAAAAATTAGAATTTAGTTTGTCTTTTAGATCAACAGCCCAGTAGCCATTACTTTAGTATCGGAATGAAAATACAGTAATGTCTAATTGTAATTTTCTGTTGTAAACTTTGGAAATCATTTTAAATCAAGGGATATATCCCCCACGCGCAAGCTCTGAATCCTTGTCTAGATTTGGTTATACTTTATGTTATTCTTGGTTTTATGAGCTCTAGATTAAATTTTTAAAATATTTTAGCCTCGAGCATCACTAATGAGTCATAAATATTCGAAACGCGCATCTGGTGCAGTATAATTTGTATCGTTAATTTTTATTAAATTTAGCATTTTAAATAACGTCCTTTATGATATAAATAAGAGGCAACAGTATTCCACTAATGTCCATATATTTAGCTTATGCAAACAACGATAATAAAAACCCGCTGAAATCGTATGAACTCCAAACGCAGAAGGTCCAGGTGCGACAGGGATAGCGTCTCCTGCTATGAAGGCAACACCTGTCATCAAAATACACAATCGAATGGAAAAGGACACCATTAGTAAATTTACTAATCACATGATTATTCCGATATACAAACAACGAGCATATACGATAACAACAAAACAAATTTTATTGCAAACACCTATAAATATTTTTATCCTGCAATCAGCCATTTATTGTACAGAAAACAGGTACACAACTATTTTTTTTTTGCATTGAAATTTCTTGTTGCTCTGCTTCCATGTGAGCAAATGGAATTTGAATATTTCTTTTTGCGTAATAGTTCATTGTGGTGTCCTCTTCGCGGTCCGGGTTTAAACTTTGTCAATTTCTTTGAAAAATCAGAGGCAACTATTTTGATTCAAAACAACCAAACCATAACGTGCCGGGTGTAAATTACAAAATTACAAATCAAAACGACAGTGTATGATGCTTTGTCTGAAGGAGCAACAGCATATTTGTTGCGTGAGAGGATAAATCATACACAACCTTGGGATTTGTGAACGGAGTATGCCAGAAAATTCGTGAAGCCAGAATACAATGTAGTTGAAATTCATATAAGGATGGCCGGTTTTTGGGTCATCTGATTTGTCCCTAACCAATCTTCTGACACAGTTCTCAGCTGCATCCGTTGGTAATCTGAAGTTTTTCTTCTAGTTGACGGGATATTCAATTTGATAAAACGGGCCTTTGGCTACAAACCCCCTAAGTTGGTAAATGTGTACGATGCCAATATCTCCACTTATCAATTTACCAGCGGGACTATAATTTGGTGTGGTGACAATAAACAAGAGCAATCAGGAGGTTTGGATTTCATATCATTGAGGGTTAGGTCTATAATACTCACTTCTTGAAAACCTTAGATGGAAAAGGTTTTGTGTAAATTGAATATATGAAATGACAGGTGTAGTTTTAGCTTTGAAGTAATCAGGTATTGTTTGCTGTACATTTTATGTTGAAAGCTTTGTTGTTTTCTACCAAACTAGTTAAAAATGGCCTAGTACTATGGAATGGAGCCAAATGCAACTGACGTGATTACAAAAAAAAAAAAAAAAAAAACACGGGCAGGGTCATTTGATAAATATTTGGACCGACAACCACCAATGTACCATTTCTACCAAATTAATGGTCTTCGAAAGATTTTACCTATCTATGTAACCGTTTGAATGTTGTTATATCGAAATCCGATAGACATGGCAATGTGTTCTTTTGTAACAATGGTCCAGTAACGTTTATGTAGCGAAAGTTAGCATCATAGAACCATAATATTGCAACCCCATGTTGATCGTTGTTGTTACTGGTTGGTGACCAGAATCCTCACAAATAGGCAGTTTCGCTTGAGTATTTTTGCTGAGGAAGTTTGTTTCAAAATACATTCTTATTAAATGAAAGTTGTCGAAAATAGGTGTAAACATATGACTAAACCTAACAAAAAAAAAGTGAAAACATATGACTAAATTTAGCATTGTTATTAATATATCCATTAGACATTTCCACTTGATCTTATATGTAATGTCATATTATGCTACTGTGTGGCTTGAAAAGAAGTAAGCATGTCGATGAAACCAAAGTTGATATTTATGAATATAAGGTCTAGGGAATTTTGGAAGCTCTTCCTCCTTCTCTAAATGAGAATTAACAAGATCAACAGTGTCTTCTTTACGACAGTATGGTTGGATTGGTATTGAAATATCCTTCAGAAATATGGGGTTTTCCCGCGACAACGACATAGGGATTATTTATAACCGTTTTTGTAGGTTTGTTTTAAAAGAAGGTAAACGTGCTCCTACTGGGTTTCTTTGCGGCGAGCTTGGTCATTTACCTATGTATGTATTAAGAAAACAATTTATCTTAAAATATTGGTTACGTATTGTTATATATAAACCAGCTTTTGTATATGATGTATATAAATTTTATATGACGATGCAAATCAAGGTAAAATGAATTGGACATCTAATGTGCGTGATTTGTTATTTAGTCTTGGAATAAACTATTATATTTGGATTGACCAGAATAATATTGATATATCGTTTGATGTCATAAACACACGCATTAAAGACCAATATCTGCAAAAATGGTCAGCAGACATATATGATTGTGAGAAATTAAGCGTATACAGAAATGTAAAGATTGAGTTTTGTCTTGAGAATTATTTAAGCTACATTAATAATGTTCACATTCTTTCAAAACTACGAAGTGGTACATTGAAACTAAATGTTGAAGTTGATCGTTTCTCTGATATACTAAGAGAACTGCGTCTATGTGTTTGGTGCAGCATGCAATATGTTGAGGACGAATTTTATTTTATATTGTTATGTCCAGCAGTATTATAAAATTGATAAACCTATTTTAATTATTTCTAAGGAAATTAGTTTATATGATACAACAGGTTTAGATATTGCTGAGTCTAGAATTTTTTTTTTTCAAAATCAAGGACGTCATTAAGAGACTGCAAAGGCATTCATCGTCGAAATGCGTATCTGGTGCAGTAAATGGAACTGTAAAAGTTTTTATTGAATAAAATCACAGTTGACGGTAAGTGGATATGGACCAGTAGCGATAGATTCCAATATAATTTATGAATTGAATAAAAAAAAAAAACAATGAATAAGAAATTTTGAAGATTTACAAATTAGTACTTTTATTTCGATCACAGGTTAAATATGCCATTCCTATGATATTGTCAGTTCGTTTTCGACTTATGAGTTTGACTATCCCTTTGGTATCTTCCGCCTCTTTTCCAACTTCTTCATGATAGAGGAAGATGACTTTATTATACAAGGGAAATCTAATTTGGAAAAAGTCGGACTTGGTTTGTTTTTGTCATTACTTCCAGGAGAGTGTTTCGCAATTATGTCGTGTATAATGCTCGGGATGGCGTCAGCTTCAGATTTTGTATGTTTATCAAATATCCAGAATTTCTGAAATGTCTATACCTAAGAAAATAATTGTGAAAGCTTATTTGTCATACAATTTCAAAAGATAAGGAAATGTTTTTCCTATGATATTTAGGATTGTAAGACAACATATTAATTGTATTTTTTTCTTCTTTAATTAACTTCAAATAATATCTGAATAGAAATAAACAAATTTCCTTAAATTTTCCCACATTATTCTTTAATTGGCCAATAAATCAATTGACCTAAGTCATTAATTAGAATAAATTGATTTCAATGAATGTTATTTATGAAATACGTAAAATGGTGTGAGAGGATGGTCATTTGATTATTAAATCTTTAATGAGTATGATAACAATAATGCCTTATCGATGTTTCATCCTGTCGTTAAAAATCTCTTCATAATAATTATTTTCCACTTCTAGGAATGGTTTAGAATATAAAACATGCAACAAGACGTGACCAAATGTATATGATTAAAGATTATGTAGATGAAAAAGATATCTTACTGTAAAAATTATTTTTGGTTTAATTGTACAATGACTAACTAGAAAAAATTAAGAATCAAACGATTTTTGAAATCTTGTTAAAATGAACCACCATGTGTTGTTTAATCGAAACTGTGTGACGTTGTGGTAATACACCTACGGTAAAAGGCCATGTGGAAAAAAAGAAATAAATTTTAAACTTTTCAAACTGTAGCCGAGATTGGGCTAAAGGAAAAGAAACGAACACTGAGGTAAGACGTTATTTTGTAATATTTAATCCAATGAAATACAAAAGTTGAGAACTTTTACTCATGTTATTTAAGTGAAGTGTTGACAATTGGTGCTTACGTACAGGTCAACGAAATAATTTGGCTTGAAATAATACACATTTTACTTAGTATTTGGCCCATAACGTTGAGTAATTTTCATATTTAATCTGAAAAAGGGAATAAATAGTATAATTTGTAAGTTTTAAATCTTTGAGAATATGACATGTTATTGTTAGTCTAAGATAGACATTTATCAATGAACATGATGAAATAGAGAAGATTGAACAAGGTGCATTCATCAGTATATTCACCAGTTAATCCTAATGCTATCGATAATCTGTAAGAGATGACATTCACCTCGGTATTTCTAGCAAACATATGAAAACTTGTAAAACGCGTTGATAATTTTTGTAATTATTAAAGGGTTGAATTACTAGATAGATTATATTTTTTAAACAAATCTGGATGAGTGTAATCATCGTTTACTGTATAATTTTACAGTAGATGAAATGTAAATAAGCACATACAATTATGTATGCTTATTCCCTTTCTAGCCAAGATTTAAATTGTTGTGAAGTTTCTCCAATTTTGGGTTGCACCGAGGAAACACAAGGGACAGTCTAATTTATATAAAGAAACTGGCAGTATACTTTATTATAATTCCGTATTTCTTCTTAATTTCTTAAATTAACTTTGTAACAATGTAAACTTTTAAAACAGCTTTAGTCGTTACATGTTAATTCAACACCAAAATTCGTTCTTTATTTCCAAACTTGTAGTTTAAAGTGTTCTTAGACAATAGAACGTAGAAGGCATCATCGGAAAATATTGCAAAATTTATTTTTTACTTCTTGTATGACAAGACAAAAACATACCATCAAATCCAATTGAAATGAAGAAAACTTCCAATTAGAATCGTGCATTAAACATGACGATGGAACAATGGGTTATAATTTAAGAATACATACAAAAGGGATGGCATATTTATAAAAGGGCAAACTTTACACCATTTAAATATAACTTTAAAATTACGGTTTCAGGTTTTATATATTTACTGGCTTTTAAATTTGTGAGTGTTCAAGATGAAGGTAAATCCCGAAAAGCGCACGAAATTATATAATATATAGAAATAAGAAGTTGTGGTATGATAAAAATCCCTAATCTTAACATGCTATATCCCGAAATGACAAATTAATGTAAAACAATTCAAACGAGAAAACTAACGCCCTGATTTATGTACAAAACGGTAAACGAAACTAGTTGGGATATGTAAACACCGTAAGTTTGGAGTAAAGGAACACCATCCTCCGATAAAAGGAAAGTTAACAAAAGGAAAAGAAAAATCGTCCCTTATGTCGTAATTTTTGTTGAGAGTTTTCTCGTGTAAAACTGAAATATTGAAATGTAGGAAAGGACAGTTATTGCTGTTTATATTTGAATAATTTGAAGTAAGTTCCTTAGGGTAAATTTCGGTAGTATATTTTGAGAATTATTGATTATTCAATAAAACATTTCATCAAGATAACGGTAAAATGGTGCCCATAAAAATACCTGTCGTTACATTTCATTGCCGAAACGTACATCAATGTTGTCGAAAAGAAAATTTGCAGCTTTTGTCATCTCATCGCACTTCCATTGATTATATCTAGCATATTTACTTTTTTAATTACAAAAGATGGCTTTATCTGAGTTGCAATCAGATTTTCACACGATTTAATCAAATAGGTAAACTTTTGTTTTTGGATAAAATTGTTTTTTATTTTCATTTTAAATCAGAATTGAATCATATTAATTGCTTTTCTGGTTTCAATTTGTCAAATATCAGTAGAAATCTGCACCAGCTTTGTGATACCGAAAAGATTATATAGGCAAATATATTTACTTGACTCTATATAGCAATAGATAACTTGGAACGGAACATACGTTTTTTTTATCTGTTTGTACCGTTTTCTCTCAATGTATTAATGCATCTATGATTGAAATAAGGCGTACGTGATTGTGATCGATCACTGAGTTAAAACAAATATTTCATAGTTTACCCTTTGATTTCCAGTTATTTCTTTTCGTAAATGTAAAGAAAATCAGTGGGCAATTTGTTTGTTTGTTCTTTTATCGGTCGATTGTCATATCCTTTTTATCCTCATGGTTATGTTTGGCGGAGAAGAGGGCTATTGTGGTATAATTCTTATATGATTTGCATATAAGGGAAAACGTTGATATGATTGGTCGAGAGGACTTCCGGTAGTTGATCTTGATGTTGTTTATTTTTCGATAGACGTCGTTGACCGAACTACTCTTCGTAACCAATGTTAACAAGATGGCGGCGATAATAACACCGACGTTAACAAAATTTATTTTCACTGTACGTTCATCGTTAAATTATAAAAATACACAAAAACATTCGTTTGAATGATAAAAAGAGTTTTTGTAGTTTATTTTTTATCAGATAGCAAATTTCATGGAGTACATGTTTTTGCGTTAACCAACAAATATATTCATGCGCCAGGCCTATTCAATGAACAAATATACAACTTACGTGTCATAGAGATTACGAGTGTGGATAAATATATTTCCTATCTCCAATTTTAAAGAATTATAAGGATTAAACGCCTTTTTAGCTCACCTGGCCCGAAGATAATGTTCAGCAAAGTAAGATCTACAAATAAGTCAACATGATCAAAATGGTCAGTTGACCGCTTAAGGAGTTATTGCCCTTTAAAGTAATTTTTACCAATTTTTGTAAATTTTGTAATCTTTTCAAAATCTTCTCCTCTGAAACTACTGGACCAAATTCAACCAAACTTAGCCACAATCATTATTAGGGTATTTAGTTCAAAAATATGTGCGGTGACCCAGCCAACCAACCAAGATGGCTGCCATGGCTAAAAATAGAACATAGGGGTGTGTGCGATAGTCAATTTTTAACAATTTTTAACAATTTTCATTAATTTGGTAAATTTTGGTAAGTTTCTACAAAATGTTTTCCTTTTGTAATCTTCTTTTCTGAAACTGCAGTAGAAAATCAATATAGAAAACAATCTACTAATGAGCTGGCAATAAAAATAATTGATAATTCTATTACATGAAAAAAAAAAACACATTAATACCTGATGATGGTGTTTCTTTCTTTACATTGAAAATGATGTCACAACTATAATCCCGAACAATAGGTCGAATGTCAGATAAGTTTCAGTACTTTGGCTTCATTTCTACAGATTCCGAAGTGCAAATGATGCTTGAATTCCTACACTAATTTATACAGACTTCATCCCTTTCACAGGTAATGCCTGCCTCATATTATATTTAAAACTTTAATAGAATATCAGAAATTTTGAGAGAAATTAATCAACCATGCAAGATCTAAAACTTAATTAATATTGTTCAAATTATCAATTAACTATTAAAAAAATTCTCATTAAAAACATAGTTCTTCATTTTATATTTTATCAAGTTTAGGAAAAAATTGAATTTAATTGTGTCCCTTGTTCTCATTTCCTGGGATAAATCAATACAAATTAAAGTATTGGTATTGAATTAATATTAAAGAAATATTTTTCAAGGAATTTATTGGTGTATAAACTGGACAAGTCACTCACAAACATATCATAAAAGTCCTTCGGACTTTTATTTGTTTGTGAGTGACTTGATCGAGTTTATACACCAATAAATTCCTTTTGTAAATATATTTTCCAACGTCAACCGTTGATTTTATTATCGAGCCAGGTGTTTTTCTCGGAAGCCGGATAACGGATATTGTGGTTAGGAAACCTAGAGTAGACGTTGATAAATAGTTCTAGCAAAATAGTCATAAATACTTCGTCCCTAATGGGACGCCGAGAAACGCATTACATGTACCACTTCAAACTTTCTCATGCCATATTGCTTACATAGAAATACGGTGCTTTAACAAACGTTTAACTTTTGCTAATGTCTATGTCTATGTCTAGGTAAGGGATTTTGTAATACTCTTAAAAATAATGTAGGTCTTGGTCAATGATTAAAAGTGATTTTTCAGTGCGGAATAAATGTCATTACACTTTTGCTTTTTGTATAAATTACCTCTTGAAATGTGAAAGTGTTTGAAACAAATCCACTTTATTAGATAACGTTCTAGACTATAAGAAAGTGATAATCCTTACAGATTTCATTTAAGTGCTCGAATGTGAAGACACCAGGTGGTAATAATTATTTATCTAGGAATTAAACAAAGGTGACCCAGCCAACCAACCAAGATGGCTGCCATGGCTAAAAATAGAACATAGGGGTGTGTGCGATAGTCAATTTTTAACAATTTTTAACAATTTTCATTAATTTGGTAAATTTTGGTAAGTTTCTACAAAATGTTTTCCTTTTGTAATCTTCTTTTCTGAAACTGCAGTAGAAATCAATATAGAAAACAATCTACTAATGAGCTGGCAATAAAATAATTGATAATTCTATTACATGAAAAAAAAACACATTAATACCTGATGATGGTGTTTCTTTCTTTACATTGAAAATGATGTCACAACTATAATCCCGAACAATAGGTCGAATGTCAGATAAGTTTCAGTACTTTGGCTTCATTTTCTACAGATTCCGAAGTGCAAATGATGCTTGAATTCCTACACTAATTTATACAGACTTCATCCCTTTCACAGGTAATGCCTGCCTCATATTATATTTAAAACTTTAATAGAATATCAGAAATTTTGAGAAAATTAATCAACCATGCAAGATCTAAAACTTAATTAATATTGTTCAAATTATCAATTAACTATTAAAAAAATTCTCATTAAAAACATAGTTCTTCATTTTATATTTTATCAGAGTTTAGGAAAAAATTGAATTTAATTGTGTCCCTTGTTCTCATTTCCTGGGATAAATCCAATACAAATTAAAGTATTGGTATTGAATTAATATTAAAGAAATATTTCAAACCTTACCATTTTCTTCACAAGAATGAAGACCATATTTTCAGTGTCATGAGTATCAGTCATCATATTTGTTGTACTTTGTTGTTTAAAAGTTGAATACAAAAAAAGATCAACAAAGGAATTCAAAAACCACTTGAATTTTGCAACAACAAATGAGAGTTTTAACGACCTCAGCTGGCTATACAACCCTTGCTCAATCAACTGAATTTTGCAGAAATCATTAATAGGAAAGATAAAGATTGCCCTTAAATGATAATTTTTAAAAACGTTTAATCCTATAATATGCTCGTTTCTTGCCTACTGATTTCACAAATAGCACTAAAACAGAACGTTTAGTTTTTTTAAGACTATAAGTGAATGACCTTTTGTCTCATTTTTTGCAAAATATGAATTGCTCTTAATTTGGTTAAAGAACAGGAGTCCTTTTTTCCAACGCTACATAACTTAGGTGTGTGGAAAGTAGGGACATTTAACTCGAAAATTTTATGCCGTTTATGTAATTTTGAAATTTTAGATTCGAACTCAACGCCTTTTTATGTATAATTTAAAGTGCAATAAAATGAGGTACATAATGTAAATGCACATTTCGATAAATGAAGGTCTATTTAATCTTATAGGTTGTCTCACCGCAGTTGATTTTTATAACCATTTGGGCGTCAAAATACAATTATCAGTTTTAACTCAAAATACAAAATTTGAGAATATGTGGTTTTAAAGGGTAATTTCGCTGCGCATGTCTAGTGCAAAGAGTTTTTGATCCCTCAGTAATCTTTCATTGACTTTTACTAAAGTACTAGGTTTTCAGCAATCGAACTCTATTTAGTGTTTTTTTGAGAACAAATAAATTTTTTTGTTGGTTATTTCTTATCGACATTCAAATCTCGCATGGATGAAAAAGGTGTGGTGACGCTTTTGTTGTTATGCTCCAAACACTAAGACATCATTACTTTGCTTTAAAATATTACAAACTTTACAAATAATATTGTGCTTTCTGTAAAGCTCTGCATGGAGACGGGTCTTTTAATAGTGAATATGTAATGAGTACTGTACAATTTCGAATACAGATTTGTGATTAATGTAAAAACCGGTGAATGTAACAGTTGTCTAACATATAATCAAACCTTTTAGCAAAGAATACTAGACAACATAAAGTTTACTAAAGAATTTTCACATCCGGTTATTGTCTGATCTTCATGCACTAGTGTCAAATCTTTTCTAATAGAAAACAATTCTCAGTGTTAGTTGAATACACAAATGTTCAAACCTTTGATACTGATTCCATCACGAACATATCACGTGTGTTTCAGTTCTCTACATGAATTTAAAATTTGAAATGTTGAAGGTTGTCACGACGTAGTTCTTATTATGATATACATCATCTACTGGAATTACAACACGACATGAAAACTTGATTTCAATCTCTATGTGCTATATTGTATAATTAATACATTGGGACTTGCATGGCAGAATCTTTGCAAGTATATTTGTTTTCTGCATCTTTTAAAATATAGAGATTACTTTTTTGTGCTCACCGTCTTTTAATGTTTTTACCAATGCTTTTGTAAATGACATTTGTTCAGTTTCCTTTATGAATCACCCTTTCTGTAACTTATAATTCAAGTAATACCGGTATATTGTGTAAATATATTTTCCAACGCCAACCGTTGATTTTATTATCGAGCCAGGTGTTTTTTCTCGGGAAGCCGGATAACGGATATTGTGGTTAGGAAACCTAGAGTAGACGTTGATAGATAGTTCTAGCAAAATAGTCATAAATACTTCGTCCCTAATGGGACGCCGAGAAACGCATTACATGTACCACTTCAAACTTTCTCATGCCATATTGCTTACATAGAAATACGGTGCTTTAACAAACGTTTAACTTTTGTCTGTCTAGGTAAGGGATTTTGTAATACTCTTAAAAATAATGTAGGTCTTGGTCAATGATTAAAAGTGATTTTTCAGTTCGGAATAAATGTCATTACACTTTTTGCTTTTTGTATAAATTACCTCTTGAAATGTGAAAGTGTTTGAAACAAATCCACTTTATAAGATAACGTTCTAGACTACAAGAAAGTGATAATCCTTACAGATTTCATTTAAGTGCTCGAATGTGAAGACACCAGGTGGTAATATTATTTATCTAGGAATTAAACAAACTAATGTAAGGATTTAGCATCTGAAAATGATATTACGTAACGTGTTCGATGCATAGCAAAAAAAAAGAGTTTACAAAAATTAAATAGCAAGTTAAGATTTTATTACAAATAAGGGAAAGTCATAAACTACTAATTAACAAGAAAAAGCTGCAACACGATATTCCCTAAGTTGCAAGATGTTCCATCTGCAAGAAAACATATTTGATAGACAGTAAAAGAAAACGTGCATTGCCATGATTGAGACGTGTAGCAATAAAAGATAAAACATACTTCAAACAGAATAAAATTTTGAAGGGCATCGTTTGTAAAGATTTGCTGAAAATATGTAAACGCTGTATTTAATTTAATGTTTCCAACTACAAAAGCTGGCAATGATATACACAGGCAAAGCATTAACTGTTCTTTTAACGAATTAAAGTAGGTGTATGATATACGGAATGAGACAGCATCTCGACAGCACAAAAACCCAATAATATCAATGTTCGGTTGCTTCAGCTTATAAAGGTTCTGACTGTGCCCTTTACAGGAGTGTCATCTATCAAAGTGTCTCAAATTGAAGCGAATCAGGCAAGTGTGCATGCAAATATGACATTTTTACTATAAGTGTTTTTAGGATGCATTTGATTTTTGCCATCTTCAATAGTCAATGCAAAAACATGACGTAAAAATCAAGTAGCAAACCGTATCATCTGCTACTTAAAGAGAGAAAAGATACCAAAGGTCAATGAAATTCATAAGCCAAATGAACACATATGTTCCTATGACCCCAAAAATAAACGACGAAAATACAAACAACGATAACAAAACACTACACAGACAAATGAGGATAGATAAACAGTTCCTGGTCCACTACTGGCATTCGTCTTGTTTCCTTGCAATTAAAAGTTCAATAATAAGTCGCTTTTGGCAATGTTACAACTGAAGAAAGGCGGAAAAATTTTTGATAACGACAAGTTGAACATTTCAGTGGCCATGTAGGTACAATACAGGCAACCACAGATGACAGCTTCAGATCATGCCTTCCATTAAGTGTTCTCTGTCAACTTATTTAAACCAGATACTAAACTTTGTACATATTGTTAATTTTGATATTTTTTTTTTGTAATTTACATGCAGATATTGTTAAATTTATATACTATTTAGTATTTACAAGAGAAATAATGTTTGGTATAACCATGCATGCGCAAACGACCAGTATTCTTCAATATCCTAAATGTTGTTTTACAACTGATGAAGAAGAAGAAGATGTGTGAGATGGAAAATCCATAACGGTCAACTAAACCATGATGACGTCCGTAACACTTTCTCTTTTATTAATAAGTGTTTTTGTTGCGAAATTTGCAGTGTTAGTAATTTGACAAATACGTATGCATAGGCAGTTCATTAGATCAATCAGGTTTTTTACAGCAAATAATGTTACTTGAAGTTTAAGTTATGTTCAACCTGTTATTGACTATGACTGTTAATGACGCATTGTCTCTAAATTCATTCGATGTTATATGTGTACTGATTTATATTTTAGTTCTAGATACATGATTTTTCATAGTTATTAATGGCTTTGCACTAGCTGTTAGTAACTGCGAGTACTCTCAGATCTGTACTTAGTGTCTTTTTGTTGTGGGATGTATAAATGCCCTGCCACGTCCGGCCTGTGTTTTTTTCCTTGTTTTTCTGCCTTTTATCGATCTGATGAGCTAAGACGTTTTCAACTGATTTTAAAATTTGTTCATATGTCATGCTTTAACACCACTATCCCAGGTTAGGGCAGGGTTCGATGCCAGCAAACATGTTTAACCCGCGAAATTCTATATGTGCCTGTAATTCAGTGGTTGTTAATTGTTGCTGTATATCATATTTGTTTTTCGTTCATTGTTTTGTACACAAATCAGGCCGTTAGTTTTCTCGTTTGAATTGCTTTACATTTGTTATTTCGGGGCATTTTATAACTAACTATGCAGTATGGGTTTTGCTCATTGTTGAAGACCGTACTGTGACCTATATTTGTTAACTTCTATGTCATTTGGTGTATGGCGGAGTGTTGTCTCATTGGCAATTTAACACAACTCAACTTATTTTTACAAGTATTATGCGACAATATGCATTAACCATCTAAAGTTGTAACAATTCTGTTATTTAACTTGAATTCCAAGATGCATTTACGAAGTAAAGTGTGTACAATGTCAATTAAATCCTCGTCAATCTCTTTCATTCACACTCAGGACATTATTAGGGGACAGAAAATACGATTAATTTTTAGGTTAAAATTTGAATCGCTATTATTGTAAATTGTTATACTGTTCAATAAAATCAATATTTGATCAGTTTCGAAAAATATTGATTGTTTTTAATTCGGCACAAAATAGTTGAAGGGATCAGTTTATATGGAAGATCTTGTATATCCTGATACTGTAATATAATTATGCTACATTATTTCTATGTTAAATTGTTGCTATGATCTTATGTTCTGTATTTAGACTGGGAATATATCAATTATGTTATACAAACAACCAAGACAAAATGTATATTTTATATCTATTGAGGAAGTTCAATGAGACAGCAACTTAGTTTTGGTGCATGTATTGACACGAATTATCGATAAATCATCTTACAATTATACATTTTCATTATTTAAAAGTGCGCACAAACTGTAAAATGTGATGGTTATTGATAAAAATGCTGATAGTTTGAAGTTCAGTGATGGCGTTAATTCGAATATGATAAGTTTGTTGGAGTCATACATTATTTTGCTTCGTTAGAACACTGTACAACTTTTCAGTTGTATTTGGCAAAACGTTTTGAAATTTTGAGTTCTCAATGCTCTTCAACGTCGTACTTTATTAGGCCTTTTTAACTGATGAGTCTTTTGTAGAAAAAATGCGCGTCTGGCGTGCTAAATTTTAAGCCTGGTATCTACGATGAGTTTATTTTATCATAATACAGATAATTCCATTTTTAGATTAAGCAATTTACAACCACTTGTTCGATGCCACTGCTGGTGGAGGTTTCCTCACCGAGGGTTTCACCAGCCCAGTATTCAGCACTTTTGTGTTGACATGAATCTTTATTCATATGGGCATAATTATAAATTAATTATTTACAAAACTTTGAATTTTCGAAATACGAAGGATGTTCTACCCCAGGAATAGATGACTTGATCTTTATTTGGCGAAACCTTTCGGAATTTTGGATTGTCAATGCTCTTTAACTTCGTACTTTATTTGGCCTTGATAACTCTTTTATTGGAGCGTAACTGATGAGTCTTTTGTAGACGACACGCACGTCTGGCGTACTAAATTTAAGCCTGGTATCTACGATGAGTTAATTTGTCATAAAACAGATAATTCCATTTTTAGATTAAGCAATATACGAAAAGATGTATCTAATATATATGAAGAGCCAACCACGGAGTCAAAACTTCAACCTTATAATTGTTAAAAGTAAAATAATAAAAATAACGAACTACAAGGAAAATTCAAAACGGAAAGTCCCTTATCAAATGGCAAAATTAAAGTATGCAAATCCGAGATATTTTACACACATTAACATCTTAGTATAATACAGATTTTGTGGCAAAATTTCGTTTTGAATAAAGCACTTGCTTATTTATTTATTCTTAATATCAACGATTAGATCTCAATTTTTGTAATTTACATGCAGATATTGTTAAATTTATATACTATTTAGTATTTACAAGAGAAATAATGTTTGGTATAACCATGCATGCGCAAACGACCAGTATTCTTCAATATCCTAAATGTTGTTTTACAACTGATGAAGAAGAAGAAGATGTGTGAGATGGAAAATCCATAACGGTCAACTAAACCATGATGACGTCCGTAACACTTTCTCTTTTATTAATAAGTGTTTTTGTTGCGAAATTTGCAGTGTTAGTAATTTGACAAATACGTATGCATAGGCAGTTCATTAGATCAATCAGGTTTTTTACAGCAAATAATGTTACTTGAAGTTTAAGTTATGTTCAACCTGTTATTGACTATGACTGTTAATGACGCATTGTCTCTAAATTCATTCGATGTTATATGTGTACTGATTTATAATTTAGTTCTACATACATGATTTTTTCATAGTTATTAATGGCTTTGCACTAGCTGTTAGTAACTGCGAGTACTCTCAGATCTGTACTTAGTGTCGTTTTTGTTGTGGGATGTATAAATACCCTGCTACGTCCGGCCTGTGTTTTCTTCCTTGTTTTTCTGCCTTTTATCGATCTGATGAGCTAAGACCTTTTCAACTGATTTTTATAATTTGTTCATATGTCATGCTTTAACACCACTATCCCAGGTTAGGGCAGGGTTCGACGCCAGCAAACATGTTTAAACCCGCGAAATTCTATATGTGCCTGTAATTCAGTGGTTGTTAATTGTTGCTGTACATCATATTTGTTTTTCGTTCATTGTTTTGTACACAAATCAGGCCGTTAGTTTTCTCGTTTGAATTGCTTTACATTTGTTATTTCGGGGCATTTTATAACTGACTATGCAGTATGGGTTTTGCTCATTGTTGAAGACCGTACCGTGACCTATAGTTGTTAACTTCTATGTCATTTGGTGTATGGCGGAGTGTTGTCTCATTGGCAATTTAACACAACTCAACTTATTTTTACAAGTATTATGCGACAATATGCATTAACCATCTAAAGTTGTAACAATTCTGTTATTTAACTTGAATTCCAAGATGCATTTACGAAGTAAAGTGTGTACAATGTCAATTAAATCCTCGTCAATCTCTTTCATTCACACTCAGGACATTATTAGGGGACAGAAAATACGATTAATTTTAGGTTAAAATTTGAATCGCTATTATTGTAAATTGTTATACTGTTCAATAAAATCAATATTTGATCAGTTTCGAAAAATATTGATTGTTTTAATTCGGCACAAAATAGTTGAAGGATCAGTTTATATGGAAGATCTTGTATATCCTGATACTGTAATATAATTATGCTACATTATTTCTATGTTAAATTGTTGCTATGATCTTATGTTCTGTATTTAGACTGGGAATATATCAATTATGTTATACAAACAACCAAGACAAAATGTATATTTTATATCTATTGAGGAAGTTCAATGAGACAGCAACTTAGTTTTGGTGCATGTATTGACACGAATTATCGATAAATCATCTTACAATTATACATTTTCATTATTTAAAAGTGCGCACAAACTGTAAAATGTGATGGTTATTGATAAAAATGCTGATAGTTTGAAGTTCAGTGATGGCGTTAATTCGAATATGATAAGTTTGTTGGAGTCATACATTATTTTGCTTCGTTAGAACACTGTACAACTTTTCAGTTGTATTTGGCAAAACGTTTTGAAATTTTGAGTTCTCAATGCTCTTCAACGTCGTACTTTATTAAGCCTTTTAAACTGATGAGTCTTTTGTAGAAAAATGCGTGTCTGGCGTGCTAAATTTTAAGCCTGGTATCTACGATGAGTTTATTTTATCATAATACAGATAATTCCATTTTTAGATTAAGCAATTTACAACCACTTGTTCGATGCCACTGCTGGTGGAGGTTTCCTCACCGAGGGTTTCACCAGCCCAGTATTCAGCACTTTTGTGTTGACATGAATCTTTATTCATATGGGCATAATTATAAATTAATTATTTACAAAACTTTGAATTTTCGAAATACGAAGGATGTTCTACCCCAGGAATAGATGACTTGATCTTTATTTGGCGAAACCTTTCGGAATTTTGGATTGTCAATGCTCTTTAACTTCGTACTTTATTTGGCCTTGATAACTCTTTTATTGGAGCGTAACTGATGAGTCTTTTGTAGACGACACGCAGTCTGGCGTACTAAATTTAAGCCTGGTATCTACGATGAGTTAATTTGTCATAAAACAGATAATTCCATTTTTAGATTAAGCAATATACGAAAAGATGTATCTAATATATATGAAGAGCCAACCACGGGAGTCAAAACTTCAACCTTATAATTGTTAAAAAGTAAAATAACAAAAATAACGAACTACAAGGAAAATTCAAAACGGAAAGTCCCTTATCAAATGGCAAAATTAAAGTATGCAAATCCGAGATATTTTACACATTAACATCTTAGTATAATACAGATTTTGTGGCAAAATTTCGTTTTGAATAAAGCACTTCTTATTTATTTATTCTTAATATCAACGATTAGATCTCAAAATGCGGTTATTTTTGCAGTTGTTGATGTTTTGTAATAAATGTAAGAAGTTTGAAGCCGTTATGCCAACATGTATTACAAAAGTTCAAAATGTAAATACTGATGGCTGACAGACTTATGTCTCAGGAACATCTGAAGGATCTTCTTTGGTTGATACTTTTGATTTCCTTAAGCCATATAATTATGTAGGACATTTAACCAGTCAAAGGAAGCGTTTTATTTTCTGTCTGCAGTGAACGAAGGTTTTTAGAACACAATGCTTTTTAATATACAAATGGTAGAATACATTATAAATGTATTGCTTTGGGATACCATACGGCATATTTTTTTAAAGGTTAAATATGCTACACCGAGGAACAAGAGATCAGTATGATGGAGTTTCTTATTGAAAACATATTAGTTGAATTTGGATATAGACTTTTTCAACAAATTGTCAGCATTCCTATGGGAACGAACTGTGCGTCTCTCCTTGCCTATCTTTTCCTTTTTCATATAAGTCGGATTTCCTTCAGACACTTTTCAAAAACAAGAAGATCAAAGAAGCCAGATCATTTAATTTCACACAGATATATTGATGATGTTCTTTCCATTAACAATCCAAAATTTTCTGATTGGGTTCCATTCTTATATCCCCAGAGCTTGAAATTAAGGAAACAGCAGAAACGACTTCCTCCGCCTCATTTTAGACTTAAAACTGGAATTTGACATAAGGTTATCTCAGTACCAGAATCTATGACAAACGAGAAGATTTTAATTTTGAAATTATAAATTTCTCCCATCTTAGCACAATATACCAGCTTCACATGCATATGGGATATACATTTCCCAATTCATTCGGTATTTAAAACTTGCAGCTGCTACTCAGACTTTATAAAACGTCACCAGTGTCTGAGTAGAAAGTTGATGAACCAGGGTTATATCAAAGAACGTCTCGTCTCTTTTCTGAAAAAGAATCATTGGAAGATACCAAGACCTTTTGTTCCGTATTAACTTCACAAATAGTACATGAAGGTCTTGAAGTATAGATTCTAGGTACTGACGTTGCTTTTAATTACGTGTCATAGTGTGTTTTTATTTGTCTTTGTATATTTTAACCTTCACTGTTTAGTTCATTTTGGTAATATCCGTTTGGCGTTGATCGGTATTTATACACCCCACCATTATGTTATTGTGCTACGGTCATTTTTGTTATATTCTTGTCTTTCATTTTTGCTGAGGCGCTTTGTCTATAGAGTGTCTATATGCTATTTTGTTTTTCTTTGTTGACATAGTTGTTTGTTTTATAGTGATTAAGAATATAATACAATGTTGACTGCTTTACCCGATTTTGACATTTTAACCTAATATGTCTGTTTATTTTGCTCACATTGTTGTCAATATAATGGAATTCTATGCTACTATCATACAAATGAGAGGTTTAGCTTGCTTTAAAACCAGGTTTAATCCACCATAAGGAATACCAGTACCAAGGCAGGAATATGACAGTTGTTTTTATTAGTTTGATGTGTTTGAGCTTTTGATTTTGCCATTTCATAAGTGACTTTCCGTTTTGAATTTTCCTTGGAGTTCGGTGTTTTGTTATCTTACTTTTATATACAATGTCAATTAAATCCTCGTCAATCTCTTTCATTCACACTCAGGACATTATTAGGGGACAGAAAATACGATTAATTTTAGGTTAAAATTTGAATCGCTATTATTGTAAATTGTTATACTGTTCAATAAAATCAATATTTGATCAGTTTCGAAAAATATTGATTGTTTTTAGTTCGGCACAAAATAGTTGAAGGGATCAGTTTATATGGAAGATCTTGTATATCCTGATACTGTAATATAATTATGCTACATTATTTCTATGTTAAATTGTTGCTATGATCTTATGTTCTGTATTTAGACTGGGAATATATCAATTATGTTATACAAACAACCAAGACAAAATGTATATTTTATATCTATTGAGGAAGTTCAATGAGACAGCAACTTAGTTTTGGTGCATGTATTGACACGAATTATCGATCAAATCATTATACCATTATACATTTTCATTATTTAAAAGTCCGCACAAACTGTGAAATGTGTTGGTTATTGATAAAATGCTGATAGTTTGAAGTTCAGTGATGGCGTTAATTCGAATATGATAAGTTTGTTGGAGTCATACATTATTTTGCTTCGTTAGAACACTGTACAACTTTTCAGTTGTATTTGGCAAAACGTTTTGAAATTTTGAGTTCTCAATGCTCTTCAACGTCGTACTTTATTAGGCCTTTTTAACTGATGAGTCTTTTGTAGAAAAAATGCGCGTCTGGCGTGCTAAATTTTAAGCCTGGTATCTACGATGAGTTTATTTTATCATAATACAGATAATTCCATTTTTTAGATTAAGCAATTTACAACCACTTGTTCGATGCCACTGCTGGTGGAGGTTTCCTCCCCGAGGGTTTCACCAGCCCAGTATTCAGCACTTTTGTGTTGACATGAATCTTTATTCATATGGGCATAATTATAAATTAATTATTTACAAAACTTTGAATTTTTCGAAATACGAAGGATGTTCTACCCCAGGAATAGATGACTTGATCTTTATTTGGCGAAACCTTTCGGAATTTTGGATTCTCAATGCTCTTTAACTTCGTACTTTATTTGGCCTTGATAACTCTTTTTATTGGAGCGTCACTGATGAGTCTTTTGTAGATGACACGCATGTCTGGCGTACTAAATTTAAGCCTGGTATCTACGATGAGTTAATTTGTCATAAAACAGATAATTCCATTTTTAGATTAAGCAATATACGAAAAGATGTATCTAATATATATGAAGAGCCAACCACGGGAGTCAAAACTTCAACCTTATAATTGTTAAAAAGTAAAATAACAAAAATAACGAACTACAAGGAAAATTCAAAACGGAAAGTCCCTTATCAAATGGCATAATTAAAGTATGCAAATCCGAGATATTTTACACACATTAACATCTTAGTATAATACAGATTTTGTGGCAAAATTTCGTTTTGAATAAAGCACTTGCTTATTTATTTATTCTTAATATCAACGATTAGATCTCAAAATGCGGTTATTTTTGCAGTTGTTGATGTTTTGTAATTAATGTAAGAAGTTTGAAGCCGTTATGCCAACATGTATTACAAAAGTTCAAAAATGTAAATACTGATGGCTGACAGACTTATGTCTCAGGAACATCTGAAGGATCTTCTTTGGTTGATACTTTTTGATTTCCTTAAGCCATATAATTATGTAGGACATTTAACCAGTCAAAGGAAGCGTTTTATTTTCTGTCTGCAGTGAACGAAGGTTTTTAGAACACAATGCTTTTTAATATACAAATGGTAGAATACATTATAAATGTATTGCTTTGGGATACCATACGGCATATTTTTTTAAAGGTTAAATATGCTACACCGAGGAACAAGAGATCAGTATGATGGAGTTTCTTATTGAAAACATATTAGTTGAATTTGGATATAGACTTTTTCAACAAATTGTCAGCATTCCTATGGGAACGAACTGTGCGTCTCTCCTTGCCTATCTTTTCCTTTTTTCATATAAGTCGGATTTCCTTCAGACACTTGTCAAAAACAAGAAGATCAAAGAAGCCAGATCATTTAATTTCACATTCAGATATATTGATGATGTTCTTTCCATTAACAATCCAAAATTTTCTGATTGGGTTCCATTCTTATATCCCCCAGAGCTTGAAATTAAGGAAACAGCAGAAACGACTTCCTCCGCCTCATTTTTAGACTTATAACTCGAATTTGACATAATGGTTATCTCAGTACCAGAATCTATGACAAACGAGAAGATTTTAATTTTGAAATTATAAATTTCTCCCATCTTAGCAGCAATATACCAGCTTCACATGCATATGGGATATACATTTCCCAATTCATTCGGTATTTAAAAACTTGCAGCTGCTACTCAGACTTTATAAAACGTCACCAGTGTCTGAGTAGAAAGTTGATGAACCAGGGTTATATCAAAGAACGTCTCGTCTCTTTTCTGAAAAAGGAAGATACCAAGACCTTTTTGTTCCGTATCAACTTCACAAATAGTACATGAAGGTCTTGAAGTATAGATTCTAGGTACTGACGTTGCTTTTAATTACGTGTCATAGTGTGTTTTTTATTTGTCTTTGTATATTTTTAACCTTCACTGTTTAATTCATTTTTGGTAATATCCGTTTGGCGTTGATCGGTATTTATACACCCCGCCATTATGTTATTGTGCTACGGTCATTTTTTTTATATTCTTGTCTTTCATTTTTTGCTGAGGCGCTTTGTCTATAGAGTGTCTATATGCTATTTTGTTTTTCTTTGTTGACATAGTTGTTTGTTTTTATAGTGATTAAGAATATAATACAATGTTGACTGCTTTACCCGATTTTTGACATTTTAACCTAATATGTCTGTTTATTTTGCTCACACATTGTTGTCAATATAATGGAATTCTATGCTACTATCATACAAATGAGAGGTTTAGCTTGCTTTAAAACCAGGTTTAATCCACCATAAGGAATACCAGTACCAAGGCAGGAATATGACAGTTGTTTTTTATTAGTTTGATGTGTTTGAGCTTTTGATTTTGCCATTTCATAAGTGACTTTCCGTTTTGAATTTTCCTTGGAGTTCGGTGTTTTGTTATCTTACTTTTTATATACAAAATCTACAGTACCTTATTAAACAAAATTAAGCAAAAACAATTATGTCAAATAAATAACTCAATTTGGTTACAAATGTAAAATATCAAGCTTAAAACTTTTCTAATAATTATTTTCTATAATTCGTACTTGTAATGCTGTACCATCAGACGATTGATTAAACGCAAACAAATAGCACGCAAGTCAATAAATTGATATTCTCGTGTTAGATAATAGTCACATAAGGATGTTTATTTCATTAATTCGTTTTCATTCTATCTTCAGGAAATTATAAAAATTGATGCAATAAGAGCTGTCAAAAATCCAACAGTATTGTTTGTGATAATCAATTGTTTATGTAATATACATGTGTATCATAAATACGGTATCTTAAGAATGTACTTTTAGCACTAAATGACCTGATCATTTGTCAAACAATGCTATACAATTCTCACATTAGCATTATCTGAATCGTATTTATCGAGTAACAGTAGTGGGTTCGTTATCAATAATTGACACGAAACAATGCAATTCCTTTAAACAAAAAGTCCTCTTCTAAACGATGATGTTTTCACAAGTTATTACTGTGGATTACTATTTAACTACTTACAGATAGATACTATTGAACTAACTGTTCTAAAAAGGGAATAAAAAATGTTTCTTTATGTTTATTTTTAGTTTTGTTATTTAATTTTTCTTCAATTGTTGTGGGGGATGGGATATTGGTTTTGGTATTTTGTTTTGTTTTTTGTTTTTGTTTTTTGTTAGTCATCAACAATGCCTGCCTAGTTTATTGTTATCAATTCTTAGTAATCAATCATTCTAATTTTATGGGTTTGGTATTGAAAAAATATAAACAAAATATTAAAAAGTAAAATAACAAAAATACCGAACTCCAAGGAAAATTTCAAACGGAAAGTTACTTATGAAATGGCAAATTTAAAAGCTCAAACACATCAAACGATAGGAAAACAACTGTCATATTCCTGACTTGGTACAGGCATTTCCTTATGTAGAAAATGGTGGATTAAACCTTGTTTTATACATTTTGTAGCTAGCTAAACCTCTCACTTGTATGACAGTCGCATAAAATTTCATATATTGACAAAAATGTGTAAACAAAATAAACAGACAACATTTAAGGATTCGGAAACTTTTACGGTTTATAAAAAGACTTTTCAATTAACGTTACTAAGAATAAGAACAATTGTGAAACTTGAAAAGGTTGAGGTCGTGTTGCGGATCATTTTAGAAGATTGGTCTAAAGGAATTTCCAAACTCATAACTCAATGACAAACTGACAATGCCATGGCAAAAACGAAAAACAACCAAACGTCAAACAACAGTATACAAAATAATACATAGAAAACTAAAGACTGAGCAACACGAACCCCACCAAAAACCGGGGTGACCTTAGGGCTCCAAATAGTACATCCTTTTATAAGTCTTGGTGTGTGTAATTATATATAACAAGAAAAGCTAGTAAAAGATGAAAAAAAATCGAAATTGTATTTCTCAAGATTCCATAATTGTACACCATACGCACGTTTTGACTACTAACGTGTTATGAGAAACAATATTCAAACTGAAAAAGCTAATGGTTGTGTTCACTCATTATCTAAATACTCCGAATACTAGATCTTACAACTGAAATTCGTCTTTGTTTTAACTACCGTCATATCGATTAAGTACTCCACATATCGGTAAAAAAAAATAGTTAAATTAAGGAAAACAAGGACAGTATCTTACAGGGACAAAAGTTAGGCTCTAGATTGACGTGGAAATAAAACGAATATCATATTGCTATCACGCCCTTACCGAGTCCTTTCAGAATCAAATGATTGCTCCCCAATGAAATTGAAATATTTTAATTCAAATATTCGGCTTTAAGCGTTCATAATGGAGGTAAATTCAAAAATGCTTTTCGAACGTACGAAATTTACAACGTGTTGTTTACAGTTTTAACAGCGCTGGGTAGATTCATCTTCTGATGGACTATTAATCACCGAGGGTATCATCAGCTCAGTAGTCAGTACTTCGGTACTGACATGATTCATAACTAACCTTACATAGATCGTCCGTTTATCAACTAAGAAATTATTGGTAAACTAAGGTATCAACTCTCATAGACAGAGTTTACCTTAGATGAATGTGACTATAACTTTTTGGTCCTTTTTTATTAAATAGCTCTTCAACTGTTTTGGTTCTTATACATCCTTGGCTTTCAAATGTGGTGCTTTGAGCGTTCCTGATGAAGGTAACTCACGAGAAGCGTTTCGGACGTATGCAATTTATAAAGTATAATTTTCCTTTTTTGAAGAACGTATATGCATAAAATAGCATATTTACAATTAATGTTTGCTGTACAGTTCCAATAAAAGTGTAAACCGCAATTTGTCATGGTTTTATGGTTTATTGTTTGTTGGTTAACCGTTATTGGAAATATTCTACACAATCTTGATAATCCTCATAGAAAACATATATCCATATATCTAATAAACTATTGTTCACCGTATGGTCTTTAACAATGATGAAAACTCATACCGCATAGTGAGCTATAAAAGACCATAGCATTACAAAATGTGAAAAAATTCAAATAAAAATTCCAACTACCTGATTTATGCTAAAACCTAGGTTCATGACATTGGACGGGTACATACAAAATCTGGCTTTGTTAAACATATCTGCGAGCGCGAAACCGTTCCTTTCATCTGGACCAGTAATGCAACACTAAAACATAAAAAGAAATTAATAAGAATTAAAAGTATAGACAGGATGTAGGACTATACGTGTTCATATCTGGGTAGCAATACATATTTATCAACATATAGTATAAATATAAAATTTCGCCTTTCGCATTTGTGTTAACAAATTCTATCATTAATCATCAAATGAATTACCCCACTTACAATATGGTCAGTAGATAATGTTTGCTGCATGTAAATAGGTCAGGTCAATCCGACAGTAAATGGTAGAGTCTATGTCGTGTAATGTGAGTACTTCTCTTATCTGTATACTTTCAAGCTGTACATACTGTTATATCTAATACATGTTTACCATGAAATCGTTTTATAACAGGTATTGCCTTCTCATTCGTAAAAAATATCTCATTTGCATTAAATTATAGTTCGTGACATTTTCTTATATATACCCTTAAAATGAATCGACTAACCTGCATTGCGTAAAATCATCTCAAAGGCGAATACAGAAGCGATAAGATATTAAACAATTAAAAATACAAATTAGTGATTCAAAAGAGAGGCGAAAGATACCAGAGGGACATTCAAACTCATAAGTCGAAAATAAACTGAACGCCATAGCAAAAAAAGAAAATGACCAACAGACAAACAATAGTACACAAAACACAACATATAAAACTAAAGATTGAGCAATACAAACCCCACCAAAAACTGGGGTTGATCTCAGGTGTTCCGGAAGGGTAAGATGTGGCACCCGTCGTGTTGCACATGTTAGTACAAACCCGGGAATAAGTCTAAATCGGTAGGTCACATTCGGAAAAGGGGGACGGGATTGTAGTTACGACATTAGGAACAAAGGTGAGTGTGAAGTTATTGTAAATGTTAGTACTACACATCACTATTTCAAAATCTCATTCCGATAACTGTTAATCCAGGAA
The DNA here is from genome assembly GCA_017311375.1 of Mytilus coruscus. Taxonomy (NCBI): domain Eukaryota; kingdom Metazoa; phylum Mollusca; class Bivalvia; order Mytilida; family Mytilidae; genus Mytilus; species Mytilus coruscus. Next base: position 64,421,719 of record CM029595.1, read on the forward strand.
TCATTGCGAAGTTTTTATTAATGTGAATAATGCGATTAGGTGAGTATCGCAATAATAAGAACTCGCATTTTGATATCTGAGACATATATCTGTAAGCGGCTTTTCCCGAAATCGCAACAATTAACCTCGCATTTTTGTCCATTCTTTAAAAATCGCAGTAGTAGAGATTACTGTAGTTATGTGATTGACCTAGTGTTGAAATCGCAGTTTCGGGTTCCAAATTCACAGGTTAACCCGATGACCTTTATGCAAATATGGCTATATACTGGGTTATTCTATCCGATGGTCATAATCTTATTCTTTATATCCAATATCCGTATTTTGCATTTCACATGTTTGCCTGTAGACGATTGAACTTCCGATGAGAGTGTAGGGGAAAAGTCACAAGAATGACCACAATTCAAAAATAGTAAATTTGATAAATACGAATTGTAAATGGTTTTTCTCTCTCCAGATTTTCATTAGAATTATTAGTTCTGAATTTCTTTTCTCTTTCTTAAACTATATAAAAAAAATATAAGTAAATACATGAAAGATACTATAAAAAAGACTTTATTTAGATTAAAATAATCCCTTTTTTTACAACGTTTTCACAGTTTATATTCTGTCCAGACTGTTGGCAATTGATAAAATAAATACAAACATTGACATACATCATCCCATACTTGTATTATAACTTTATTAGTTAATTCAGAGAAAAAGTTAAATAACAAAAATACTAAACTCCAAGGAAATTCAAAACGAAAGTACTTAAACCACAACGTAGATCTCTAGATCTGTCTTGAAAGATGTTAGGTTAGATTTATATCATTGGGTTCAAAACCTTAAACTGTTGTTTCCAACTCCAGGATGGACTTGGCGCCTTTGTCCGAAATCTTTTGTATATACCAATTTCTAAATACTGGATTTTATGAAGAGCCATATTGAATTATCGTGATGCGGTGAAATAAATGAATCAAATTTATTTACTTTCTAGCACTTTTAAACATGTGTAACGTTACACTGTTGTTTCAGATAAGGGTGAAGATTTGGTACCATTAAAACGTTTAAACCCGCTGCAAATGTTTGCACCTGTCCTAAGTCAGAAATATGATGTTCAGTAGTTGTCGTTTGTTGATGTGGTTCATAAGTGTGTCTCGTTTCTCGTTTTTTATATAGATTAGACCGTTGGTTTTCCCGTTTGAATGGTTTTACACTAGTAATTTCCTGTTTGGTGTGAGCCAAGGCTCCGTGTTGAAGACCGTACTTTGACCTATAATGGTTTACTTTTATAAATTTTGACTTGGATGGAGAGTTGTCTCATTGGCACTCCTACCACATCTTATAACTAATTAACCGCTTCATATGATCAAAAGTATTTTTGCAATTACAATCGTTCTGACTGGGAAATATACCTTTTTAGTATTGTAAAGGATAAGTATTTATACCTTTGAAGTATCTCCTGATTTTAATCGGAATATCATTGCATTTGCATAGTTTTTTATATGTAGAATCTGGTTATTACTGAAATTGTAATAGTAGAAAATACATTTCTCAGTGAGTTATTTTGTACCGTTACCACAATAAAAGGCAAATATGACGTAATCGTAAATTATTTTATACTTTTGTCTACAGATTGCACAAGTTAGGAGAGTTAAGACTAAAACAGCAATGTTTACTTGATGACTGTCTTACATTTCAGATCTTGTGTTAATCTTCAAATTTTTGTGTGCTGCTGTAATTAGTTTATACTTTGTTGATTTACATTCTAATCTTACGATCTGAGATATTTTTTTTTAAGAATTCCATTTGAAGTTATTATTTCAACTTAAATTTTCGGTGACTAGAAGTTTAAGAATCAAAAACCAATCAACCAATCAATAGATCAACTGTTTGTTATTTAAATACCTTTTAACTCTTTAGAATTTTGCAACAGTTGATCTTTTGACGTTAAACAAGATTCACGTTTACACTATGGCGTTATACATTTTCTTTGATGAAGTTCAATATGTTACATGGCGTCTATGTGTTAATGGATGTTATTTCTCAGGTTGTATAATCATATCTATAATAATTTAGTTGAGCTTCCTTTTATCAATATTCACATACTTACAACGAGGTTGAAGGCCATTAAGGACTTAAAACTGTATCATATAGTTAACCCATCAAAGATTGCTAAATTAAGCATTTATATGAAACATTTCTTTATTAATTGACAAAAACCTCATTAAATAACATTAAAAACCTGTTAATACTATGTATATCAAATAACATCTGCAAAATGAAACCAAATACACAATCGTATGATGTAATGCACAAATCTTACCACAAGAGATACTTACACTGGTTTACAAACTCACTCACAAGTAATTTTTCGGGCGACACTTTGATTCGATGGAAAAGTAGCTTAAATTTTCTAAATTAAAGGAGAATTTTTTCGGTCTAAAATTTGAAGTACATCTGATGAAAGATTTTAGACATTTTTTAATCATTTAAGTGATTCAATTGGTTTATGTGAAATATTTGAACTGATTTGGTCATTCAAGCCGCTAAAATTCATGCTAAATGAATCTATCAAATATGCCATAAAACGTCACTTTTCAGAGGTTTTTGTTTAAAATGAAAGTGTCCTGGCCTATGGCAAGACAAGATCTGTATTGTCCTTTACCAGTTGTAAGAAATTAAGAAATTTTGGCAAAATTCCTAATTTCCTAGGGTAAAACCCTCACACAAGCCTGAGATTTAATCCAATCAGCAAGAAACTCAAACTTACTACAATGCTAACTATACTGTACATATTTACACTTTTCAGAAAACACATGAGAAAATTTGATAATTTTACAAAATCCACGATTCAGAAAAGTTGAAAATATGCATTTTTGGTGTTTTTTAAAGAAAATCTACAAATTTGGTTGAACTGCAATCTTAACTAAAGTGAAGCTTAAACAAAGCTATATCAATGTTATATTTGAAAATTTCTGAAAAAAAGTTTGTTTCTATTCATAATCAGGCTCTGAATTGTAGTGATTTAGCTGATTTTTGAAAGATTTTACCAAGCTTATCTACCAAAAATTAGAGTGTCCGTTACCATGGCAACCACTCATATTTTCCCACTCAAAATTTATTTTTGAGTGGTATTTAGTTACTGCTTCTACCAGGCAATTTATAGAAAAAATCTGAAACCCTCATATATCGCACTCTGCCTGGTTCTTATGAAGAGCTGTACTTAAGACTGAACACACGTCCGGCCACTTCCATTTTAGACAAAAACCGTCTAAAACTTAGCACAAATGTTAAAATTGTAGAAGATTTCAGTAATTTTGCATGAATTAATGATGTGTAGTACCTGATGCAGCTGCATTATATTGCATTTTCAAAACAATCAATATTTATATAGCAAAATATTCTACGATCGAATAATTAGCTAAAAGTTAACATTCTAACAAATTTTAAAAATGCTATATTTTGGGGTTAAAAGGGGTCTTACCGGGCCTACTCCTTTGAGAGAATCTTTCTCTTTCTTAAACTATATAAAAAATATAAGTAAATACATGAAAGATACTATAAAAAGACTTTATTTAGATTAAAATAATCCCTTTTTTTACAACGTTTTCACAGTTTATATTCTGTCCAGACTGTTGGCAATTGATAAAATAAATACAAACATTGACATACATCATCCCATACTTGTATTATAACTTTATTAGTTAATTCAGAGAAAAAAGTTAAATAACAAAAATACTAAACTCCAAGGGAAATTCAAAACGAAAGTACTTAAACCACAACGTAGATCTCTAGATCTGTCTTGAAAGATGTTAGGTTAGATTTATATCATTGGGTCAAAACCTTAAACTGTTGTTTCCAACTCCAGGATGGACTTGGCGCCTTTGTCCGAAATCTTTTGTATATACCAATTTCTAAATACTGGATTTTATGAAGAGCCATATTGAATTATCGTGATGCGGTGAAATAAATGAATCAAATTTATTTACTTTCTAGCACTTTTTAAACATGCTTAACGTTACACTATTGTTTCAGATAAGGGTGAAGATTTGGTACCATTAAAACGTTTAAACCCGCTGCAAATGTTTGCACCTGTCCTAAGTCAGAAATATGATGTTCAGTAGTTGTCGTTTGTTGATGTGGTTCATAAGTGTGTCTCGTTTCTCGTTTTTTATATAGATTAGACCGTTGGTTTTCCCGTTTGAATGGTTTTACACTAGTAATTTCCTGTTTGGTGTGAGCCAAGGCTCCGTGTTGAAGACCGTACTTTGACCTATAATGGTTTACTTTTATAAATTTTGACTTGGATGGAGAGTTGTCTCATTGGCACTCCTACCACATCTTCTTATAACTAATTAACCGCTTCATATGATCAAAAAGTATTTTTGCAATTACAATCGTTCTGATTGGGGAAATATACCTTTTTAGTATTGTAAAAGGATAAGTATTTATACCTTTGAAGTATCTCCCTGGATTTTAATCGGAATATCATTGCATTTGCATAGTTTTTTATATGTAGAATCTGGTTATTACTGAAATTGTAATAGTAGAAAATACATTTCTCGGTGAGTTATTTTGTACCGTTACCACAATAAAAGGCAAATATGACGTAATCGTAAATTATTTTATACTTTTGTCTACAGATTGCACAAGTTAGGAGAGTTAAGACTAAAACAGCAATGTTTACTTGATGACTGTCTTACATTTCAGATCTTGTGTTAATCTTCAAATTTTTGTGTGCTGCTGTAATTAGTTTATACTTTGTTGATTTACATTCTAATCTTACGATCTGAGATATTTTTTTTTAAGAATTCCATTTGAAGTTATTATTTCAACTTAAATTTTCGGTGACTAGAAGTTTAAGAATCAAAAACCAATCAACCAATCAATAGATCAACTGTTTGTTATTTAAATACCTTTTAACTCTTTAGAATTTTGCAACAGTTGATCTTTTGACGTTAAACAAGATTCACGTTTACACTATGGCGTTATACATTTTCTTTGATGAAGTTCAATTTTACAGGGCGTCTATGTGTTAATGGATGTTATTTCTCAGGTTGTATAATCATATCTATAATAATTTAGTTGAGCTTCCTTTTTATCAATATTCACATACTTACAACGAAATTGAAGGCCATTAAGGACTTAAAATTCTGTATCATATAGTTAACCCATCAAAGATTGCTAAATTAAGCATTTATATGAAACATTTCTTTATTAATTGACAAAAAACCTCATTAAATAACATTAAAAACCTGTTAATACTATGTATATCAAATAACATCTGCAAAATGAAACCAAATACACAATCGTATGATGTAATGCACAAATCTTACCACAAGAGATACTTACACTGGTTTACAAACTCACTCACAAGTAATTTTTCGGGCGACACTTTGATTCGATGGAAAAGTAGCTTAAATTTTCTAAATTAAAGGAGAATTTTTTCGGTCTAAAATTTGAAGTACATCTGATGAAAGATTTTAGACATTTTTTAATCATTTAAGTGATTCAATTGGTTTATGTGAAATATTTGAACTGATTTGGTCATTTAAGCCGCTCAAATTCAAGCTAAAATATGAAAAATCTATCAAATATGCCATAAAACGTCACTTTTCAGAGGTTTTTGTTTAAAATGAAAGTGTCCTGGCCTATGGCAAGGCAAGATAAATATTGTCCTTTACCAGTTGTAAGAAATTAAGAAATTTTGGCAAAATTCCTAATTTCCTAGGGTAAAAACCCTCACACAAGCCTGAGATTTAATCCAATCAGCAAGAAACTCAAACTTACTACAATGCTAACTATACTGTACATATTTACACTTTTCAGAAAAACACATGAGAAAATTTGATAATTTCACAAAAATCCACGATTCAGAAAAGTTGAAAATATGCATTTTTTGGTAATTTTTTAAAGAAAATCTACAAATTTGGTTGAACTGCAATCTTAACTAAAGTGAAGCTTAAACAAAGCTATATCAATGTTATATTTGAAAATTTCTGAAAAAAAGTTTGTTTCTATTCATAATCAGGCTCTGAATTGTAGTGATTTAGCTGATTTTTGAAAGATTTTACCAAGCTTATCTACCAAAAATTAGAGTGTCCGTTACCATGGCAACCACTCATATTTTCCCACTCAAAATTTATTTTTGAGTGGTATTTAGTTACTGCTTCTACCAGGCAATTTATAGAAAAAATCTGAAACCCTCATATATCGCACTCTGCCTGGTTCTTATGAAGAGCTGTACTTAAGACTGAACACACGTCCGGCCACTTCCATTTTAGACAAAAAACCGTCTAAAACTTAGCACAAATGTTAAAATTGTGAAGATTTCAGTAATTTTGCATGAATTAATGATGCTAGTACCTGATGCAGCTGCATTATATTGCATTTTTCAAAAACAATCAATATTTATATAGCAAAAATATTCTACGATCGAATAATTAGCTAAAAGTTAACATTCTAACAAATTTTAAAAATGCTATATTTTGGGGTTAAAAGGGGGTCTTACCGGGCCTACTCCTTTGGGAGAATCTGTCGTCTGCCGTCATTTCAATGATGACACATTCATATATAATTTTAAAAAGTCGAAGCTTATATTACCATATTTATTCAATTTAAAAAGCTAATAAAGGCAACAGTAGTATACAGCTGTTCGAAACTCATAAATCGATAGAGATAAAAACAAATCCGGGTTACAAACTAAAACTGAGGGAAACGCATCAAATATAAGACGAGAACAACGACACAACAAAAACACAACATTAAAATGTAACACATACAGAAACGAACTATAATATAACAATGGCCATTTTCCTGACTTGGTACAGGACATTTTAAGAAAAAAATGGTGGGTTGAACCTGGTTTTGTGGCATGGCAAACCTCCCGCTTTTATGGCAATGTTAAATATAACATCAAAACGACAACACCACATGACATGACTACAACACAAACAAATGGTAGAACATACGAAACACACGAATAATAGCTAACAAAAGGTACTAGGTTTAAAATTTAATACGCTAGACGTGCGTCTCGTCCACACAAGACTTACCAGTGGAGCTCAGATGAAAAAAGTTTGAAAGCTAAAATAAGTACAAAGCTGAGAGCACCGAGGACCAAAACTTCCAAAAAGTTGCGCCTAACACGGCCAGGGTTTTCTGCCTGGGACAAGAACATCCTTATTATTTAGAATAATTTATAATTTTGCAAACAGTAAATTTTATAAAATGACTATATAATAGATATACATGATAAAACCGAAGTGGGGACTAACTACAGAATAAAAACCGGATACATTACATAAAACAACTTAATCCAACACATAAAAATACACAGCCGAGTTAGCCAAAGCCTCAACAAAGTGACGTCACATTTGAAATTCTAAAAAAACACACAAAGTGACGTCACATTTGATTTTGTAAAATTTTGATATTCTAAATATGCCATCAACGATTGTTCTTTAGATTTATTTTTTATGCAAATCACTTATGTCAGTTTAGTACGACATATATTGTCTTTGATCTACATTCTTGTATTAAAAAAATATATTTGATTCCTACAAAAACAAATATTGAAGTAAAGTCCTTGAAAATATTACGCTCATCTAGTTCATTTGTGGCCTTTACCTTGCAACGCAATTTTTTCATTTGCTGCTAGAAAATGGCTAATAGTAATGTTGACCTTTTATATTACTTTTAATCATTTATCATTTGCATTCCCAATGCGAACTATTGTTTTATCTAGATACAAGAGTCCGTTGTTGAAAGATGAACATGCACTGATTACCTTTTTTCCAGTAAATTGACAAACAGTGTGATTTTAACAAGTATAACTCAATGAACAATGCAATATTGAAATGAAAAAGCTATCATATTCCCGAGATGCTCAGACAGATCCATTTAGTAAAGAAACAAAATACTGTGAATTGTTCAAATGAAGATATATTGTTCTAATTAAATTTATTGAAGATCGAGGAACACATTGTTTCTTATATATATCTATATAGAAATTTTGTACATAATATGTTATTTCCCGAAATATAATGTACTTGTCTGTAGAGACGTTTGCATTTCATTGAACGTAATTTATGTATTATTGGTTAATTAATTAGTCAGGGATTTAAGTAACCACAAATTTTATAAATATTTAAAGAATAACAGTAATGTAGTTGAAGAGTTGCCGTCGTCGATTGGGATTTGACGGTTGAAAATAATCGTATCTGCATTTGCGACAGTCAAATCCCAATTGAAAACGCCGACTCTTCAACTACAGTACTGTTTATCCGATTCTAATACATTACAAAAAGAAATAATATGTAAGAACTTCTACAAATGTGAAATAAAATAAAATTCTGCGAAAATTCATGAATGATTTTGGAGCATGAACGTCATGGCTAAACGTGACGTCATACAAATGACAACGTCCAAATTGAAGGTTATTACATTAATTCTACGATTCAATTTTTGATTAAATCACATCAAAACGGCGGTTTTGGGGTAGGTGTTGTTTTATGTTCGATTATATTGTAGTAATCAAACATTTTTTGATCCAAACAATCAAATATGGCGGCTCACTCATTAGTTACGACATATCAACCGAGGATTTGATGGTAAATTTTATCCAATGAAAAAATTTGTTCTATGAAAATTGCATTTGAATTTCCCGTTTTTATTTATAGATACAAATATTTGGTTTATAAGGCTGGCTGAAACTCTAAACTCTTATAAAAAAAACAGAATATCACATCCTAAGTTTTACGGTAATAATTTTAAACTTTAAAGTTATCAATTTACCAGCAATGTAAGATTATTAATTATTTTTTCAGCGGTCAATAAAAGCATAACTAAATAGGTGTTGTTATACAGTCATAAAAACTTATGCTCCCACATCCAGTCGATACTATGTATTAATATTTTGGCACTGCTAAAGGTCGTGCTTTCTTAGAATGTTTATGACCTCTAAACACTGTTCTTAAGTTGTGCTGTTATATCACTCACCCAGGTTAAGGCGCTAAAACATGTTTATCACCGCCACATTTTGTATGTGTCTGTCCGAGACCTGTAATTCAGTGGTGATGTTGGTGACTGTCTCTTTTATGTTTTTTCCTTTTTGCGTTGTCTTATGATAACTGTGGTCATCTTTTTCTTGTCTGATTTTATTTACATTTGTCAAATCGAGGCTTTTTATTGTTGACTATACCGTATGAATTTTGCTCATATAGTGAAAGGCCTTACGGTGACCTATACATCCTTACAACAATATTATTTGGACTCTGGTGGAGACATCCATAACGCATCTCCCTATTTTTTGGTTATACTTTTTATGTATTTTTGTCTTTGTTTAAACTATATCTACGTTACTTATTATCATAATTTTTTTAGAAATGTTATAATCGATAGCTGGAGTGCTAGCGACAATTTAAAATTTCAAGGTCAAAATATAATTATTTAGATCTGCCTATTTATACAGCCCAAATGGCCCAAAGCTTTATATCGAAATATTGGCAAAGAGTGACATTGTTTTGTTTTTTTGTTTTAAATTTGGAAAAGAGAGAGAGAGAGAAAAAAAAACACTGATAATAAGTGATTTACAATATACACACATATTTATTTCTTCCTATTTTGATTTCTTCAAAATACGTTTTGGAAGATTATACTGCAACATTTTTCATAACATATAACATTAAATATAATTTCATGGTTTTATCTGTCTTATAGATCATTACTTAAAACAATAAAACGCATGCTCTAAAAGAGGGACGAAAGATACCAGAGGGACAGTCAAACTCATAGATCGAAAACAAACTGACAACGCCATGGCCAAAAATAAAAAGACAAACAGACAAATAATAGTACAGATGACACAACATAGAATGATGATTGCTCTAGGTCACACATCATTGTAGACCTTTCCAATTCTAAGAATTACACTCTTTTTGAAATGAGATTCATTTCTCGTGATTCATAAGACTAGCTTATTGAGACCGACGCCACAATTTAGCATTTCATAACAAAAAAACTTTTAAAAGGCGTGTAAGAAAATTCTCTGATTGGCTCAGTAGGTTAAAACAAAGAACATTTAATCAATGACGTTGCATATTTCATTTTGGTAAAGAAAAATGAAACAAAAACAACCGATAGATCGTTATATTAAGCAGTGAGTCGTAATCAGTAGAAAGTCTTTTAAATATTATTTCGAAAGTAAAGGATATACAAGTAGGATGAATGGTTGTTGATGTTTATACATTTAAGGTAAGTTTCACTTCAGGCAAATAGTCTTTTACGAAATTGTTGTCTCTTTGACACATTCCTGTTTCCATTCTCAATCTTATTTTACGAAAAGTAATGCATTTTGTTTGTCATCACACAGGAACATAACTAAATGCATAATAGTGTGTACATGCTGTTAACTTAGGTGTAAGGTTTTTTAGTATGAGGTATTTATTGGCAAGTTTTATTTTAATGCTCCTTTGAATTTTGATATTTGGTTTCAAGGCCAAGTGACGAATATTACGTTTTATAAATGTTCATACAGATAATAAAAATAAATCATGCATCTTTGCAATTATTTCGTTGTTGGATTTTACATTCCCGTTTCTTGTTGTAGTTGATGTATCTTGTTTGTGACCCGTCTACTGAATTCGGACCTCTTTTCTTAGCCTTTTGTGACATTATTGCTCATTGTTTCCCCTCAATCCGAATCGCAAACCTTTATATTGATTGAACACATAAGTCTATCACCTAAATACAGTTTTAAGCTGTTATGATTTTATTTTACCTCATTGGTGTTTTCTAATCCTTATTTCCCCCCTTATACAGTAGCTTCTCAAGAAGAATGAGATGTGCTATCACATTCTTTAACATAATTTTCTGCTATGCAGAAGATGATTTCTCATCTAATTCAAAATTTTGGGACTGTTGATCGCATATATGGGACAGTAAAATTGATACCGTAAATGCTATTTCTCCCACTGGGTCTGTTAAGTCCCCGACGGTATCAACACCCTAGTCGAAGTCCTGGCTTGAAAATACGGATATTGTTTTACTGTAATAAAGTATAGCAAAATACTCCAAGACAAAACTCAAAAGGAAATGTCAATAAAACTAACAAAATCAAACACTATCAATCAACAGAACAAGTAAAAACAACTGTCATTTCTTGATTTGGTACATGCATTTTCCGAATAAAATGGTGGGTCTAACCTGGGTAAATTTACTGATATAAAATTTTGGAAATCATATTAAATTAAGGAATGCACCCCATCATGCATAGTTCCGTCTCTTTATTTTCTGAATTTTGCTTCACTTTTCAGCCAAAATTTGTTCTATGAAAATTGCATTTGAATTTTCCGTTTTATTTATAGATACAAATATTTGGTTTATAAGGCTGGCTGAAACTCTAAACTCTTATAAAAACAGAATATCACATCCTAAGTTTTACGGTAATAATTTTAAACTTTAAAGTTATCAATTTACCAGCAATGTAAGATTATTAATTATTTTTTCAGCGGTCAATAAAAGCATAACTAAATAGGTGTTGTTATACAGTCATAAAAACTTATGCTCCCACATCCAGTCGATACTATGTATTAATATTTTGGCACTGCTAAAGGTCGTGCTTTCTTAGAATGTTTATGACCTCTAAACACTGTTCTTAAGTTGTGCTGTTATATCACTCACCCAGGTTAAGGCGCTAAAACATGTTTATCACCGCCACATTTTGTATGTGTCTGTCCGAGACCTGTAATTCAGTGTTGATGTTGGTGACTGTCTCTTTTATGTTTTTCCTTTTTGCGTTGTCTTATGATAACTGTGGTCATCTTTTCTTGTCTGATTTTATTTACATTTGTCAAATCGAGGCTTTTTATTGTTGACTATACCGTATGAATTTTGCTCATATAGTGAAAGGCCTTACGGTGACCTATACATCCTTACAACAATATTATTTGGACTCTGGTGGAGACATCCATAACGCATCTCCCTATTTTTTGGTTATACTTTTTATGTATTTTTGTCTTTGTTTAAACTATATCTACGTTACTTATTATCATAATTTTTTTAGAAATGTTATAATCGATAGCTGGAGTGCTAGCGACAATTTAAAATTTCAAGGTCAAAATATAATTATTTAGATCTGCCTATTTATACAGCCCAAATGGCCCAAAGCTTTATATCGAAATATTGGCAAAGAGTGACATTGTTTTGTTTTTTTGTTTTAAATTTGGAAAAGAGAGAGAGAGAGAAAAAAAAACACTGATAATAAGTGATTTACAATATACACACATATTTATTTCTTCCTATTTTGATTTCTTCAAAATACGTTTTGGAAGATTATACTGCAACATTTTTCATAACATATAACATTAAATATAATTTCATGGTTTTATCTGTCTTATAGATCATTACTTAAAACAATAAAACGCATGCTCTAAAAGAGGGACGAAAGATACCAGAGGGACAGTCAAACTCATAGATCGAAAACAAACTGACAACGCCATGGCCAAAAATAAAAAGACAAACAGACAAATAATAGTACAGATGACACAACATAGAATGATGATTGCTCTAGGTCACACATCATTGTAGACCTTTCAATTCTAAGAATTACACTCTTTTGAAATGAGATTCATTTCTCGTGATTCATAAGACTAGCTTATTGAGACCGACGCCACGATTTAGCATTTCATAACAAAAAACTTTTAAAAGGCGTGTAAGAAAATTCTCTGATTGGCTCAGTAGGTTAAAACAAAGAACATTTAATCAATGACGTTGCATATTTCATTTTGGTAAAGAAAAATGAAACAAAAACAACCGATAGATCGTTATATTAAGCAGTGAGTCGTAATCAGTAGAAAGTCTTTTAAATATTATTTCGAAAGTAAAGGATATACAAGTAGGATGAATGGTTGTTGATGTTTATACATTTAAGGTAAGTTTCACTTCAGGCAAATAGTCTTTTACGAAATTGTTGTCTCTTTGACACATTCCCTGTTTCCATTCTCAATCTTATTTTACGAAAAGTAATGCATTTCGTTTGTCATCACACAGGAACATAACTAAATGCATAATAGTGTGTACATGCTGTTAACTTAGGTGTAAGGTTTTTTTATTATGAGGTATTTATTGGCAAGTTTTTATTTTAATGCTCCTTTGAATTTTGATATTTGGTTTCAAGGCCAAGTGACGAATATTACGTTTTATAAATGTTCATACAGATAATAAAAATAAATCATGCATCTTTGCAATTATTTCGTTGTTGGATTTTACATTCCCGTTTCTTGTTGTAGTTGATGTATCTTGTTTGTGACCCGTCTACTGAATTCGGACCTCTTTTCTTAGCCTTTTGTGACATTATTGCTCATTGTTTCCCCTCAATCCGAATCGCAAACCTTTATATTGATTGAACACATAAGTCTATCACCTAAATACAGTTTTAAGCTGTTATGATTTTATTTTACCTCATTGGTGTTTTCTAATCCTTATTTCCCCCCTTATACAGTAGCTTCTCAAGAAGAATGAGATGTGCTATCACATTCTTTAACATAATTTTCTGCTATGCAGAAGATGATTTCTCATCTAATTCAAAATTTTGGGACTGTTGATCGTATATATGGGACAGTAAAATTGATACCGTAAATGCTATTTCTCCCACTGGGTCGACAATTTCCTTATGGACTGTTAAGTCCCCGACGGTATCAACACCCTAGTCGAAGTCCTGGCTTGAAAATACGGATATTGTTTTACTGTAATAAAGTATAGCAAAAATACTCCAAGACAAAACTCAAAAAGAAAATGTCAATAAAAACTGACAAAATCAAACACTATCAATCAACAGAACAAGTAAAAAAACAACTGTCATTTCTTGATTTGGTACATGCATTTTCCGAATAAAATGGTGGGTCTAACCTGGGTAAATTTACTGATATAAAATTTTGGAAATCATATTAAATTAAGAAATGCACCCCCATCATGCATAGTTCCGTCTCTTTATTTTCTGAATTTTGCTTCACTTTTCAGCCCCTTCTGGTTTTATCAGTTTCAGTTAAAATCTGGATTTTCAAATATTTGGATCTAGAGCATCACTAAAGAGACATAATGTTATTATATACATCCCATTTCACTTGAAATGAAACTTAGAATACAAATATTAAGCTTAAATCAGATCTCAGCACAAATCTGTAAATGGACAGTGCAGGTCGGTTGAGAACAAATCTTAAGGATCAAAACAAATGTCTTCAATTTAACATTGGGAACTATCATTTTTATGAACATGCAATTCCATTAACGCAGCACTAGTACATTAAGTATATATCTCGTTCTTGATCCAATTACCAGAGCATGTTTTTCCTATCATGATTTCTAAAAGTCAAGCTGAAGGGTTTACTGACAATACCATGACGGTCGACTATTTCAGAATATATATGGTACAGATGAATACCAATATATCCATCTAGCAGTGCAACAAGGCATCCCACTTTTCTCTGTTTATGGCATCACTGATTAGACTTATCACTAGATGTGTAATTATCATATACAACACAATTGTTTCCACCAGTGTAGAATTTATTTCATCTAAGCTTTTGTTTTTTTTTTGTTTAAGCTACTCAACTTAATCTTTCTATATAGTGTTTTATGACCACTGTTTTAATAGCAATAACTACCGTTGCCTCTAGTTTGTCTTTTTTCTTGCGTCTTGGAGCTCCCTGTCCTACCTCGATTATTAGTTTTCATTGTACCCTTCGTTTTTACTTTTTCTATAGTTCTGTTAGTTTGTTTTTTACGGGTTTTGATGATACTTGGCAGGAATTATTCCATTCAATAATATATATCAACTTTACGATATTCAATGCATAAAAACTGGTATAAGCATATAAATATTGAGGTAAAATATACACTCAAATTATATTAAATATAAATAACAAAAGAATCTTAAAGTTATTTTTGTTTCCCGACCGGTTTCACCAATGCTGATAAATGAATTACTGAATATTATTACGTTACAATGGAATAAAACTATAGTTATTCTGTCTTCTTTCTGTTTGCGATATGCATAGATAAGGCATTGCGTACTGTTTGTGAATAATGCGTGTATAAAGCATGCTATCCTTAGAATAACACTACGCAGGTACCTTTTTGTTCAGGATAGAAGTTATCGGAAAACTCTGAACAGATATCAATAAAACGAATTTTCCTTAAAAACGAAATGAGAATAAACTACACAGATGTTAATCGTAGTAAAACAGTTTCGAATATTATCTGTCATGCTTACATATCCTGTCGTATCATTTCTGGTTATAATTTTTTTATAATCGAGTCAATAATTGATGTAGTCTATACTATCTGTACTAATGTTATAACATTTGAAATAGAAATAGAGAGTTCATAAAAGTGTCATAAATATATCTCGTATCAACAACATCATAGGTTATAACGGGTTCACGTTATATGGTAGCTGGTAGAGTCAGTATCACAAAGACAAATGCTATTAATTATATGAAAAAAGCCTGATATTAAAATACAGTAGATGGTCAGTTTATCAGTAACATATGGAGCTTAGAATAAAGTGTCAATGACCATTAGAAGCATTGAATTATGGATTTGATTTTGATTGCAAAACCGAGTCTTAAAAAATGATAATGTTATCATATCTTTTTATGACTTTTTATTATTTGTTTATCGCATACAAATATCAGTGGATTTGTCAGTTTGAGGCAACAGTAGTTTATCGTTGTACAAATCTTAAATATCCGTAAAAAAAAAATACAAATCAAAATAGAATGTAAAAATTGAGGAATGACATGAACTAAAAAAAGCAAGACCGAAGGAATCGGCAGGGAAATGATCTCGCGCGTGGCATGCTTTATCCACATTTGAATCTACGAAACCACTGTTAATCAAAATGTTACAATCAGTATAGGACTCAATCGGTATATTTACTCCTCTTCTTGTCGACTTGTTCTTATTCATATGAGACCGACGTCATACAGGAGCTTCTTAAGAGGAATAAAAAGAAGCTAGCACTATCGTTAAACTTCAATTTCTGCTATATCGATGATGTTCTCTTACTAAAAAATTCAAAGTTTTCATGACTATGTTGAACGCATCTATTCCATCGAACTTGAAATAAAGGATACAACAGATACAGTTAAGCTTTCTCATATCTTCACTTACATCTAGAAATTGACAATGAGGATCGCTTGCAAAAACAAACACCTCTACAATATTCCAGAGCTTGCATTTCCTATAATGATTTCCTTGATAGGAGGTTGCTACTTATAAGGCAGCTAAACCAAGAAGTCCAAGTGGTGAAGATGAATTCACTAAAATCAAATTTTATGACCGTCATCACGAGTCGGTTGACTGTTATGGAATATCTGTTTCACAAATGACGACGGGTATGTTCCAGTCGTTATCACAATCCCGTTCTCTTTTCCTATGACCTACAGAATTAGACTTATCACCTAGTTTGTACTTTCATGAGGAACACGACGGTTGCCACATGTGGAGCAGAATCTACTTACCCTTCTTGATCGCCTGAGATCACCCCCAGTTTTAGGTGCGGTTCGTGTTGCTCAGTCTTCAGTTTTCAATAGCTGTTTTGTATAGTGTTCTTTGTCTTTTAGTTTGTTTTCCCTTTTGTCATGGCGTTGTCAGTTTATTTTCGACTTATGAGTTTGGATGTCCTTTTGGTTTCTTTAACCTCTCTTTTACAGATCAGACAACTAAGACTTGAGAAACAGACACATCTATTCGGTCAACAAAGTTGTGATGGTGATCACAAAAGTTGCTTATTATCGAGTGTAGACGTCAGTCCTCATAATTGGTTTTTGTGTAAGGAAAAATCATGCGTATGTTGTCCGTTAAGTTTGAATATGAATGCGCGAACATATAAATTGTATATGTGAACACAATACAATGGGATAGAGGGTACAATTAATGCTGAGAAAGAAGGCGTTTGTCATAGATTCTTGTCTGAAGTCGTCAATCTGTGTAAATATTGAAGTAAAGATCAAAATTGGATGCAAACTCTGTAGATTTGATAGTATCCAAAATCTCAAGTTTACTGGGATATATGAGATGCAAGCACTTACTGAAATGTGGGTTATAGAGTTACTGGACATTAACAATATATCTGAAAGTGAAAAATTTTGCAGATGCGTCTTTTATTTTCTTTGAGAAGGTTCTGTATGAATCCTGCTTCAAATAAGTACAAAAAAAAAAAAAAAAAAAACATGGCGGCCAAGGGGTAAATTTATTTTTACAATTTTTAGGAATTCATATCTGATTGACACCGCTGGTTGAATATTCCTCATTATTTAAACGCACCTCTACCGATTAATGGGCTAAGGTATTTGATATTACGGGCCTTTAGCTAACTACTCTCTATCTAAGTTATTCATTGTTTACTATTGCAAGGAATAAAGTCATACATGACCAACAGGACTATTTGTATGGGGACGATTTACCAGTCTGAGAATAATCGGGAGGTTTGATCTTTGTATCCCTGTAGGTGAAAGTCTCGTATACTCTCTTTGGGTTTTAAAACGTGGAGTTAAGCCTTCCAATTGATGTTTTATCGTGTGTTTTCTATGTTGTGATTTTATACTATTGTTTCAGAAAAAGGAGAAGGTTTGGTACCATTAAACGTTTAATCCGCTGCAAATGTTTGCACCTGTCCTAAGTCAGGAATCTGATGTACAGTAGTTGTCGTTTGTTTATGTAATTTATACGTGTTTTCGTTTATCGTTTTTATATAGACTAGACCGTTGGTTTTACCGTTTGAATGGTTTTACACTAGTACTTGTTGTTCGGTGTGAGCCAAGGCTCCGTGTTGAAGGCCGTACATTGACCTATAATGGTTTACCTTTATAAATTGTTATTTGGATGGAGAGTTGTCTCATTGGCACTCACACCACATCTTCCTATATCTATGTAATAAGTTTGGTGTAGATAAAGGAAAAATACCAGGTGTAGTTAAATTTCTTCAGTAATGAGGAACAGTTTTTCGTACAGATTTTTTATGGAAAACATTGCTCATACGGATAGCAACCTACTCCTAATCACTGAATTTGGCAATGAAAAAACTTATATTTTCAGTATCTTTGGAAGTGGTTGTCATAAGTTTGACGAATTAGCCTGCGGTTATCAATGTCCAAACATATTGCAACCAGTCTGTTCCTCTAAGAATTCGTATCAAATATTGTTTTCTGACTTGTTATGGATAT
Source organism: Mytilus coruscus (assembly GCA_017311375.1). Taxonomy (NCBI): domain Eukaryota; kingdom Metazoa; phylum Mollusca; class Bivalvia; order Mytilida; family Mytilidae; genus Mytilus; species Mytilus coruscus. Next base: position 64,439,928 of record CM029595.1, read on the forward strand.
AGTTCTATTATTATTCTCTAGGTCCTTCCTGATTGGAGCTTCCTGCTTACACAAACTTAACAAGTGTTTGCATGATAATACATACGCTACTTGTTCTATAGTACTAGATACTCTTTAGATAAGGAATCTTATCACAATAACGAAAAACATTTATTTGCATTTAAAGTCAATGTACTTTAAATCGTCACATTCCAGCAGTTCTTGTATATGGAGCATAATTCTCCCGCTTGATGCAACATTTCTGAGTTTGCTTTACCAATAAAGATTTCCAACAAGGGTATGATTTGCTTATACTATAACGGACTATCTGCGTCACAGATGACTCTAGATATATCAATCTTTTGTAACAGCAGCAAAGCGTTCTTCTTTTTTTTGTATATGGTATCACTGCTACGGCGTATCACTTAAATGCATAGATTTGTATTAATCACGAGTAACACGATTGGTTCATATTTCATCTCAGTTTTCTTTTGTTAGTGGTTTTTAACATTCAATTTTATTTTTTTTTTATTATCAAATTATAAAAATTAATCATTAAGTTAAAACAAAAATAATGCATATGATCAATAATTTTCTATCATAGCCTATATCCCTCAGGATAAGGAATCATAACACAACGAAAAAGATATACATTTCGATATTTGTCCAATTTTGCAAACAACTTGGACATGGTGAACTTAAACATGACAACACTAGATACATGTATCAAATTCGTCTTCAAAACGGAAAAAAATTATCTTAGTACTTTATTGACGATATAAGGTTTAAATAAATGTTCTGAAAATAGATAACCACTTCCATCGAAGTAAAATAGATGACAAATGTCCAAAACATTACCTATAAAATCTTTATTTCTCGGAATCAGTCGGTATTTGTGCACTTACGGCAAAACACTTTTTCATTTAAGCCAATAAAAAGTTGTTAAATTGCGCCAATGTTAATACAGCTAATAGTTTTATTATGGCATAATGAAATGGTTTCTAAAGCTAATACCCCTTAGGTTTGTAACTTGATACGATATAACATATTACAGCAACCACATTGACGTCATATAATTATAAATTTATAGTCATAATGTAATATTTGCGAGCAACAGTTCCTATGCACTGTGGCCGTGTTATGTTCATGTATTGTGCACATAAAGCCATTGAAACCCAAGTACTTGTTGTCTTCAAATAAACCTAATAAACGGTCATTCATCCGAATGGAATGTGATCTGAACTATCATTTTCAAATGACGCAAATGAAGTATAATTTGTTTGCGCAAATGGTAATTGTGACTTTTGCAAATTGGCGCAAATCCAATACAGTCCGTGTTTTATCAAAAAATGAATATGTAGTTGTCAGGTAAATTTTTATTTAAATAATTTAAAATGATCAAAGAATTATCTTAGTAGATTGTTATTGCATATAACGTAAATTTTGAGTGATATTCATATAGCAATAATAAAGAAAAAAAGAAGAGATTAATGAATATTTGTTTGACTTAAATATTTAAATTTTACATATTAAATTTAACGTTATTGATTTAATAGACGAAGAAGATTTAGAAGCTTAATTTTTTTTAAATGGACAAAGAAAAGGCTTTTGGTAGAGTTAGCCATGATTTTTTATTTAGTGTTTTACAAACATTTTGTTTTGGAGCAAGATTTAGAAAATGGATAACAATTTTCTACATGAATGTTAGAAGTTCTGTTAAGTGTAATGGACATTTGACCCTATATTTTAGGTTTAATAACGGAATAAAACAAGGATGTCTTTTAAGTTCCATCCTATACACAATTGTTTCAGAAACATGAGAACAAGCAATGTTACAAAACACGAAAATTACTGGTATAAAAATACCTTGCATAAATATGTATTCAACTATTTTTCAGCATGCAGATGACACAACTTTTTCCTTAGCAAATAAGAAGTCAATAATTATTGTTTTTGATATTCTTAAAATTTATAGTCGTGCTTCAGGTGCTGAAATCAATAAAGAAAAATCGGAAATTCTTATTTTAGGAAATGGTAATTTGGTACAAAATGAAATTGAGCAATTAGGTATTAAGATATGTGAGAATGTTAAAGAGGTTTTAGGAGTTTGGGTCGGAAAATCTCAAGAAAAATGCAACACCATAACCACTGTTTTAAATTTATGGAAACAGAGATATCTTTCACTTCATGGTAGATTTGCTGTTATATCATCTCTACTGATGTGAAAATTATGGTACACACTTACAGTGCAGACTATTCCTTCTAAGTACTATTTACAGATTAAGAAAATACGTGTTAATTTTTTATGGAATTTTAAAACTCACCATGTGGCCTATGAAACAATTATTTCAGAAAAATCTAAAGGTGGTTTACCTTTTCCAAACAATGCTTAAAATGTTTGCCTTTAGGCTAAAATTTCTTAGAAGACTATTAAATTTGGATTACTCTGCTCAGTGGAAAAATATTTGTACATACTTCTTTTCGAAAATAGAAAACATGAATCTTGGAAGAGATATTTTACTTTGTGATTTAAAACAGTCTTCTTATTCAAAACTTTCTTTTTTCGTTTGAAAAATGTTTCTTGCATGGAGCAAAATGAAAACTTATGTTGCCTTTGAAGCTCATGAAAACAATATTCACGAGACACCATTATCTTTTAACTACAGTATAAAAAGAGAAGGTAAATTATTAAATTATAAACCGTTCATTTTTGCAGGAATAACACAAGTTAAACATTTAACATATGAAGTAATTTCTGGTTTTCTGAAATTTATTGCAATCCATGAAATTTTATTTGAAAATATCCTGATCTGAAATACGATGATGTCTGCAAATTGTATAAAAATTTGCTTGTCAGTTTGCCTCCTGAATGGGTACATTTTATCAATGAAAATGTAAATCCAGTTGCAAATAATTTGGAAATAACTGCAGATGGTTTTTCTTTTTCTGTTGAAGATAAACAAGTTCCATGCCACAAAGTACTCGGAACATTTTATGATCTCTTAATAAAACTTGTTGAAAAATCTCCTGTATCAGAATCTTATTGGAATGAAAAGTTTCCAGAATTAGAACATGTAGAACTTTCAAAATGTTATATTTTTTCAAATTACATATCCTGCCTGGTGAATCAAAAATCTGAATTTTCAAGTACTTCATAGAACATTGTTTACTAAAGTTAAACTTTTGAAATGTAACATGTCTGATAATGTCACTTGTCCGGTTTGTAAATAATCTAGAGAAGATTCAAAACATATGTTTATTAATTGTGTCAATCTGTCACAATTTACTGATTTTCTGAAAGATTTTTAAATGAATTTTATGTGCAACGTTGATGATACCTTTGTAAACACGCTTGATTTTGACCAAACGATGATAATGGGTTTTTTGAAGAAAAGTAATGGTTTTACTTTTTATTTCGCAAATTTTTGTTATGATCATAGCAAGATTAAGTATCTATAAGAGAAGAAATTTCGTATTGTTGGATCCTTAAGCTAAACACAATTTAGTAGGCTATTTTAAAACATTGTTAGGAAAATACATCTCTCACTTTTTTCATCTTTTAAATCTGAGAAAAGAACATTTATTATTAGAAAACTATTTTATATTAGACAATCGTGTCCAAATACTGTCTGGTGAATTTTTATTGTACATATTTGAATAAAATTTTATCAAGAGAAAAAAAGTAGTCGAACTACCGTATCACTAGCCTGTCGAAAATGTAGTTCTGAGTTCGAATCCTGCACGTGGCAGGTGCACACGTTGACAATCTTAATTGAAAAGGATTGTCATTTCCTACCAAAGGTCGGTGGTTTATTTCGGGCACTGCGGCTTCCTCCACAAAGATATACATCAATCAATCAATAAATAATATATGTATATACATTGGTTTGCAATACTGATAATAATACGACAAGATATCTTAGTAAAATATTTTCTTATTCGGATGTTCCTATTTCCAATTTGTTTGCGCAATGTGTTCCCTTCATTCAAACTGTTCAAAATAAATGTAATATACAAATGAGGAGTAAACTATTCTACGTCATAGTTGTTATTATTCCATTTTAAATAATAATTCAACCCTCCGTTAGGATATGTGGGTTTTGTGCATCCGGTCCTGTTAGGTTTAGGTTTGCGGAAGAAAATTAAGACACTGCTTAACATTATGAATTATGACAATCTAGACACCTTATTTAGATATTTTCCGGCATTAACACTGATTTATTATTGTCGTGTGTTTGTTATTGAAATTGCATGCAGTGACCACCATTTCGACATAACCTATGATTTAAAATTGTCAGAAAATTATTACAATGAGGACGCTTATAGTCGGTTTCTTATATTTATCTTGACTCTCTACCTTTACATTGGACAAAAATTATCAATATAGATAGTCTATGAGGTATAGATATTGCAACCAATTTAGATCAACATGGCCAATAAAATCAGTGTTAGCAATAACGTATACCGTCGCCTTCTTAATTTTGCTAAATTCACCATCTTTCAAACTGTCAAAAGTTTGAATCATTGTGAAAGTAATAAGACGAAAAGAAGCTAAGAACTAATAATAAGTAATAAAACGGAAAAGACGACGAAAAGACCCAACAAATATAAAAAAGAAGATGTGGTATGATTGTCAATTAGACAACTCACCACAAGAGACCAAATTACACAGAAATTAACAACTATAGGTCACCGTACGGCCTTCAATAATGAGCAAAGCCTATACAGCATAGTCAGCTATGAAAGAACTTGAAATGACAAATGTAAAACAATTCATACGAGAAAACTAACGGCCTAATTTATGTACAAAATAATGAACGAAAAACAAATATGTTACACAGCAACAAACGACAACCACTGAATTACAGGCTCCTGATTTGGGACAGGCATATACAGAATGTGGCGGAGTTAAACTCGTTTGAAGGCGCGCCAACCCTCCGCTAACCTGGGACAATGGTGTAACAGTACAACATAAGAACACACTATAAAAATCAGTTGAAAAAGGCTTAACTCATCAGATGGATACAAATAAAAATACATCTTAACAAAAACACAGAGTGAACGTGGACGGGTATTTATACATCCTCACAACAAAAAGACACCAAAAAAGTCTTACTAAACACTATATTAACTCTTTAAGACTGAGAAACATACAAATCAAACCAAAAAACGAGGAATAATGTCAAGTGCTTCGGAAGACAGGAAAATGTATTATATTTGTTTTTTTATTTTCAATTTCTACTCCTTTTAATCTAAAGAAACGAACATTGTCGCCTAATAGAGGAACGATGATAAGAATGTCAATGCCACCTACAAATAATTCTCTTGACGTGCTGATCGTTTTGTGATCCCACACTACCTCTTATTCATAGTAAGACTTGTCATATTCTTCTCTCAATCTAATCATTCAAACTGAGAAAGTTTTGCAGGAATAATAAATGAAAGGTCGTTAAGATTAAAGTTTGCTTCGGAGACAAAATAAATATAAAAGTATCTAATATATGTGAAGTTTGTTGATGATTACACCAGTCATATCAGCTGCGACTAGCTGACTTTTCAAGATTTACAAGGAATATGTATCAAGACTGTATTTTTTTTTCATAAAAGAACATATTGTATAATACCAGTATTAAACACTTGTCAAAATATCAATTTTAATGCACTTACTATATGTTTTGAATCATGCACTAGTTTATATATCTATTTGAACAATGTTCAGATATTGTTTAAATGCCAGCCCATTTGTTTTCGTTTTCACTTACAATTGATATCATTCACTTCTGGCTTAAACTGATCGACCTTACATTTATTTCTTGGAACGCGGATTTTATAGTTGTTTGGTCGCTTTATTTTCAATTTTTACTCCTTTTAAGCTATAGAAACAAACATTTTCGCCTAATAGAGGAAAGATAAAAATAATGAAAATGCCATTTTGTTTGTTAGTTAAAAGGATATTAATTAACCGAAAATAAGAATTACAACTCTACATTTGACGATGAAAGCTGAGAATGCTTTTAACAGTTATAGTATTAAGTACAACCACGTGGAAGAATTTACGTCATACTGATGTCCATTTGTGTAAAAGTAAAAACAAAATACCGAACTCAGATCAAATGGCAAAATCAAAAGCTCATACACATAAAACGAATGGAAAACTTCTGATTTGGTACACTATGTTGAAAATGGGGATTAAACTTGGTTTATAGCTGATAAACACTAATATGACAGTATAAATTCCATTATATTGACAACAATGTGTGAACAAAACAAACAGACGTAATCGGTAAAAATGTCAAAAATAGGGGTATAGCAGTCAACATTGTGTAATATTCTTGAGACAAAAAAGAGAAATATAATCAGTCGCTCTTTCCATCGTCATGTTTAACCTTTTACCTTTGCACCATCTCGGAAGCAAATTTATTCACTTAAAACAAAAACATTATTTCGTTCCAATTGCAGTAAATTGTTCAACAATTCTTTACCCTGAGTTTTTAATTTTCAAATAACTTCTTTGACTATAAATTTCTAGAAATGGGAGTTTGTCTTAAAACTGAAACGCTAAATACACATACAACGATATTTTGTTTTGCATATTGGGTGAAGTGATATACTCCATTGAAATTCCAAACAAAACAATGTTTTTGTTTTTTTCCCTCTGTTGGTGGTTACAAATGAAGCTTCCGTACCAAAACTTTAGCATACATGTCAACAATAATAACTTAAATGTGACGTTTTACGAGTATCACCGTATTTAATAAGGAATTAAAAAATGGTATGTAAAATCGCAGAAATCATGCAAACTGGTATTGCTTAATGTTAATTAAGATTTGATTAGGTATTTAATTTCATCTACATTTCTCAGTTGCTGATGGCTAATAAAACAAAATTGATTTTTTTCCCCCACAATAAGTAACATTTATTGCTGATTTTATATTTTGTTGTAATTTAATCTAAAGCTAAATAGTTCTTATTTTCTCGTAATATGTCAATTAAATCTTCTGCTGATTAAATAGTTGTGGGAGAGGTATTTATTAAAACCATCAATCGCTAGAGGGATTTGTATAGACAGAAATGTACAATATAACAAAAATTAATTTACAATTTTCCAAGTCAATCGAACGTTATTCATCGTCAGTGCTGTGTTTCTACAATCAGGTAGGCAATTAATTAAGAAGCGAAGACAGTTTCTAGATCGGTCAAAATTCCAAAGTAGGGTGATCAATCAGACAATCAATAAATTTCGAAATGAATGCATTTTAAAATATTATTGAAATTAATGATCTTTATTCCTTCTATTTTGTTTCTATGTATTAAACCTGAATTGTTTTTATACTACAAGGCATTGGATTTTCATATGTCCTTATCATCGAAACAAGTGCTATTGGTGGTGCATGAAATGCTTATCCCTTCGTTGATATCTTTATTTCTTTTCGATTTCCAAAAGTGTAGTATATCGTTCTTCATCTCGTAGTTTTTTTTTATTTCTATTAAGTATTGTCTTATAGTGCATTAATTTTCGTCGGTGATATAACTGTTGTTATTATATTTTAGGCCTTAGGACCAGATATTAGATACCGTCTTGATGAATCTGTCTCCGGTTATTATATCAGCGCTGGTTCAATTCTGCCTGAGTTTGGGTTGGTATGATGGATATGGTTACCATATATTTACAACTAAATACCTGAAGAAACACAAACCAAGGACATATCACTCATCAACTTTTCCTTTATGGAAAAAACATTTTTTCTGGAGAAAAAGGCGGATGCCTGAGACAGGAAGTAATTATAAACGAAATGATTTTTTTCTTTTTAACAGAATTCCAGCCAGGAAAAGATTTTTTCAATATTCACCTTATTTTCCAAGCCATTCTGAAAAGTCAAGAAGCAAATCAAAATCAGAGGTTCACAAAGATAAATCTCGAGTAAGATTTAATGACTTAAAATTCTATAGCAATGACTATGCTAGTAATGCATTTGTTCGTCGTAACTTTGTTCGTCCACCTTACTACCTGTTTTATTTAAAGTCTCCCCCAATGTATTTAACACATCTAAATGACGCTGGTCATATGCATTCAGGCACGTCCGAAAATCAACAAACAAATGTAAATAAAGCAGGAGAATTATTCAGAAAACCTCTTGTAGAAGATAGTTTTGGACTACTTAGTAGTAGAAGTAGTACTAGCTTAGATGAAAATTATAATTCTGCTGATCCTATGTTAGTTCTAGAAAACAGTAATAAAAATGTTGTTGAAACAGTAGCTGATATAGGGGGAAAACTACAGTCGCAAATTCTTAATCCTGTGTTGAAACCATCAATAAAACAAGGTAGATTAGTAGATGACCCGAACAAGGTTACAGAACAAGAATTTCAAGATTCACGTACCATATTCAAGAACTTAAATGAAATAACAAATGACAGGATATCAAGACCTTATCAGAAAAGTACAAATATCCAACAATTAGGAGAAAATGGTTTTGGATATTTTGATGAGTCAAATTCAGACAATTCTAATGAAAATGCTGCAACTTTACTCGATTCCAATCCTGGATTTCTAAAAGGTCATACTGATGATAACATTTTTGAGAACCCATTTGACACCATTATTCTAGCCGATCCAGCTGTGCAATTTGAAACTAAACAGAGTAAATATTCGGGTGTTTTGAATACGGATATAAATGACGAAAATGATAAAGATTACCAACAAGAACCTACTATTGAAACATTTCTTCCGTCGAATAACAAAGGGTATTTAAAATTGGATACAGAATTTGAAACTTTTCCTGAAACACATCCGAGACCTACAGGTTTTCCAGATAATGATATCTTATTTAAACCACCATTAAAAGAAAATTCAGGAACGCTAACGGAATCAAGCTTTGGTAAATTTAAAAATTACCCATATTTGCCAATAACTTTTAACTCAAATAACCAGGTAAAACCAACAGCTCAGTATAAAAATCATCACTCAGAACATACGTTGAACAGTTTTGGAGATACTGACACTGAACAAGAATTGCTGAGTAAAAATGATGAATCCTTCTTTAATTCATTGTATAATAATACTTATTCCAAATCCAGATCGAACCAGTTAGGTTTCAAATCTTCTATCTCAACAGATAGAACGCTGTTCAATCCAAGCAAAATACATTTCCAAAGTAAGCCTCTAGAATTTCCAAACCAAGGATCAAGAGCATCTTATCTGATGGATGATTTTGATACTGATAAAGGATTTCAAGATGGTGGAGGTGGAATGTTTATAAACATAGCAGAAGAAGGATCCTTTAATAATGATGATGTAAGTACATGTATAGCTTGCGTATTCCTACTTGATTGTTTTATACTTAGTACCAAGCAACGAGACGGCTGATTTTTATATCTTTTCTGTACCACTATTTTGCATTTGAATATTATATATTGATATTCAAAAAATGTGTTTGTTTTGTTTATATTTTCGATTGATATTTACCGATACACCAACATTTTGATTCAAATATGAATTAAAGTTAGTTTCTGTATTCGCCACCAGTTTTATTTTCAAGATAGAATTATTCTGTTGTTTCTTTTACTTTGAGAAATATTATTCATCGCTATTATAACCTATCCTACCCAGGGTTGATATGATATGTAAGCATGACAACAATATCATTACATACAAAGTATTGTTTATATCACTAATGAACAATGCTTTTTACAGTCAACCCCATAATTTCCTGTCACAGAGTTAAACTTCAACTCATATTGTCCACGATGTGTATCCATATCGAATATTTTAAGACTAATTCGACGGTATATTGCTCCTTGGGGCAAGAAAACGGATCCGTGCAATAAAATATGTTTCCCAGCATGTTGATTTTAAAATGCATCAAATTATGTTAAAAAAAGATAATCAGTAAAAATATAGATATATTTGGCGGGACAAGAACATTTCAGTTAGGTTTGTTTGTTTAATTTTCAAACTTTTTACTTTCTTAAAACTGTTTATTCTGTTGTCAATTAGAAGTAAAGTTATGAAAAAGACTAGTAAGAACGATTTGGACGGCTCATACATTTTAATCAGCTGAAATTATTTCAAAAAACAAAATTTGATTTAGGATTAAATATGAAGAGGGTTTGCCCGAAAAATGATGTCATATCATAAAAGTGTATGTCGAGTTTATGAAAACGTGTTTGGCTTTCATCGGGATAAGCTGGCCACCTTTAATAAGTGCTAGCTTACGGAATTCTGTAGTTTTTTTCTTCTTCTTGTAGACATAGAAAATAGGTTTCCTTTTGTTTTCCTTTTTCTTAAACAAATGATAGATAACAAAACAAGATACTCCCTCCATTGTTAACAGTCGGGCAGATTGCAATGTCAATTTTTCATTTGGTTAATCGTAAATTACCTGTTTATAATTTTTTTTTTTTAAATGCAACTAAAGCGTTTGCTGTAACATTAACATTTGTCGAATAAACAAGAATGTGTCAATAGTACACGGGTGCTGCACTTGCATTATCATTTTCTATGTTCAGTGGACCGTGAGATTGGGGTAAAAACTTTAATTTGGCATAAAAATTAGAAAGATCATATCATAGGGAAGATGGGCACTAAGTTTCAAGTTGATTGGACTTCAACTTCATCAAAAACTACCTTGACAAAAAACTTTAACCTGAAGCGGGACAGACAGACGGACGAACGAACGGACGCGCAAACCGAAAAACATAATGCCCTTCTACTATCGTAGGTGGGGCATAAAAAGCGTAACACAATGATAAATAATGCTACCAAAATAAAGCTGTGTATCTCACGAATAGAACTAAAATTACGTATTGAAAAAAATATTGTGACATGTTTTTCGGCATGCACCCGTTACTAAATTCTAAAGAAGCCGCGTAACGTCGTTTTCTATTCAATATTAGGTACCTCCTTAACGAATGTATCATAATAGTTTTTAATAGAATTGAGAATGGAAATGGGGAATGTGTCAAAAAGACAACAACCCTACCAAAGAGCAGAAAACAGCCAAAGGCCACCAATGGGTCTTCAACACAGCGAGAAAATCCCGCCCCCGGAAGCGGGCTTCAGTTGGCCCCTAAACAAATAAGTGTACTAGTTCAATGAAAATGGACGTTACACTAAACTCCAAAACATATAAATGAAATAGAATTTAAAAAAAGACTAACAAAGGCTAGAGGCTCCTGACTTGGGACAGGCGCAAAAATGCGGCGGGGTTAATATAAAAAAGAAGATGTGGTATGATTGCCAATGAGACAACTCTCCACAAGAGACCAAATGACACAGAAATTAACAACTATAGGTCACCGTACGACCTTCAACAATGAGCAAAGCCTAAACAGCATAGTCAGTTATAAAAGGCCCCGAAATGACAAATGTAAAACAATTCAAACGAGAAAACTAACGGCCCAATTTAAGTACGAAATAATGAACGAAAAACAAATATGTAGCACAGCAACAAACGACAACCACTGAATTACAGGCTCCTGACTTGGGACAGGCACATACAGAATGTGGCGGGGTTAAACATGTTAGCGGGCGCCCAACCCTCCCCTAACCTTGGACAGTGGTGTAACAGTACAACATAAGAACAAACTATAAAAATCAGTTGAAAAGGCTTAACTCATCAGATGGATACAAATAGAAATACATCTAATAAAAACACAGAGTGGACGTGGACGGGTACTTGTACATCCCAACAAGAAAATTACACTAAGTACAGATCTGAGAGTACTCGCAGTTACTGAGAGCTAGTTTAAAGCCAATAACAACTAATAAAAAAATCATGCATCTAAGACTAAATTATCAGTCAGTACACATCCAACATCCAATGGATTTAGTGTAAAGATGTCATAAACAGTCAGAGAAAAACATGATCTTGTGCAATGCCAAAATACAGGTATCGACAGATTGTAGAGCCATGAATGTGCATATGTATGTAACAATGAAATTTAGTTTGCTTAATATTCAAAGATCTAATTACAGTGGTGAATTGGTAACCTTTTAGAATAAGTTGATTTAAAGGATAGATAAGTTTAAACATGTTTTGTGAGATCTCAACCCTCTCCCTAAACCTCTAGCCAATGTAGAACAAACAAACACACAGCAGTACGCACAGTAATGCATTTTTAAAATTTCAGGTGTCTTGCTTACAGACATCGGTAGCATACGTTTTTATATTTATTTTATGTCACTGTCAAAGAAATAGATATATAACAGAATGAGTAAAAACAAATACAATCAAATAATAAGATAAATATGGAAGATATTAAATTAGAAATGGCTTTATTTACAGTTTTGTCAATATAACGGAGCTACACACAACTGGCATAGACGTGGAAGGTTTAGCTAGATACAAAATCACGTTTAACCCACCATTTCCTTCGGAAAATGCATTTACAAAGTCAAGAATATAACAGTCGATTCTCAGTCGTTCCGTTGGTAGATACAGTAGAGCATTTAGTTTTATCAGGTTTTATGGACTCCCAGTAAAACCAAACACCAACAAACAAAAACGTTGTGACTTAGTTTTTTAAGTATTGTTGAATAGATATCTCTCCTACAAAGAAAACCTCAGAGCTTAACGGGAGATTGGAGGTTGTTTCTGAATCTAATGTTCTATTGTACATTATAACTACAAATGTATTACATCATCAACATTTAACAAGTTACAATTCATACCACTAAGGATAGTACAAAGAACACGCGGTCATCGCCCAAAAGGTAAATGTTCTGACACAACGCGTTCACATATGTTTGGGAAGATAACATACACTACCATATGCTTACAAACATATACGACTTAATTGTTATATTATTTTTAACAGCTGAAGTGTTCAAACAAAAACACTGTGTTGTATTTAACTGATTTCCCGAACTATACTCATCTGAAACATATAGCTGGGCCAACTCTATATTCGAATAGCACAGACACACTACACAAAACGTAAATCTTTTTCTTGTCATGTTAAGAGTAAAGCAATATTTCCAATATCGTAAATTAATTGATGATAGTCATTCAATTATAAAACATTTTTGAATTCCTTTTTCAAGAAGTACACTAAATAAACATTACGTCTTCATAAAATATAATCAAAGCCCTCTGTTCCAGTCCATTTATGGTTTTTGAAAAAGGAATTTGATATTAGATAAGAAGTATTAGTATGAAATTTGATATTCTTAAATAGAATATGTGAGAACCCACGTTTAATATGTTTGCCGAAACCTTCGCGATAATTGAATATAACACCTCACAGAAACTTCACCGACTGTTAATATTTATAAACCGTAACCCTTAGGCAGCCGATTTTTTCACCAATAATCATTAATCAAGAAGACCTTCAAACATATTGTAGGGTCGAATGATAGGTAAAATCAATTTTGTCTTACTACGATATAACCCTTTCAACCTTTTGAGTGAAATGAATTAGGCAGACACAAGACGGGCATATTTGTGTTTGTTTGTTGTTGTTTTTCATTTTTCCTTCTATTTTAGAATAAATAGATTTATAAGTTTAATTTATAAAAGAAAACAAATTGATTTATTATAAGACTGTCCAACTTACTCATAAACTCATTTTAGATACCAGAATAACAATTCGACAGACGTGCGTTTCGTTTACAAACGATTCATCAGTGACGTCCGAATCAAACAATGGTACAATTAATGCAAAGTTGAAGAGCATTGAGGACCTACTATTCCGAAAAGTTTTGTCAAATACAGCTAAGGTAAACTATTGCAGCGAAAGAAAATCTTAGTATTCAAAGTTTTGTACAACAGTTAATCTATAATGATGACCATATCAATGACAATTAATGTCAACACAAAAGGGCTGACTCTTGGGCTGGTGATACACTCAAGGAGAAAACCTCCATCGGCAGCTGTGGCATCGACCCAGTGTTTGCGATAAAAAACTCATATTATTTCTTTATGTCAGGTCTTAAAGTAAGTGGAATTTCAGCAGTTGTTTATTTTTATCCTATTCTTATTTTACTATTTTTTTTTATTTCACAGTATTCTTTAGGACAAGAAATTAACTACACAAACATCTTTCTGTTTTCAGAGTGGATGTGAAGGTATAACCACCCGGACATGTAAAGAGGACAAGGAATGTAGCTGTTATGGAAGCTTCTTTTGCATAGAAGAGAAATGCTCAATGATGACAGCACCAGATAGCGGTAGAAATATTTTAAGCATATGAATAATCTTAGTTTGGATTTACAAAACCATATTACAGGAATTATTATATAAGATTTTTAACAACAATAACTCCACTGTAAATTCAAAAAGGGGACAGTCAATAAAAGCTGATAAATTCAAACGCTCCGTTATATCAACCAGCGGAACGAACGGAAAACAACTGTCATATTCCTGACTTGGTACAAAAATTCCTGAAGAAAACCTCGTTTTGTAGCTAGCTAAACCTCCCAACCGTTATGCAGGTGTATGAATTCATAAACAAACGCATCTTTTCTCAGTAACGATGTGTTTTGCCATGTCAAGTACAATGAGATTACTGATTTTCCTTCCGAGTGTTTTATAGATATATGCTGATTTGATTCATATAAAAAGATAATATATATATCAAGAAAGAACAAATTAGATCGATATGTATTCAAACCTTGGAGTGGAAGAGTGATGTTAAATGAAAAGGTCTTTTGAAAAGGCTGTGGAATATTCCAATCGAAACAAAACACGCATCATAAAATAGTTTTTTCTTGGCATTTAGAATAAAATAAAGTATCAATTGCACAAAATAATAATTCCTATTTTGGTAAACGGTTTAACATTTGTAACCCGAATAATGTAGTCTTTATTAGGCATGGACTGTAAATCTAAAATAATATCTACTGGGCAATCACTTCTGCATATACCTATTTAATTGTGTGAGGGCTAATTTGATCAAACCATTTTATAACGACATGTACTGTTTGCGGTCTAGGTTGTCAGACTCTAACCTTTCTATTATACATTAAAGAAATGAAGACGAAGTCCTCAAAAACAGTTAAAAAATCAATAAAAAGAAAAATCATTAAAAAAAAAATATATAAACTAGTTTAAGTTTTACGTATTTGGTTTTCTTTTTTAATTTATCTTAGTTATCAAAAAGAATCATACGATTCCCCGCAAATGTGTAAATGAGATTGCCGGATCGAAATATAATGACATGCATAACAAAATACAAAAAAGTCGGTCCTATTCCAATAAATCTGATGTTGAAATTTAAATTCATATAAATTAAATTGTTTTTTTCTCTTCAAAATGTGTGCAAAAAGGCCGGTATGAACAGACAAACGTCATAGTAAACAGTAAAAGTCTTGCGTATCCCTACTGAATCATTACATTGCTCTATGGTTGGCTGCATAAACGATTGAAAACATAAAGAGGCATTCTGAACTGATGGTTGTAGTTTGTAACAACAGTATAAGCTAACATCAGTTAAATTCAATTTTTTACTTGCAGATGATACAGAAAATAGTGGGCAGTTGTGGCAGTGAAAACGTACAATTCAAAGACCATCTGATGTTAATTCTTTTTCAAACTTTTACCGTATGAAATAAAAAAAAATCCTTTTTAACTTGTAGTTTACAATAGCCACACTCGACAAATAACTTGTTTTTGAATTTTAATAAATCTTGTCCGACGGTATTAGTATGTTTTGTTATTACATGAAGCTTGCCAAGGCTCGAGGGAAAATTCATCAGGCCAATCTTGAAGGACCATACTTTCAACTACAATATAACATGTATAAGTAAAAGGAAACAGTAGTTTATCGATGTACAAATCTCGTGGATCAATTAAAAATCTACAATTTATTATACAAAGTACACACTTAAGGAATAGCATGAACTCTTAACGAATCGCGCCCAAGTACGTCCATAGCATAACCGTCTCCTGCTATGTATGCATAATCGGAAAATGTACAGATCAGGCGACTTTCTTTTCAAGTATCAAAAGATCTAAGACCGCATAATTATGTCGCTTTTAAGTTGAAATGCACACATGTCGTATCGTATCGGTCAACCAATTTGCAATTATGGCCAACCATAAAAATTATTTAGCCTCGATTTCAGTACATATCGAAATATATTACCCTGCTGTGAAAGTAGTTTTGTCCGGAGCACACTCTTATTTGTGAATTCTGTATAAACTGAGCATGCACTCACGTGACATATTAATGGAGATATATCATATAAATGGATAAAAATGGATTGTTTAATCAAAAAATGTGATCGATCTTTCAATTGAGAATGGACAATAGAAGTGTAGAAAGTAAAAAAGCTTTTATATTATTGCAGTTTGTTTTGATGAAGTGTCTAGTGTAGGTTCATCTGGCTTGGTTTGAACCAATTTACTTTGAGAGTCTGCAACTGCATCTATTAGAATCTGAAGTATTGGCTAGATAATTCAACATTTCGGTTACTAGTATTTTTGTTGTTTACGATGCCAAAGTACCCGGTAATAATATGACCAGTACGACTATATTTGTACTGGATGATGCTGTTAGGTCATTATGGAGATTCTTGGGAACGTGTCATCCAGTATTTTAGTGTGTATTCTACTATTTTGCATGTAGTTGAGCTACCGGCCAGGTATAATACTCAGGTGTATAATTTTCCACCAGCAAAGATTCCAACCGGGTACTGGTAATTAAGAACAATAATCTCGTGGATCTACTTAGAGTGTACAAATCAATATAAAAAAAAAACAAAAACAAAACAAAACAAAACAAAACTTATAAAATTAGACTATTCACATGCAAATAAATGAATTTAACATCCTTCATGAACAAACTATGTTCATAAAGTACTTTCCATAAAGTATTTACAAAATAAATGCTTTTTGCTGTTATGACTATTGAACCGACAGCGGTATACTACTGTTGCCTTAATTTGACGTTTAACAAACAATTCACCTGTTCGACGATGATTGTGTATGACAAGAGATGTGGGTGTACGTCAATAAGACAATACCTTCTCAACAAACACAAAACTAATTATTTAAACACGAAAAGGTCAACAGATGGTCTTCAAGAATAAAAAAATGTCTAGACAAGTTGTAAATAATTTATATTGCCTTGTAAACTGTCTGCCATCAACACCAAGCAGATGGGACACTGAGGGGCAGTTTTGGCAACAGGAAATGAAGTTTTTGAGAATAACTTTCTCATAGTATTTTGGAAATGTAAAAGACAAGATTTACAATTTTATGAGGTCATATAAGCAAAAATAGAGAACAAAATTTTTAAATACAGACTTCCGTCAATATGTCCCTTGTAGAAACATTACCTTCAGAAAATAAAACAAACAAAACAACATAGTTTAGGAAAGCTTTCTGGTAGCTTTTCATAATGACGATGATGAAGTGATGTTTAACGTCCAGAGGTAAATATTCCATGCATGCCACAATAAAATCATCTTAATATGATATGAATATAATATTTGAGAAACAGCAAATAACAATTGTCAGTATGTACTTCGACATCTCGCACTCGAGACGAGCACGTTAAAATGAGACCATCGAGGTGGTTATTATAGCTATTTACATATCTCACTAGAGAAAAGTAGTAATTTTACTGTGCAACTTTTCCAATAAAAAATATACTTTAAAATTGAGTTTCTAAAAAATATACTATTTCGTCATGTTTTGAAATCATGGTAACTCGTCATATGTGAAATTTGTTTTTCTAGATATTTCAACATAATGTTTGTTATAACATTTTATATATCTGACTTGAATATTGAGTTTGTCGAAGCCTGCGCTAAATGTTCCCGAGGCCTAAATTTTGTTGAAATCTGGACGATTTTTCACAATTCACTAAAAACTCTACTTTTGGCCTATTTGCGTTGTTAATATAAACGCTTTATGAGAACCCCGTACAAAAATAGTTATATTTCGCTGTTTTGTGTGTCTTTGCGTCTTCTTGAAACTTTTTTGAGTTGAAACAACGGGCAAGCTCTTGAATACCGAATGAGTTGGGAAATGTATATCCAATATGCAGGTGAAGTTGGTATATTGCTGCTAAGGTGGGGGAAATTTATAATTTCCAAATTAAAATCGTCTCGTTTGTCATAGATTTTGGTACTGAGATGACCGCTTATGTCAAACTCGAGGTATAAGTTTAAAAATGAGGCGGGGGAAGCCGTGTCTGTTGTTTCTTTAATTTCTAGTTCTGGAGGATATATTAATGGAACCCAATCAGAAAAGTTCGGATTGTTACTGGAAAGAGCATCATCATATATCTGAATGTGAAATTAAATGATCTGGCTTCTTTGACCTTCTTGTTTTTGACAAGTGTCTGAAAGAACTCCGACTCAAATAAAAATAAGAAGAGGTCGGCAAGGAGATGCGCCAAGTTCGTTCTCATATGAATGCCGACAATTTGTTGAAAAAACCTTTGTTGCCTTAAAATCTTTATTCTTTAAATTACATACTGACGGACTTTTTTGGTGATTTTGTTGTACCAAATCATGATTGATTCTAATATAACTAATATTCATGCTTATCATACTAGTACTTCTTTCTGTTCAGGAAAATTAATAGCAAACTTCCACGAAGTCGCACAAATTCTAAAAGCGAAATTTGAAACCCATAAATGATTTTTTTAAGGTTTTTTTCTACATGAAACAATTCTTGCAATCCATACCCATACTCAAATCAGTAAAAAATGTTGCATTTCAATACTGCCGAGACTAAGCAATAAAAAATCTGAATCAGGCTATAAGAATTTTAAAGGCAGTAATACGTGAAGATGATGTTGCTAGACAATTGCATGTCAGAAATTCCTCTTACTGTCCTTGCAACAACCGTAAAGGCAGACGGGATTTGTTGATGAACACCAATGACCAGATCAATATCAAGTGAAAACGCAACGACGTCCTTTGCGAGACATGTTTACGGTCGCAACGTCAACTGCTAATCAAGTCGTTGAATGCAATGGCAGACAGATTCACGCCATAAATGTTCCCCATAAACTGAAATGCCAAAGAATCAACTGCAGAAAAACATTTAAAGCCCTAAATTTTAAACCGCATAATTGCCAAAACACCCTGTAATGGATGGGAAAAGGCCAAAACGGAAGGTTAAAAAAAGAACTCAAAACATGCCCGACAGAACTGGTTGACCTTTCTGTCAATCATTTAGGCGTTGGTTACAGTCAGTAATTACCTTCGAAGGTGACACATCCATTGATAAGGGAAAAACCAGGGTTTTAGTGCATACACCATGATTTGTTTAGACAATGAAGTAATGAATGAAATTTATGTTCATACATTTATTTTACAAAAATTGCATATTTTAAAATTTCAGTGTTGCGTTTGTACAATTCGTCAGTATATGTCTGGTGGTGTTTCGTTGGGTCTCTTTAATAAACTGTGATTCATTGGTCTTTTTAATTTTTTTGTCTCGAGCGTCACAGATAGGTCGTTTTTAAACGAAACGCGCGTGTGGCGTTAAACATTTGAATCCTTGTATCTTTGGTGTATTTATTCATAACAATACATACATAAAGGATATAAATCTTCAATCAAATCTGCATTTTTGTCACCATCAGAAAGCTCAATCACTTGATACTTTTATCCCCAACTAACACCAACTTTGCATGTTACAAGCACAAAACTAATTAATTGCTTTAAGGTTTTTGACCCCTTCTTGATGCCTGTGTATTACGAAATTTTCTATTTGCAATCATATCAAAACAGCAAAGATACGTGCCATTTTGTACATATACTAAAAGGGATGTTTCATTGCATTTAATCGAAAATGATTTTGTGGCAAATCAAACTTATATCTTGAAGGAAATCCACGGTCTTCATTACAGAGACTTCGATATAATTGTTTAAACATAGATTATTCACCTTTTTAACCATGCTATGCTATATATTTTATTACAAAAAGTGTTTTTTACAATCCAATACATAGCTAGAGTCGAGCGCATTCTCTAAGATGTACTTAGATAAGCCCATAGTATGTGTAATTGTTTAAATAATATCTACCTCTTTTATTCATTTTCTTTTTAAATAAATGAAACAAAATAGATATAGGAAGATGTGGTGTAAGTGCCAATGAGACAACTCTCCATCCAAATAACAATTTATAAAAGTAAACCATTATAGGTCAATGTACGGCCTTCAACACGGAGCCTTGGCTCACACCGAACAACAAGCTATAAAGGGCCCCAAAAGTACTAGTGTAAAACCATTCAAACGGTAAAACCAACGGTCTAGTCTATATAAAAACGAGAAACGAGAAACACGTATAAATTACATAAACAAACGACAACTACTGTACATCAGATTCCTGACTTAGGACAGGTGCAAACATTTGCAGTGGATTAAACGTTTTAATGGTACCAAACCTTCTCCCTTTTCCGAAACAATAGTATAACATCACAACATAGAAAACACACGATAAAACATCAATTGGAAGGCTTAACTCAATCAAAAACGTAAATTAACACACTATGAACGAATAAATTCGATCTGTGATACCTGAAAGTAAATACATAGTTAATAAAATATTAGGGACAAACATTCAAGGCCAAAAGCAAACAAACAAGTCCAAATAAAGCCATGGCAATACACCACCGCAAAATATTTAACCCTTAGAAAAATCACTTTTGAAAAACCGGTTTTCATAATATATACAGGTAAATGAAAATAACTTTGTCGTTTTAGGTATACTTTTCTGTCTATATAAAATCTTCCAATAATTAGGAATACCAAGAAAGTCTATTTGAGTAATTTCATAAAGATATATAAAAATACCGAATTCAATGTAAATTCAAAAAGGGGAAGTCCATACAAACTGTCAAATCAAACAACAGACTTCACCAACCAAAGGAGCGAAAAGAAAACAACTGTCATATTCCTTACTTGGTACAGGCATTTTCCGAACAAAACGGTGATTTGAAACTTGTTTTATTGCTAGCTAAACCTGCCACTTACAGAAATAAAAAAAAAAGTAAACATAGTTATATAGACTGACCATTGTAGTTATGTAGTTTAATTTAAAGCCGAACAATACATTACAGGCACAATAAGTTTGTTTAATTTTCCCTGGAGATAGTAACTGAAAATCGTTATAATGCAGTAATGATTATACTGTGTGACTGTGACAAAACAAAATATTATCATCAATCTTTCAATATTTTTATTCAACAAATAACCCTACATGTAAAATTTTAAGTCTAGGTAAACTTCTTACTTGTATATTTGTTTTGTGCTAAATCTGTTGGGTTTATACATTTTGAAGATTTAAAGACATATTGTTAGGCCGTTGATCTTTCAGATATCACTTAATTTGTAATTTTAGTTATTCGCACTTTTTATAAATGGAACGACACCTTTCATTATCACTTTTATTAGAATCTGCAACTCTTTAATGGCACTTTAACTGCAACATCGATCGGCGACAAATTTAATACCATTTTCATTGAAACTTTCTCTTCAAATTGCATTCTAATTAACTGTTTTTCTCAAACTCTTACTACCAAATCACGAGCTTTACTACAAATTAACCGTATACAAATAAAATTGTGAATGATATCTGATAATTATTACGACATTGCTGCCATTTGATATAACATTATTTCCATTTCAGTTTAACAGATGTTAATTTGAAATCATTAGTTCACAATACAATTAACTACATATAATAACAGCAGATGCAAGTATCCGGTAGACGTCACTGTACAAATTCACAGCAATTAATTACGGTATAAAACATTTAATTAGAATTTATTTCAACGTCAAATATATTTTGCACTTTCAAGTTATAGATTTTTAGAATTTGTTTATATCAATTGGATAATTTTTCAGTTCTTTCATCGGATTTTAGCCATTTTGGTTAAACATCTACAAGCATTTATATTTGAATAACTTTTCAATGTAGCAAGAAAAGTATAGATTACATTTTTGTTTTTGTAGAACAAGAAATAAAATAGCATATGAACTAAACTTCAAAGCATATAGCAAATATACAGCTGAACAGACTTGATTGTGTATTTATACATACCGCAATGATTTATCTTACTAAAGAATAACTGAAAAAGGAAGGGTTTCCAGATAGTCTATCATACTTAAACACATGTATTAAGTTAACGTCTCTTATCAGTTGAGACGTGAATTATTATTTGAACAAACAATTTCAAATTAGCAAAATAGTTGCAAGGGAACACTACAGTTAAAAGATTGATTTTAATTTGCACCACAAATAGCAAGCAAACTACAATTCAAATTTAGAAAAAAAACAAAATAGAACTGATACGAATAAATAAATAACCAAAGAATTCATCACAAAGCAAAATAATACGAAGTAAAATGAAATTACCGTTTCATTAAATCTTTTATTTAGAAAATCTTGACAGTTAAACTTTAATCACTACTGGGATAAAAAAAAGGTTTTGTTGAATTTATATATTAAAGTCTTTTGTGGAATTGTTTACTCGATTATGGTATTTTTTTAAAGGCGTACACTATCTTGAAACAAAAATAAATAAGAAAAGACTTTTTAGTGAAATATCGAAATAGAAGATTTAACTTTAAAACATTAGAAAAACTTGATATATTGTCAATCGAGGACAGTTGATCATAATTCATTTCTACAAGTGAGCTACGAGTTAATATCAAAATATTACGTTGGTCTGACGATGCTACATACCAGCTTGCATTTCACAAATACTTTTGACTTCAATTAAATTTTTATGATGAGACTCGAACGAATAGCTGCAGCTATTGTAACCAACTTAATGTGATTGCGACCCCGTTTGACCCTGATTATGGGCTGTTTTTTTAATTTAGTTTTTCAAGTGAGAATACTAAGTCATCCTGATGTAAACTGCATTGTGCAGATGTATTTTTTGTGTACTTTACTTCTAAGACATATAGTCTAAATAGACAAAATGGAATTGCCCAGTAATACTACTGCAATTTAACACGTTTGTGGAGATATTTTGCATACATCCCTTTTAGTTTCTTGTAATCGAATAAAACCCTTTTCTGGGCCCCATTAGAAAAAAATATATCGGAAATAGGTTTAACTGTCTCGGAATTACACTACTCGTCTGATGCCGTACCAAGCTGGGTAAGGGTGCAACTACCTATATTTGTACTTAGTATAATTCAATTTACACCCTTTTCGATCATTAAAATTATATCAAAACCCAATAGGATTCAAGTTAAACAAAAACACGCTGAAAAAGGTTTCCAAGACCTATCCTTGCCCGACTGATCGAGGGTGAAACTGCACAATTACACTGCTTGAAATATACCATTTTTGTAGGACCCCTCTTGATCCCTTAAATTCAGTTATGTGCCTTTTTATTTCTCAGAAAAGAATTGTAGTGGTTAACTGTAACCATTTAAAATACAGAACGTATTTACGATTGGGTTGTACGGTAAACAGTACCATTCTTCTTGTCCTCAAATCTCTTACAGATTTCCTACGGACACATACAAAAAATATTGTTTTCACAAGTAGATATATCGAATCATAGCACATGCTGAACTTTAAGTAGATCAGACTTCTTGTAACTGAGAACTGCTACGGACCATACCAGTTACATCAAAAGATAATTTAAGAGACTAAACACCTTTATTCAATTATAACAAAACATACGTTGAAAAAATTATCTCCCTCATGTATGGCTCTGATTCAATAATAGGGTTTGGTATTTTGTTTGCCTTTCACTGTCTGTATTAGATTTTAGAATTTTAAATATATTTGCCTCGAGTAACGCTGAAGAGATATTGATTGTCGAAATGCGAATCTTGTGCAGTAACATTGGTACCATCGGAAATCAAAATATATTTTTCCTATTTAAGTTTGTTTCCTTTCACTGTTTGTTTTAGATTTTAAATTTTTAAATATTTTTGCCTCGAGCATCGCTGAAGAGACATTGATTGTCGAAATGCCAATCTGTTGCAGTAACATTGGTACCGTTAACGACAGTCGACATATCGGTTGACAGTCATCCCACAATGTTTTGTCATTAAAATATATTTTTTCTTTTAAAGAAAACATGGGGATGCAAAGAACAACAATGACAACAAATGTCATCAAACCATGTTATAAGAAATGTATAATACGATGTTCTAAGCTGTACTATCCATTTTATCCGACTGTGATAGATTGTTTAACAAAACGCAGAAATTTGCCTAAGGTTTAGAAGAAACCAAGAATGTTAAAATGTTATAGCATATTGTTTTGGGATTAAATTAATCGTAATTAAAATAACGGAAATGTCATACAATAGACGATAAGGAATTGATATTTTGTGTTATATGTGATTGAACGATTTAAGTAGTAAAACAAAACTATCAAGTGCTAACGACAAAATTCTATTTGCGTTATCATTTGTACCGTTATTATATTTTTTATTTGAAAGATTAAAAAAAACTGATATCTCGGCAGAATATATTTTAAAGGCTATAAAGATATAAAGGTCGCCGTAATATGAGAAAATCATAAAAACATATATTTGATCCATTTTTATGGTGAGATTATGTTAAAAACACTAAATATATGGAAAAGTAAACAGGACTTTACAGAATTTAAAAAAAAAAAAAACTGGTCAATGCGTTTGAATAATACGTAACCAATCAATATCCTTTAGCAAGAATTACTGAAATACTTTACTTTTTAACTGTTTTAAACGAAATATGAGATTTAAAAAAATTACAAAACCGGCCTTCCACTCTTTGGTATTAACATAAAAAAGGTCGAAGAAAATCGCTCGTCTTACTTCAAAAGCTGGATATTTAAAACTTCACAAAATTTTAATAAAGAACGATATATAGCAGTAGTTGTCACGATGTTTGTTTAAACATCTTTCTTAATTTCTTACCACTATTCTTTTGCAGTAAAACATGGTCTTCAATAATATTATAATGAGACGTACTCAACCAATGGGTTCAATCAGATGCGATTTAATAAAATTGCTATATATCTACTGCAATCTCAATATTTACATGGTCGCAGTAATATCAAAACGTTTGATTTTTTTACGCGTTACCTTACTAGTCCTCGTGTTCCATTGAAAAGTCGAATACAACGACTCATAACCCGAATAATTCAGTCCCTCCCCGTAATCGATCTCTCCTACTTGCGAGGGCCTGAATTCCTAACACGATAAAAACTCTTCACGAATCCTGGATTTTGATTGGTGCCCTGTAGAAGAGGTGACCAATCAGCAATCAGCTCAATTTTATCGAGATAGGTAAATCCCGAGCTAATTCCGAATGGTTGATTGAAGATTTTTCATTGTCTATGCATTCAGGCGTTAATGTAGTAATCGTAGATCAGCGGAATATAACGACTGAATTATTCGGGTTAAACGACTCACTAAACAGAGCTTTTTCTACAAAAATAGGGTTCGAAGATACAAATATCTTGATTAAGGTAAAAAATAAAACCGCACTGATTCCAAAATTAAATACACCGAAATGCTGGACCTTTGTAAACAACAATGCACATACACCAATATCGTATAGTAAGCTATAAAAGACCCCTGCATGACAAAAGATGGAACAATTTTCTCGGTAGTTGATGGTTTGTTTAGAGACTTTAATGTACCTGCCGATAATGTCGGTTTATTTTATTCACAAATTAGCAAATGTTTGAGTTTTAGAGCTTTTTATTTCGTATAGATATTTTCTATTAAAGAATACTGTATGTTGACCATTAGATGAAGATAGTGTGGGGTGATTTTGTTATTGACTGTTTGTATACAAAGAAGACTGTATGTTGACCATTAGATGAGTTAGTGTGGGGTGATTTTGTTATTGACTGTTTGTGTACAAAGAAGACTGTATGTTGACCATTAGATGAAAATAGTGTGGGGTGATTTTGTTATTGACTGTTTGTATACAAAGAAGACTGTATGATGACCATTAGATGAGTAAGTGTGGGGTGATTTTGTTATTGACTGTTTGTATACAAAGAAGACTGTATGTTTACCATTATATGAAGATAGTGTGGGGTGATTTTGTTATTGACTGTTTGTATACAAAGAAGACTGTATGTTGACCATTAGATGAAGATAGTGTGGGGTGATTTTGTTATTGACTGTTTGTATACAAAGAAGATTGTATGTTGACCATTAGATGAAGATAGTGTAAGGTGATTTTGTTCTTGACTGTTTGTATACAAAGTAGACTGTATGTTGACCATTAGATGAAGATAGTGTGGGGTGATTTTGTTATTGACTGTTTGTATACAAAGAAGACTGTATGTTGACCAATATATGAAGATACTGTGGGGTGATTTTGTTATTGACTGTTTGTATACAAAGAAGTAAAAAAAAAAAAGACTGAAGATACCAAAGGGGATTCAAAACTGATAAGAAGAGCGAAACTGACAACGCCATGGCAAAAACGAAAGACAACGAAAAGAAAAACAAGTCTACATAACACTAAATAGAAAACAAAAGACTAATCAATATGAACCAAATCAAGTGCTCCGCAGGGTTTAGCAGATCCTACTCAACATGGTTTGGTATCCGTTTGTATTGTAGATGTAATGAACGTATAAGGTTTCCTTCTAGATGCACATATATCCGTTATGTTGTTATCTTGTATTTAAGAAGTAAACTTACAATTTGCCGTTGAGTTCGGTATTTTTGTTATACTTTTGTACAACGTTGCATACAACTGTAAGTCGTGCAAGCGACACATTTAACTATAAGTTTTAAACATCTTTTCTTTTATCTGAGAGTGATAAAAAGGTAGTAAATACCACAGCCAGCAGAAAAAAAAAATATTGGAATATTCAGTTATTCGACAAACAGCATGTAATCAACAACTTGCAGGATTGTGTAAAATCATCAGTAATAGTTAATTGTGACCTTACTTGTGAATAATCTTTTACAAGTGTTGATTTAATTATTACTCTGTGTTTCAGATTGTATCCAAATGTATGCTGGTTAACACAGCAGTACACTGTAAAATTAGTAGTTAAATATAAAATCGTAATATTGTCAAAGAGCTGGTTTAATGGTTTTATTCCGAAATAATTGTGTATTCAAGGCTTGAAAGTATATAAAAGAATTTTATCCATGTGCGACTTTTAAATTATTGCCTTTATACTCTGTAATGTTTAACGATCTTGTTAAAAATAAATGGTGAAAACAAAGTTTCGTAAATTTAAACTAACGTGCTATTTTTCGAATAAGTTTTAACATTATCATTATTGTTTTTATTATCATTATCATTATTCTTATTATTATCATAAGTAGTAGTGGTAGTAGAAGTAGTAGTAACTCCGACCTGAGTCCGTATACGAGTCAGAATAAGACCGGTTAAATGACGGGGATGATCTCAAAATGATAAAAAATATCGTAAACATTGTACTTTAATCATTATAGTATTAACTGAAAACTGTTTTCGACAATTGACAAAATTTTAACTATGGCTTTAAGTTTGTTACGAAGGTGTCCCCAAAGAGTTCCAATGACTCAAGAAATAGATATCAAATAAGTTTTTTTTTTTCTACAGGAACATCCACTACATGTACTTTCCATATCAACCATACACACCTCCATCCCGTTGTTTTGATTTTTTCTGCCTTTTCTATTTCTATTTTTATATATATACTTGCTAGTAGTCCTTTGTTCATTTATGTATCATTGTCATTTTGCTAAGTTTCTTTTGTTACCTATTCTGACATCGGACTCGGACTTCTTTTAAACAGAGTTTTACTGTGCGTATTGCTATGTGTTTCTTTATTCTACATTGGCTAGAGGTATAGGGGGAGGGTTGAGATCTCACAAAACATGTTTAACCCCTCCGCATTTTAGCGCCTGTCCCAAGTCAGGAGCCTCTGGCCTTTGTTGGTCTAGTATGTTTTTTAATTTTAGTTCTTTTATATGTTTTGGAGTTTAGTGTGACGTCCATTTTCACTGAACTAGCACACAATTTTAGTTAGGGACCAGCTGAGGATCACCTCCGGGTGCGGGATTTTCTCGCTGCATTGAAGACCCATTGGTGGCCTTCGGCTGTTGTCTGCTCTTTGGTCGGGTTGTTGTCTCTTTGACATATTCCCCATTTCCATTCTCAATTTTATTTTTCACAGAGTTTGTCTTTAGTGCCGTGTGGAGACAGTAAAGTGCCTCCCCATGCTTCAGGTTTATGCTCTTATAATATACTAGTTAATGGAGTGTGTGTCCAAGCGAGAACATCTCTATGTTCATTACTTTAGGAATATTTATTCAAAACACAGTTTTCACTATTCAGCTCCATTCTACTATTAAGTCAGACGTCAGACGCTACCTTGATATACCCTGTCTTTTGTTTTTGTCCTCAAGTTTTGTTGTTAACGTATTTTATCGGGTACTTAATGACGGATAGCGTTTGATGTCTTTAGCCGAACAGTTTTATCATTTTTACTTTTTTATATTCCTGTTTGCTGGTTCATATTCTGGACGCCATTCTTTGCTCCTTTCAATTGGTAAAACAGGTAACAAAAAACAAATCATGAAACTTCGAAATGGAAAAATACTTAATACTAAACTCGTTCAAAGGGTATCTACACGTCTCAATCTTCAAAATCGATTATCTAAAAATACTACAATCGCTAACATTTTTAATAACAAAAGTCGTGGTTACCCTTCTATCTATAAGTGTCATGCCTAAAAATGACTTACATGTCCCCGTCTTTCCACCAACAATACGGTAAAGTCCACGTTTAATGATCGCACATTTTCCCTAAATTTTGAAACTGATATGACTTGAAAAACTAACAGTATTATATATTTACTCACATGAAACAAACCGGGATGCGGTATTCAGTACATAGGTGAAACTGGACGATATTTATCAAAACGCACGCAAGAACACCTTTATCGTTTTAAAAGACCCCATAAATTCAAAAGTATCATTTATCAACACCTTAAGAAGCACAATCATCCTTTTAATTATTTAACAGTTCAACCTTTAGAAGTAGTTAATAAGCAGCTTGGGGAATCTCATTCAAAATTTGTACGATCACGAAAAATAATTGAATTAAATTGGATTAAAAAATTACAGACAGTCTATCCTCTCGGTCTTAACGACAATATCTTGGGAATTGATAATATATCTGGAAAAAACAGATTCTGTCAACATTTTGGATATAGTTTCTAAAAGTAAAAACCGTTCTCATGGGCGTAGAATAAATCGTAATCAAAGAAAATTTCGTAATAACAATACAAATATTTCGGACCTAATATCTATTTCAAAAAACAACGGTAGACACTATCTATTAACCAAGCTCTGTTCTTTACCTGTTAATAAATTACATCAAATTTTGGAGGAATGCAACACAATTCCATATTGCAGTCCTAAGTATGAAACCGTCCAAATTATAATTGCATATTGTTATTCTAAATTGTTTCCCAAAATTGATCGTCCTGAAGATCACAAAAAACATTTTATTAAAATTAAATATGTCAATAAAGGTTTTGATTTTGTAAATATTGCCGGTATTTTTAATGATCATTCTGTTAAAGAACAAATTCCTGGCTATTTTGATAATACTGAACTCCCTCTTATTTGTTATGTTTACAAAATATCTACCCGGAAATATGTGTTTAATTACAGCGAAGTGTGTAAAGATGTTAATATCAGTGACAATACACCTACCCCATGAAATTGCAGTAAATCCGAATACATTTATGGCCCCAGTTCCCATTTTATAACAGGAGACCTTAACATCGTTCGCGACCGAGAGTTGAAATCATTCCTCAGTAAAGGACCTAAATATCGTCCCCCTTCAATTATTATTTGGAATGAGTGTCGTAACATCATCCACGACTCACTCCGTACTTACTGCTGTAAATGGATAAAACGAGAAAAAGCTGACAAGAAATCATTAGATTCTTTTTAATTCGGTAATGAACATAGTTGATATACGTATTCAACATTTTAAAGATCATTTTACTCCTAACAACAACCATAATACCCCAATTTCCCGTATCAAACATAAGCTAAAAGAACTCGCCAAGGAATATATGTTTGTCCCGGCTGATAAGGCTGCTAATAATATCATTATTGTTTGACGTAAATTTTACATTGATGTTCTACAAAAGGAAATCACGAATTCACCAACATTCCAACTGACTCCATTTTCGGAAAATGACATCTGTAACAAACATAAAATTTTATGTACCTCTTTAAAAGCAGAACCAAATACAATGAAAGTTCAAACTATGTACTGGCTTCCGAAGCTGCATAAAACTCCATACAAATATAGATTTATTTCGTCTTCAAGCCATTGTTCCACTACTAAACTATCTATTCTACTTACTAGTACACTTGGTACAATCAAAAACCTGGTAATAAATTGTTCAAATAAGGCCTTTGAAAATAGTGGAATTAATTACTTTTGGAGTGTCAAAAATTCGTTGGAAGTACTTGATAAATTGCATGCTTATATTGGTGATTTCGAATCTGTTCAAAGTTTTGATTTTTCTACCCTATATACCACGTTGCCTCATAATCTTATTAAGAAAAAATTCACACACCTGATTAAATGGGCATTTAAAAAGTAGGAATGCGAATATATATGTTCAAACTCTTTTAGGTCATTTTTTAGTAACAACAAACAAAAGTACTATGTCAATTGGACCTGCTTTGACATATAACTGCCCTTGATATTTTACTAGATAACATTTTTGTTCGCTATGGAGATCCCGTATATCGTCAGGTTATCGGAATTCCCACGGGGACTAACTGTGCACCACTTATTGCGGACCTGTTTCTGTATTGTTATGAGTTACAATTTATGACTAAAATCAGCAAAGACCCATCGAAACAACATCTGATTAAAAAATTTAATAACACTTTTAGATATTTAGATGATATATTGGCTCTAAATAATGACGACTTCAGTATGTACACTAAAGAGATTTATCCTGCCGAACTGACTTTAAATAAAGCTAATACTAACAATGAACACTGCCCTTTCCTGGATCTTGATATCTTTATCTTTAACGGGAAGCTTAATACCAAAATTTATGATAAAAGAGATGATTTTCATTTCCTATTGTTAATTATCCATTTTAGATGGTGACGTTCCCTTGTCGCCATCTTATGGTGTTTATATATCTTAACTTGTTCGATTCGCTCGTGTATGTAACAACGTATTTGATTTCAACGAAAAAATCTCTGTATTACTGAAAATTATTACACCAGGGTTTTCGATATCACAAACTAGTCAAAACATTTACTAAATTTTATCATCGGTACAAGAACATCATTCGTAAATATAAATCAACATGCAGACATCTTATACGTTCAGGTATTTCACATCCAATATTTTATGGTAATATTCTTTACAAAGCACAAAAATGTCGGCATTCACATCAAAAGCTAACCAAACCTTTAAACAGACTTATTCGGAAAGGATATAGTTACGATACTGTTGTCAAGTCATTAAGGATTGCATATTTTGGTATTAATATTGATTCACTCATAGGGTCTTTGCATCGAAAATAAACACATGTATTCTAAAACCAGTTGTTGGCATGATACGGGTTATGTTCTTCTCATATATTTTATGATGGTATGATACTAAACCCCTAACGGGAGGGATTGTACTTGATTTTCATATGATGAAGACATAATATTTCAATCAGTTTAATTGAGGTCTGGAGCTGGCATGTCAGTAACTGCTAGTAGTCCTTTGTTCATTTATGTATCATTGTCATTTTGCTTAGTTTCTTTTGTTACCTATTCTGACATCGGACTCGGACTCGGACTAAAACTGAGTTTTACTGTGCGTATTGCTATGTGTTTCTTTATTCTACATTGGCTAGAGGTATAGGGGGAGGGTTGAGATCTCACAAAACATGTTTAACCCCTCCGCATTTTAGCGCCTGTCCCAAGTCAGGAGCCTCTGGCCTTTGTTATTCTAGTATGTTTTTTAATTTTAGTTCTTTTATATTTTATGTTTTGGAGTTCAGTGTGACGTCCATTTTCACTGAACTAGCACACAATTTTAGTTAGGGGCCAGCTGAGGATCACCTCCGGGTGCGGGATTTTCTCGCTGCATTGAAAACCCATTGGTGGCCTTCGGCTGTTGTCTGCTCTTTGGTCGGGTTGTTGTCTCTTTGACATATTCCCCATTTCCATACTCAATTTTATTGAACACACCCGCGACATCGCGGGTCTTTGACTGAATTAAAGTACCTATGCCTTGTTTTAGCCCAAATTTTTAGTATTCGTATTGTCATCTGATAAAATCATGCTGATTGTAAGGTGCACAGTTTTCTCTGCTTTCAAATCTTTCTGTTTTGACCCGACCTGATTTCCTTACTACAAGAAACTTACTAAACAAAATTTGATTATTAACTAATTAACCAAATGAATGGTAGTATTGAGGTAGAAGAAAAACAGACTTGTTAAATAGTGTAATATATTGTAACACAGATATAAAACAACTACAGGAAGAATTCCATGTTCTCCTGATAGAGGAGGGATTTACAGAGGGTAACATGTAACCGGAAACTACATGTGACATATACTATTGTTGATGATTGATAATGTTAATTATGTGGAAAACACAAGGGCCTGGAATGGTGTAATTTTTAAACAACACCATTGTCCTATATCAGTTATATAGAAAGTTGAATTCTTCGATTCGTTGTTTTTGCGTCATGCCGGCTATCAAATTGGACCTCGTTATTTTAGTAGTATAGATATATTGTATGTTTACTTCTCAATTTTATTTTTTCCTTCTGAAATTATTTGAATGAATGCTTACACTCTTTCAATTGAATAAAAATTAAAAAGGCTACTGCGAATTGAATAGCTGAAATGTTAATGATCTTGTAGAATTGGCTATTTAAAAAAAAGCATCGTATGGTTCTCTGTAAGACTAATTTTTGTACACTTTTAAGTAAAGGAAACAGTAGTATACCCTGTTCAATAGTCATAATTCGATTAAGCAAACCCAAATCCGGGTAACAAACTAAAACCGAGGGAAACACATCAACTATAAGAGAAAACAACGGAAGAACAGAAACACTGAACCCCAACAAAAGCAAACGCCAACATACCTACAGATGGGTGCGGTCCTAACCTGTACAAAAGTTAACTTTGAGCAGACTTGTTGACTGCTTTTCAAGTTAACTAATCTTAAGCAGACAAGCAAGTTAACTTTGTCGTTGGTAGACCAGACCTACGGTCTGCTTTTTAGGACTGCTGCAGACCTATTGACAGGTCTGCTCCAGACCAGACCTGTGGACAAGTCTGCTTTTGACCAGTCCTGAGGACAGATCTGCCCCAGATCAGACCTGTGGACAGGTCTGCTTCAGACCAGACCTGTGGACAGGTCTGCTCCTGACCAGACCTATGGACAAGTCTGCTATTGACCAGATCTGGGAACAGGTCTGCTTATGACAGATTACCGTGTTTAAGACTTTTGATTTTAATATGTAAACAATAATCGCATTGTTCTTTTTTCCCAGTATAGCAAATTTCTTTACTCGTTAGACTCTATCGATATTATAAACATAAAAAAAAAAATCTTTTTTTCATTTCATATTCTTATATACATTAAACAATGGCTATAAAATTACACACTTGTGATCACATACAGCTATCATTAAAGAAAGGAAAGTTTTTATTTAATTAGAAGGCGGATAGAAAGGTTATCCAACGCATCGGAACAATATTTTTATGTCATGGGATATCAACATCATTGTCGACGTTGCTTCGTTCCCCATTTTTTACAGTCTCTTCCTAAATTTAACTTTATGCATTACATGGATATTTCATCGTAATTCACCTTGTTTGCCTTGGATTTACGATTCTGTTTTCGACAAAATATTCTAACGAAAATTGTACAGTGTCCGGATACATAAGGTGTTTAATAATTATGAACAATCTAGTCAATTTCGTCAGATTTGTCTTTACCGATTAAAAATGATGATATGGGACTTCCAAAAATAAAAAATACTCGTTGTGCACATGAATGAAATAGTTGCCACTTGAGGTTTAGCTACAAACAAAATCAATCAACCGACATAATGTACTAACAGTATACTATTCCCAGAAGAGAACTTCTTATACTTTTCATTATAAAATAAAAATGAAATCAGACATGTCAGTGTTGGATGATGCTGTCAAATAGTTTTGTTATACACACCATCCAGAACTACTAACTTTAGTAATGGTCTAATATTATGAATACAGAGATGAAATGCTGACAATCTAAATTGATGCGGAAAAGATATTGCATTCATTGTTTTCCAATATTGCTTTCATTTGTATTATAATACAATACATCCTGACATAAAAAAACTTCTGATTAAATATAATGCAGCCAAATAGATTTACATACTAAAGTGCAAATATGGTCAGTTTTAGTTGATACGGTCAAAACATTTTGCTATACCAGTCAGCCTGAGGTATCAAAAGTACTGAAATTTTGTAACATATCAATATATTGAACAACAGGAGGACATGCTGGCACTCTAAATTTATGTGGACCAAATTTTGTATTCATTCTTTTCCAATATTACTGTCATTTGTATTATACATTAAATCCCGACATAAAAATATTACTGAATTATATATTATGTGGATATAAAGATTTACATGATAAAGTGCAAATATGGTCAGTTTGGTTGATACGGTCTAATAATTTTGCTACACAAGTCAGCCTGGGGTATCAAAACTACTGAAATTTAGTTACATATCAATATATCATGTATATTGAACAAAAGGAGGACATGCTGGCACTCTAAATTTATGCGGACAAAAATTTGTAGTTGTTGTGTTCCAATATTGCTGTCATTTGTATTATACATTAAGTCCTGACATAAAAATAGTTGCTGATTTACTATGCGGCTATACAGATTTACAAAATAAATTGCTAATATGGTCAGTTTTGGTTGATGCGGTCAAATAATTTTGTTATAGGAGTCAGCCTGAGGTATCAAAACTACTGAAATTTTGTTGCGAGACAATATTTTGATTAAAAAGAGGACATGCTGGCAATCTAGATTTATGTTGACAAAATTTTGTATTCACATTGTGTTCCAATATTGCTGTCATTTGTATTATACATTAAGTCCTGACATAAAATATTATTGAATTATTATGTGGCTATATAGATTTACATGATAAAGTGCAAATATGGTAAGTTTTGGTTGATACGGTCAAATAATTTTACTGAAATTTTGTTACGTATCAATATATTGAACAAAAGGAGTCAGCCTCTAAACTTGGGGTATCAAAACTACTGAACTGACCAATTTTAGCATTACAATGTATCAATATATTGAAATGCAAATTAATTTAATTGGAGGACATGTAATTTTACTGGCACTATATTATATCTAAATTACTATGGTTAAAAATAATCGGCAATATATATAATCAGTAAAATAGATGAAAAATCTAGTAGTGATTGTGTTTGCTGTCATTTGTATTGTACATTCTATCTCGACATAAAAATATTTCTGATTTACTATGCAGCTATATAGATTTACATTATAAAGTGCAAATATGGTTAATACGATTTATAGAATTTGATATGTATTGGAATATATATTCAGCTCGTTAGCATTGTAACCATTATCGTTTTTTTAATATATAGAAAGGCAGATCACGGATAAATTTGTATATAAACAAGCAAAGTTTTATGCGTACTTTATTTACAAATAGATAAAAGAAGATGTGGTATGAGTGCCAATGAGACAACTCTCCATCCAAGTCAAAATTTATAAAAGTTAACCTTTATAGGTCTTCAACACGGAGCTACATGTATTTAATAGTGTTTATATCACGGAAGTATTAAATTGACTTTATTTTTCTATGTTTATACCAAGAAAAAAGACATTAAAAATATTTAAAAACATCGATGTAGAGCGGTCCTGGTTACAAGTTAACTTAGTGTTGAGCAGACCAGGCCAAAAGTTAACTTGAGATCAGGTCTGGTTCGATCGGAGTTGTCAAAATCAAAGTTAACTTGTGTTAACTTATGGCAGAACTGGTTTCGAAGTTAACTTATATCAATAGCGGACTTGTTTCCAAGTTAACTTTTTCGGCAGACATAAAAACAGTCCTAGGACCAAGTCCGCTTTTCAAGTTAACTAGATTGTGG
This sequence comes from Mytilus coruscus, assembly GCA_017311375.1. Taxonomy (NCBI): domain Eukaryota; kingdom Metazoa; phylum Mollusca; class Bivalvia; order Mytilida; family Mytilidae; genus Mytilus; species Mytilus coruscus. Next base: position 64,475,984 of record CM029595.1, read on the forward strand.
TCCTAGGACTGGTCAGAGCAGTTCTAAATCCTGTCACAGGTTAACTTTGACCAGTCCAAATGACTGGTTATCTAGTTAACTTGCTGTACAGGTTAGGACTACACCCATCTGTAGAAACGGACTGTCTGATAACAACTGCCATATTTCTGACTTGGTACAGGACATTTTAAGGTAAAATGGTGGGTTGAACCTGGTTTTATGGCTAGCCAAACCTCCCGCTTATATTTCAATGTTAAAAATACCACTAAAATGACCATACTATGTGACAGGAATACAGTACAAACAAACGCAAGAACACTCAGCACAGAGAATTTAATAAAGAAATATTATAATAGTACATTACAACATGTAAACCGCAGAATAACAACGGACACCTCCCATTAATTTACGACAGCACAGCAAGACACCACAAAAAAATATAAACTGAGCGTCACATGAATGGATCAACGTCACAAAAAGTGACGTATTTTTGTGACGTTATGGCCTCGAGCATCACTGAAGAGACATTAATTGTCGAAATGCGCATCTGGTGCAGTAAAGTTGGTACCGTTCATATTATAACTACTACTGGGTCGATACCTCTGCTGGTGGACTGTTAGTCCCCGAGGATATCAACAACCCAGTAGCCAGTACTTCGGTACTGGCATGAAAATACGGATATTGTGTTGATTGAAATTTACTGTTATAAAATTTTAGAAATTAATTCAAATTAAGGAATATATCTCCCTCATGCAAAGCTCTGATTCCTTGTCCGATTTTGGCTATACTTTAGGTTCGTTTGGTTGATAGCTCTTCAACGTTTGTATTAGGTTTTGTATCTTTAATTATTTTGGCCTCCAGCATCATGAAGAGACATGAATTGTCGAAATACGCATCGGGTGCAGTAAGTTGGTACCGTTTATATCATTATATTATCACAGGTAAATTTCTAAAAATAAAATAGATATGTTTTATTTATAGACACGTACAAGAATATTAAATTGGGATTGAGTTTGTAATGGTGTTATTTTATGTATTTTCTAACCATAACAAGAATATTAAAATGGAATTGTGTTTGTAATGGTATTTTATTAGTATTTTAACCATTTAAAAATAAGGAGATGTGGTATGATTGCCAATGAGACAACTATCCACCAAAGTTCAAATGAAGTGGATGTAAGCAATTATGTCGGGTTTTCTTCTAAATCAAAACTGTGTATAAACAAAATAATCCTGTGCATATAGTTGCTTTAAACTTAAAATCGTATAAATGAAGTAGCTGATTTTTTATCTTATCTTTTGCATACATATATAGAATAAAAATAAAATAACTGTAATATAAGGCAAGATTAGGTAAGACCAAACAGTAAACACACATGAAAACAAACAACATAAAACAAAAACCCTGTAGACAAACCAAGAGTATCTCGACTATACTGACAAATAAGACATATGGAAAATGTACCGAAAATACAGAATTCAAACCACAAACGAAATAAACAGACAACAAATCAGCACAAAATGATCCACCGGACCCACACGTATAAGAAAGTAACAACAAAATGCCCGAAAGCGGGATATATAAATACCGAACCACGTCGTCTCCAAAAGCGAACATAAGACATAACAAAATATCCAAAGGGACTTACAAAAGAAACATAATAACTAAATACATGAGTGTTGGATATATAAATACCCAGACACGTCGTATAGCAATGCGAATTCACACTCGGCAAAACAGTCATATTCGGGAATAGGTCACGTTCGGTACTAAGCAGACCAAACGACGTAGATGGTAAACTACAATCTAAGACGTGGTAAAAATGTCGTTAGTTAGTTTAGACACAGTCACATCGTAAAGATCAACCAATTCGTGATGGTGTCCATAAAATTTACGGAGTGTCATTTTTAATCTTTCCTCCTCATAACTCTGTTGGAGCAGTTTATGCGTAAGGAGCACACTCCTGTATATGAAGTCCGTATAGTGTGAACATGCACGAGCATAATGTATCAATTGAGATATGTAAACAATGTACGACGGAGCAGAGGGTATGTTACTGCTGAGAAATGGGAAATTGATAATTGGAAAGTTGAAATCATCCTGTGTGTCAATATTGGGGAAAAGATCAAGGTATGAAGCAGTCCTTCAGGTATCAGTAGTATCCTTAATTTCAAGTTCACTGGGATATATGAGATGCAAGTACTGATCGAAATATGGGTTATTCAGTGATAGGACATCATCAATATATCTGAAAGTAAAATTAAAGAATTTCGCAAGGTGCTTTTTCTTTTAGTCTTTTAGAAGGGTCTGAATGAATTCTGCTTCATACGAGTACAAAAACAAATCGGCCAGTAGGGGTGCACAATTAGTACCCATTGGAATACCGACTGTCTGTTGAAATATCAATCCTCCAAACTCAACAAATATATATATTGTCGATCAAAAAGTCCAGCATTTTGATAATATCATCTTCAGTGTATTTTCTGATAGAATCAGTGTGGTTCTTCACACAATAAGAATTATTATAACCCAAAACAAGAAATTCATATCTCGGTTTCTTATTTTTATAGAAAAAGCTCTGTTTAATGAGATAGTGAAGTCGATCTTTCAATTGAGCACGAGGAATAGTAGTGTAAAGCGTAGAAATATCAAAGGTCTTAATGTTGCTGCAAAATTGCAGAGATTGTGATCTAAGATTTAGCAGTAGATCTTTAGATTTTTTAAGAATCCACATCTGATTTACACCACTGGTTCTAAAACCAGACAATCAGTTGCAAGCAAACTTGACAGGGATGATGATTGGAATGACTTATAAGGTTAATGAAGTAAATGTATGCTGATTGGATATTTAAAATGATTAACACAGCTTATGAAATATTTTTTTCTCATCAAAATCAATGCGAACAGGAGTATGCATTGCAATTCACTCACAGCTAAAATACAAATATTCGTAACCCTAACCTAAAAAGGTTTGATACATTTAGCAATCATTAAATTGAAAATTGTTATCTTATCCTCCAAGACTATACACAGTGGAAACAAGTAGCCCAGTATTACATGTATTATTCAATTTCTTTTAAAATAATTCGTCAGTCATGAAAGGACCCTTTTACTTGAAATGGAGTTCTTTTAATGTAAACGATAAAAAGTAACAGGAGCAAACATGGTTGTTGTGAAAGTTAAAAATTGTAAACATGTCTGTTAGCTAGCGTAAACGAAAAAGCGCTTTTTCTGCCCTTCGTAAAAAAAACGTAAATTAATTTGATAAATGGTTTAGTCCTGTATATCACCTCGCAAAAATTGAGCACGGTAAAATTAATTAGCGTTCAAATTATTTTAAAACCATCCCTATATCTTACCTGTATGATTTGTGGTCTCACTCGTACTCGGACTCCGAGTCCGACAGTTATTGTAAATCTCTATCAGTTGTAGTAAAGGTTATATATTAACTGGCAGACTACGAATAAAACTACCTATCATACAGGTAAATAATATGGGCGACATCAAAATAATGTTGACGCTAATATAAACATGCTCAATATCTGTGTCGGAATAGAATCGTTAATAAGGACATGACAAGATTATCGGAATGGAGGTTTCAGTATCCATCGCAAACATTTTGTTTCAGCTTTCCGCAACATTCTTATGTTAAAAACCTATAACCATATTCAATTAAGGTCCTGTGATCAGATTTTTTTTTCTATATCTATATTTTGAACAAGAAAAAAATAACCCTCCTTTTTAGGTTCAATATCCTAGTTAGTGTCTGTTTAATCAGGGGTTTGTTGTTCAACTTGTCGTTAGTACTAACGAGTCATTAAAATTTTTTAATCATTCGATTAAAATTAACCATATGATTAGTGTGTTGTTCAACTTGTCGTTAGTACTAACGAGTCGTTAAAAATGCTTAAACTGTCGTTAAAATTGATCCACCTCTTTAACCAACACATTGTGTAAAAAGTTGCCCATGTTTTTAGAACGTCACATATTAGAAGGCATCTTGAAGATAAATATCAGGGCATTGAACAAGGACTGTTGTTGGGTGATAGTGGATATCCATGTAGATCCTTCCTGCTTACACCATACAGGCAACAAGCAAACAGAATGCAGGAACGCTTTAACAGAAGTCATTGCTCTACCAGATCTAAAGTAGAGAGAGTATTTGGAATTTGGAAGAAAAGGTTCCACGTGTTAGGGTCAGGGGTAATTTCTTTCTTTCCTTCTTCAATGGCGTTTGAAATTTGTTCACAGATCAATAATATAGGTGAATGCCCCAAAATTGCCATAGTAATTTGAAAACTTTAATGGAACACCTTCAATGCTACCACAAGTAAACGTCAGTGTTCTCTTTTTGCTCTATTATGCCGGTCTAACATATGGTACACGAATTGCAGACTGTCCTCATATGGTTAGTAGTACAACAAGTGGAAAAGCTGACCCTCATAACTTTTTTATTTTTACGGGATATTAAACTTGGTCAAATTTGGTTGAAATCATGAATTCAGACACATGAAGAGTATTAATTCAAATGGTTTATAAGCTATTGTTCGTGGTCCAAAATCAAAAGCAACAAATAATTTTAAATATTTGGGTCATAACATGGAATGTTGCTAGAATTTACATCAAATTGTCTTAATGAAGAAATGTTTAAAATTGTAAAGGATGTTTGAAAGGAACAAAAAACTGCCATTTTATGTTTCTTTTTTTTTTCAATTGATTATTCTGTAGAGTTTAAAACTTATTTTTGAAATATGTGTGTCTATTACAGATAAGAATGAAACCAGGAAAGGCCTGCAGGATCATCATTGCATGTGCAGTATTGCATAACATTGCAATTCTTAGACTTGAACCAGATGTAGACGGTGAACTGGAGGAAGATATCCAACCTGTAATACCTCCTTATGTTGGAAGTCAAGATGGACAAGGGATTAGAGATCATCTTGCAATAAATTGCTTTTCTTAAATTTTGTGTTTATAGTACTCATCCTTAAAATGTTCATGACGTCTTTACACTAAATCCGTTGTATGTGTAATGATTGATACTTTAGTCTGGGAGAACATGATTATTCAATAGTTGTAATTGGTTTTGAACTAGCTCTCATTAACTGTGAATACTCACTCTTCTTTCGGTGATTTGTGTCTTTTTTTTAAGTGTTTGTTATTTTTGTACATGGCACCAATCTTTTGAGTCAAGCCCATTGAAAATGATTTTTACAGTTTGTTTTCATGTTGTGCTGTAACATCTATGCCCTATTTTAGGTGGAGGGTTGAGGGCTAACAAACAATTAAACCCCACCACATTCTCTACTTGCTTTTCTAAAATCAGGAGCCTGTTATACAATGGTTGTCATTAGTTCATGTCTGTCATATATGGTTTTCGTAATTATTTTTTTGTAAGTTGAATTGTTTCACATTTATCATGTTCGGACCTTAAAGAGCCGACTATACGGTATGGTTTTTCCTTATTGTTGGAGGCCGTACGGTTACATATAATTGCTTGCATCCACTTCATTTGAACTTTAGTGGATAGTTTGTCATTTACTAGTTATTAAACAACAACATTTCATTTTTTCAACAATGAACTTTAAAACATGAAGTCTTGAAACACACTTATAAACAACTATATAAAGATTTAAACCAAAGTTGTGAGCAAAGCCATCTGAGATGATGAAAGACTGTAATCTTCGACACCTTCGCCAGTGGAAACTTTCCTTAGCAACTCAATTTGCAATTGCAATTTTGTTTGTTAAGTTTTTGTTCTTCAAGTTGTCCTTTAAGCACTTGCGCTTGCAGGTCCATTATGTCCTCACTTGTTGTTTTGCGTTTTCTTCTTGCTGGTTTAAGAACGCGGCTAAGTTTAACAACTGTGTTTGCAGATTCGGGTGGACTGGCCAGTGCACTTGAAACAAAACTAGCTGATGCTGTAGGCTTGGGGCTTGGTGTTTCAGCGGTGTCAGTAGTTGGACTGGCCAATGGGGTACTGATAAATCCTCTTCACTGTGACTGGCATTGTGTTTTCCTGAAAATGATATACATATACATAAAAATGACACAAGGAATAAGACAAATAGATAGATAAAGAACCACTGTGTCCATGGGAGAAAGAAAATGCCTCTTAATATTTGTGTACATGTTTAGATACACATGTGTTCTTCAGAGAGAAAAAGAACGAATAATTGGGTTAAGTTTTGACATACATAAATGATAAGGCCATTTATTTTTCTGCACGGCTTAGATTGTTTTCTTTTGTTAGATATTCGTAAAAGTGCGGGTTCGTAAAAATCGGGTACGAGTTGGTTGAGTACGAGTTGGCAAAGGTATGAGTTGACAATTGACATGAATCCGATTTGTCCAAGCATCCTGGGTAACAGATTTCAGAACAGCAGAAGGAGACATATAGAACGTCGCACTTTTGAAAGCTGAACATAAATATGAGGAACTGAGGATTCCTGACATATTCACCTCTCTTAAGTATGTTGATGCCCATTAAAAATATGCATAGTTTGTAGTCATGCATTGGTTGATAATAACTACAGTACAGTTTCCGCGACAATGCATGCGTTATATTAGTAGAAATTCCAGATCGGGTGAAGGTCGTACATTTATCAAAACAGACGAGGGATTTTCCGGTAGACGACGTTTGCAGACGGCGAAATATAATTGATGTTTATTTGATGAAAATTAATGCAAAAATACGATTAAAATTCAATACTTAGAACTCTAGTACCAAATGAATTATTTACCAGAAACAAATATGTCCGTTTCAATTCCCCCTTCAATTCCCGTGAAGCTTGAACTGTCTTTCGTCATATCTATGACAGCTCCATATTGTGATGGTACTGGCCTGGGTGAAGGACCTCCTCCAGTTTTTGTTGATTCCCTTCTTTGTTCAGTGTAAGCCTTTTTAGCCTTCGAAACCGTGTTTCTCCATTTATCTCTTATCTCATTTGCAGTTCTGTAGGCTATGCCCAGGGAGTTTATTTTCACAGTGATTTCTTCCCAAATCTTTTGTTTTTGTTTTTTTTTGTTTTTTTTTGTAACCTCGTTACTATGTTTCTCTCTTAATATATGCAGATACTTCTCGACTTCTTCTTGGATTAAATTTTCCTCAGCAATTGAATATTTGGTTTTGCGCAGTCCGGGGAGCTTTGCTGGGCAGGGATTAAGGTTGGTTTGGTCAGCCATAATATTAATTATTTTTGAAGAACAGGAAGTTATAGAGACCCTGATTTACAATGCATTGTGGGAGTCACTTACTAATTACCCAAAATTAATCATATAATTAAAAATTAATACAGTGATTAACAAATATAATGATTAAATAAGTTGAACAACAAAATTTAATCATTGTATTTACTAATCATGCGATTAACTTTTAACGACTCGTTAAAATTAATCATATGATTAGTTTAAGACATGTTGAACAACAGACCTCTGTATAAAGATGATGGAAGGATATTGTAGATATGCCAGTTTTTGGTGTTTTTTTTTTTTAAAGTTTAATCAAATTTGTTTGTTTGTTTAATTTTTTTAATTATTCATTGAGGAGGCTAATTTGTTCTGATTGTATTCAATCTTGAAGAATAGAAAAACACATTTTAATCATCATGCATTAAATCATAAACATGATAAACCTGAGAGAGGCAATTCCCATTATCATTCCATCAGACTCGCTTCCAACTGGTTGAATAAATATTAAAATACTGTTGAACATAAACTTTGGCCTAGTAAAGATAGCAATTGTACCCTAATGAAAAGACATCTAGGATTCTAGAACTGCAGAAAATATTCCCAAGAGGACCACATGTATCTCATTTTTCAAATAGACATTTCTATAAGATCTAAAATTTGAGCCAATCAGTACACTGTAGACCTCCTGAATGTTTTATTCAAAAGTCAAATGAAAGGGTGTCCAATGTGAGCATTCTAACTAAAAGGCTAACACTGTACAGCAACCGATACAAAAGAAGTGATTTAAAAGCTCAATATTCTTAGAACGAAATAATTATAAAGTTGGACAAATAGAAGGCGAGAGGTGTTTGTTGGTGGTCGTGAAAGGTGGTTGGAGGTTGCTTGAGATAAAAAAATCATTTCAGTTAATAATACATATCAGTAAAAAATTTAATATTATTACTTATCATAATGATTGGTTGACCCTTTCCAATTCCTTCCTATTCAATAAATTGTAGTTGTTGTTGTTGTTGTAATAGCAGTAGTAGTAGTAGTAGCAGTAGTAGTAGTAGTAAAAGTATACGTAGTAGTAGTAGTAGTAGTAGTAGTAGTAGTAAAAGTATACGTAGTAGTAGTAGTATTCAGAATAAGACAGGTTAAATGACGGGGATGATCTCAAAATAATAAAAATAGTGTCAACATTGTACTTTAATCATTATATTATTAATTGAAAAGTTGTTTTTGACAATTGACAAAACTACAAGTTCAACTATGACTTTAAGTTTGTTACGAGAATGACTTCAAGGAGTTTCAATGACTTTATAACATTTTCATTCGCCAATCACATGTTCAACAGAGACTCGGTATTTATGTAATAAGTCTATTGAGCTTCTCTTTAAGTGTTCCGGCTTTCTGATTATGTGCTGTTTGATGTATGGCTGGTTAATAATCCAATCTTTTTCTGTTGGCAAGGATCTGGAGCCACCTACTCCTGTACGAGCAGGAGAGGAACCTATTGTATAAGGTAGAAAAACAAGAAGAAGATTGATTGATGTTTCCTTTAGGCCGTATTAGCACAGAAAGGCTACAGAGATATTAAGGTATCAGTTTGAATGTTTGCTTGTGAAATTTAAATTCCATGCCTTCTAGCAGATTAGTTTGAGGAACTGTCAATATTTAAAGATAACATATTTTAAGAATAGTAAGATTTATCAAAACGTATTGACAATGTCTTCAAATTGAAATACAAAATACTGCAAATGGTGGCCTGATATATATCAGGTATTGGTCAAATATTAGAATTAATACATAAAAAGAATCAGGAATTACCATAAAACCTCTGAGAGTGAAATAGACTACACTAACAACGAACACCCGAACTCTACGACATAATAGGCGTACATACAAAGAGAAAGAACAGCTAACAAGCTTGGTCAAGATTTTCAGACTTGGTACAGACAAAAAAAAACTTTTCAATTAATAATATAATGACAGCTTTCAGATATAACCACTATTAAGAACCATGCAAAACTCTGTCAAAGAACTGTAAGATGTTTTCATTTTGTTTACTCTTGTATTTATATGTTACACAATTGGTACTTTATTGGGAAAGTGCATACTAGTACAGTATTATGTTTTAATATACTGTATGTACTACCAACTACAAAAACTTTGTTGTTGTCTTTGTCAGAATTGTTCTTACCTACAATGATTTTTTGTTGGCGTCTTCGTCAGATTGATGTGCATGTTTGTTTGAACTTTTTAGTCAGTTGTGTTTTTGTCTGTGATGAATGTCTACACTTTTTCTGCTACTGGGTCCGAATTAGTGTCGCATTTGTTATTATGCTTGATTTGTTTTTCGTTTTTGTCAATATAATGTAACTATAAACAATTGTCATACAAGTGGGAGGTTAAGCTAGCTATTCAGTCAGGTTCAACCCACAATTTTCTTCTGGAAATGCCTGTACCAAGTCAGGAATATAACAGTTGTTTCCCATTCATTCCGTTAGTTGATTATACAGTGATCGGGAAGGTCGTGCGCCATGCACCAATTGCGCATTTTGACCAGAAATGGCGCACAGAGTGGCAAATGCCAGCGCCAGTGTGGCGCACGATATTTTTCGGTTCGTATCTAAACGTTTAGATATATAGTAAAATGAATTTCCGATCGTGTTTCGTGTCGCCATATTTGGGTATAAAACTGTGTTGTGTTCCCTCCAATGACAGGAGCACCACCTATAAATTTTTGGGCCGTCTCGGGCGTTTTCTTCGTGCTAAGGTATATCTGATTACCGCAAACACGTAATTAACCATCATCCATGATCTAAATTTTCAAAGTGAACAACTTAAATTTTGTGAAAGTTGGCTAGTACAGGCGAGAATTTTTTTTTTTTTTTAATTATAATCTTTAAAGTAAACGTGCTATGATTTCGATTGAAAAACCCAAAGGCCTTTTTTTTTATATAAAAGGCTATAAAAGGCGCTTAACTGTCCTTGTCAATTTTTTGGTCTTTGGTTCGTTTGTAAATTTTGTAAACATGCCTTCAGCGAATTGTTGTTGTGTCTCGGTTAAAACTGTTCTAAACAGCTCTACCCTAGAAATGATTTAGAGATGAACTGTCACAATATTTTCTATGTTAGACTTGTCAGGATTTATTGCATCAGGATTTTTACTTTGAGTGCCCTGGTGCAGGTGGGTTAAGGTGTGATTCGGACGCGGCAAGATGTTTTTTGTGATGTTTTCATTTTGTTTACCCTTGTATTTATATGTTACACAATTTGTACTTTATAGGAAAGTGCATACTAGTACAGTATTATGTTTTAATATACTGTATGTACTACCAACTACGAAAACTTTGTTGTTGTCTTTGTCAGATTTGTTTTACCTACAATGATTTTTGTTGGCGTCTTCGTCAGATTGATGTGCATGTTTGTTTGAACCTTTTAGTCAGTTGTGTTTTGTATGTGATGAATGTCTACACTTTTCTGCTACTGGGTCCGAATTAGTGTCGCATTTGTTATTATGCTTGATTTGTTTTTGTTTTTGTCAATATAATGTAACTATAAACAATTGTCATACAAGTGGGAGGTTAAGCTAGCTATTTAGTCAGGTTCAACCCACAATTTTCTTCTGGAAATGCCTGTACCAAGTCAGGAATATAACTCATTCCGTAAGTTGATATAGACTAACTTTTGATTTTGGCAGGTTTTATGGACTTCACTATTTTTGAATTTACCTCGGAGTTCAGAATTTTTGTTTATACCTTTTTGCACTATCATATAGTCTTGTCAAAATAAAAAGGGGTAATAAAATCTTTCAATAAATATTAGTGCTACTCTGAAGTTGTTGTGTGTTTATATTAAATTACCCAGGGTTTGATGTACTGTAACTCTCAATCTTTGTCTTTTTCTCGATTACCATGAGGAAAAATAATCTTATGACAAGGAGGGAATATCATATCGTATAAAATAAACTTATGAACAAGGTCTTTTTATTATTTCTTGAATGTCAATATAATTGTTATGTTATTTGCAAATCCACAAATACTTGATTATGATTGGTTCGTTGTAATTTTTCCCTTGGTTAACACTACGAATAACCATGTTGCTAAAACTTCATACGTAGACTATTTAAACCCTCGATCAATTTCATTGTCGGCGTTTTGCATTTGCGCCGATTTTTTTTTTTTTTTTTTCATTTGCGCCGATTGTGAACAGGTAGATTACAGGTGAATGTTATTTCTTATTTCTTATTTATCATTATAAATCTCTTCTGTTGACAATTATAACATGTATTTAGCTGTTGTCCCCTGCTCACCACGGGGAGGTGAAATAAGGATTGCAAGCAATAGAAGTCAATTTATGCGAATGAAACGATTCAGGACTGTTCTTCGTCCTCTTACAATTTTCAACGGGTTTAGCTGCCCAGAAATAAGGTGATTAACGTGAAGTTAAGCATATATAAATACTTTAATAATACGTAGTCTAAGAATGCAGGACATGTGTCATCAGAAGGAGCTTCAGACCTAATTTCCAAACGTGAAGCAGTCCTCGATTTCATCTGGGGGAAGGAATGATAGCCCAAAAATTGAGATAGCCATTTACCAGTGTCACTTGATTTGTCTTTATACTCTGTTTAAAAATATATACTTAAACCAGTTTATGTGCCAGATGAAAACGACAACAATCTATTTGCAGGGGACAATAGTTATATACATGCTGCAAATGTTTGCACCTGTCCTAAGTCAGAAATCTGATGTACAGTAGTTGTCGTTTGTTTATGTAATTTATACGTGTTTCTCGTTTCTCGTTTTTATATAGACTAGACCGTTGGTTTTACCGTTTAAATGGTTTTACACTAGTACTTTTGGGGCCCTTTATAGCTTGTTGTTCGGTGTGAGCCAAGGCTCCGTGTTGAAGGCCGTACATTGACCTATAATGGTTTACTTTTATAAATTGTTATTTAAATGGAGAGTTGTCTCATTGGCACTCACACCACATCTTCCTATATCTATGTTATAATTGACAATTTATAACATATGTACAACTGGCTAACGGAAGAGGTTTATATTGATAACTAAAAAAATAACTGTGCTTAATCGGCGCAAATGAAAGATCGAAACTTATTAAAATCGGCGCAAATGTCATACGCCCTTCATTGTGACATCCACGCGTAAAACATATGAATGGAGTTTACGGGTTCCATGAATGTTGAATTTGAAAAAAAAAAAAAAATTTTTTTGGTTGAGAATAATTAATAATCAACACGTTTTTTCACAGGTCATCGATGTGTAAACATGACCGCTGACTCACAAATTTTACATGAAAATACTTCGGACGTTTTTCAGTGTGTAATTTAATCGGCCCCAGTTTAAACATTAATAACCTCTTAAAATGTGTTTAAATTATATAGTAGAAAATACACAAAAAAGGATAACAAGAATGACAGACGAATGGACTACACATCAGGATACACAAAAACGAACAATAGTTGGTCCAGATGATCTGTTTTGATTGAACATCAGCATGAAGCGCGGTTAAACCAGTTTAACGCTAGCATAAACCTTCTCCTTTGTCTATCTAGACCATCCTTTCGTTAAAGTAAAACACACAATAAAATACCGACAGTCTAACTACGAGAATGATGGACTGAATAAGGAACAAATAAACTGTCAATTGTCATAACAGAATGGGATTGCAAAAATAGTTACATGAAGGGGAAAATGAATTTGTTTCTGTGTGATTGCAACTTAAGACATAATTCATATTATGTATCTTTATAGTAAATATCTATAATTCAGAACAACGCCACATTGATCATTCTGCTGTAGTAACACATTCAAATTGCTGCATTTCGATTCTAGATTTTCAAAACAATAAGAGAAATAAGCATTCTTTAAGATTGACTCTAAGTTGAGGATCAAGTTTTTACATCATTTCTTTTTTGCTGTTGTCAAATTGACGATTTCATTTATTCTGTTTTCAAATTTGTCAGATTGTTTCAATACCATTAAGAAAATAACAGAAAACTGTGTGAGTTTTAAAGTTTTCGCTTTATTTTATTTTATTTTTTTTTTTTAAATATTTCTCGCATATGTAGATTGGCCATTCTCATTTATACTGATCTATGATTAACTGACGAAGAATTCTCATCAATCAAGGTTTAAAAGAAAAAAAAAAGAGAGTTTATGAAAGAAAACAACTAAAAAGACTTCATTATCTACAGTGTAACTTGTACGTTATTATCTTTATTGTAACAGACGTGTTTAAGCAAATGAATAGTAATTTGGTCATGCTTCTTGACGATTTTCAATAAAATTGAACTTTTCACACCTTATTAATTAATTTAATATAGCCAAATCAATGTTATTTCTTTTAGGACAGACAAATTTGCCATTATTGTAATTGTTTGTTTCTTCCAGTCAAAGAGTATAACCTTATATGTTATCAGTTAATCTGATACAAAATATAGTTTGTATACCAGCTAATGACAAAATACGAAAACAACACTTCAGTGTACTTCTATTTTATATCTCATTTTATCGGCATTCAAAGTGTACAAAGGAATTTTGAATATGCGTACATGTGCATTGCTCATATTGCTTGTGCAATCCAACCCGTATCTAATAACCTCGTATGCCACTTCTAGTAAGAGTTCATTGGCCTTGCGTGATATTTGCTGCTAATGTTCGTGTACTATGCGTGCATCATCATGACTGTATGTGTGTACCTTGTGATCCTAGTTCTTCCATCGTGCGATTCGATTCTGCGTGACTTGGCATGGTTTATAAGGGCTATAGAAGTATAGGAGTGCATGACATATCTATTATTAGAGGACAAGTGGAAATTTATCAATTTGTCCAAGATTTTTGTTCAGCCTTTGTAGATTGAGACATTCATAATCACAACCTCTGAAAGGAGAACTATTGTATTTAGAAAAATGCGCCGAACTCTATATCTAACAAAATAATAAAATTATTAATGACAAAGAGATAAAACAAAGGGATCAGCTGCACAGTACTCTGTTTACCTTATCTTTTTTATGCTTTTTGTCTTAGAAATATGATTACAACACAACGGCATAACGATAAGATCTTCACAGTACTAATACAGAACTGAATGCCCTCTAAGGTTCCAACGAGACTGCAGATAACTGCAATTTCTTGTTTACGGCTTCTCTACAGTTTTTCCTTGCAGATATTAGAAATGTCAGTTTGTATGTGGTCTTAGTGGTGTAATCTACGACTACTTTTCATTGCAAGTTTTAAAAGAATCTTAGCATTAATTAAAAATGAGTTCTTTCCATCAAGTTGACTACATCTACGAACTGAATCACGCAGATTCTGATAAATATCAAGAATTTACAAAGGGTAACGGGCTAAGAAATCTCATAAATATCAATATTTGCCGGACTGTACTCCAATTCATTATTAGTATTTAGTATTGATGAAGAAATCGTGCGTATAAAAAATCAAAATATCGTTAAACAGTAAGTGACTGCCGAAAAAATATGAAATTCGCTTACACGGTACAAGACAACATTATAAGAATTCTGACAAAATATCCTTTATACTGTACCTGAGGAAATTGTTATGAAAAAGTTTATGCTCAGTGTGTATAATAAAAATCCAAAGTATCGCAAAAAAGGAAACTGATTGCTCTACATGTCACTCAACACTTCAAATTCCTAGACCAAATACCAATTTAAACCTTGATACAGAAGCTGAGTAATGTGTAGCGAAAGTTACGAATGAACGGACTGACGACAAAATATACAAATTACTTCCAGTATGTATCCATCCGTGAGTTGATTTATTTTAAATCAAACTCGGTGTTGTCAATCTATAGGAAAAGTCTTGTTTTCAACATTGTTTTTGACATAGGAGATTCTTACCTGATTCATGTTTGATAAACGGCGAAACAACGACGTAGTGTTATTATCAAAAAGTGAAGAATATTTATTTTAATATATCTTATTTATATTACAATCCCTATCTAATCGACACATTTATATAAATAGACTCCAAGCTGATTTTGTGGTGTCGGAAATACAAGTGGCTCAGTCAGATATAATCTAAAAATTATCAACTTTAAATAATCCCTAC
Source organism: Mytilus coruscus (assembly GCA_017311375.1). Lineage (NCBI taxonomy): Eukaryota > Metazoa > Mollusca > Bivalvia > Mytilida > Mytilidae > Mytilus > Mytilus coruscus. Next base: position 64,491,239 of record CM029595.1, read on the forward strand.
CTGCCAATTGAAAGACGATTTTACTCCTCTTTTATGGATTCCAAAATCCAAGTGTTAAAGAGAATCAAAATGATCTAACGATAATAAAGTGCTTTTCAAAAAGTACGTTTGAATTTGGGGCTGTTATGTTCTTAACCTCTTAGTAAAAATCCTATTTTGGAATTTGCTTAATTTCTAGCTTACTATAAAACAAGGATTAACCCATCATTTTCTTCGGAAAATACCTGTTCCAAGTCAGGAAAATAACAGCTGTTTCTCATTAGTTCCGTAGGTTGATATAGTCGAGCATTTGGATTTGTCAGTTTTTATGGACTTTCCCGGTTTTTTAAATCCGTGACGCTCGAATAAAAATATAATAAAATTTTAAAGTTAAAATTATGGTTGAACTATGGTTAGAATCAAATCAATTCAAATTTATTGTTTTAAAATTCTAAGGGCAAAAGCCACAAAGTCTATAAGATAAGCAAAATTTAATAATAGCAAAAATCCAACAAATATATTTTCAAACGTGTAAATAAAAATATAATGCAGCTAACACAATACGTAAATATGTTCAGTACAGATACATTTGTATATTTATACAGATTGTTAGATGAATAGGATAGCATAAGCTCGAAACTTGAGAATGTAAATGTCCTTTTTGATTTGACTAAGAAGTCATAAACATCTTGAAATGACATTATTGACATTGAATGGCCATTTTGTACATAGCTCTTGGCAACATTATTTATGAACAAATCCCTTACCAAAAAAGATATTTCACCTTCATTGACATTTTTGAGTTCTCGTTGTCGCTAGTGGAAAGTAACTGGAGAAATTTATATCTACCTTAATATGATTTTCGGTAGGTTTCGTAAAACGACACATTGACAAAGAGTTGTTTATCTGTATAGGAAGGTAATAATATTATATACAAGGGGAACAGTTTTCGGTATTTTCGTTAGGCTATGGGAAGATAATAATTTATGCAAGGGGAACATATAAACGGTAAGTAAATTACATATACGAATATTTTAGGTGCAAAATGGGGAAAATATCAAATGGCAAATTTAAAAAGAACAGCTGCAGTTTGACATTAGTTAATAATAAAATGATCATAGATATCGGGATTAAAATTTTGTACACCAGAAGTGCATTTCGTCTACAAAAGATTCATCAGAAACGCTCGAATCAAAACACGTTAAAAAGGCAAATTAAAGTACAAAGTTGAAGAGCATTCCGAAAGGTTTTTCCATATACAGGTAGGGTAATCTATTCCTGTAGTATTTCGAAAAATTCAAAGTTTTGTAAACAGGTAATTTATAATTATGACCATACATGTATCAATGATAATTCTATCAACATAGAAGTGCTGATTACTGGGCTAGTGATACTCTCGTAATGATAACAAGTATACAGTGGAGATCACTTCTAACCTCTCATTGGAACTGTCAGAATAATCTGTCATAGAACTGATCTAAACTGTCCTAGAACAGTTCTACCTAGAACAGTTCTACCCTAGAACTGTTCTAAGTAGAACTGTCAGAATCAGTTCTAGGTAGAACTGACTAAATCAGTTCTAGGTAGAACTGTCAGGATCAGTTCTAGGGTAGAACTGTCTAAAACTGTTCTAGGTAGAACTGTCCAAATCAGTTCTAACCGTAGAACTGACTAGATCAGTCAGGACTGTAGAACAGTTCTAAATGACGTCACTGCAGTACTTTACTGTATAGCAGATTTTATATATTTTTACTGATCAAACGTTACATGTACAAATATCGAAGCGGATAGAAAGGTTGTCCAACTCATCGGAGAAATATTTTTATAAAATTGCATATTAACATCATGGTTTACGTTGCTTCGTTCCCCGTTTTTAACATTTTTTCTAAATATAACTCTGCATTTAATTCATGGAATTTTAATCGTAATTTACCTTGTTTGCCTTGGATTTACATTCATGATATAAGATTCTGTTTTGACAAATGTTCAAACGAAAATTGTACAGTGGATGAGTTATGGGATATTAATGAAATACATGTTGTATAAGTATGTACATTTGCACCATCTCGTCAATATTTAGACAGACTTATCCATAACGATTATAAATGATATCTGGGAGTCTGGGACGTCAGCAAAAATATACTCGATCTGAACATGAATGAAATATTTGCCTCTGGACGTTAGGATACAAACAAAATCAATCATTCTTAAAATATATTAACAGTATACTATTCCAAGAAGAGAACTTTTCATACATGTACTTTTCATTTTAAATTATATGAAGCAGTCATGTGAGTGTTGAATGATGCCTTTAAATAGTTTTGTTTAAAAAACAAACCATCACGAACCACTGACTTTAGTAACGGTTCATTATTATGGATACAGAGAGGAAATAATGGCACTCTAAATTGATGTGGACAAACTTTTGTAGTCATGGTAGTCATTGTGCTCCAAAATTGGTGTCATCTTTATCATACACATGTAGGATCCGTCCTGACATAGAAATATTTTTGGTTTACAATGAGGCCATATATATTTACATGATAAAGTGTAAATATGTTCAGTTTTGGTTGATGCGGTCAAATAGTTTTGTTAAAACGACTCAGTCTGATATATCGAAACTACAGAAATTTGTTTACGATTCAATATTTCGAATAAAAAGAGGACATGCTGGTTCTCTAAATTGATGTGGAAATTTTTTTGTAGTCATTGTGTTCCAATATTGCTGTCATTTGTATTATACAATCCATCGTGATATGTAAATATAAGTGATTTACTATGGGGCTTATAATATTTATATATTAAGATTTACATAATAAAGTGCAAATATGGTCAGTTTTGGTTGATGCTGTCACATATGGTCAGTTTTGGTTGATGCTGTCAAATATGGTGAGTTTTGGTTGATGCGGACAAATAATTTTGTTATATGAGTCAGTCTGAGATATCAAAACTACTGAAATTAGTTTACGATTCAAAATTTTGAATAAAAAGAGGACATGCTGGCACTATAAACTGATGCGAGCATAATTTTGTAGCCATTGTTTTCCAATATTGCTGTCATTTGTATTATACAATTCATCCTGATATAAAAATATAAGTGATTTACTATGCGGCTATTAAGATTTACATAATAAAGTGCAAATATGGTCAGTTTTGGTTGATGCGGACAAATAATTTTGTTATACCACTCAGTCTGAGGTATGAAAACTACTGATATTTGTTTATGATGCAATATTGTGAATAAAAAGAGGACATGCTGGCACTCTAAATTGATGCAAACAAAATTTGGTAGTCACTGTGTTCCAATATTGCTATCATTTGTATTATACAATCCATCCTTACATAAAAATATTACGCATTTACTATGCGACTATAAGATTTACATAAAAAGAGCAAATATGGTCAGTTTTGGTTGATGCGGTCAAATATGGTCAGTTTTGGTTGATGCTGTCAAATATGGTCAGTTTTGGTTGATGCAGACAAATAATTTTGTTCCACGAGTCAGTCTGAGGTATGAAAACTACTGATATTTGTTTCTGATGCAATGTTTTGAATAAAAAACGGAAATGCTGGCACTCTCAATTGATGCGAAAAAAAAGTTTTGTGGTCATTGATTTCCAATATTGCGGTTTTTTGTATACTACAGTCCCTCTTAACCTAAAATTATAACTGAATTACTGTGCAGCTATATAGATTTACATAAAAAAGAGCAAATATGGTCAGTTTTGGTTGATACGGTCAAAATATTTTATTACACGAGTCAGTCTGTCTCTGAGGTATGAAAACTACTGATATTTGTTTACGATTCAATATTTTGAATAAAAAGAGGATATGCTGGCACTATAAATTGATGCGAACAAAATTTTGTGGTCATCGTTTTCCAGTATTGCTGTAACTTGTATATTGCAGTCTCTCTTGACCTAAAATTATAACTGAATTACTGTGCAGCTATATAGATTTGCAGAAAAAAAGAGCAAATAATGTCAGTTTAGGTTGATGCGGTCAAAAGATTTTTGTTAGTCGGGTACGTCGGACGTATGAAAACTACACATAAACAGATATCATATTTCTTTACGATTCAATGTTTTGAATAAAAAGAGGACATGCTAGCACTATAAATTGATGCAAACAAAATTTTGTAGTCATTGTTTTCCAATATAATTGCTGTCATTTCTACAATCCATCCTGGCCTAAAAATATAACTAGTACTGCAGTGTGCGGCTACATGTATATATAATTTAAATGATGAAGTGCAAATATGGTCAGTTTAAGTTTAATTTAAAAACATATTTATTTATAGTGGATTGGGAAACAAGTTATTACATTTGATTAATGAGGTCAAATATATTGTTATACAAGTTATCCTGACTCCCGGAATGACAAATGTAAAACAATTCAAACGAGAAAACTAACGACCTAATTTATGTACAAAAAATGAACGAAAAACATATAATTTATGTAAAAAAAATGAACGAAAAACAAATAATTTATGTAACACATCAACAAAAGAAAACAACTGAATTACAGGCTCCTGACTTGCAACAGGCACATACATACAGAATATGGCGGGGTTAAACAGGTTGTCTTGATTGAAAATCTGAAGTAAGACCGGCAAAATAGCAAAACTCTATATAAATCGCTATTTTGCCGAAGCCTTATATTTGAGACAAAGAGTTTTTAAAACTTATCAATCAATTCTAGCCGTAGAATTTATAAATCAATTCTAGCCGTAGAATTTATAAATCAATTCTAGCCGTAGAATTTGTAAATCAATTCTAGCCGTATCTAGCTGTAGAATTTATAAATCAATTCTAGCCGTAGAATTTGTAAATCAATTCTAGCCGTAGAGTTTATAAATCAATTCTGACTGTAGAACTGTTCTAGAAGTAGAACTGACCAAAGATTTGGTCAGTTCTAGGTAGAACTGTCTAAAACTGTTCTAGGGTAGAACTGTCAGGATCAGTTCTAGGTAGAACTGTCCAAATGAGTTCTAGGTAGAACTGTCCAAATCAGTTCTAGGTTAGAACTGTTTTAGCTAGAACTGTCTAAAGGTGTCAGGCTGACAGTTCTACATACTGTCCTAGAACAGTTCTCCTGACAGATTCTGACAGATTTAATGAGAGGTTAGAAGTGATCGCCACTGTATGTTAAAATTTATATTTTGCAAACATTAATATTCACCGACTAAATGTTGTTGAATCATTTGAACTCTAAATTATACAATATAATATAACTTTACTTTTATATATCTTAAACAATCTGAGATCACCCCAGCTTTTGGTGGGGTTCGTGTTGCTTAATCTTTAGTTTTCTATGTTGTGTCATCTGTACTATTATTTGTCTGTTTGTCTTTTTATTTTTGGCCATGGCGTTGTCAGTTTGTTTTCGATCTATGAGTTTGACTGTCCCTCTGGTATCTTTCATCCCTCTTTTAAACAAATTAATATTACTTTATTTTCAAATAAAAACGACCGATGCGTATTTTGTTTCAACGTCAGAAAAGAAACTTCTCTTCTGACTTTAGTTGTATTTGAGCAATATAAGATAAAATCAAAAATGAAAAAAGAAATATGATATTTTGTGAAATAGGGAAGAAAAATGTATAATTGTCAAATACTCGATGCAACTCAAATATATGTAAATATTTCCTTCGGATAATTGGATGAGCCAACAACAATGAAATACCTGATACGCAGTTTAGAACAATGGCAGTAATAATTTCCTCTTTTATTAAGAAGAGGTAAACAAATACCACTTGTATGTGTCATACTATTTTAATTAAATTTAGATTGCTGGTCAATATCTAACCTATATCGTTTAGTACATCGCCTGAATTAGCGAATATGCCAACTAACATTTGTTATTTAAAAAAAATATTTTCAATTATAAATATGGCTAAAGTATAAAAATCAAGCATGTCATCCATGTAAAGCTGTAGCTTTACACCAACTTATAGAAAGTAATTGATTGTTTGACAAATATTTCATCCATATTCAGGGCAAAAACTAATTAACAACTTAACAATAACTACAAAATATATAGGTTATGCAAAGTCGGTCAATCGGGATGAAAGGCAGAATATTTATTTGCCAACAGAAAAAGGGTATGTTGGTAAAGCACTGGAATATCGCCTTGTAAAAGGTTAACCTGTGGATGTCTCATGGAGTATAGAGAGCGTGACACCCTCCTCACATTAGATAAAATGTTTCTTTTCCTATCAGACGTGACTACGTATTTAAACATCCCAAGCAGCTAAATCGGCGACATTCTTTAGCATTGGGTTTACCGCTGGATGCCAAATGTCCATACCCTGTCAACCCCTTGAAGTCAGTTGTAATCATAAACTTGACAGTAACTGCATTAATAAGTATATACAAGTCAAATATATATATTTTTATCCCTTGTAAATATTTGTTATGAACTGGGCCGGATCGACTTAAGGTATTGGTCAGATCGACTTGGGCCGGATCGACATGTAAGCCACCAGGTCACTGGTTCTCCATAATTTCACTGACGGCTAGAAATGTTTGTATATATACTAATTCTTACTTTTGGTTTCTTATAAAAATTATTTCCTAAAATATCCATAATAAATGATAAAATGTCCAGCTGAGGTACGATGATCCAATTTTTACTTATTATAAAAATAAGAAGATGTGGTATGATTGCCAACGAGACAACTCTCCACAAGAGATTATTAGACTATAAATCTGGCGGTCAGACAGGCTATTTAATTGGTTCACTGACGGCTAGATGTGTTTGCATATAAATTAAGGCTGATTTTTCTTTGATGTGAAATATTTCTTAAAATATCGATCCAAAAGGAATAATAAAATTTTCATCTGAGATACGATGACTATAATTTCTACTTACCTGTATTAGACTACAAAATAAATTTGACGCAGTTGAATTTCCGGATTATATAATTGAACGTTCCGGAAATTTTTCTCATGTGTTCCACGCAAAGCAAAGGTGTAAAGTAAAGAATTTTGCAGCAAAATCATCAGCTCAGCAATAAAGGCCTAATGTATATGTATGATTATGAGTTTCGTGTCAACCTCTATAAAAAAATAAGGCTTTTTTCACATAAAATACTCCCTCTCGCCATGATTGAATGAATACATACATTATTTTATGAAATGTAATAACAAAACCAAATAAATTCACCACATTTTATCTGAAATGACCAGAAGCGTTTCGTATTTATTTCTTGAGGACCAGATAATGTCATTACAAAGTTACCGTCATCAGATGTTACAGTCATGCAACATCGTTTCATATGAGAACACAGGATAAAAACTTACATTTGCAACCTTATAAAGTAAAATTTAAAAAAGACGAAAATTTCAGAACGGATATACTACAATGCAAACATAAAATATTCAAAACAACACTGATGTTTTAAATCACAATTCGAATCAAAAATCACTGCATATGGTGCTCCTTAATTAAACATCAAGATCTTATTTGAATATTTCACATGCGCTGTAAACTGGTAGCGTTACATTTATCAATTCCTTCCAAGTTGCGTAGAATATTCATAATTTCTTGCCTTAACGGTGCTTGGGATTTGTCCTTTGTGGTGGTTGAAAATTATAAGGAATAAATATTACATTTTGTGTTCAAACTTGCGAATATGCCAACTAACATTAGTTATTTAAAAAAATATTTTCAATTATAAATATGGCTAAAGTATAAAAATCAAGCATGTCATCCATGTAAAGCTGTAGCCTTACACCAACTTATAGATTGATTGATTGTTGGTGTTTTAACGCCACTTTAAGCACCACTTTCCAACTTATAGAAAGTAATTGATTGTTTGACAAATATTTCATCCATATTCAGGGCAAAACTAATTAACAACTTAACAATAACTACAAAATATATAGGTTATGCAAAGTCGGTCAATCGGGATGAAAGGCAGAATATTTATTTGCCAACAGAAAAAGGGTATGTTGGTAAAGCACTGGAATATCGCCTTGTAAAAGGTTAACCTGTGGATGTCTCATGGAGTATAGAGAGCGTGACACCCTCCTCACATTAGATAAAATGTTTCTTTTCCTATCAGACGTGACTACGTATTTAAACATCCCAAGCAGCTAAATCGGCGACATTCTTTAGCATTGGGTTTACCGCTGGATGCCAAATGTCCGTACCCTGTCAACCCCTTGAAGTCAGTTGTAATCATAAACTTGACAGTAACTGCATTAATAAGTATATACAAGTCAAATATATATATTTTTATCCCTTGTAAATATTTGTTATGAATTGGGGCCGGATCGACTTAAGGTATTGGTCGGATCGACTTGGGCCGGATCGACATGTAGGCCATCAGGTCACTGGTTCTCCATAATTTCACTGACGGCTAGAAATGTTTGTATATATACTAATTCTTACTTTTGGTTTCTTATAAAAATTATGTCCTAAAATATCCATAATAATTGATAAAATGTCCAGCTGAGGTACGATGATCCAATTTTTACTTATTATAAAAATAAGAAGATGTGGTATGATTGCCAACGAGACAACTCTCCACAAGAGATTATTAGACTATAAATCTGGCGGTCAGACAGGCTATTTAATTGGTTCACTGACGGCTAGATGTGTTTGCATATAAATTAAGGCTGATTTTTCTTTGATGTGAAATATTTCTTAAAATATCGATCCAAAAGGAATAATAAAATTTTCATCTGAGATACGATGACTATAATTTCTACTTACATGTATTAGACTACAAAATAAATTTGACGGAGTTGAATTTCCGGATTATATAATCGAACGTTCCGGAAATTTTTCTCATGTGTTCCACGCAAAGCAAAGGTGTAAAGTAAAGAATTTTGCAGCAAAATCATCAGCTCAGCAATAAAGGCCTAATGTATATGTATGATTATGAGTTTCGTGTCAACCTCTATAAAAAAATAAGGCTTTTTTCACATAAAATACTCCCTCTCGCCATGATTGAATGAATACATACATTATTTTATGAAATGTAATAACAAAAACCAAATAAATTCACCACATTTTATCTGAAATGACCAGAAGCGTTTCGTATTTATTTCTTGAGGACCAGATAATGTCATTACAAAGTTACCGTCATCAGATGTTACAGTCATGCAACATCGTTTCATATGAGAACACAGGATAAAAACTTACATTTGCAACCTTATAAAGTAAAATTTAAAAAAGACGAAAATTTCAGAACGGATATACTACAATGCAAACATAAAATATTCAAAACAACACTGATGTTTTAAATCACAATTCGAATCAAAAATCACTGCATATGGTGCTCCTTAATTAAACATCAAGATCTTATTTGAATATTTCACATGCGCTGTAAACTGGTAGCGTTACATTTATCAATTCCTTCCAAGTTGCGTAGAATATTCATAATTTCTTGCCTTAACGGTGCTTGGGATTTGTCCTTTGTGGTGGTTGAAACCCTGTTGATTGAAAATTATAAGGAATAAATATTACATTTTGTGTTCAAACTTGCGTATATATGAAAATATGAAGATGTGGTATGATTGCCAATGAGACAACTCTTCACAAGAGACCAAATGACACAGAAATTAACAACTATAGGTCACCGTACGGTCTTCAACAATGAGAAAAACCCATACCGCATAGTCAGCTAAAAAAGGCCCCGAAATGACCAATGTAAAACAATTCAAACGAGAAAACTAACGGCCTAATTTATGTACAAAATAATGAACGCAAAACACATATGAAACACAGAAACAAACGACAACCGCTGAATTTCAGGCTAATGACTTGGGTCAGGCACATAAGAACAAATTATAAAAATCAGTTGAAAAAGGCTTAACTCATCAGTTGGTTACAAATAGAAATACATCCAACAAAAACACAGAGTGGATGTGGCAGACTACTTATACATCACCACAACAAAAAGACCCTTAGTACAGTTCTGAAAGTACTAGCAGTTACTGACAGCTAGTTCAAAGCCAATAACAACTAATAGATAAAATCATGCATCTAAGACTAAAATATTAATAAGTACACATCTAACATCAAACGGATTTAGTGTAAAGACGTCATTAACAGTCATAGAAAAACATGACCTTGTGCAATGCCAAGATACAGATATCGACAGATTGTTTGACTTTAATTTACTGATAAAAAATTCAATATAAATACCAATAAAACAATATTCAAAGATATAATTACAGTGTTGAATTGGTAACCTTTTAGAATATATTGTAAAAAATGTTTCGGCACTCCTAACAACAAAATTATTATATTTAAAATTACCTGTGTACGTTACTTTGATACATCTTTTTTATTTATATTGTGTCATAGATCAAACTTATTCGTTCAGTATATACTTACTTTTTATAAATATGTCTTTTGGATCGAGTTAAGCCATTTCAATTTATATTTCATTGTGTGTCTTCTTATTTTGTAATGTTACACCACTGTTTCAGGTTAGGGTGAAGGTTGGCGCCTGTTAAAACGTTTAAACCCGCTGCATTTTTATGCACCTGTCCTAAGTCAGGAGCCTGTTGTTCAGTGGTTGTCGTTTGTTGGTTTGGTTCATAAGTGTTTTTCGTTTCTAGTTTTTTTTATAGATTAGACCGTTGGTTCTCCTGTTTGAATTGTTTTACACTAGTCATTTTGGGGCCCTTTATAGCTTGCTGTTCGGTGTGAGCCAAGGCTTCGTGTTGAAGGCCGTACTTTGACCTATAATTGTTTACTTTTTACACATTGTGACTTGGATGGATAGTTGTCTCATTAGCACTCATACCACATCTTGTTATTTATATTTTAGAATAAGTGTATTTAAAGTTTATTTTATTTATAGTATGTATTGTGCTTGGCGAATGGTATAAATTTGCAATTGCAATATGCATGCTTCAATGCAGTAGTTTGATTACATACCACGGATATGTTCTAATTGTCGCAGCCACAAAGCCGTCGTCATCTTAGATTGTGTCATTACAAGTACTTTATGCGACTTATCATCTTATTTCTAATTGCAATGATTAACAAGGTCGGTCTTACTAGTACAGCAGGAAATACCCACACATCCATAGCTCCTGAGCTCATTCTTTTGTGTTCTGTGCAGTGCTTTTGTTTCTGGTGATTGTCGTTATTCTGTTTATTCATTTTATTGTCTGTTTTATTGGACATAATTTTGGTTGCCAATTTGGTACTTTCCCTGTTTTTTTTTTATCATTATTTGAGTGAATGTAAAACAAGAATAACACACCCACATGCATACCCACACAAACATCTATATAAATATTTAAGTATGTGGTTGTGTGTGTGTGCGGCAATAATGTAAATCAATAATAAAGTGAATTATTGAAAAGCAGTGCGAGTAATAATATAGAACTCATTATTTGATTATTCATTGTATATATGTACATGTATATGTATATGTACATGACCGTCTTTAAATCAATCAAACAGTGTTATCCAATGGATCTTTGTAAAGTATTATTGCAAGTTTATTTGTTGCAACTCGTATAAATTCTTGTTCTGTAATGAAATAGGTATACATCCTAGCTATAATTACTGACACTGTGCTTAGATTATAAAAGCTAAAAATTGTTTCCTTGGAAGCCATCTATGTACGTTTCGGCGTTAAGTTTATCGATAGATTGTATGTATTCCTATGGGCACAAATCATGTCCCTTTAATAGCAGACTTGTTCGTGTCTTCTATTAATCACAGTTTATTAACGCTTACCATTTACCTTTATCATATTTTTGCTTTAGATAATCAAGAATTCTGTAATCATACTGCGGAAATTTACCAAAGAGAATTTACTTTAAATATATCTTTTGCATCCTCTTACATTGTATATATCATTAAACGCATGCGCTTAGTCCGTGTCTATAATGACGCTTTACAGTCTAATGAGCGCAATCGATGTAAAAAGGGAGAAAAGATACCAAGTGAGCAATCAAAAATCGTAAGTCCAATAAAACAGACAACACCATGGCAAAAAACAATAACAATACACTTCTCAGCAATGGAAGTGGTGAATTAAGAAAGGGATAGTTGTCTCATTGGCAATCATACCACATCTTCTTCTTTTATATTATAGCTAAGGTGTCTTGAATTATACATAAAATTTAAGTGCAATTTTTAAATTTCCCTTCAATTTTTACATGTTTTAGTAAGGAGGGAAAATGATTTGGCTTGGAAATAAAAGGGACATTAGCTGCGTTTAATTTTAGACAAAAATTTAAATACGATTTTTTTTTCAAATATTTATAAAAGCGGAATAATGAAATAATATTTCGCTAACAGCAGTCAATTAGGTTTAATTTGGTCAAAATTAGATTTACAAAATCCATCGTAAATGTATTATTTACTGGCAACTCAATATTTAAACCTCATTTGAATCCGTATTCATGTAACCCTAAGTTGACCTTTAGCTGAATATGGTTTACGCATGGCCTAAGCGTGTTCAGTTATTTAAAGAAAAAAAGAATGTCAACATTTAAAAGTAAAACTAGGAAGCCACAATAAAAAAACAAACATTGCTTTGACCGACTGGGTCCACAAGAAATTATTCATATACAGATAAAACGATGATCTACATTTTTTTTTTAAATCTATGACATGAAATCAACCAGACCTGGAAAAATCTTAAGTACAGAACCCCACGTTCTTCTCCGTCTATTTATATTTATATTCATGTTTATATCGGGTCGAATGACTGTCGGCAGTCCTTTGGAGGTAATCTTGATAGAAAAATTAGATGGTGTCTTTTCTAAAATACGTACGAAATGCTGATATATTATGACGAGTCGATGCATTAATTGTGTTTTTTTGGACTTTTTGTAATTTGGATTAACGTTTTAGTTTGTAATTAATCAAATATGAACATTTAAGGTTTCTGGAGAGTCTAAATGTTCGACGATAGATCTTAAACTTCTGTAAAAGACTTCTGGGTCAATGTACTTTCAAATTTCAAAATAAATACTGGGGGGTGCGGACCTTGTTTTTTCGTTAAAATTTAATGAAATTAACGAAATTAAAGTAATTTTATATGGGTTATATAGGCGGAAACTTATTTTTTCCTTAATGAGGAAAAATTAAACGATAGAATTGGTACACAATACTACAATATTACAGGATAAAAGGACAAAGCTGTGTACTAAATTATTCTTTATAAATATCCTGTAATATTGGCCAATGGACGTTGCAAACTTCAACCACCAATTTTGTAAATAATCTTGAGCTTCATCCAAATTGTGTATTATTTACAAGGCAGCTAAATTCATGTGCAACATGTACATTGAGCTGCAAAAGTTTCTTATCATCTACATCCGATTTCACCTGGATAGATGCACGCTTGATAAAGCTAGTTGGTCTAGCGAAATATTGCGTTTATTTTTATCGTTTTGTAAATATTTTAAACATTCTAATATTTACATACTTCATAGTGTGTTAAAATTACATTGTTAGGCGGCATGTTAATTTACATTATCATCCTTTACGACATGCAAAATAGCAGATCTGAAAGGTACACCATCTACCTGCCACTATACATCATGTACTGTGTTACAACCTAGATAAAGCCGACGAGGAAAGGCATAACACCGACCACCGAAAGCTATATTTTAATGTAGCTTAGGTGGTCGAGTGGTCTAGGGTGCTGGACACGGTGCAGGCGGTGTAGCAACAATGTCACAGACGCAAGGGTTCGAATCCTGCTGAGGGAAGAACAAAAATTTCCTAACGCAAATTTGAAGATCTAACATTATTGGGCTAAATTTGAGACGAATTATATATATATGGTGTTAGCCCTGTATAATCACGTGTTATCTGATGGAGAATGTCTGTCATAAAGTTGTCACATGTTTAGACGTGTATAATAGAATTAAAATCTGATGTGGCGGCATGGTAATTTACATTATCATCCTTTACGACAGACAAAATAGCTGATCTGAAAGGTACATCATCTACTTGACTCTATATATCATGTACTGTGTTACAACCCTAGATAAAACCGACGAGGAAAGGCATTACATCGACCACCGAAAGCTATATTTTAATGTAGCCTAGGTCGTTGAGTGGTCTAGTGTCACTATTTTGTCACGAATGTTTTTAGGTCTTCTGAAGGCCATGACTGGTGGTGAGGAAAATACTTTTTTCAAATTGGAGTCATTTTCTATATTTTCCAATGCTTTTGAATAATGGATGACAAGTTTTAAAATCAGGATGGTAACAGAAAGAGGTGTTCTGTTGACCCCTTTATTCTTATCCTTGTACTCCAGAAGCTCTTTGCGGTAAAATCTGTTTGCTTTTTCGAAACCTGTATCAATACTGTAGTAATTGTATCCTCGAACAACTAGATGTTTACGTAGTTGGACAATATATATAAGCAACAAGCTTTCAAGATATGCAAATATTTATGTACAGTGTATATATATAAAATGACTGAATAATAGCCAACGATAAATCTTACGGGGCGATGGATCATATAATTATGATACAGTACACTACAAAATATAATATATAACCAAACTAAAAGGTACAACATATATATATAACCAGTGTAAAAGGGTACAACATCACCAAAAATAACAATAAAATGAACAAATGTACCTATAAATATTTCGGATAACAGATATCCTTCATCAGTATGATCACGATGTAAAATGAATCTATCAATCTATTCTGATTATAAAACATGATTATAGATTGATAGATTCACTTTACATCGTGATCATACTGATGAAGGATATCTGTTATCGAAATATTATAGGTACAACATTTGTTCATTTTATTGTTATTTTTAACGATGTTACCCTTACACTGGTTATATATATATATATATATATATAGTTTATGTTGTAAAGCTGCCAACACTAGCATTTCTTTAAACAGCTCCTTTACAAAACAAAGTTATAACATCTACGTAAATTCCAACTGTAAAACGGAGAACTCAATTTATGTATTAACATGTAACACCTGTGGCATTCCGTACGTGGGAGAACAATGGACAAATTTAATATTCGGCTAAATAACCATTGTTTATGGAACAAAACCAACAGAAACTACCCCCTCACCAGACACCTTTTGATAATGTTACTTTTCAAAATCATAGAAGTAAACACTGAGTGGGACACCACGGCGAGAAGGATGAAGAGAAAACTTTTGGATCCACCAGCTCCATACTTTAGAACCTTATGGTCTAAATGAAAAAGACGAGAAAAGATACAGGAAAAGGTAAAAAATAATTTACTATGTAGCATCGTCCTTAACATCTCTGTATTAGCATCGTCATTAACATCTCTGTATATTGGCCAATGGACGTTGCAAACTTACCTTACTTCAACAATGAAGAAGCTTGAACTTCATTCAAATTATGAATTTATTTATTAAGCAGCAAAAATTCACTGTTCAAAGAGCTGCAAAAGTTTCTTATTTGCATCCGATTTCACCTGGATAGATGCACGCTCGATGAAGCTAGTTTGTCTAGCGAAATATTGCGTTTTTTTATCGTATTGTAAATATTTCTAACATTTAAATATTTACATTCTAAACAGTGTGTTAAAATTAAATTGTTAGGCAATTTATAATTTCACTTGTGTAATTGTATTTATCTTTGTACTGATTAATCCACACTCTTATAGATTTGTTTGTTATGTGTTGCTATTTATTGGCACTAATATATGTTTCAAATGACTTATAAATGGTGTTGATATATGTGTTCTGGACCATATGAGTAATAGAGGTCGGTCAATTTAAAACGTATCCAAAGTATCCGATACGTTGACGTATACGCATCGGGAGGAATATGCTTGAATAACTACTTCGATTGTGAGTTTTACCAGATGTACTATTTTGAACAATGACGGGGATCAAACTTTGTGGCCACAACTGATTAATTTGCGTCTGCTTATTTCTGAATTTCGGGCAATATTGGTCAATTGGTTTGTTTCAATTTCTTATGTCATACGTATGAGTGGTAAATCTTGGCTTGATTTTCCACACAATCCCATTATTTATCAATTGCAACGAAACAATAGATATTATTGCTCTGCACGGAGTTTCCCCTCGGTATATGTACAATATGACACATGGATTGTTTCGCTTTAATCAGTCACCTATTGAAATAATTGTCCTTTTGACTTTAGGAGATCATCACGTTCTGATATAAATTTCATTATCTAGAATTAATTATATACGGGCCTATAGAAGGGTCTTAAAGGAGCATTAGCTGTCAAAAGCATGTTCACCGATTTGACTCAAATTCTCATATTCGACTTATAACACACAAAAACGTGTATCCAAATTATACAAAGTCTAAAATAAACAATTTATGATGCATGAACACGATAATATGCTTCAGTAGTTCGTGTGTATTTTAGTCTAGACGCCATCTCATTAACCATCGAGGTGATGAGTAATCAAGGTTTCAAATTTTATAACGAAAGTATGTATTATACAGTCTTAGCTTGATTTGCCACAAAATCCTTATTTTCTTTTTATTAAAGGTTGATTAAAAGGATTTGAAAAATATGGCCTTGTTTACACCACAAAATCTACTGAGTACAGACAAACTAATGCATCTAGGAAAGTATTAAGGCATGGCAGGACCTAGATATCTAAAAGTTATATGTAGTTCATGTTTCAGAAAATTAAAAACTTACCTGGATTTTGATGTGCATTTTTCCAGTCTGCAGAAGATAGCAATATAAACAAACACATGAGTTTTATTTGATACGGTCCACTCAGTTACACTGTTTAAATCGCCTATTGTTTGCAGATGTCTATTGTCCATCAAATATAAACCAAATGGTTAAAACGGAAAAAAGTTTACTGGCACTTCCTGTTGAGCTTTTCTGGTATAAAATATCAAAAATATAGAGTAGGTCCATTTTTCGTCAATTTATTGTTAATCTGTGAATCTTTTGTTAAAGGGGCATTAGCTGTCAAATTCATGTTCACCGATTTGACTCAAATTCTCAAATTTGATTTATAACACACTAAAATGTATATCTAAATTATAAAAAGTCTAAAATAAACAATTTACAATGCATGGGCTCGATAATATGTATCAGCATTTCGTGTGTATTTTAGTTTAGACGTAGACGCCATCTAATTAACCATTGAGGTGACCTTCGAACACTGCCGACGGTCATATAACCCGATATAAACATAAATACAGATATAAATATATAAATTTATGTTGATGTTCATATCGGGTTATGTGACCGTGGGCAGTCTTCGGAGGTCATCTCGATGGTTAATTAGATGGCCCCTAGACTAAAATACACACGAAATGCTGAGATATATTATCAAGTCCATGCATTGTTAATTGTTAATTACAAACTTATTGTAATTTGGATATACGTTTTATTATGTTATAAATCAAATATGAGAATTTGAGTCAAATCGTTGAACATGAATTTGACAGCTAATGCCCCTTTAATAAAATCATATTGGTAATGAAATAAGAAAAACTGTTTTTATACGTATATATTGATAAGAAAACGACTAATATACTGATATATACGTTAGATTTATTGATGAAATGACTGTCATTTTGTCAAAAACTCACTGAGCAGGCCGCTCTTACCTGCGGGGAAAAAGTAATTCCGATGTCCCAGTAATAAACGAGACAAGATCTCATTTAGTTATTTATGGCATGACATTCTCCTATTTAACAAAATATTCACAGATTAACAATAAATTGACGAAAAGTCGTCTTACCCTATCTATATTTTTGATATTTTATACCAGAAAAGCTCAACAGGAAGTGCCAGTAAACTTTTTTCTCGCTTAACCATTTGGTTGAGATTTGATGGTTTACCAGGCGTGTATTGTTCATTTAAATCAATTCTACTCACAACATTTATAATATGAGGGAGCTTCTCAAACCTCTTTCCCAACTTAGTTTATTTTGGCACCATCTGCAGGAATGAAAAAAAAATGAATAGCAAAATCCAGAAAAGTTTATAATTTTCTGAAACATAAAATGCATTTAAAATATAATTATCTAGTTCCTGTCATGCCTTAAAAACTTTTCCAGGTGCACAGGTTTATCTGTACTCAAAGTAAAATTTGTGGTGTAAATACGGCAATACTAGCCAAAGGGTTATGATGAACCTCAAATGCAATTATACAATAAAGATAATCTCTGTGAATGACGTTTCCCTTTGGTATAAGTACAAAATGGCAAATCTCTTTTAACCAGTATTTTTGCTGTTTTCATATAATTCACTTTGAAAATTTCGTAATAATCAGGCCTACAGAAGGGTTATATACCATAAACCTTAAGGAATTTAAAAATATGGCCGTGTTTACACCACAAAATCTACTCTGAGTACCGACAAACCGATGTACCCAGGAAAGTTTTAAGGCATGGTTGGACCTAGATGCATGAAGGTTATACGTAGTTTATGTTCCAGAATATTAAAATCTTTCCTGGATTTTGATGTTCAATTTTTTTTTTTTTCCAGTCTGCAGAAGATAGCAAAATAAACACACTTGAGTTTCATTTGATACGGTCCACTCAGTTACACAGTTTAAATCACCTATTGTTTACAGATGTCTATTGTCCATCTATTGTCCATTTAAATCAATACAACTCACAACATTAATTGTATGAGGGGAGCTTCTCAAACCTCTTTCCAAACTTAAGTTTATTTTGGCACCTTCTGCAGGAATGAAAAAAAAAAAAAAAACGAATAGCAAAATACAGTTAAGTTTTTGATATTCTGAAACTTAAAATGCATTTAAATTTTATATATCAAGATCCAGGTATGCTCTTAAACTTTTCCAGATGCACAGGTTTGTCTGTTCCCAGAGTGAAATTTGTGTTGTAAATCCGGCCATATTTGTAAAAAAGTTATGATGAACCTTAAAATTCGGTATAATATGTTGGTCCTCGGTATGCAGAAAATTAATCAGTATTTCGACCCTGTACAACGATTCTCGTTTTTTCCTATTTTCTTTTACATGTATTAATGGGAGACATTTCTAGTACATATTTATTTGAAAAATCATATCAAACACATTGGCTATCAAAAAAAAAAAAAAATAAGGATATCCATACATATTTTATTCAGTAATTTCTGAAAAGGATTGAGCTATAGGCACAGCCTATATAAGCTCTCTCCACACTACATGTACAAGAAATAAGGTATAATAAGTCATATATTAACAACTGTGTTTCAAACAGTAGAACTACAGGGATTGATTGAGGCATTCTGTTTAATTTAAAACGTACCCAGAGTATCCGATACGTTGACGTAAACGCATCTGGGAGAATATGCTAAAATAATTACCACGATCGCGAGTATTACCCGATATATCATTTTCAAAGAATAACGGGAATCTATTTATGTGGCCATAAGTGATTTATTTGCATCTGTTTATTTTTGCCTCATTTAAATTTTGAACCATAGAGGTCGGTCAATTATAAACGTCTCCTTATCTGGAGATATAGTCTCGGCAAAATTAGAGTACTCTGCTTATTTGCATAGCGGACATATGCATATTGCCTTATAATGACAACAGCAATTACAAGCTTCAGACCACAATTAATTCCTTTTGTTCGTGGTCTTTGTCTAGCATTATAGTTCCTAAGTATCATATGGGGTATTTCTTCCGGAGTTTTCTTGCTACAGTTTTTTTTAAACGTTTACTATTTAAATGGTCATATATATTGCATATATATTGAAATAAGTAAATCATGTGGGAAAATGTTTTCGTTGAAAGCGAAAGTAGTGATTTGGCCAGAGTGAAAGTAGGGTAGAAATTAGCCTTCGGTATTTATTCAAGATTAAACTTCTACCATTCGCATGTTTTCAGGGCTCTCAAAAGAAAAATCAGAAATGGATTGTGCAGGGACAAGCATATTTTATTAGAACAATAATGGTCTATAAGTAGTAAAATTTATTTCATGTTTGAACCGGTGCAAATTTTGTAATTGAAGTTGACTTTTAAAAGAAATGTAACCAATGGTAAAAATAATTTTGGTCTGAGGCCTACAATAGGAATATACATACCGCAAAAATAAATATGCAACTATGCCAATTCCTAAGTTACATCAACAATTTGTCCGCATATAGGTTAATTGTACATGTTTTTGCCTTCTGTTTCGTGTACAAATGAACATTGTCTGCTTTGAAAACTTTCGGCCTTTTCAGTTTAAAAATTGGAAGCGTAACCGTAGTGTAACTGCTATATAAAATAACAGAAATTCGCCAAAAAGCAACATTCAAAATAGGAATGAAGAGACCAGAAGAGATTTTTCATGATTTGTCTGCATATTTGGAAACACCTTGCATGATCATTTTCAGGGTAAATAATTGTTATCTCACCTGTTTTCTTGAGTTTTCGGGCAAATTCTTTAAAAACCTGATGCTTTCAACCTTCCCATTTCGTAAATAGTCAAATTTGAAGCATGTTTCCTTAGAATTACACAACATATTTGTAAATGTCTGCCAAAGGAAGCTTTCAAAGACACATTAGTTTTAGATCCAAGACAGAAAAAAGACTTGATTATCCGCAAATCTGATATAATTTATATTTTTCAATCTACACTAACATGCGCGTAGCAACCTGTACGCAAAACGCAGTTGCGTACACATCGAAAATTTGACAAAAATAAAATATGGTAAAACTAAAATAATAAAATAAGTTAAAAGCTTTATGCAATATTTTAATAGTCACTTTGTAGCATATTCCGTTCCGGAAACTAGTCTACTTTAATCTTTTACGGAACCAGCATCGTGATTATGTTGCTGATGCATACAATTGAAATAGCTGAGTCTTCGGGGTGTCAGAACACAAGGGTTACGTCTACTATGCCTCCTTACCCTGGCATCTTTCTGAAGATTTCAAAATAACTGATAAAATAAAAATGACGTTAACTTATAAAGAGACCGTGGGCAACAACGACCCATTCTTATGATTTTCATGTGAGGTATGTAGTCTTACATACGTCCTCATAACAGATGTTTTAAACAATCCAGTTAAAATTAAGTTAAACGGGGATTGTTAAGGGTCATTTTCGTGCAACGTCTTTGCCGTTTTTTTTTTTATTTGACGATCAAAGTGTTTTTACTTTTTTATTTAACGTTCGGCCGTGCAAGACGGGTGTTTCGTTTACTGACGTGTTTCCCCAATTCAATTATATTATATTTTTGATATACTAAACGTATTTGCATTTATGCTGGTCTCGACGGCAACGACAGAACGGTCTTTTCAGTATACCATGAGAAGACTTGAGAAAACTAAGGAAACCCAATCGTTTATCTGGGCTTGGTCTATTGAACATAAACCGTAAACTAGATGTGTCGGAAGGACACGAATGGCACCGTCTCAAAAGTTTTAAAATCTGCAATTTCAACAACACATGTGGACACAAACATGCATGGATAGTATCCAGCTCTCAGGGCCAATACTAGTTTGATGAAAAATTTCCTTGATCAATGAGTACTTAAATATAATATTATATCAACAGGAAGTGGATGTACTGCAGATCTAACAAGATGTGTTGAAACGACACGAAAATCAGCATAGCTGAACGAAACATAAACTTGATCTGTAACTCAACATGGTAGACTCATATATCAAGAATCAGCGCAAAATCTGAAGGTGTATTGAAAAAGTCCGTATAACTATGATTTTCAACAATTTATCATGGTCCAAAACCCGTAATTTCGGCAAAAATCAACAGAGCGGAACGAAACTTAAACTCGATCTGTAACACATCATGGTTAACTTACATACCAAAAATCAGTCCAATATCTGAAGGCATTCACAATGAAGTCCAAAAAGTCCATATAACTGTGATTTTCAACAATTTATCATGGTCCAAAGCCCGTAATTTGGGCAAAAATTAGCAGAGCGAAACGAAACTTAAACTTGATCTGTCACTCATCATGGTTAAATCACATACCAACAATCAGCTCAATATCTGAAGGCGTTTAGAAAAAAATTGCGATTATGGTTTGTTGGGGAATGACGGAATGGCAGAATGACGGAATAACGGAATGGCGTACAAGGGTAAAACTATATGGCCCCGACAACTTTGTTGCGGGGCCATTAAAACAACTTTCAACTGATACGGTTGTGGACATCTTCAGTAGAAGAAAGGAAAGGAAATGGTTCTTGATTTTCAGATTCAAAACCGAAAGAAAGACTGCTTGTTCACGTATAAAATAAAACATAGAGAAATGCGATTCTATTTATTTATGCATTTTCACAACAAAAATTACCCTCTAAGTTGCACGGTGTTGGCTTAGAAATTTGATTTCTTAACGTATAGTGGGTTGAGTCTGATTGGGTAACATTGAAATATATGGTGGTGGCACTATAAATTTTAATTGTACATAATATCTAATCAAGCTCAGTCCACTCTACATTAGAAGTTTGTTATTCTCTAATTAATATTTTCGAATTTAATTATTTTCAATAGTTAACTTGTTACTTATGAAAATAAGATTTCTGTGAGGTAATTTTAAGTCCCAGGAAACGCGAGAATGCAGGATTTTGCAGCGGCCACCAGACCCCTTGCCGTATGACTTCTTCTCCTGCATTGAGTACACATCATTTTGGCCTAGCTACGCCCCTGACTAATGGAAGTAATTTAACCGATAGGACCGAAGTCAGGTGTTGCAAATCCTATAAATAAATTACCCAGGATTTGCCATATATATGGGGTGTAAACTCCGCATACGGTCAGGGGAATACATGCTCATTGTCTGATGTTATTTTATTATAGAGCCTGCAACGTTTGTCGCAGAAAGCTCGCCTTAGGGATAGTGATCCGGCGGCGTTGACTAACTGCTTAAAAGCTTAATATTTCAGAAGGTAGAAGACCTGGATGCTTCATACTTTGTATATAGATGCCTTATGTTTCTGTCTGTCATATGTCCATTGTCCTTGACCTCATTTTCATGGTTCAGTGACTACTTGAAAAAAAGTTCAGATTTTTTGTAATGTTAATTTCTCTCTAATTATGAGTAATAGGATAACTATATTTTGTATGTGCGTACCTTGCAAGGTCTTCATGCCTGTCTGACAGTTTTCACTTGACCTCGACCTCATTTCATGGATCAGTGAACAAGGTTAAGTTTTCGTGGTCAAGTCCATATCTCAGATACTATAAGCAACAGGTCTACTATATTAGGTATATGGAATGATTGTAAGGTGTACATGTCCAACTGGCAGATGTCATCAGACCTTGACCTCATTTTCATGGTTCTGTGGTTAAAGTTAAGTTTTTGTGTTTTGATGTGTTTTTCTAATACTATATGCAATAGGTCAACTATATTTGGTGTATAGAAATATTTTACGATGAACATGTCAGTCTGGCAGGATTTTTTACCTTGACCTCATTTTCATGGTTCATTGCTCAATGTTAAGTTTTGTGTTTTGGTCTGTTTTTTCTTAAACTATAAGCAATATGACAACTATATTTGGTGTATGGAATGATTGTAAGGTGTATATATTTGTCTGGCAGGTATCATCTGACCTTGACCTCATTTTTATGGTTCATTAGTCAATGCTATTTTTCCTGCTTAAGTTTGTTTCTTAGATACTATATGCATTAAATCAACTATATTTGATCCATTGAATGATTGTTAGGTGTACATGTCTGTCTGGCAGGGTTCATCTGACCTTGACCTTATTTTCATGGTTCATTGGTCAATATAAAGCTTTCATGGTTTGTTCTGTTTCTTGTATACTATAAGCAATGGGTCAACTATATTCAGGGTATGGAATGATTGTAAGGTGTACATGTATTTCTGGCTTCGTTTATCTGACCTTGACCTCATTTTCTTGGATCATGTTAAGTTAATGTGATACTTGTAGTAAAAAGTTATATTTAGGACTATCAACATAAAATCAATGGTCAATAAAGCAGGCGAGACATTTCAGCGTGTGCACCCTTGTTATACATTTACCATTTATTAGCTGTCGACAGAGCCCAATTCATGGCAGCGTCCAGTTTTAGCACCTCCAGCGATTTCATCAGTGCGGCAAATGTCTTGGGAATGTCATCTATCTTCTCTCTTGCTTCAACAATCATCTAAAATAAGAATAATGTACTTTACACAGATAATTGGTTAAACCAACTAGAAAAGACCATATGAAGGAAACTGTAAGTAATGAATGGTAGACATCCGAACTGCATTATAAATGATAAAAAAAAAACAACCCGGGTGCAGTTCCGATGCAGTTGATCTAAAACTCAGAGCAAAACTAAATTCATGTCATCGAAAACCAGGAGTTATCAGATGCACCAGGAAGGGTTAACATTTCTGTTTCTCATTTGACAATTTCGTATTATCTATAACTGAAAGCAAATAATGTCAATATTAAAAGGCTAACGATAAATTTTATAGTAAGTTATCCATGGTGAATCACTAGAATCCCACACAAAAATATTAGGGACGTCAACGAGTACTCAAGTAACGCTCGATAGAACCGAATATCAAATACCAAAATGATACTCGACTAATCGGTTTTCTGCTAGAATGTTGTTGCCTTCTTTAAAATGATTGTTATTGAAAGCGCCTCGCGGAGAATCATATGGCAAAATTTGGGGTAATTTGTTAATTTGCATAGCGGCCATCATACATTATCATGACGGCAGCCATTACAATAGGATTATATAAGCCCTAAAATAAAAATGTCAATATGCAAATACCTATGTTGAATGAACAATTTGTTCGCATATATGTGAATTGTACATGTTTTAGGCTTCTGTCCGTGTACAAATGGACATTGTCTACTCTGAAATCTTTCGGCCTTTTTAGTTTAAAAATCGGAAGCGTAACCATAGTATAATTGCTATATAAGATCATATAAAATGACGGAAAATCGTAAAATAGCAAGATAATGATTCAAAACAGAAATACATATGCAAGAAGATATATGTTCATGATTTGTTCGCATATAGGGAAACACCTTGTAGGTTGAATTTTAAAGTTAAATAACTTTTAACTTACCTGCTTTCTTAAGTTTTCAGCAAAATTCTTTTAAAACATAGTGATTTCAACCTTCCCATTTCGTAAAAAGTCAAATTTTAAGCATTTTCCTTAGAATTACACAGCATTTTGTAAATATTCGCCAAAGGAAGTTTTAAAGATACATTAGTTTTAGATACATGACGGAAAAGGACTGGATTATCCGCAAATCTAAAATAAATTATATTTTCAATCTTAAGCTAAGGGAAGTAATTTGATCAAAGGGACAAAGTCACGTGGTACAAATCATTTGAATAAAGTACCTTTGATTTTGCCATATGTTAAATAATAATCTTTGATTAATCGAAATTAAAATATGTTTCGAATATTTGCGCTTAATTGTCATTTAAAATTCCTCTCAAAAAAGAGGTGTGCTATGCACGAGAGCAGCTTTCCTATGCTAACACTTTTGCCGAAACGTGCCTTAGCCATTCCACCACCACTGTACCGCCAGAGCAAACATTTTCGTCTGCAGGACTGTTAGTTACGTAACAAAGTTGATAAGATAATACTTCTAAATAAGAAAAAAGTCGTTGCACCCTGTGTTGACCCTCATAGAATGGTTAAACATATCAGTAAATACTAATCAAAGTCGTTGCACCCTGTGTTGACCCTCATAGAATGGTTAAACATATCAGTAAATACTGATCATCGTCACTTGGTTAATCATTAAGGTGTCTGGGGTGTCTAAATGTTCGAATATAGATTATTAAACTTCTGTAAAAGACTTCTGGGTCCATGTACTTTCAAATTTCAAAATAAATACTGGGGTCACGGAACTTGTTTTTTTTTTTTTTTTTTTTTTTGTTAAAATGCATTGAAATTAACGAAATTACAGTTTCTTTATATGGGTTGTATAGGGGAAACTTAATTTTCCCTTATTGAGGAATCATTAAACGATAGAATTGGTTCAAATTGAATGGGAGAATTAATTTGCTTTTCATAAATACTTACGAAATATCAAATAAAAATAGGGAGTCACGGGCCTTATTTTCTTGAAAAATAAAACAAAAATTAACAATGTCCTTTCAAATTCAATATAATTATCTGCACTTGATATCAAAATAATTTTTTCTGAAAATTTTAAATACACTTAACGACACTTAACTTTCTGATAGTTTAATCTTAAATTTCAAGTTTTATATGTTTCTGTTGTATATTGAATGATACATGGTAAAATATTTTTAAACACAAAAGGTATGTTTGCAAAATTCTCAGAAGGGATTTTCAAAAAAAGACACCCGATCTACCTTTAATGTGTTTTCTTTACGATTCCAAAACTCTGTTTGATTTATCTGGTTGACTTTGTAATCTTTTTTCAGTAGGTGTTTATTAAATTATTAACCAAACTATTGTTAACATAATTAGTATATGCAGTACATGAGCTATTAGTTGTGCTATAAAATTCCTGGGATTATTATCTATTCCCTGATAATAATGTAGAGGGTTTTACGTCCATCAGACAACGACCCACAATACGTAAAATGGGTGTAATTTTGTGTTTCCATTTTGTTTATATTTTTCCGAGCGAATACTCGAGTATCGCTGGGTAAAGCCATCCAGTGCTCCATTGGTAATTTTTTACCGAGTTGACATCTCTACAAAATATGCAAAAGAAAACTGTTACCGATAGCAGCCTTCGTTTATGATTGCTTTGTACATTTTTGTCATGGGTAAGTAAATATATACTAGACTGAATTAAGCGTCGAATTCGGTACTGTTGAATTCTACGCAATTTTTGTTTTAAGAGACTGCTTGAGTTTGTAGAGATTATGCGGAGCCGGTTGTCAACTGCATTCGCCCCGACCAAAAGCATCCAGGAGATGCTCTATTAGGTTAAAATCTTATGATTTAGACGAAAAAGAACGGACTGTATCTTCTTTAAGGTTCGCCAGAAAGTTCACTGTAGCACTAATCGTGTTTTTGGTGTACGATATGGCTACGCACATCATCACACTTCCACTGCCGAAACTGTCGACCTCAACGACACAATTTCTTGCAAAAGGTTGGTTCCGCCGTCTGCACACTCTAAAACGACCATCTCGTCTATGCAGAAGCCATCTTGATTCAGCGCAAAACCAGAAGAGCATTGGGATGTCCTATACCCATACTGTATTGTTCCATCGGTATCTTGCAAGACGGTTATGGCGTCTCGGGACAGAACCAACGTACGATTGTCTGGCGTGCAGGCCATTTTCACGTAGGCGGCTCCTGACAATTTTTTAATTGGCTGTTATTGTGGCTGTCGCAGTCGGCCGGTTTCTCAGGCGAATGACCCTTATGTACGAATCTTGTGCTGCTGTGGGATTCTATGGCAGCCATAACACTGACGATCAGCTGTTGACCCGGATTGTTGGTACCATTGCCAGAGTCGACAAATTCAGCTTAGATGAACGTTACACAGTCTAGCAACTGCATTTTGAGATGCAATGTCCTGAAGATACCCAATGTCAATATTCCGCGTTGGATCATCCAACCTTCGCATGTTGTACATCGCTGGGAATCAATTTAGCGACTATAAATAATCGAACGATTAGCTTCATTTCTACTCATCATACGGGCTAAAAAAATAAAACACTATACACATGTTTTCTTTTTCCCTTAATCGTGCAACATTGCACATGCTAACCCAGAACGGTCACATTTACTATAACCTTTAACAGGAATTTAAATTCCTTTATGGGACATTCAGATTTTACTATGATCATGTATTTATTCCGTTTTTGTATGTATCTAAATGAAATAAATATCTTGATAAAATAATTGAATGTTGCGTTTCTTTTTTGGGAGGGTATGTCTTTTAAATGGCTATAATACCTTTCAAATAGTACTACGTAACAACACTTCGAAAATTATTACAAAAAACGTATTCATTTTGACCTCAATTCTTTTCAAAGTGTTTGGAGGACTATTCGTCATGCGCATGACATGATGCAAAAATTCGTATCGTTTATAAATGTTACAACTAGGATTTTTTCTGGAGACAACTCGGATCGTCCTACAGACCATGACTTGTGTGTATTATTTCGTCGATTTGAAGACATCTGGAATCGTCTAAGGAGACAATAAGAAGAGTAAACATAGACAACCCAGTCCCTATAGCCCTCAACACTGAACAAAAACCATACGATACCGTATACTAAATTAGACTATACTTTTATGTACCCGTAAAAGCCGATATTCAGGATTTGTATTTATGACATCTTTTAATATTTTCTCTCTGTCCGTCTTTGACAACTCCATTTGTAATCCAATATCATTGATGGTTCCACATTTACCGAATGGAAACTTATTGATAAGCAACATGATGAACTGGTCTGAAACTGGCATTGGATCGCCTGAAATTATAGGATATAATGATAATGCATGAAAGTTGCAATGGACTTTTGATTAAATTAAAATCAGTATTTTAACGATTTTTCATAAAACTCGCATCTTTTATTTAAAAATAAGAAGATGTAATATGATTGACAATGAGACAACTCTCCACAAGAGACCAAATGACACAGAAATTAACAACTATAGGTCACCGTACGGCCTTCAACAATGAGTAAAACCCATACCGCAAAATCAGCTATAAAAGGCCCCGAAATGACAAATGTAAAACAATTCAAACGAGAAAAACTAACGGCCTGATTTATGTACAAAATAATGAACGAAAACAAATATGATATACAGCAAAAAACGACAACCACTGAATTACCGGCTCTTGACTTGGGACAGACACAAACAGAATGTGGCGGGGTTGAACTAGTTTGAAGGCGCGCCAACCCTCCTCCCCTTAACCTGGGACAGCGGTGTAACAGTACAACATAGAACAAACTACAGACCTTCTAAAATTCAAAATGACCATTATTTCGTGCGTTCATCGTGTATCGTGCGTGTTGCGTGCGTGTATCGTGCGTGTATCGTGCGTGTACCAATCGTTCGCTCATCATTCATCGTTCCGTGTATTTTCCGTGTAACGTGCGTGCAACGTGTATTCTTAATCGTGTATGGTGCGTGTATCGTGCGTGTATCGTGCGTTCATCAATCATTCATTCTTAACCGTGTATCGTGCGTTCGTCAATCGTGTATAACTGTGTACATCAGAGAACGTGCATTTGTCAAACGTTCATCTCTAATCGGGTAACGTTCATTCATTGCGGTTTTATATGATAGTCGGTTATAGAGCTCATCAAAGCTTATATTTTATCTCACGGTTAAAGTGTATATATATGTTCCGACTTTAAATAAAATTTACATTCATACTTACTTTCTTGTGAACACTTAATTAACTTCATCGTACATAACGTTCATACAGATTTATGAATTTTGTGTAAAATTTATTTATCATCTGTAAACATTTCGTGGTTATTCAGTGAATCTTGGCTGGGACTGACACATTTTAATATAATGATACATGTTCTACGTACAAACAATAACATGATGACATTTCTACGACAGAACAGTTAAAATTAGAATTTCTATTCAACTGAGCGAAATGGGCTTAAAAATATACTGTTGGCAAACTGTTATTTGTTAAAAAATATTCCGCCAGTTAAAAACAACAGTGCTTTTGCAAAATTTAGATGTGGGTAGCTCCACTAAAAATAGAAACTGGAAAGTATGAAAGAAAAGAAGTCCACGAGATGACATGTGTTGTAGCTCTACTATTGAAGATGAACTTCATGTCATTTTAAAATGCCCATTATATGTAGATTTAAGACAAATTATGATACATTAAGCTAAACATTTTAATGAACATTTTAACCTTTAATTATCAGATAGCAAAAATTTATATTTTTATTTAATAACGGCAATGTTGCTGCTATAGTTGCCAAAAACATCAACAATATTTCATTGAAAAGAAACGGCATTTTATTTCCTAGTTCTCAAAGAAAAATGTTTTATTTTCATATAGTACAGGTGGACACTGTAAATTTTAAATGTAAATCAAGGATTGTGTAAATTTGTGTAAATGAGTAAATATATTGTCTTAAAAGTCTCTCATTATTCTTTTTAAGATTGGTACATACAATGCAAATGTTTTAATGTTTTATGTTTATTTCTGTGATTCTCATTTTATGTTTGTATGTGGTGAGACTATAATAAAATATTGAATCAGTATTAACATGATTAATGTTCAAGTTGAGTCATTTCTCCAATGTTGAACAATGCAAGATTATAATTCTTCGCTTATTTGGCAAATTCATATTCTACTAAATATTCAAACATTTAATAGATATAGGAAGATGTGGTGTGAGTGCCAATGAGACAACTCTCCATCTAATACTAAGATAAAATAAACATGTGAAAGCTCTCTCACAGGCAAACAACCAATAACTGAAAAATATAAGGGCATACACTACAAGATTTAAGTTTTGATAAATACCATTACAAATATAATTTATGTCTTCGTTTCTGATGGTCACGTGCACGTAAGGTTATTCCATTGAGAAAATACAATATACAAGATTGTCGGGTAAATGTTGATTGCGGATTAAGATTTTAGATGTCAAACTTGAATTAACACATTAAACTGAGGCGAATTTAACACGAATATGTATTTTCTCTTCAACAGTGTTTTTATTCTCTGTTCTTTATTTTCATTTAAAATAAGCTAAATATGTTTTGTGGAAAATTGAATACAAATAAACATATGTATTTGAAGGCATTTTTAAATTAAACAAGTATAAGATCACGCAAATATATCCCGTATTCCTTAAGAAGGATTTTAAATTGAGGAACTTTTAAACTTGAAATTGTGTTTACGAGATTAAGATATTCTTTTTATTTAAATTTTTGATAAAATAGTTAAATATATTGTATTATCATAACAAGTCTTTATTTAAATGGAATAAACATGGAACACTTTCACAGATTCACTTTTCATTGTGTTCATGGTTGCATATCAAGGACACCGTTTTTAATGTATGTCTAAAAGATTAATATCCAAAAATAATTCACAATAGACTACTTTGTATTAAAGAATGACGGATTATTTTACCATGGGGTATTTTTGTTCCGTTACTGAGGACATTTTTTGTCCTTTATGAATCCATATGACAAATAAGGATAAATTTTGTCTTATAGAAAAATCGGTAGTTTTTATCCGATAGATTTTGTGTTCATCTTTATCGGATATAAAAGATTGAAAGATACAAACAATTAATTGAAGTTTCGTATGCATCTATCACGATCCAGCAACTTTTGACTAGTATAAAGGGTTGCCTTGGTTTTATCGCTCAAAACGGTATTATTTGTTTTGCTTTACATTGGGTTCAATAATGAAATGTATGTTTCAGAAATTTACACAAGTTTGATTTCGGCTTTGACTCCTGGGGACATTGTCGTTTACAATTACGAAAATCTACACATGTACGTTCTTATAAAAAAGAAGTTGTGGTATGATTGCCAATGTTCATCATTATATCATAATTATTGTACTCCCCTAATACTGATGAATCTATAATATATGCCACTGGACATTAAACGATCAACTATTAATTCATCCATCTTATCCTTTTAGTTTTGTGATAATTTGCATATCAAATACATGAAACAACAGGGCGGATCCAGCCATTTTAAAAGGGGTTCCCAACCCAGGGCAAAAGGGGAGGGGTTCCAACTATATGTCCCCATTTAAATGCATTGATCGTCCAAAAGGGGTTCCAACCCCTGAACCCTCCCATGGATCCGTCACTGAACAACTGCAGAGTTTCACTAAAGTTAGAAGGCCGATATTATTGCACATATAAAACAGACATTAACATCGATCCCTACGTTTTGATCCTCACAAAACAACACTTTATAAATTTCATGCATCTATAACGCTTTTCTGGATTTACTTTCAATAGGAACGCTCAATGCTAAATATTTGAAAGCCAAAGAATGTATAAAATAGATAGGAGTGTAGAGCTATATGACCAATAAAGGGCCTATACACATTCACAACATTCTGTGTATTTATGTGTCTGTCCAAAGTCAAAAGCACGTAGTTCAGTGGTTTTCGTAACATCAATTCTGTTATATACATGTATTTGGGCTTTTTTGTGGCAAGATATATGTAGCTTTGAAATAAAGAAGGCCGTTAGTTTGCTCAATTGAATTGTTTCATATTTTTTTCATGTCGGGGCGGGGCCTTTAATAACCGACTTTACAGTTCCCGTATTTTTTCATTATTGAAGGTCGTATAGATATAACTGCTAGCATTCCTCTTGATTTGAACTTTCTTGAATAGTTGACTCACAAGCAATTATACCACATTTTCTTATTTTTACATAAGCCTTCAATCCATCAAAAACCAATTTAGTCTGCTGTAGCTGAAACCTACGTTTCTTAAAAAAAAATCTAAATTTATATACTGACAATTTAAGAAATGTTTGTCATAGATATCTGTTCGTGATATAAGTATCAAAATATTTTAGCTATGAAGATGTGTAAACCCTTAAATAAACCCTATTTCTTTGGGCAATACCTACGGGAATTAAAATAATAAAAACCATTATTAGAAAATCGGAATATATATGTGTGTATGACTCGGAGGTGCAATGGAGATCATAAAGTTTGATGGCCACGCGTGAAGTGCGCTGGTCTGCGCCGAAGTGCGATGAGCTGTTCGATGGTGTGCGATGGTTTATATAACGCGGGATACCTAGATTAAAGTCTACAGATGTGCAATTATTATGAGCAGTATATTTGTTTCAATGTCAGTATATAAAGCATTTACTAGTGTTATTGTCTATGAATGTAATAGTTGCCGCGTACTAATTTAGAGATCGTCCTATTTGATGTTTTGCATGTGGAAATTATTCTTGCTTTAACATGTATCTTTACTTAATTTATTCCTCTAATGAGATCATCATTTACCGTTATATAATCATAAGAATAGTTTCACGGTGGACCCGTATGTATTGAGGGAATGACACTTCATCGTACGTAAAACAAATCTTTCGTATATTTCCCGTTTCATAGTCCTACATGTATATTGAATTTTACCTACAACTCAGAAATTTGACCAGCGCGGGTATGCTTAAACCTCTTATTCTAGATGTCAGGTAACTTACTCGTGTTCATGTTGGATTGCTGTATGATTGACGAATATCCGTCATTTTATATATATATATAACAAACAAATTAAAATTATATATATTTAAATTTGTTTTTAGGGATGAATCAGTTGCACCTTTTCATCATTTAAAATATATTTTCGTGAAGTAATCTCAAAAGATTACTCACTTCAATAAAAAATAAATAAGGGAAATGAAACCTCTTCTCGCATGTTGCACTTTGTGTAATTGTTCTCTTCGACAAAATACTGCCTTGAACTCAATTTTGGTATAAATATAAAGAAGCCACATTTGGTTCTTAAATGGATATTTTTTAAACACCTAAAGCTAGGTAAAGCCTATCTCTTGATATAGGCTCTTAAATTCGGCAACTTTTAGAGACCGACCGTGCTTGGGCTGTATAGCCAGTCAAGGTCGCTAAACTCTCATTATCCGTTTAGAGATTTTCTGAAAATACGATGGTTACTGTCTCATAAGAAACTAAAACCTTATCAAATATGGTGGCCTTCGGCTGTCATCTGCTCTTTTCGGGTTGTTGTCTCTTTGACATATTCATCATTTCCATTCTCAATTTTAAAATAACTAAAATATGATAAACAGTTGTCAGATCAATATTCATTTAACAAGCCAGTGCGTTGATACAGGTTATATTCTACTGAATTTACTATATCCGTTATTATTACGTAATTATATAAGTCCCGTGTCCAGGTAAAAATAACAATTTGTGGTTTGTATGTCAGGTGAAAGTGACAACGGGTGGTATGTATACTAAAATGTTTATCGTCTTCCATTATACATTGGGGTGTGGATAGGGGGTTTATAGAATAGAAAATTATTGACCAAAAATAAATAATACAAAAAATAACCAGACAAATATATAGAAAAGAAAATGATGAGGTACTAGAATATATGGAATAAAGAATGATCGACAAAAGGTATAACGATGAGAAAAAATTGCCTAAAATGATAGAATACAGAAATAATGAATCCCTATTCAGACCCTCATAATCTGACGATGACATTTAGCTTTAGGACAATTATGGGCATGTGATACAGTTTTAGAACCATTTTTTTTTTACAAAAGTTCACATATATACAAGCTAATTTTTACAAAATCAATTTGTATATGTAATAAAAATTATATCTTCATGTGCTAAATTTAAAAGACAAATGGGTTTGAATTATTCGACATTTACTTATAACATTTCGGTTTCTTGGACATTTTTGTCCTTTGAACAGACATCTTTAACTTTTTGTTTCAAAAGATAAAGATATGCAGATTTCGGTAAAGAGATTAGGAATATCTTCGTTACAAAATTGGCTCTACATTTGTGTAACAATTCTTTGTTAATATTTAATTTTGTGAAAAGAAATAGATACAAGAAGAAAAACGGTATTTTGTTGTATATTAATCTAGTTAAAAAGTCGGTAATTTCTTCATAAAAGTTGCAACGAATAATCTTCATACAGTATCAAGCAAAATGTCATGTCTAAAATGAGGGGCCACAACTGATAACACTTTTTCCTTAAAAATGAAAAATAATTATTTGGATAAGAAAATAACCCAGATATTTAGATATATATGAATAAAAATATTTTTTAATTTTTAAAAATCATTTAATATTCATCGGTTTATGATTAAATGAAAAATATAGAAAATTGTTAAGTTGTTTTTAAGGAAGGAAAATAATGTTTTCCTGAGAACCCCCTTATAAATGATCATTAATTTACCTAAGTGGGGCTTGAATTTGGAGACCGATCGCGAGGCCTGACTGCCATAAACAACAGATAATGAACAGCAAACAGCGGATACACCAATTGATATGTATGAAAGACAACGGCGGACACAAAATGATTGCACTGAATAATTTCAACTACCATTGAGATCGTTTTTTTCAAATCTCCTTATTAAATTAGAAATGCATTTTAAAAAAACCTTGGGATACCTTTTACAGTTTGGAATTGGAACTGGAATTAAAATTGCATTTCCCAAAGAGTTTCAGGTAAAACCCGAGAATCTCACCTACTAGAAATTTGAAGTGCCAGGATGTTTGAAAATATGTATGAATTTTATTACATACTTGAAATTGTATAAGGAATATAAAAGATTCAGTATGTTTACTGTACAAACAAACAACAGACACCAAGTGATGGATACAATTGTGGCTTATATTGTTTAATTCATTTTACTGAGAGCAAAATTTGATTGATTGATTATTCAGTGGTTGCTTAAACGTCCAGTGGCAAAATTTCATGCATATTCAGGACGAAAAGTCGTTTCAGAAGTATATTATGAAGTATTTGGTATTACAAATGTTTAAATTTTCTCATTATTTGGTAAATTTCATTTTCTTAGCTATTTCTAATTAATTTGTACGAATCAGATTTTTCTGACAAATTATATATTTTGCTCTAAATTAACTCATACGATTCTGATAATATAAGGAACATTGTAACTTAAGTAAAAAAAGAGATTATGATTGTTTAATCAGTTGTTATGTAAGTTCGCTCGTGTCAGTCGGATCACTGATTTTCGGCAATATCAAGGAAAAACCGGCACGTTCCAAATATTGTTCAACTACTCATTTAATGGTGATTCTTTTCTTTAAAAATTGGAATTATGTAATAAAATCTATCTATCTCTACCATAGTATGAAAACAGAGTACAAGTAACACGTCCTTTCTAGTCCTTAGTGGCATATTATAAGTCCTTAGCAGTGTTTAGACGTACAGGCAGAAAACAGTCGAAGGCCACCAATGGGTAGAAAATCCCGCACCGAAGGCGTTTTCAGCTGGTCCCTAAACAAAATGAATTTTAGTTCAGTGATAATGGACATCATACTAAACTTCGAAACATACAAATATTTCCTAAATTTCGGAACGTAAACATATGATAATTAATTAGTTAAGGTTACAAATTTAGGCAGCTAAAAGAAGGGGGGTCAATGCATTTGATTGGGGACATATGGTTAAAACCACCCTTTTATCCTGGGTTGAGAACCCTCTTTTAAAATGGCTGGAATCGCCACTCTTTAAAACGTAGCAATTTATAAATTATTTATATTAAGTAGAATTATAAAACCGATGAGTTTTATGATTTGACAACACTCATTGATATTGGAAATACTATACTACAATTAATTTATTTAATACATGGAGTGTTTAGTAAAACTGTCGACCAATCAACACAGAAAGCGAGATATCTAAGATTTGTATACCCTTATAGATTTTCATTTCATACATCAATTTTAAATGCAATTCCAAATGAAATGGCTTTGAGAACCGTGTATTAAGCGCTTATCGTTCATTCGTCAATGAATCATTCACCGTGCGTGTATCGTGTGTTCATCATTCATCGTGCATCGTGCGTGTATCGTGCGTTCATCATTCATCATTCATTTTTGTTAATCCTCCGTGTAACGCTCATCGCTCATGGTGCGTGTATCGTGTATCGTGCATTCACCGTGCGTGTATCGTGCGTGCGTGTATCGTGCGTGTGGTCAGTTTGAATTTTAGAAGGTCTGTATAAAAACAGTCGAAAAGGGCTTAACTCATCAGATGGATACAAAGCAGAAATACATCTAAGAAAAACACAGAGTGGACGTGGCAGGGTACTTATACATCCCCACAACAAAAACACACTATGTACAGATCTGAGAGTACTTGCAGTTACTGGCAGCTAGTTAAAAGTCAATAACAACTAATAAAAAAAAATCATGCATCTAAGACTAAAACATCAATCAGTACACATCCACCATACAATGGATTTAGTGTAAAGACGTCAATAACAGTCAGAGAAAACATGACCTTGTGCAATGCCAAGATACAGGTATCGATAGATTGTAGAGCCATGAATGTGCATATGCATATGAAAATAATATTTAGTTTGATTTTAATTTACTGATAACAAAATCAATATTAATACCAATAAAACAATATTCAAAGATCTGATTATAGTGTTGAATTGGTAACCTTTTAGAATAAGTTTATTTTAAAGGATCGATAAGTTTACCCGGACCGTATCTAAATTTCCGGTCTCGGTAAACAACATCTCCATACAAATTAGGAGGTGCTATCCCGTTAAAAATAAGTTTTCTACAGGTACAACCAAACTTCCAAACCAAATCTTTATATCTATGGAAGAATTTCGTAAAGGTTTTAAGTAATTTGTGGTAACGAAATCCCTGACTTAACAATTTACCAGTAATACATAGATTACGTTCATTGAAATCTAAAACGTCACAACAGACACGGGCATAGCGAACGAGCTGTGATATATAAACACCGTAAGATGGTGCCAAAGGAACGTCACCGTCTAAAAAAGGAAAATTAACAATAGGGAACGAGAAATCGTCCCTTTTGTCGTAAATTTTAGTGTAGAGTTTCCCGTGTAAAACTGAAATATCTAAATCTAGGAAAAGACAGTTATTACCGTTTATATTTGATTTATTTAAAGTAAGTTCCTTTGGGTAAATTTTGGCAGTATATTTAGAAAATTCTTGATTATTCAACGAAAAAATATCATCACGATAACGATACGTGTTGTTGAATTTATCAATTAAATGCAATTTAGACGGGTCTTTACTGAGTTTGGCCATAAACTGTGATTCATAACAGTACAAGAACAAGTCTGCTATTAAAGGGACACACTTGGTGCCCACAGGAATACCTACAACCTGTCGATACACTTTATTGCCGAAACGTACATAAATAGTATCAAGGAGAACATTAACAGCTTCAATCATCTCATCAAACCTCCAGTAAGTATATCTAGCATATTTACCTTTCTCATTAGAGAAGAAGGCTTTGAATGAGTTGCAGCAAATATATTTGCATTCAGATTTACCAAACGTCCATTTATATAAATAGGAAAACTTTTGTTTGATAAGATTGTGTGAAAGTGTAGTGTAAAGAGTTGAAAATTCAAAACTGTCAACAGAATCAAAAGGACCACCAAAGGCACGTAATTTATCTAAAATATCCAAAGAATTCTGTACACTCCAGAAATAGATAATTCAACTATTTTTATATGTTTTATTACAAAAGTTAATGATAAGTTCTTTGATAGTAGTTAAGGAACTAGTTAAAAGCACTGAAAGATTAGTTGTAGAACACTTACTAGAGGCCGAGATGAAACGATATTTTACTTGTTTTTGTGTAGTTCAGGTAACCAATACATAGTAGGGACCTACAAATGTTCAGAAGAGGCCTTAAGCTGTGATGTGGTTATATGCTTACACTATTTCACATTGTGATGTTTTATTTCGTTTTTAATAGCAACTTTACACTGGAATAGGTTTCAAATTTTTAGAAAATCCAGTCTCTGGACCGAAAATCGAATTACCTAAATTACTTAGATTATATTACTGTTCAACTGTTTACTAGTAGTTTTCGTCTTCACTTTATTGGCCATACATAAGACTAGTTGAAATTAGTTTGTCCTTTAGATCTCGATGTGTTTATTCTTTTTAGCTAACTTGGTTGGAAATGCTTTATTTTTTATACATTATAATGCAAAAAAGCCCATCTTACCAGTATCTGTGATCACCAATGTCAATCCTATCCTATTGATTTTTGCCCAATGATAAAAATCAGTAAAATGGTGTTTTTGGTCTATGTTGGATTCTAACCTGCAAACAATCACAAGACTTCACATACTACAAGTCAGATATGGAGCACTTTGTATACAAAACATACTTATTGACAATGTCTCATATTGAATGTTTTGTTGTTGACGGAATATGGTATTGTTGGCAGATCTGTTATAATCTCTGTTATATTTATTCATATTTAATCTCAAGGCGATGAACAGCATGACATGCATGTACATTCTATATACCGATCTAACACGTCTAGTACGTTTCACATCAAGATGTCTTTTGGTGTTAGTTCCATTTGATTGCCGTGTCATCGCCGTATGCCCAATATTTCCTTTTATTCAACCTTTTCTCTCTTTCTAAGTATGAACATGTATGTTTTTTTTCGTTTTTTTTTTTTTTTGTTTTTTTTTTTTGTTTTTTTTTTTTTTTTTTTTTTTGCGAGAGAATAGTGTAAGTATGTCTGTTTATACTTTGTCATCCCAGCGCATTAAATGATAATTTAAAAGAACAATAAAGAAAAAAATGCTTTGACTTCGATATATTCACTTTTTCGTAATATTTCAGGAAATCATGCCGAAAAATGTCCAATCTGTTCAATTTCAGATTTAAGTATAAACATTTAAAATTATATATTATGCTTTTCATTATGCTTCATCGCAAAATTGCAAATAATATATAATTACCATGTCTCGATCTCGTTCTGAATTAGCTCCAGCAGATCTTCTCTTCCAATAATGCGAAGAGCTAAAGCGATTTGATTTACTCCAAAGTCCTTGTTTTGTTTACACGTGTCTCGCCATACTTCGAGTATCTGTAAAAAAGAAAATATAGAATGTGTGTCTTTTGTCGGTCATAAAAAAAATCCGAAATAAAGGCGATCAACACTGTTAAACGGTCAATGCGCACTTGATCATTGCTCTGTCTGGAGTACTACCTTCTTGGTTACGTTGCTTACAATGGTAGACGCAAAGTTTTCGGGGTTTTATAAATGGAAACAATCCTGCGAATTTATCACTGTTTGTCGTAAATACAAGTGATCACAATGCATTCTTACAAATTAAACTCCAGAATTATGGAATTATTACTTAAACATAGGTACATGTATATATAAATTGCTTTTGTTGAACTTTTAATTACATATTTACCTTTTAAAAGGCTGTTTTTTTATTATCCAAGTTTATTTCTTAACGACACATCACTAAAATATAGTTTAAATGAGAATAGTGTATACATGAAATAAAGCAGGTTGACATACTAACTCTAAACTTTTTGTCCGTATCAGAAAGGTTGGCGTTGGTTCGATACATCTCAACAGTACGAACAGACAAGCCAAGAAGAATTGCCAGTGTTGTCCATTCATCTTCCAAGTGTGTGCATACCAATCGCAGGAAGCTATTGCTGGTGAAACCTAGTGTCAAAGATTAAAATTTGTGAGATTTAAGAAAAATCCTTCGTGATTCCAGATTCAATATCATATGTCTGAAACTCAAAATTTAGACTTCTAAATTCAATTTTTTTTTTATTCGATATTTGAAATTCAAGCTGTCCGAAAGAGCCGTTAAAAAGACAGCAGAGGATGAAACTATTACAGCAAATGGAATATATTTTAGAAATTAGACATGTCATAGTCCTATTCTAATATATCTTTTTGCCCGTGTTTTTTGTCAGTAAAAAATTTACAACGTGAAACCTTATGAAATACCTATATACGTACTGTAGTTATTTGTGGCTTAATATATCTTAATATAAAATTCAGGATATATGGTATGATTGCCAACGAAACAACTATCCCCATAGTCCAAATGACGTGGATATAAGCAACTATTGGTCGCCGTAAGGCCTTCAACAATGACAAAGAACCAAGCTACAAAAGTCCTCGACATGAAAATATGTGAACCAGATCAAATGAGAAAACTAACATTCTAATGCAATTCGTTTGGAACGATAATTTTCATTGGACGTTGACAAATATTTTGAAGTTTTAGATTCCAAATTCTACCAGAACGTAACTAAGGAAAGCCACCGTTTTGAATTCCGCATTTTTTTGGTATGTAATTTCTCCAAAGATAAACATAAATGTCAAATTTTGTGCTTCAAAATCTCTTTTTGTCAATAATTAAACCATTCAGAAAGGTACGAAAAGTATAAGTACGTCTCGTGTTTATGTTTGACATCGGGAGTATACCTATTACGTCTAATTGTTTAGATGCCAAAGACAATGTAACAGTTTCTCGGATTTTTTCATTTATGGCATTTTTAAGCCAAAATATTTACTAAAATGGAATTTATTTTAATATGTGGCATGAAATTAAGATAACTGTATATTTTTTAAGCTTGACCTTCGTAAAACTTGATTTTACTGTCGCAAATATCCGTTTAGCAAGCTCCGTTACGCGTCCCTAGGTAAACTAAATTTACAACAGTATGCATAGTATGGTCTTTACCTGTAAAGGCTTGTACGTGAATAGGTACTTGTGCTCTAGCAACTGGTATGCCTGTCAATTCAATTGGCAAACACATTAGCTTTTCTTCAATCTCTTCCTGTTTCGAAGTAGTTTTTACTCCAAATACATCCACAAAGGCTGTGGTAGGACTTAACACCGTGACTTCAAAGATTGTGTAGTTTTCTTCTCTAGGATAAAATATCAGACTAGTACTAGGACTCCCTGAGACAGCCTTGAAGTTTCCACTAAGTTTAAGCACGTATTTTGCCC
Organism: Mytilus coruscus; assembly: GCA_017311375.1. NCBI lineage: Eukaryota > Metazoa > Mollusca > Bivalvia > Mytilida > Mytilidae > Mytilus > Mytilus coruscus. The sequence goes on from CM029595.1 coordinate 64,532,557, forward strand.
CTGGAATACTCTCAGTGACTCCTGAATGGCGTGGAGCTTGTTCTTGATAATTCTGTTCAATCCAGGAATGCATTCGAATTTCTCTTTTCCGCTTAGTAGTACAGTCCACGATGACCTTGTAAACATTGTCGTCCACGGGCTTTACCATTACGAAAAACAATATAGAACATGTACGTTGACCTACATTCCGTGATAACCTCCGCGTTGCATCGGCTGTTTCGGTATATCTAATAAAAAGCAAAGCACCTTAATTAATCATGTACTACTAACTTCATTCGTGACATTCATATTTACTCCTCTTTTATAGAAAATTTTATATATTAGTCGACTCTTTACATGTATTAATAAGTCATTAAAACATTACCGTCTCTTGAATGATGATAGAGGCCAAAAACATTCTTCTACAACTACTATCAACACTACTCATCGTTCTACCAACACCAACGACGACACTACTCTTCCTTCTAACACCACCATCGACACTACTCTTCCTTCTACCACCACCATCGACAATATTAACCCCACTACAACCATCACCGATACTACTCTTCTTCTAAAACCACTTTCGACACTTCTCTCCCTTCTACAACCACCATCGACACTACTCTTCCTCAACCACCACAATCGACACTACTCTTCCTACTACCCCCATCATGGACAATATTAACCCCACTACAACCACCACCGACACTTCTTTTCTTCTACAACCACTATCGACACTAATCTTCCTTCTACCACCATCATGGACACTACTCTTCCTACTACCACCACCATTGACGCTACTCTTCCTACTACCACCATCAACATTGACACTACTCTTCCTTCTACCACCACTATCGACACTACTCTCCCTTCTACAACCACCATCGACACTACTCTTCTTCAACCACCACCATCGACACTACTCTTCCTACTATCACCATCATGGACAATATTAACCCCACTACAACCACCACCGACACTTCTCTTCTTTCTACAACCACTATCGACACTATTCTTCCTTCTACCACCACTATCGACACTACTCTTCCTTCTACCATAACCATCGACACTACTCTACCTACTTCAACCACCATCGACACAACTCTTCATTCTATCATCACCATCGACGTTACTCTTCCTACTACAACCATGATTGACACTACTCTGCATAATAAAACCAAAATCGACACTACTCTTCGTTCAACCACAACCATCACCACTACTCTTCTTTCTACCACCGCCATTGACACTACTCCCCTGACTACCATCATCATCGATCAGCACTTCTCTCCTATTTCCACCATCATCGACACTACACTTCCTTCTACCACCACCATCGACAATGCTCTTCCTTCTACCACCAGGATCGATACTACTCTTCCATCTACCACGACCATCGACACTACTCTTCTTCTACGACCACTATCGACACTTCACCTCCCTCAACCGCCACCAACGATACTATTAACCCCACTACAACCACCATCGACACTACTCTTCTTCTACCACCACCATCGACACTTCACTTCCTTCTACCACCACCATCGATACTATTAACCCCACTACAACCACCATCGACACTACTTTTCCTTCTATCATCACCATCGAGACTACTCTCCCTACTACAACCACCATCGACTCTACTCTTCATACTACCACCACGTTCGACACTACTCTCCCTTTTAAAACCAATATCGTCACCACTCTTCATTCAACCACTAGCATCACCATTACTCTTCTTTCTACCACTGCCATTGACACTACTCTCCTGACTACCACCACCATCAATCAGCACTTTTCTCCTACTACCACCACCATAGACATTACTCTACCTACTTCAACCAACATCGACACAACTCTTCATTCTATCATCACTTTTAACACTACTCTCCTAGACCAACCACAACCAGCATCGACACTACTTTTCCTACTACTACCATCATCGACACTACTCTCCCTACTACCACACCATCACCATCGACACTACTCTTCCTTCTTCCACCACATTGACACTTCTCTTTTTACTACCACTACTATCGACACTACTCATCATTCTACACACTAATACAACCTTCTCACTACCAACAGCAACATCAGTATTCCACCATCTCTCGACCAGAACCATCACCACTATTTCCATCTTTCCACCATCACCGCTACTACTATCCCATCGACCATATTGCCACATTCCAACTACCACCACCATCAAACCAACAACCATCTCTTTTATTACCACTTTCTGACTTCTACCACCACCTTCGCAACTGTACCACCTTTTAATTGACACCCACCATCACCACCACAACTACCACTTTGTCACTACTACCACTTTCTCACTACTACTACTTTCTCACTACCACCACTATCACTTCTATACCACCTTCTCATTTCCACCCACCACCATCACCACTACTTCCACCTTCCCAATACTACCAGCATTATCACCTACAAAATCGGCACCATTATCACCACCAAAAACTACCACCTTGCACATCTTGAAACGTGATTCTTGATTATCCGTTCACAATGAAGTTAACAGGTTCTTCAAGATTTAGAAAGTTTTTTATTCAACGCAAAAAATATATAAAAGAAAGTCTGTATAAATATTTGTTCGTTAAGCTGAAGATACTTTTGAGTATAAAACCATTTATGTCTTTTGCTTTATTTCGATGTACATTATGTATCATTGGATATTGAAAAAGTTTTTGAAATTGTAAAGACAACATTTGAATGACTCTGTCTGTATTGGCTGGGAGTTTACCATATCAAACTGTACGGAAAACCCTTCTTTATATTAATGATAACATATAGTATAATAATCTTGCACACACACAAAGACACAAGTACACACATAAACAAATTACAATCATGCCAGCCTATTGGACATCGTTCATTAGTAATTATTTCAGTTTTGTTTAGTACCAGTATATGGAAAGAGCATCGAAAAAACCGTTTCTCATGTGGAGTAGCGATATTTTTTCTAATATGAAATTGTAAATATGCAGACACTTCATGAGAAAAAAAGATGGTTTCGGCAATGAAAATATGTTTGATATTTTAAAATGTTAATATATTAGATCCAGGATTACTTCACGCGACAAACAGGAGAGTTTTTATGTATAACTATATTTCAATAGAGTTTGAAATCGATCATTACCTACATTTCAAAGTAGTTTTAAAGGAAAATGATCAAGTGCATCTGTAAAACGAGGAACAAGGCTAGATATCTTAATGGATATATCAACTATCAACATATCTTATATATACAAACCAAATTTAAGTCCTGAAATATATAATACAATCGACTAAAAATAAATGCAAAAAAAAAAACACATATTCCTGATATTTGTTTTTGTAAAGACCAATGGAAGATAGTCAATAAGATAAATTCGTTACACAGTGTGCTAGTGACCTAATACGATATATATGGGGTCAGTAAATTCCATATGGGGATTCGAGCTTCGCTTTCACTCCATATGGAATTTACTGACCCCATATATATCGTATTAGGTCACTAGCACACTATGTAACTAAAAGTATTATCTCTCTGAATATTTCTTTCTCTTAAGAAATATTAATTCTTTGTTTGTGCGGTTATTTACAGCATGGCCTGTGATACAATCGAATAGTTCTGAAGAATAGTGAGAGCAGCCACATTAAAAGCACCACCAAAGCACCACCATTTAAAATAAGATTACTTAGTAAAACGATAGGATCGTGTATTATGGACTTTTAAGTTGGTAAATACTGTGCAATATTGATAGGGAAATCCAAAATTGATCGATTTTCAGTCAAACTCAGTAAAGATCCGTTAAAAATTCCATATAAATGATAAATTTAATAACACTCAACCTTACCTTGATGGTGTTTTTCCATTTAAATAATCAATAATTCTCTTATTATATATACTGCTTAAATTTACCCAAGGGAATTTCCTTTGTAAAAATCTAATATAAACAGCAATATATCTAATTGTCCTTTTTTCTAGATATGAATATTTCATTTTCACACGTGAAAATCTAAATAAAAATTTACGTCAAAAGACACGAGTTTTCGTTCTCTATTGTTAAATTTCTTTTTTTTTTTGACCGTGGTGTTCCTTTGGCCCTTCCTACAGTATAATATATTCATAATTACTCTAAATATCAGCACACCAATATTAAATCTGCAAATTTGCGGAAGCAAATTTTTGTTCTTCCCTCGTCGGGATTCGAACTCATGCTATTGGGATATCGAGACAACACCGCCTGCACTGTGTCCAGCTCTCTAGACCACTCGGCCACCTAGACTGAACTAAAAAATTCAGCTTTCGGTGGCCTAGTGTTACCTTTCCTCGTTAGTAGAACTAGAGTTGTAACACAGTACATGATATATTAGGCATGAAGATGGAATTGATTGCAGATTAGCTAAATTGTCTGTCGTAAAGGATCGTAGGATGCAGTCACAGAAATAATTATTTGATAAGTACGTCTAAACAAGTGACAACTCTACGACAGATCCATTCATTGGATCACCAGTGAAGGTGATACACGACTGAAAACACATTTTATATTCATAATTACTCTAAATATCAGCACATATATCCTAACTCGTTCGTTATGTCCTTGTCTGTAGTGACGTTTTAGAGTTTCAATGAGCAAAATCTATGTATCACTGGTAAATTTTTAAAGTGATTTGAAACGAGTTTCCGATCATTAAAATGTTAAAGAAATTATTGAACCAATGCATGCATATTTACTAAACTAAGTCCTCTGTGCAAGTTGTTTCTTAACATTTTTACGAATCCATTTATCATCGACAAAAATATTCATTCTTTGGTTGTAAATCAAAAACTTTGGCTGCTAATTAACCTTCGTGTTTTGTTGCCGAAGTTTACCGATCGTAACCTATGATAAACAATAAACACAGAATCATGGAGCACGTGAAAAATAAGTCTAATCATAAAGCGATAAATAATTGTTTTAATCACATTTTCCATGTGTTCACATTTGTGAATGAAACTTTGTCATGAAAATTGTTAAATGGTTTGGTGTATTAACTGTTCTCTTTTAGAATCGATTAATACTATCTTATTCCAACGTTTGTTTAACTTTTCTTTCATCACGGTTTTCCCTCACACTTGTGTTGTGCGGTTGCCGAGAGTTTCATGGTTAAGGTTACTTCATATGGAATAAAAGTAAAATCACAAAAATACTGAACTCCGAGGAAAATTCAAAAAGGAAAGTCCCTAATCACATGGCAAAATCAAAAGCTCAAACACATCAAACGAATGGATAACAACTGTCATATTCCTGACTTGGTACAGGCATTTTCTTATGTAGAAAATGGTGGATTGAACCTGGTTTTATAGCTAGCTAAACCTCTCATTTGTATGACAGTCGCATCAAATTCCATTACATTGATAACGATGCGTGAACAAAACAAACAGACACAATAGGTAAAAATGTCAAAAATAGGGGTACAACAGTCAACATTGTGTTATCATCTTAATCACTATAAAAACAAACAAATGTAACGAAGAAGCACAAAAAGGCATACATCAAATTTAACATCCTCATTTTACTTTTTTATTTTACGATTTTATTTATCTATGTAAAATCCACCCATAAAGGATGGAAGGTTTTAAGTACTGGCGTAAAATTGCGCGTTTGAACTTCGCACAGGTAGACATAAAATAATTTTGTCGTTCAAAGTATGACGGGATACATAAGTATAGAGTCACGTCAAATGGATATCACAAAAACAGACTTAACAGTAAAAGTAATATTAATAAATAAAATAATTATGTCGTTCAAAGTATGACGGGATACATAACAACAGTAAAAGTAATATTAATAAATAAAATAATTTTGTCGTTCAAAGTATGACGGGATACATAAGTACAGAGTCACGTCAAATGGATAACTCAAAAAACAGATTTAACAGTAAAAGTAATATTAATAAAGACAAATAAAAGAATACTATAACACGTTATTAAGATGATAAACAACGTCAGTACGCAGAATCTATACTTCAAGACCATCGTGTATTATTTGTGAAGTTGATACGGAATATCTTGGTACCTTCCGATGAAAAGCTTCCGGTCAATTAGAGTACGAGAAGACAATAACTCAATAGCAGTGCATTTTTTAAGATTTGGATATAACAGAGGAATTTCTTTTATAATAAATTCTATGTACACGTGTTTCATAGTAAAACTTAGTCATTGAACTATAAAAAACATTTTCACCTAAGTATCATATGACTTTAAGTCAGGGATTTCGTTAACATAAATGACTTAAATCTTTTACTTTTTTTTTCATAGGTACAAAGATTTGGTTATGAAATCTGGCTGTACCTGTAGAATTCTTATAAAAAAAACCGGGAAATCACTTCCTAATATTTACGGTTAAGCTGTTTATAAAGTACGTAAACTTGAACACGATCCAAGTAAACTTATTGATTGTTGGAAAATCATTTTAACACCGTAGAAAGATACTTGAATATTGTTTTTATCGGTAATGAAATTAATTTAGTTTTGATAAATTAAACATAACTAAATATGGATTTCCTTTACATTTATGAAAAGTTATAGTCTTACATGCTGTCAAATAATGTACTTATGTAATGGAATTTACAAGATTTTGCGTTTCGCAGACTGTTTATGACGTCTTTACACTAAATCAATTGGAAGTGTACTTATTGAAACTTTAGTCTTGGAGAATAGAATTTATTTTAGTAGTTGTTATTGTCTTTTAAATAACTTCAGTAGTTTCGAGTACTCTTAGATCGGTACTTTGTGTCTTTAGTCTTGGAGAATATGATGTATTTTAGTAGTTGTTATTGTCTTTTAAATAACTTCAGTAGTTTCGAGTACTCTTAGATCGGTACTTTGTGTCTTTTGTCGTCATGTTAGTTGTAATTGTTTTGTACTTCGTGCCAATCTGGTGAGTCAAACCATTTCTTTTTACAGGTAGTTCTTATGTTTTGTCAGTACTTCATTGTCCCAGGTAAGGGGAGGGTTGAGCCTTCTCAAACATGTTTAACACAGCCACATTATGTATATACCTATCACAAGTCGGGAGCCTATGAAGCAGTGGTTGTCTGTTATATCTAATTTTTGGCTATTGTTTTGTCATAAATCAGACAGTTGTTTTCTTGTTTGAATCATTTTACTTTTTGTCATGTCGGGTTCTTTCATAGCAGACTTAATACGGCATTGGTTTTGCTGATGGCCGCTTATTGACCTATAATCGCTTAATTTCGTGTCATACTGAGCTCTGTTGGATAGTTGTTTGATCGGTAATCATACCCAATCTGCTCATTTTATATAATGTACGAAATGTCAGTATCAGCAATCATAATTTGGCTATTCCATCTAACCTGTCAAGAATAAATGCCGATGTTTCTTGGTTGTTTTATATGCTTAATGCAATATTATCGTAATTGTTTTCATATGAGTAAAGTGTAGCTGCTGCATTGATAAGTTTTTTTTATAATAAAAGGATATCGGTATTCTATTAGAAAAATATCGCACTCATATAAGAAAATATAGCATTATCAATCTATTACACGTGAATATGGCATAAAATGCAATCGAACACGTTGAAAGTGCATTGCACTTTCTTTGCTCCATGATTGTCTTAGTATTTGTACTCTTCAAAATTATAGATCGTACAAAAAAGTTTCATTTAATCAAATTTTAAATACAAAATGCTTGTAACTATATGTTCACAGTGCATGAGGAGTAATACGAACGTTTCTGTCCTGACAAATACGTCCCTGTTTTACAAAGGAAAAATAATTATTTACCGAAAATCTTCTTTTTTGCCTTACAAATGTGATAATCGTCTACGATTTTCCCACAATGCATCTCGTTTATAGAAAATATCGCTACTCTACATAAGAAAAGTTTTTTTTTTCGATTCGCACTTTCAAGAGACTGCGTACACAATTGCTTTTTGTTTCGATAATACTGATTTTAGATAGCTATAACTAGATTTATTCATACCAATAGTCTATTTTGCAATAAATTAACTAACTTATATAAGCAGGGATACAAATTGTTCTTGATTTCATACTGTGATAAGTTTTCTAAATAAAATGCTAAGTTTTAACTTATATTTTATTTTTTCATGCAGTGTTCATACTACTTAATGTATGCGTGATCTAAATCATGACCTGGAAACTATTTCTAGAAACTTTAATTTGACATTTATTATTTCATACGTATGTGTATATATTGTTTTGTAGTCGATTTGTAAATCTCATTAAGCTTGAAATTTGTGCCTGCTTTTTGAATATCGACATTTAATAAAATTTTGAATTGAATTGATAAGAGATATGAAATTTTATATTTTCTCAATGTAAAAGTATAGTTTTGTAACCAATTATTTTAGGTCACATTATTGATTTAAAGAAATTGCTTTGTTTGCTTTATACATTGGTCTTTAAACATAAAACATTCAATGGATAGATAACGCATTTCGTAATAATTTGGTAGTCAAAAAGACTTGAATTTTACCGACAAGATATAAAAAGATATGTACACATTTTGGGGATCAATATTTCAGTTATAATTTCATTAATTCTACTGAAATTTCTGCCCAAATCTTAAATCAGAAACCCCATGCTTAACTTAATATGTTTTCGCTTTTATTTTCCTCGCGAGAAAAACAATATTTTGACCATATCAAAAATATATCAAAATTTTTTTTTCGTAAATATAAATTAAGGTAAAATATATTGCAAAGGTGTTTATTCCTTACATGGTTTTACGTGAATTGTTTATGATTTCTTCAATTTCAAAGAAAAAAACGAGTCCGAAAGTCAACTTATGCATTGGTTCTATACTGCTTATTCCACACTTTATTTTTTATTTATTTCACATCATGGCCATTTTCACAATGTAATATTTAAATCTCTACTAAATTACATGTACACAGTATCATAGCTTCACGTGTTATCTTTGAGATTCTTTATGATATATTCCTGAACACGCTGTGAAAATGTAAATGCTTAAAGACTGCTAAAATTGCAGTTTTGATGAATTTCGATACATTTTTAGTATTTGTTTACTTTAAAATATGTACGAAGAAAACAAAACTAAAATTCTATTAAAAGTAAAGCAATATTTTATCTTTCAGAAATAAATGAATTTATGTTTGTTAAGGTTGTCTTTCGATGAAAGTTTTACAATACCGTGTAACATTTGCTATACTGTATCAAAACCGTCGTCAACGGTAATGTCAAACCATGAAAAACATTTTCATTTTAATGGATAGTTGAAAAATTGCTACAGATAATAAGTATATTATATAGTGTCTTTGATTTTCAAATGTAGTAGGTATTAACGTCTTTCCGATTTTTCTTCTAATAAAAATTATTCTTTTATAAAAATTTATGTTGCAAACAAAACATCAGTTTACATTTTTTCAAACAAACAATGCTTTAGGATATGCACATGATGTCCCCTTAATCAACACTATTTGTTTTTAATTTTCAAAACATTTTCTGAAACTTTTGTTTGTTTGTTTAAACGGCAAAAAAAAAAAAAAATAATCAGAAGACGGACGAAAAACAAAGAATACACAACTTGGGTTTTACTTACATCATACAGACAAAGGTTTCGAAATTTACAACAAATTATACTCTGTGTAATAAATTGAATAAAATATACATACATTCCCATGATTTTGGAAGCAGAAACAATGATGGCTCATAAACAAAAAATCTTCCTATTCCAGAATATGAATGTTAACTTCTGAATATTATTCGACAGATGGCGTTACATGTACTACCTTAGTAGTATAAACCAGGATGTTAAAAGTACTTAATACATGCTTTGTGAACATGTCTATTAGTATGAAAACATTGTAAAATATTCCCTGTATCACTTTTGCTGCTTGAAGGAGAATTATTCCAAACATTGATTTACTATGACCTTATGATAGTACACAACTGTAATGGAAAATGAAGACGTTTTACTTTTAAAAGGATTTTTTTAAACATCTATGTTATACGTTTGTTATTGCTATATAATATTAATACATTTCAATGCATTCTAAAGGTACAATACTTAAAATATTCCCGGTATCACTTTTGCTGCTTTAAGGAGAATTATTCCAAACATTGATTTACTATGAACTTATAATATTAATCGAAATGAAGACGTACTACTTTCAAAAGTTTGTTTTTTTAACATCTATATTTTACGTTTGTTATTGCTTTAAAGAATGTTTGTTAACTTTCTAATTATTTACCCGTGCGTCGAATGTAGTAAAAAAAAAGCTTCAAACAGCCATGCTTATAATACAATAAAAACTGCAGTTGCGCTTCGTCTATACGGGGGCTGGCGGTGTTCAAGGGATTGTGATGGCAGCATTTTTCCGACATTGCGAGGCCAGCTTGGGTAGTCAAGGTTATGATCTATGATACCATCAAACCGAGCTGTCCTTGTTTTGGTGTATTATTGATGTTATCTACCTGATGAGCATATCAATATAGCCAAATGGTTACAATACTTTACAGCCTGACTTTAAATACTCCATTATATGTGTTTATATATCCGTAAGACAATAATAAAATCTATGTCACACAGAAAACAAATTTGTTAACTGAACGCAATCTTAACAATATACAGTTAAACAGTTTGGCATGAGAAAAAATGATATTTTTATCAACAACTTTACCAGTCTTGAATGATGATTTATTTTACAATAAGAGGTCACTTGATAGTAAGTCAACCGAGTGAGATTTTGAATTTTGTTACACATATTACCATTTTCCATTGATTTCATTCAAAATATCACATGATACTAGAATTTCTGCTTTTCAAATTAGATACTTGCTTAAAAACTTTCACCCTAGTCGTTGAAATCTTTGACCATTTAGAGATCAACCAGAAGTACGTTTCCGGACGATCAGAGAGAAACAAGTAGAATTAGTAACCTCAATTAACGGTTTTTAAAGACTTTTTTTTTTAATTTAATTATTTGATAAACTCTAAAATGTAAATATTCCTTAATATATTTTTTTAAGAAATATTGTATATCTGTTTCAAATATTTTGAATATATAAGCTTGAAATACTACAACATTTTAGTAAATTTTTCTAGAAATTGATCATTTTTTTTTTTAATGTTTTTTCTTCTATCACCACCATCAACAATATCTCATACTACAACCACCATCGACACCACTCTTCCTTCTACCACCACCATCGACATAACTCTCCCTACTACCACCATCAACATCGGCACTATCTTCCCTTCTTCAAGGTACACCAATACTACTTTTCCTTCCAGCACCACCATCGACACTACTCTCCCCACTACCATCACCATCACCAATACTCTTTCTTCTACCACCAGCATCGACATCACCCTATCTTCTACCACCAGCATCGACACTACTCTATCTCTTACTACCACCACCATCACAAATACTCTTTCTTCTACCACCAGCATCGACACTTCTCTTTCTTCTACCACCACCATCGACACTTTTCTTTCTTCTATCACCACCATCGACAATACTATCCGTACTTTCATCAACATCGACACTACTCTCCCTACTACCACCACCATCGACACTTATTTTCCTTCTTCTACCAGCATCGATACTACTCTCCCTACTACCTCCAGCATCGACAGTTATCTTCCTTCTTCTACCAACACCGACACTTCTCTCCCTACTACCGCCATTACCATCGACAATACACTCATTACTATAACATTCATTGACACTACTCATCCTTCTACCACCACCATAGATAATACTCTTCCTTCTACCACCAACCTCGGCCATAGTCTCCCTACTATCATCACCATCGACACTACTCTACCTACTACAGCCACTATCGACACTACTCTTCCTACTACACCCACCATCGACACTACTCTCCTGACTACAACACCCATCGACAATACTCTCCCTACTTCAACTATCATCGACACTACTCTTCCTTTTACCATCACTATCGACATACTACAACCAACAACCACCATCGACACTACTCTCCCTACTACCACTACCATCGACACTGCTCTCCCTACGACCACCACCATCGATCGACACTACTCTCCTACTGCCACCACCATTGACAACTCTACTTCTACCATCTCTATCACCCCTGATCTACCTTTGATTGCAACCCACCATCTCACTACCACCACTATCACTACTGTACCACCTTCTTATTTCCACCCTCCACCATCACAACTACTACCATCATTATCATCTACACTACCGCCACCATTATCACCACAAAAACTACCACCTTGCACACCTGGAAACGTGATTTTTGATTATCTGTTCACAATGAAGTAAACAGGTTCTTAAAGATTCAGAAAGTTTTTTTTTTATTCAATGCAAAAATATATAAAAGAAAGTCTGTATAAATATTTGTACGGAGAGAGTCTTGAAGGTTTTATAGGCAATATTCACGGTTAGAAGTATTCCAACAATGGTTACATTCGTCAAATAAAGTTTATTTGTGTATCCCTGCTCGCGATGTCAGATAGAGAGTGAACCTGGAAACAATAAATTCTAGTATAATTAGTATAATATACTAATTTGAACAAAAGATACTTCTTGTCCTGTGAATTGTTCGTTAAGCTGAAGATACTTTTGAGTATTTAACCGTTATGTCTTTTGTTTTATTTCGATGTACATTATGTATTATTAGATATGAAAAAAAGTTTTTTAAATTGTGAAGACAGTATTTGAATGATTCTGCCTGTATTCATGGTATTGGCTGGGAGATTTCTATATTATGCTGTACAAAAAACCCTTCTAAATATTAATAATACCATATAATGTTATAATCTTGCACACACATACAAAGACACAAGGACACACATAAACAAATGAAAAATATTGGACATCTTTCATAAGTTATTATTACACAGTTTTGTTTTATACACAATTGCCTTTTGTTTGGACAATACTGATTTCAGATAGCTCTTACTAAATTTATGCACAACAATAGTCTATTTTTCAATAACTTACTTTGTTTAACTTTCTTTGTATAAGCAGGGATACAATTTGTACTTGATTTAAGTTACTGTGATAAGTTTTCTAACTAAAAAGTTTTCACTTATATTTTATTTTTTCATGCAGTATGCATACTAATTTTAATTAGAAATTTTGTAATTGATTTTTATATAAATGTTTCTTTTATTCTTTGTCCGAACTCAGCATCTGTAACCTTAATTAATTTTATTGGGACGATACGCTAAGTTTATCACAAGCGCTGATTGATGAGGGTCATTGGTAGCTTGTTAATTTTTTGTTTGAACATCCAATGAACTAGGACGCATGTGCTTGTATTTTTATTGTTTGTCAGCTTCACTTCTATCAGTTGCTTTTAAATTTAGCAACATCAGTTGTGTGATATAAAACTTTTTTGGTTTTTAATAACTATTCTTACATGTACAATGCCAATATAACGTAGAAAAGGATACACTAATTACGATACTTAATGAAACATATCAACATGAGGTATGAAGACATCAATTTCGATAATTTTGAACATGTCCCTTAAGAATTAAAAACAGCTTAGCAGAACCTTTACCAATCTTGGGTCTAGTATTAGTGGCTGGTTTGATTAGAACTTTTCTTCATGTGGACCACCAAGAAAAATGAAAAAGTCCATGAAATAACATTTTGTCTACTTTGCAATAGAAATTAGTATAAGAAAGAAAGAGGCGAAATATACCAAAGGGACATTCAAACTTCTAAGTCGAAAATAAACTGACAACGCCATGGCTAAAAAAGAAAAAGAAAACAGTACACGAAACACAACATAGAAAACTCAAGACTGAGCAACACAAACGCCGCCAAAAACTGGGGGTGATCTCAGGTGCTCCGGAAGGGTAAGCAGATCCTGCTGCACATGTGGCACCCGTCGTGTTGCTCATGTTAATACAAACCCGGTGATAAGTCTTGGTAGGTCATATTCGGGAAAAAGGGGACGGGATTGTAGTTACGACAATTGGAACATATCTCTTGTCATCTGTAAAACATATATTCCATAAAGGTCAACCAACTCGTGATGGCGTCCGTAAAATTTACGAAGGGATGATTTCAACTTCACCGCTTTGAACTCTTGGTTTAATAGCCTCCTTGTGAGCAACAACCCTCTATCAAAGGAAATCATAATAGGAAATACAAGCCCTGGAATATCGTATCAACTGGGAGATATATACTCCGTATATATATGCAGGCGCTGCTGGAGTGTTGCTACATAGAAATGGAAAGTTCATAATTGGGAAGCTGAAAGCATCTCTTTTGTCGTAAGCTTTTGTTTTCAAATGACCCTCATTGTCAATTTTTAGATGTAAGTCAAGATATGAGGCAGACTTAACTGTATCTGTTGTATCCGTTATCTCAAGTTCGATGGGATAGGTGCGTTCAACATAGTCACCAAATTTTGTGAATTATTTAGTGGGAGAACATCATCTATAAAGCGGAAAGTGAAGTTAAAGGATACTGCTAACTTCTTTTGTTTCTTCTTAAGAAGTTCCTGTATTAAGTCAGCCTCATATGAATAAAGAAACAAGTCGGCAAAAAAGAGTTGGTTCCCATGGGAATGCCGATAGTTGGTTGAAAAACACATCCAAACGTAACAAATATGTTATCAAGAAATCAGAATGTCAATTTCAGAGAATTTTTTGTTTGAATCAATTGTGCTTTTTGCTAAATGTATTGCAAAAGTGTATCTTGCATGGTACTTTTGTTGCCTTTGAAAAATGGTCCAAAATTTTAATTTCAAGTTCCATTGAAAGCAATTGTTCTATGTATTTATATATAAAACCCCAAAAGAGCATAAAAAATCCAAAAGTCTTAAGGAAAACTATAATTGTTATATTAATTTACACCAAAACCGCAAAACCCTTTAAACTTTACCATCACAGACAATTATAGTTCGTGTGTTAATTTTAATATTATACTGCAAAAACATATAAGCAGCTATAAAGCTTCAATAATTCATGGAACATTTATTGGTGTAGATGTGGAGTCACAGAGCCAAGCTTTCCTTTGGTGTAATTTGATGCAGACAGCAAACAACCTAATAAATATCCCCCTAAATATGAAGCATATTACTGCAATTAGTAGAAAATTCACCAACATTTACAATATGTTCCAACATCAAACAAAGTTTTAATGACTTTTGTTTTACACTGGCTGTCTGAAATTCTCATAATTTAATGAACAGAAGTAAAACAGTTTTGCAAAATTTATGTGCCAAAACTCGGGAATGTCATCTTTCATATTTAAACGAAATGCTATTCACTTGAAGATATCTTGAAAAGAAGATATTGAAACCTCTATTTACTATGCACTGTCTCATATTAGGTGTCAAATAAAACAGCATACAAGTGTTGCATAATTTCATTCCAAATTATCCCTGGGCCATCTGGGATAAACTTTGGACTCTTAACAAAGTGAGGGAAGGTTGAATAAGTTGGTTACAGGAATACTTGAAGTGGTGGTACAGTTTGACATAAAAAACCACTGCTTCACCAACTGAGTTGAAGAGATAGTTTTTGGAGAGGTTGACACTGTGCAAGCTGTCCTGAGTTCAATCCGTATGGCACGACAGTAATTTAGGAAAACGGGAAATTATGCTTCAATGTTATACTTAAATATGTCACAAGTTATCATTTTCACTCTTTAAAGAAGTATGAAAATTAAAAAAATCAAAAAGAAGATATTTGATTAAAATGTCCGAAAAGTATTATAACCCATTCCGATCTGTTTCAATAAAAAAAAAGCTTATGTTAGTGTTTCCTGTGTACTATGTGTGAAGGATCCGTTGCAGCATTTGTTCTTATAACAAAAAAAAAAAAATACCCCAAAAAGCCTTAAAGCCTGATAACCTAAAATAATGTTTAAGGTATAATATTTGAATTATTTGCATCATCTAACTGTTATTGTTATTGTTTTCTCATTTTTTCAATAAAACTTACACATTAATTGGAAATACAGAATTTAGTTTATTTCATTAAACGGTACATGTAACAATGAATACCATTTGATTAAATAAGTCACAATTTCATTTTTGAAACTGTAAAACTGTTAATTTATGACACCTTCAACAGGTTGGGGCCAAACCTGGTGATAATGCCTGTATAGAATGATTACCCTTCTATAAAGGGATAAAATTATCCCTCTATAGAGGGATATATTTGTTAAGACTGGATCTAATGCAGATTTAATGGCAAATGCGCATTTTCTACTTATTAAGGCAGTAACCAGCAACATTATATGCACCAATTGATGTACCTAATTTAGTATGCACATGTCTAGTTTCTTGCTAAAGTGACTGAAAATACAATCTTTTGTTCATCATAATTGAAAGCTGTGATGATCAGATAAATTTCACTTAGTTATGCCTCAATGAACAGATTTCTATTGTTAGATTTAACATAAAATTTAAAGGTCAACTGTCCCTATTGTTGGTGATCAGTATAAGTTCAAAATGCGCATTTGCCATGTATTATCGCCATATAGGGGTTTGGTCCCAACCTGTTCAAGGGTCATATCTAATGTAACGTTCGTCGTATTAATTACCCGGACCATACGCGTATGGTCGGACCATATGAGTATGTATGCATATGGTCATGACCATACGTGTATGGTCCAAATACTCATATGGTCCGGAACATACACCCGATCGCGCGAAAAACAACAACTTACAAATTTATGCTGATAATTATCTACATCGCAGTGTATACTTACATTTGACATCGTGACATATTGATGGCTTACTATTTCGTCGACATAAGTTTTTCAAATACATTGTATCTACTACAAGAATAGCATTTTTTGTCCGAAAGAAGTCTATTTAGACCACATAGAGATATTTTGTCAAGTCACGAGACCTTAAATTCTTACATTGTAGATTATGTTAGAACTTCCTGTAATAAATGCCACCGAAGAGATCATTATAATTAAATACATCGCATGAAGTACATAATTCGAATTTATGCGTTTCAAATATGCTTTCTATCAGACAGTGAAGTAGCAATAATTAAAAAGCTACAACAACAGTTGTATTTCGAAAAGGAATAACTATTTCAAGGTTTAAGGTCGATAGCAACGCTTGTCCATACAAATTGCTGTTACAGCTGTTGAATATTAGATGTAACCAAAACGCAAGGACAATGATTGCTTTTCGTTGAGAAATCTGGGAAACCGCTTACTCGAAAGTGTTTCATTAACAAGCTAAAAAACAATAATTATATGTAATAAGGATATAGTGAAAACGATTATAGCTGACATTCCTTTCAATCAGGTGCGGCTACCACTGCCAGTTCCCAAGGAATTGAGAACAGTATGATACAAACACTTGGAAGATGGAGATCGGATTGTTTTAAATGTTATACTGTAACATTTGCTTGTTAATCTCTTCCGAAATTCTATAATTCTATAATTCTATAATGTGCGCTATGTTATATGAATCATATTTTACTTTGTATTATGTCCCTCGTCCTATCCTCCTGTCTTTATTCTTTTCTTTTCTAGTTGATCTCAATATTGTAGATAAGGATTTTACATAGACTGTAACGTTTTTATTTATCAACTATCGAGTTCATATAAGACTTCACCAGGCACGCCATCTTCAATTTTTAGTACTCCATATCGTAACTTGGGCAGGCAACATTACGTTACATATTTCGTTTTGGGCTTGATAATGTATTTTGGCCAAACATCGGACTCGGACTTCTCTTTAACTGACTTTTAATGTGCGTATTGTTATGCGTTTACTTTTCTACATTGGCTAGAGGTATAGGGGAGGTTGAGATCTCATAAACATGTTTAACCCCGCCGCATTTTGCGCCTGTCCCAAGTCAGGAGCCTCTGGCCTTTGTTAGTCTTGTATTATTTTTACTTTTAGTTTCTTGTGTATAATTTGGAGTTTAGTATGACGTCCATTATCACTGAACTAGTATATATATTTGTTTAGGGGCCAGCTTAAGGACGCCTCCGGGTGCGGGAATTTCTCGCTGCATTGAAGACCTATTGGTGACCTTCTGTTGTTGTCTGTTCTGTGGTCGGGTTGTTGTCTCTTTGACACATTCCCCATTTCCATTCTCAATTTTATACTACTTAATGTATGCGTGATCTAAATCATGACGGTTCAAACTATTTCTAGAAACTTTAATTTGACATTTATTATTTCATATATATGTGCATATATTGTGTTGTAGTCTGCTTAACTCACATTAAACATTTTTTCGCCTTTATTTTCCTCGCAAGAAACAAAATATGTTGACCATATCAAAACTAATATAAAAATTGTGTATTTCTTTTTTTTTCGTAAAATATAAATTAAGTTAAATTAATATGCTTTGCAAAGGTGTTTACTCCTTACATGGTTTTACGTGAATTGTTTATGATTTCTTCAATTTAAACTGAAAAACGAGTCTGGAAGTTAAGTTATTCATTGGTTCTATACTGGCTAATCCACACTCTACTTTTTATTTATTTCACATCCTGGCCATTTTCAAAATTAGTATTTAAATCTCATAAATTACATGTACACAGTATCATAGCTTGACATGTTATCTTTGGGGTTCTATATGATATATTTCTGAACATGCAATCAAAATGTAAATGCGTAACGACTGCTAAAACTTGTAGTTTTAATAGATTTCGATACATTTTTTAGTATTTACTTCAAATATGTAGGAAGAAGACAAAACTAAAATTCTATCAAAAATAGAGCAATGCTTTATCTTTTCAGAAATAAATGAATTTACGTTTGTCAAGGTTGTCTTTCGATGAATGTTTTACAAAAGAATTGCAACATTTGCTATATTGTATCAAAACCGCAATGTAAAGCCATGGAAAACATTTCATTTTAATGATAATTGAAAACTAGTTATAAATAATAAGTTTATTAGATAGTGTTTTTGATTTTCAAATACAGTAGGTTTAACGTCTTTCAGATATTTCTGTTATTAAAATTATTTTTGTTATAAAATTTATGTTGCAAACAAAACATCAGTTTGTTTTGTTTGTGTTTTTTTTTTTTGTTGTTGTCTCAAAGGAACTATGCTTTAGGATATTCATATGATGTCTTCTTAATAAAAGTAGGTTTTTAATTTCAAATCATTTTCTGAAAATATTTGTTTTTTTTTGTTTTAACAACAAACAATAATAATATAATAATATCATCAGAAGGCGGACGGAAAACAAAGAAAACACAACCTTGGTTTTACTTACATCATACAGACAACGGTTTCGAAATTTACAACAAATTATACTCTATATACAATAATAAATTGAATAAAATATACATACATTCGCGTGATTTTGGAAGCAGATACACTGATGGCTGATTAACAAAAATTCTTTCTTATTCCAGAATATTAATGTTAACTAGCGGATATTATTCGACAGATGGCATTACTACCTTACATGCTTTGTGAACATGTCTGTTGGTATGAAAAATATTATGGACTTGTATTATGATATAAAAAAAAACGGATTAAATTGATTATCCAAATCTTCTGATACAGGTTTTAGATTTTTTAATCTTTGTCAAGACAAGTGGTATAACATAAACTGATGGTGGGCATCAACCAAGAAGATAATCAGTCAACCTATTTTCTGAAGCGCCAATGCTAGCCGACATTATGCTTGTCAAATATATGAACACAAACAAATGTATTAAGATTGCTTCTGAACTATAGGCTCGTTTTATAAGAAAGACATGTTGATTATGGTGGTATACATTGTAGGGTGAATTTATATAACGTATGTGGTATCAAGTGCTTTCTTAATCGTGATAGGAAATACAAGCAGCTATCGAAACAAATGCTATAGAAATATAAACTGTAATCACCTACAGGGTTGTAACATGAAATTCTCAACTTATCCTCACTGTCAATATATAGATAAAAATCAAGACACGAAGCAGTCCTCACTATATGTGTGTTCACCTTTATTCAAGGTTCAATTAAAGGATATATGCGATCTAGTCAACAAACATTGGATTATTCACTGAGAAGACATCCTCTATGTTTAAAATAGGCAATAAAAGTTTACCGATGTTCAAAACACGTAATTACATTTGAAATATACGAACACAGAGGGAGAGCAAAAGGTAATCTCAGGAACTACAAACTGAGCAGAACTGGGTACGTCGACAAGGTAAAATTCTTCCTTCCTTTGCATTTATCACCCGCCATGCGATTCTAGAATAAGTAAAACTTGTCACTATGGAAATGAATAGTTGATGAAAAATACTAGCCTATTTTCTTTTCAGTCTCTTGAGAAGCCCCTGTATGGAGTTTGCTTCAAAGAATGCTGATTATGTGTTACTAATTTGGAGTTTTCGTGGGGCATTTGGCACACTCGGTAATAAAATGTCAATTGTAAGGACACTTATGTAATTTGAGTATCCAGTAGATACATAGGTCACTGTACGGTCTGCAATTATGTAAAAAAAACATGTGAAAATACCATATAGAAAATACTACCAAATGTTCCGACATGACAACATGAGGAACAATGGGAAAGAATAACCTAACAATATTGCTGAATAAAAGTTTAGTATGCCGCGTTTATTATTCTACCGTCACGTAGGTAATCATAGAGAACGGCAAACTAATATTTTATTTTTATAAGTTTGGATTACCAACGGCAACATTTATGCTGAAAACATTGACCACCTAAAACAAATATGGCAGACAGAAAACAACGACAATCAATGAGTTACATCCTCCTGACTTGAGATACATACATGATATGGCGGACTTAAATATGGTTTTGAGCGCTAAACCCTCATACTATTCAAGGGCAACAAAACATGGGAGAGAAATGTAAAAAAAAATTGGAAATGGTTTGAATCATCATATTGTCACAAAGCAAAACAAAAAACTTCACAGTGGGACAAAAACACAAAGTACCGAAATAAGTACACTCGCAGTTACTGAAAGCTAATTAAAAGCCAATTTTAAATAATAAATACACCATGGTTTCTCCAGACTATAATATATATCAGTACACAATTGCAACCAATGGATTTCGTGAAAAGACGATGTAAACAGGTGTAGAAAAGCATGAATTTGTGCAACGCTAAAATATCAGGATCGACAAGATGTAGTGCTTTAAAAACGAGACCGAAGACACAAAAGGGAGTATAAAACTCATATGTAGAGAGTGTTCATAACTATATAACATCAATGTAAGAAGCGATAAAAAAAGATATTCCGGGATCTTACTACAGATTCAAATTGATGACCTTTAAAATTAATCTTATTCAAAGGATCAATAAAGTTAATGATAAAGGACATTAAAGGGCCCAGCTCTCTAACAAGCAAACAACCACAAAACTATTTATTGCGACCCTATCACTCAAACCGTGTAAGCAGCAACCCTCTATTAAGGACAAAAACCTAAAATCATTTATGTCTTAGAGACAACGACCACGATTACACTAACCTATACATTTCAGTTCTTCATATAC
This sequence comes from Mytilus coruscus, assembly GCA_017311375.1. Classification (NCBI taxonomy): domain Eukaryota; kingdom Metazoa; phylum Mollusca; class Bivalvia; order Mytilida; family Mytilidae; genus Mytilus; species Mytilus coruscus. The sequence continues at coordinate 64,554,001 of CM029595.1, forward strand.
ATACTTGCCTATGCATCAGTTGAGGATTACCTTTCTTACTTTAAATAAATGAAATCTTCCGTTTTGATATTCAGCTCCTTCATTATTTCATTTGATTGATTGTATTTTCATGTGTTTGATTTTCACTGTATTGCAAAAACAGTACAGATTTGCATATTAAAAAGACTTCTTAGGTAATCAAAAAAATTGTTTTAAGTAATTAGAACTGTATATGGATATTAGTATTTTCTTCTTAGTTTGTGCGGAAATATCAGAATACTTGAATTAAAGTATACAACAGAAACAGTTAAGTCTGCCTCATATATTGACTTACTCTGCGGCTATTTGGAAACTGACAATGAGGGTCGGTTGAAAACAAAAGCTTACGACAAAAGTTTTGATTTCAGCTCAATAGTGAACTTTCCATTTCTATGAAGCAACATTTCAGTAGCACCTACATATGGAGTATATATCTCCCCGTTGATACGATATTCCAGAGCTTGCATTTCCTATCAAGATTTCCTTAATAGAGATATGCTGCTTACAAGGAACGACGGATATATTCCAATCGGTATAGCCACAATCCCCAATATGGCCTATCGAATCAGACTTACAACCGGGTTTGTACTTACATGAGCAACACGACGGGTGCCACATGTGGAGCAGGATCTGCTTACCCTTCCGGAGCACCTGAAATAACCGCCGATTATTGGTGGGGTTAGTTTCGCTCAGTCTTTAGTTTTATGTGTTGAGTTTTGTATACTGCTGTTTGTCTTTTGGTCTTTTCGGTTTTTTTTTGCCATGGCGTTGTCAGTTTGTTTTGACTTGTTAGTTTGAATTTTCATTTGGTATCTTTCGTCTCTCTTTTATCTAAATAGTACCTTATCAGAATGTTATTGGTGTTCATTTTTCATGGATTGTCTGTATACACTATTTATTGAACTGTATTGTAAAAAAAAATAGATATAAGAAGATGTGGTATGAGTGCCAATGAGACAACTCTCCATCCAAGTCACAATTTGTAAAAGTAAGCTTTTATAGGTCAAAGTACGGACTTCAACACGGAGCCTTGGCTCACACCGAACAGCAAGCTATAAAGGGCCCCAAAAATGACTAGTGTAAAACCATTCAAACAGGAAAACCAACGGCCTAATCTATATTAAAAAAAAACGAGAAACGAGAAACACTTATAAACCACATCAACAAACACACTTAGGACAAGTGCAAACAAATGCAGCGGGTTTAAACGTTTTAATAGTCACCAACCTTCATCCTACCTGAAACAATAGTGTAACATCACAACATAGAAAGACACACAATAAAATATCTATTGAAAATGGCTTACCTCATTCAAAAGACATATTAACAAAACATACACTGAACGAATAAATTTGATCTATGACAAAATGTAAATACAAAATTAATAAAACAAGGGAGTTAGATGTTTAACAATATCAGAAAGACAACCATAAATAGCAATATATGATTAAAAGAGACACTTTTCAAATGCCACATTGAATACTTATTTAGGCAAAATTGAACTGTAATATTATTACGAACTCAAACTTATCTATTATTTAGAGTTGAAGCGAAATAATGCGATAACCCAACAAATGATATGTTTTAATAATTTGAAGCAGCATTAGGTCGGGTTTGTTATAATTTGATTTTAAGTGGTGCGTGTTACTTCACTCACCCAGTTAGGTAAAATGTTTAATCCCTACTGGAAATATTAGGAAATGTCGAAGTAGGAGATACATCTACTACTTCCATTAAATAATTTGACTATGCATTTGGAAAATTGTTCAAATTGTGAAGTCATTATTTCTACTTAGTATTAAATATATGAAGTCATTATTTCAAATTTGTATTCGAAATTGTTATGATATAATTTTGACGTCTAATGAAATTATCGCATGTCGTTATTTTTACTGCGTATATATTGATATAAGAAGATGTGGTATGAGTGCCAATGAGACAACTCTCCATCAAGTCAAAATTTATAAATATTGCATACTTATAACGGAGATTTACTATACAATGTATCAAAATCAAATTCGCACTACCGCAGTAAATAATTTACTACAAAATCCATGTAATAATTTAGAAAAATAAAATAAAATAGGAAACGAAATTTTTACCTTTAAAAACTGTGAAGTTTTTGATGAAATTACATGCAAAACAGAATAATCAGATGAATCTAAAATGAATTTGTTTTATAAACGTCATTTGTTTATTTGTAGAAATATGAAGTTTTTTAAGCAATATATCATTCATAAGATTTTAGAATGTTGCATTCATAGGTCTATAGATAGTCACAACTAACATTTGCTTTTATCTAACAGAGTGAACGCATTCATCAATTTAAAGTATTATATACAGGACAAATACAATCATATGACAAGGAAAACAACATGTAGATTATGACTGAAGGCGATGTGGAATATACGTGATAATACAATCACATCCTGATGAGTTTATTATAAAATCAAAAAGAGGTCAACATAGTCTTCAAAAATGTCAAGCTCTAACAGTCAGGATTCTACTTCGTCAAAATTGGCTCCCTATTACTCCACCTAATTTTTATAATCGTAAAAATGGAAGCCATTGTAGTGATGACGCGCTGTCAATTTAGCTCTTAAAAACTGATAAATTTATCCACATAGCATCATTACGATCCTTATATGCGTATTGTATTTTAAAAGAAAAATGTATCTACTAGCTATTGAGCATTATTCAATGTACTTTTATGCATTTGGTCAACTTAAAATTATTGTCTGATCGGTTGTTAGGGGGACTTTTCGAAAGTTCAAAAATATTCTTAAAAATTTCGAATTAATTATTTCGTGAAAGGACATACTAAACATTCTCAGAGGTTGAAGACTTATTTTCCTAGATAAATAAAGGAAACAGTAGTATACCGCTGTTCAATAGTCATAATTCGATCAAACGAAAACAAATCCGGGTAACAAACTAAAACCGAGGGAAACACATCAACTATAAGAGGAAAACAACGGAACAACAGAAACACTGATATACAATAAAAGCAAACGCCAACATACACAGAAACGGACTATCTGATGACAATTGTCATATTCCTGACTTGGTACAGGACATTTTAAGAACAAATTGTGGGTTGAACCTGGTTTTATGGCTAGCCAAACCTCCAGCTTATATGGCAATGTTAAAAATACCGCTAAAATGACAAAACACTACGTGACAGGAATACAGTACATACAAACGCAAGAACACTCAGCACAGAGAAATACATAGATAAATAATATAAAAGTACAGTACAACATGTAAACCGCAGAATAACAACGGACACCTCCCATGAATTTACGATAGCACACCAGGACACCACAAAAGAAATATAAACTTCGCGTCACATGAATGGATCAACGTCACAAAAAGTGCCGTATTTTTTGTGACGTTTATATTATCACAGGTAAATTTCTAAAAATAAAATAGATTTGTTTTATTTATAAACACGTACAAGAATTTTAAATTGGGATTGAGTTTGTAATGATGTTATTTTATGTATTTTCAAACCATGACAAGAATATTAAAATGGAATTGTGTTTGTAATGGTGTTATTATTTGTATTTTCTAACCATGTCGGTTTGTCTTCTAAATACACCAAAAAAAATGAAGTTTTTTGAAGTTATGCATTTTTACTATCCACTTGAAAAAACTGTCGTCAAGTACTCATAGTAAAGATTTGTTATTCGGACACACATTCTCTGTTGTTATGACTCATTAGTAAAGTATTTCACTTGACCCATATATTTCATAAAGTACTGTAAATTTTTAATTTTATTATATCAACCTATAGCCTGAATATAAAAAAAATAATAGAATCTGAAGCGAGATGATGTATCAAATATTTTTTTATACGTTTTCAAGACAAAATAGTCAACTCAAACACACCTGAACATAAAAAGATGTACTGGACTTTCTCTTTCCGATGAAATTATTGCCCATTTTGGCGATTTTTTTCTAAAAAAAATGTCGCCGCGGGCAGAAATGCAATTTAATGCTTTAAAAAGATCAATCTATTATCTTTCTTTGGAATTTTTTTCGGCGGAATTTATGCTTATGCACAAAAAAGATCCACATGTATTTGCACCTACCACAATCGACTGTTTTGTGAAAGTTTGACTACAATTTAAAAGTTTAAAAATATCTCTAAGCTCCATACCATAAATGTAAAAAAAAAATATATTATAACGAACAATCTTTGCCGTAAAACAGACACATAAACAAATGATTAAAACCACTTGTTTTATAGATCTTAATCCTCCGCCCCCTCCGCCGTTGTGTACCTAATCAGTGAAATATCAAAAGGTGCATACATTAAAACGTCCAATGAAAATAAGTACAACAACACTGAATTCTATAATGCGGGTATGATTGATACAAAGATACATGCAAATAAAAAAGCTATCAAACAAACAACAAGCAATTCCACAATAACGAAACTCAGAGGTACTGAAAGCAAGCTCCAAGTTCTTAACCTGCTGATATAAAAGCATGTCGTCCTACACTCTAATATCTGTGGTTGTACTTTGCATAATACCACATTCAGCAACGTCTCGAACATTTTAGGGACTGTTTCAAAACATCAATTTAATACATCTATAATGTCGAAAGGTAGTCCTAGGTGTAAATTTGGCTGAAATAAGTATAAAATAATACGAATTTCTATTAAAACCAAGAGGTCTTGCTACATGTGTACTTCACTGATTCAAAGATTGCGACAGGTCAAGACGAGATGATTATCGTGACCTATATTAACAAATTAGGTGTCTTGGTTTTGAATCGACCAATAGTAATGAAAAATATGGCCTCACTTGATAAATATTCCATGGTTAGAACTTTTAAAAATTCTGAAATAAGTGTTTACTAGAATATTAATACATTTCAATGCATTCTAAAGGTAAAATACTTAAGATATTCCCAGTATAAATTTTGCTGCTTTAAGGAGACTCATTCCAAATATTGATTTACTATAACCTTATAAGATTAAACAACTGAAATCGAAAACGAAGACGTTTTAAACGTTTTTTTTTTTTAAACATCTGTTATTGCTTTAAAAATATATGTTGACTTTCTAATTATTTACCCGTGCATCGAATATAGCTGGAGTTTTGAAAAAGCTACAAAAAGCCATGCCCAAAAATACAATAAAACTCCAGTTGCGTTTCGTCTATACGGGGCCTGTCGGGGTTCAAAGCATTGTGGTGGCAGCATTTTCCGACATAGCAAGACCACCTTGGGTAGTCAAGGTTATGATCTATGATATCATCAACCCTAGCTGTCCTTGTTTTGGTGTATTATTGATGTTATCTACCTGATGAGCATATCAATATAGCCAATTGGTTAAAATTCTTGACATTTCTGACTTTAAATACTCCAATATATGTGTTTTTATATCCGTAAGACAACAATAAAATCTATAAAGAAAACAAATTTGTTAACTGAACGCAATCTTTACAATATTTACAGTTTAACAGTTTGGCACCAGAAGGTTGATGTTTTTTTAACAATCTATAGTTTGTCAGTACTATAATATGAATGAGAATTTGTTTTACAATAAGAGGTCACTTAATAGTAAGAACACCGAGTGAGACTTTAGATATTGTTATGCATATTGTCACTTTCCATTGATGTTATTCCAAAAATATCACATGATACTAGAATTTATGCTTTTCAAATTAGATAGTTGTTGAATGTATATTTTAACCGATTGTATAGGATGTAAACAATAATTGAACGTCAATAACAATTACGCGGGACGTTTACTTGCCGCTAGCATGTGCAACCTTTATGCTCATTGTTTTTTAACAGCTAACGCTCATCCGTTATATCTCCTTTATTTATTCTAAAATGTATCATGGGTCCCACAGTGTTAATTAACTCAGAAAGAATAAATAAGTCTCTTTTTTCACGTGTTGTCTGTCATAATCCTCGCTTGACTCCATTGGTAAATTGTATTTTAAAGTTGTATCTGGTTCACGAACGTAGGGACCGAGCTAACACAATTTGTAGAAAAAGGTTGTTGTAAATAGTGAGGTCATCTCATGATCAGCTGGAATATTTATGAACTTGCCCGTTTGAATGGTTTTACACTAGTAATTTTTGGGGCCTTTTATAGCTTACTGTTCGATGTGAGCCTAGGCTCCGTGTTGAAGACCGTACTTTGACCTATAATGGTTTACATTTATAAATTTTGACTTGGATGGAGAGTTGTCTCATTGGCACTCATACCACATCTTCTTATATCTATTGGAAGTTGACCAGGTGTAATCAGGAGTTTAAGACTTATAAATGTCAATATAGAGATCCTGCAAAGCATGATTGAGTTAAAAAGAATGGTCGCAATAGTTTTTATGTAAGTATAACATATGATTGGAAAATACTCATCTTTAAAGGAGGAGAGAAGTTTGAATTTTGCTTGATTCAAGGTGAAGGATTTTGCTTAATTTGAAGGCACCAAGACCTTGTTTGCAAAGGAAAGTTTAAAGAAAGGACCGTTCTAAGGTCATCTATTCAAATGCCAATCGGTCCGACAAATTTGTAGTATCCAATCTGTAAGTGTGAATTAGTTACAAATGACATTTGTAATAGGGATTTCCAAACAAAATTTTAACAAATAGTGAAGTTTCGAAGGAATAATGAATATAGATTCACAAGGATGTAATGCATACCCAAGGACTACTGTATAAATGGTAGAAGTTATTTAAAGAGACACCATGAAGAAAAGATGAAGTGTAATGTCGATGATAATGGATGTGTCTACGCCGAAAAGAAGAGTTAGAAATATCCATCAATTCACCGATCTGCATAAGGGACTAGATTGAACACATGTACCATCAATTTTGTCATTAAAACCATAAAGTGTCGTAGTTCCAAATTCTCTAATCCAGCAGACATCTTTTTTGTTTACGGAGAGATGTTGCAAAGTTTAATAAAAACAAGACAAAACATAGGCCAAACAAATACGAGGAAGAGACAACCTATAACTACAAAACATTACACACAAAAAAAACTGAAGATTGAGCAACAGGAAACCCATCGTAACCCGGTAGTTTTCAACCTCTAATATTGCCCACTGTACTTTAAAAATCATAGCATGGCACCAAATATAAGATTAAACAAACATTATCAGCTTGAGTAATGTATATGTTTTAAACAAATGCAAGGAGAGGAAAAATGAACAAATTATATAAGTTACATTTTAAGTGCTGACTTTTGTTTTTAGTAATTCAGACATTTGATGATTATCAAAAACATTCCCCGTTTGCAAATATTTTTTTAAAGAGTGTCCACAATCTATGCTAGCACTAGAACCCTGTCGCTGCTTTTGAAATGATACGGTCCCTTCCAACAAGTGGGCAGTGCTTTGGGTATTTGCATGAATAAAATGACTGTAAAAACTCACAAAGATATCAGGCATATAATTTTGTACACCAGACGCGTGTTTCGTCTACATGACCACACCAGTGGTGCTCGAATAAAAACAGTTGCAACGTCAAATCAAATATTACAGAGTTGAAGACCATTAATAACCTAAAATTCCGAAATGTTGTGCCAAATACGTCTAAGGCATTACCTGTTAGAAAAACCTTAGCGTTTCCAGTATTTACACTTTTAAAAAACAGTTAATTTACAGAAAATGAACATATAAATAATATTTCGATTTCTTGTCAGCACAAAAGTGCTGACTACTGGGCTGGCGATACTCTCACGGACAAAACATGCACCAGCAATGGCATTTACCCAGTGGTAGTAAATTTGGTACGCCTGACGCACGTTTCGTCTACATAAGATTCATTAGTGGCGCTCAGTGAGTTTTCCCTATGACTTTTTTGGAGTGCTGCAATTTATTTCATTCATTAAAAAGTGTAAAATCTGTCAACGTTGCCGTTATGGAGATCTTGTCACTGATATATAGAAATGACCACAGATTTACATTTTGCATCAAGATTTGTTACATTGTATCTAAAAATGATAATATATCAAAAAATGATAATAAAGGTTCTATGTCTTATTGAGTTAAATTGTAGCTCATGTCTAGTTTTGTCCAAAATATTACTAAAATTATCATTTTAGTTCAATTTCGAACTACATTTGCATTTATGCCACCATATAACACAGTTGACATAGTCTGCACTGTTGGAATACAGCTTATATGATCTTCTGCATCATCTTTAAAATTTTAGTTAAGAAATGATTCAGAATCAAATTATGTAGCAATTGCAAGTAACATATAATATCAACAATCATACTTCTGAGCGTTTCAGTTTTATAATAAGTATTAAAAATTAAATATTGCGATGAAAAACGTAAAAAGTTGTACTTTTTATCACATTTGCATTGCAATCGTGTCATTTTATTCAAGAACTAATCCAAAATGGAAGACTGGTGTTTAATTTACAATCGCAGGGGGAATATTCATTGAATTGTTGTCTATTTAAGTTAAAATTGATTGAGTTCGTGACTAACCTCAATCTGTTTTCGTTGTCGTCAGACAATGCTATTGCCCAAGACATATTTAGAACATACTCACGCCTTCTCGTCCAAAATAAAATAGATAATTTCACTTTTACTTTTCATACTGTATGGCATTCCTGTAACTTTAACTTTCTTTTAATATGTTAAATGTTGCAGACTTGTTATTGCAGATAATCCATAATAAGAGCAATTAACAATGTATACAAATACTTGAAGCAATTAGTACAGGGAAAAATATCCAACTGAAAGGTCTTACACTATGAAAACTTAGCAAAGTATTGTCTAAATGTACTTTAACTCATGGGATGCATGTATCAAGTAAACTTTTTTTGTTATCTAAACAAATGTAATAATAAAATCGTACCTGCTTTCGGTTGACACTAACATATTTGCTTTTTTATATTCTTAGTAATCAGTTTTTCTGTTGTACATGTCTGTAGTCGCGTTTTAGATTCCAATAAACGTACTTTATGTATAACTGATAAATTAATAAGTCAGGGATTTCGTTACCACACATTACTCAAAACCAATTTCTTTCATAGATACAAAGATTGGTTAAGAAATTTGACTGAATATATAAAGTTCTTATTTAAAACGGGATATCACATCTTAATTTTTTCGGCGATGGTATTTATAAAGCACTTCAATTTAGATACGATCCTTGTAATCTAAATGATCCTATGAATAAATTCATTCTCAAGATTATCATTTCAACTCAGTAATAAAATCTTTAAATATTGTTTTTATTGGTATTAACATTGTTTTTGAAAAATTACTAAATATATATTGCTATACATGTACAGTTATGATCCAACATTCTGTCGATACTGTTAACTTATATTTTGGCACTGCACAATGACATGCGTTTCTTAGACTGTTTATGACGTCTTTACACTAAATCTGTTGGATGTGTAATGATTGATACTTTAACTTTTGAGAACATGAATATGTATTAGTTGTAATTAGCTTTGAAGTAGCTGTCAGGAACTTCGAGTACTCTCAGATCTGTACTTTGTGTCTTTTTTGTTGTAGGGGAATATAAATTCCCTGCCACGTCCGGTCTGTATTTTGGTTAGTTGTTTTTCTGCTATGTATCGATTTGATGAGTTAAGCCCTTTTCAACAGATTTTTATAGTTTGTTCTTACGTTGTACTGTGACACCACTGCCCAAGGATAGGGGGAGAGATATGCGCCAGCAACAATGTTTAACCTCGCCACATTCCGTATAGTCCTGTCCCAAGTCATGAGCCTGTATTTCAGTGGTTGTCGTTAGTCCATGTCCGTCATATTTGTTCTTCGTAAATTGTTTTTTTTTTTATAAATTACGCCGTTTGTTTTCTCAACTGAATTGTTTCACATTTTTTATGTCGGGGGCCTTTTATAGCTGAATATATGGTATGGGATTTACTTATTTTTGAAGGCTGAACGGTTTCCCATAATTGCTAATATCTATTTCATTTGAACTATAGTGGATAGTTGTCTCATTGGCAATCATATCACATCTCCTTATTTATATATTATCAAATAAAATCTGTTCTTACGAAAAACCGACATGTAACGAAAGACAAACAAGTAAAAAACACTACAGAAAGAACTAACGATTGAACAGCACGAACCCCTAACGGGGGTTAACTCAGATGCTCAGGACAAGCAGTTCCTGCTCCACCTGGGCATCCGTCGTGTTCCTTATGCATACATCCCCGTTCAAATCGTAGCAATACCTTCTCACCATTTACTTGTATTTATAAATGCACACAATATAAACCCACATTTATGCTACATGTGCAAGTTCCAATACATTTCCTTACCTTTTTACAAAATTTTACAGTTCGTACTAAAAATAGTATGCGTGTTGATTCTCTTTAAAAAAAGTAGCTGTCTGTATACCTGTATAAAGCTTAAAATTCAAATAAATAGAAACATATATTGAAAAACAAGTGTCAGCATATGTCAATCCTACGCTAAGCTTCTTACGAAATTTAAGTGTAAAATTATTAAGATGTTGACATAGATTATACGATATTGCTGTTTGCTACCAAGTTGTAATCATGTAACTATTGCGTAGGGCACTTTAAGCGTATACAGAACCTGGAAGCCTGGAATCTAATGCAACCTTCTCCTTCTGTACTAGTTGTTTACATCAATTAACGGTAGGCTTTTTAGAAAGGCGTAGAACGCATGTAAATGTAAATGAAAGTAACGCTTTATAAATCTAAATACAGAACTGAAATACTAGGCATGTAAATTGTACGGATAGTGGTGTATCAGCAATCGCTGCAGCTATGTATCACTTTGTCTATCATCAGTATTTTAGATACATACAAGATAGGTACTTTTCTTATTTAGTTGATAGCAGAAACCTTGAATTTGTTTTACAAGATTTATTTGCTCATATGATGTTAAATAAGGTATGCAAAAATATAATAACACTTTTAGATATTTGGATGATATATTGGCTCTCAATAATGACGACTTCAGTATGTACACTAAAGAGATTTATCCTGCTGAACTGACTTTAAATAAAGCTAATACTAACAATGAAAACTGTCCTTTCTGTCCTTTCCTGGATCTTGATATCTATATCTTTAACAGGAAGCTTAATACCAAAATTTTAGAGATGATTTTTCATTTCCTATTGTTAATTATCCATTTTTAGATGATGACGTTCCCTTGTCACCATCTTATGGTGTTTATATATCTCAACTTGTTCGATTCGCTCGTGTATGTAACAATGTATTTGATTTTAACGAAAGAAATTTCTGAAAAAATTATTACACCAGGGTTTTCGATATAACAAACTAGTCTAAACATTTACTAAATTTTATCATCGGTACAAGGACATCATTCGTAAATATAAATCAACATGCAGGTTGCACATTGTAAATACAGCTGTTTCACAAACCACGCCTCTTTTGGGGAGATATAGAATATTCATAGATAATTAGTTTTGTTTACATACTGATTCCTAGTTATGATCTCTAGGTTTCATCTCATAGAGACATAACTTGGGAATGTTACCAGTAAATATGCATATGCATATTGTCTATATAGAAATCTGTGGTAATCCTACAGTCAAGGTAGGGATAGTTAAGAAATTTAGTGTTAGTTTAAACTCTTAGAAGTTCGGGGCATATAAACGTTGAAAATATGCCGCACAGCCCTATATTTTGACCTTTGAAAAAAATTGTAGTGCATATGAACTTTCCATTCTAGGATATGATTTTTTTCAAAACTTCATAGTAAAAGTGGTACAGTTTTAGCCATAAAAGGAGTTCCTATGGGAAATTGCATTGTCAATATTTACAGAAATGCAACTTGCAGGCATCTTATACGTTCAGGTATTTCACATCCAATCTTTTATGGTAATATTCTATACAAAGCACAAAAATGTCATCATTCACCTTAAAAGCTAACCAAACCTTTAAATAGACTTATTCAGAAAGGATATAGTTACGATACTGTTGTCAGGTCATTGAAGATGGCATATTTTGGAATTAATATTGATTCACTCATAGGGTCTTTGCATCGGAAATAAACACATTTATTCTAAAACCATTGTTGGCATGATACGGGTTATGTTCTCATATATTTTATAATGGTATGATACTAAACCCCTAACGAGAGGGACTGTGCTTAATTTTCATATGATGAAGACATAATCTTTCAATCAGTTTAATTGAGGTCTTGAGCTGGCATGTCAGTAACTGCTAGAAGTCCTTTGTTAATTTATGTATCATTGTCATTTTGCTTAGTTTCTTCTGTTAACTATTCTGACATCGGACTCGGACTTCTTTTAAACTGAGTTTGACTGTGCGTATTGATGTGTGTTTGTTTATTCTACATTGGCTAGAGGTTTAGGGGAGGGTTGTGATCTCACAAAACATATTACATCCAGCTGCATTTGTGCGCCTGTCCCAAGTCAAGAGTCTCTGGCCTTTGTTAGTCTTGTATGTTTTTTTTTTTAATTTTAGTTCTATTATATGTTTCGGAGTTTACAGTGACATCCATTTTCTCTGAACTAGTACACATTTTTGTTTAGGGGCCAGTTGAAGCCCGCCTCCGGGTGCGGGATTTTCTCGCTGTGTTGAAGACCAATTGGTGGCTTTGTGCAGTTTTCTGCTTTTTGGTCGGGTTGTTGTCTCTTTGACACATTCCCCATTTCCATTCTCAATTTTATTTTGTACATAACACACAATAGTTGATATGAAAGCATACATTCAGGTACAAGATACATTTCTTTCTGCATCCAATCCATATTCACTTTTATCCACACGCGTTCAGAAACAAACAGAAACACATAATTAAACACATGAAAAGCTAAATATGTAAAGAGGCATTAAACGACTTATCAAACCAGTCGTCCTTGCCTAGGGCCACTGCATTCTAAATCATATTGAACTTTAAAAGAAAAAATATCAGATGAAGTGTATAATACTAATTTTACATGACAAATGCCTAAAAAGTCAATTCCTCGAGCATCACTGAAGAGACATTTATGATCAAAAAGCGCATCTGTGCAGAAAAATTAGTACCGTTAATGTCATTCTAGCTAGTTGATAGCGGAATTCAATTCATCATTAGAAGTATAAAGCAATCAGTTGAAATTTACGATTTTCTAGTTTTATCATTTTACGTAATCGTTCGCGGCTACAACATCATAGTTATAAAACTGTAAAATTAGCATCCATTATACCAATGACACTTTCGATTTTCTTTTCCATCGTTGCAAAACTTTACTTATGTTTTCAGTTTTATAGTACACGCTGTCAGTCAAGTTTTCTTTGTTTGATTAAAAGTGGTTCCAAATAAACATTACGTCAACTCTATATTGAAAAAAGTCTAATATAACAGCCACAACCGTTAAATTTCTTCCTTGACAGTTTAAAAGAAAAACATTATCACTATTATATGAAAACGAAAGAAATAATACTGTCTATGATATAAACAATATTTTGCACAAAAAATGATACTTAAAATTTTCATTCCGAATATAAGGTTCGAATGCCGTATTAATACCATTATGATTTTCGTATCCAACTACTATATGATCACGACTATGGGCAGGATGGTTATAAACTGTAAAATTAACATATCAACACATCCAAACCAAACCAAAATTGATTCATCACGTTCAAATAATTAATTTTTGTTGTATAAAAGCGCATAATTGCTTTAATCTGAGTTAAACAAAATATCTAACATCTACAATTGAATATACACTTTTGAACAATTGCAGAATCAACCTGTAACAGATGTATAAAAAAATCAATGTTATATCTAACTTTTATTTAATTGTCGGATGCCTAAATAAAGATATGAACAGTGTGTATGCAATCCTTTCCAACTTTAAAAAATAAAATAGACAAAATATGAATTTTTTTCTATGTTGTTCCCTTAATTTTTCTTTTCAAAACATGAAATGGTCAGTCAGTCTTTTTATCAGAAATTGGTTAAGTTAGAGAATTTATAAGAAGTGGTGGATTCGGAATTGATAATCATAATCAACTTGAGACTTACGTCGCTCATTGATTATCGTTTACGAACCCCCCACTTCTTATAAATTCTCTAATACAGACAACGACAGAACAATAACGAACAATGTATATGAAAACCTATTATATACATTTTATCACGTGATATTTACTGTTTAACTTTCAATTGCTACGTAACACATAAAAACGTATCTTTAAAATATCGTATGATACCTGTTTCCATTCATACGACACGTGTTTCTACAATTATTTTCACCAGGGAGACTAGTGAACAAAAATAAGGAAAGCTGAGATATAGAATATATATAGATATATAAATATAAGCATGCAATCCTAGCGAGCAAAAACTGAACAGCAAAAACATCATACGGTCAACTTTGCGTGAGGAAATTGAAAACTTAGTTTAAGTAATATTACATTATTATGAAGGCAAAATGAAACAGTTTATGTTTCATGGAAGGTTGGGCGAATGGTACCTTAAGGGACCGATAGTTTAACATAAGCGGTACCGATACAGTGGTATTTAAAACGTATGATCCAAATAATTATGTAGCTTACTAACTATAAAAATTTAATGCATATATTTTTGTGCTTTCAAGGAGGTTTTTTTAAAAGCAAGATCTACGAAAGTAACGCTCAAATCCACAAGCTGGTTATGCCGATTGTTTATCAATTTCATAAACGAGATAAATAAATGGATTTAACGTAATGTTTGAGAGAACTGAACTTTAAAAGTTCTGGACAAGACTCAGCTATATAGAACTACACAGACATCGGGAAGAACAATAACAGGTAATGTACACGTATATGTATAGCTTTGGTATACATAACACAACATAAAATCCCCAACCATCTACGTATACAGTCGTGTTTGTCCTTGGAACTTGTAACAATTGTTTAAAGCTACAAAGTCTATACGATGGGATTTATTAAGATGTACCATTAGTAAAGCGGTGACTTAATTTGTAAAATAGCACATCATTGTCAGTACTTACTTACCTTGGATTATTCCTGTGGTCATAATAGATTAACACTGATCAATCAATTATGTATTGTAACATTTATCATAAGTGGGCACTAGAACTATAAAGAGATATTTATTAACAGATTAGTTACAAGCCAAGACAATCCATCAACACGTCATATCTTAAATCAATTATAACACTCGTAATAAGATTACTTTCTGGTTCATTTCTCAAGTATAACAGCTGTGGTATCATTTACATGAAGTACAGAGTTTCGCCTACCGTTTTCTGGTTTTTCAAATTGAAATTTCATTGAAGCTGGAATAAAAGAATTTATCATGAAATCTTCGTTGAAATTAATTTTGTAAACTTCTCATATTACACTTCCTCCACCCAAAGATTTCAATGTTTTCGACAACAATAAATTATGAAATTAATCTTAAAATATATCCAATGTATTTGCATCTTAATGAGCTTCGAGTGTATTCATCTTTACATAAGTAAACTAACATTTTTGATTTTCTAATCTTTCCCCATAAGGAAATAAGCTATTTACATTTTATACTTAGATTCAGGATGACTAAGGCTGAAGAAAACTTGATTTTTTTTCTCTTCGATGTTGTGATATTTGAACCCTAAAATATACAGGCCAGTTTCATTTATTTATCTTTTCAAGATATTGACACATAAAACATGCTCTTCAGCTATCTATTTTATTTGACCGTTTTAAAATTTTTTGCTTTGAGCGTTACAAATGAGCTTTTGTAGATAAAACACGCGTCCGGCGTACGCAATTTTAAGCCTGGTATCTATAATGAGTTTATTTACAACCACTAGGTCGATGCCACTGCTGGTGGTATCACCATCCCAGTATTCAGCATTTCTGGGTTGACATGAATTAATAATGATATGGTCATAATTTTGAATAAACTGTTTCCAAACACTAAGGATTTTCTACCCAAGGAATAGATTACATTAGCTGTTTTGCCGCTCGGAATTTAGGGTCTTCAATGCTCTTCAACTTCGTACTTTTTTTCATTCGAGCGTCGTTAGTGAATCTTTAGTAAATAAAACGCGTATCTGTTGTACAACATTTTAAGAGAGGCGAAGGATAAGAAAGGGACATTCAAACTCATTAGTCGAAAGTAAACTGACAACGCCATGGCTAAAAAAGAAAAAGACAAACAGACAAACAATAGTACACAAAACAACAATGAAAACCAAAGACTGAACAACACGAACCCTACCAAAAACTGGGAGTGATCTCAGGTGTTCCGGAAGAGTAGGCAGAACCTGCTCCACATGTTGCTCATGTAAGTATATACCCGGTGATATGTCTTATTCGGTAGGTCACATTTGGGGGAAAGGGGACGAAATTGTAGATGAAATCGGCTCTACATACTAGTTAGTTTAACTTTGATCATCATTTTGGCTGACCGGTACCACGTATAACTGTCTCAACTGACCAGTGACATGACAGTCTCAGATCTTTAGATACAAAAATAATCATCTGATCTGTAAATTTACCGTATGTGATCTTTTCCCGATTGTAACATTTTGAATACGTATGTATTCGCATGGCATGTAATGCACATATGGCAGGAGGAAATAACCTTGTGGAAGCATACGGTCTCGCTCCTTTTTGAAGTTCACGCAATTCTCTCTGTTTTTGGTCTTTGTTTTGTTTTACCTGATTTTGTTTCTTCTTAATGGATGTATCAGATTTTAGCATCGGTTAACCACTACTGCATCAAACTGTACACAATAGATCAAAATATCACTTTAAGATTGAAAATCAGTTGAAGCTTTTACAAGGTATTGAAATGAAACATTATACCTGTCTACTTTGATTGTTAAGGGACGTAACTAGGAAACCATTAACAAGAAAAGATTGAATTCAAACGTGACGTCTGTTTAGCATTCTTTTCATTGTCATAAGTTTAAGCGGAAATTTTGAATATGATTATAGCATACTTATTCTATTTACTAGTATTTCAGAATCTTATTTATTAGACATGTTTTCAATGCAAGAAAGAGGATGTTCCACATGCAAAATATCGTCATTTTATCCGAAAAAAATCACTTAAAATACATTTCAAAGAAATACAAAATATGTTACGTCTTGTACATTCGATTCTAATCGAATGGTCGTTAAAACAAACCAATTCGTCTTTGTCACACGAACTGCAATCTCAGTTTAACAACATCTACATAATCTATAGGTAAACAGTTCTTAACTAAGAAAATTATTTTAATTGTGCCAACACGCAATCACGACCTCGCTTTGGATGTACTGGCGAGGACTTACAACTTAATAATAACAAGGATTCTTCTGAATAAAGCGTATAAGGACTAAGAGATGTTTTATATTTGTCAATGTTTCAACTATCTACCAGAGACCGAAGGAACTATTTGTCACTTTACGACTTCAACAATAAGCAAAACTAATACTGTTTTGTAATTTTTAAGAGGATCTGTCATGATGAAAATGTTAAACAATTTAAGAGTGAAAAGCAAAGTCCAAATTTTTATCAAAAAAACAATATACGAAAATCAAATATAGCAGTCAGCAACCATCGACAACCACTAAATTAATGGTTGCTCACTTCATACAAGCACATTACAAATGTGGTTGGATTTAACATAATCAATCCTCCCCTTAACCTGGGACAGTGGTGTAACAGGACATCATAAGAGCAAGTGTGTGTTATTCATGATTCGTAGTGGCGACTTTGAACATTTGACATGAATCGAGACACAGCGATCTTACTTTTCGGTTTCTCTTTGGGATCGCCCACTCGAAACTTCTATTTCTCAAAGACTGCAATTGGGGTATGAAAATACAAACAATAAAGTTACATAACATATATATATATATATATATATATATATATATATATATATAAACATTGCAAAATATCTTATAGTTATTTTCAGTTGCCTTACTGTGAAATGTTGATGAATGCTGCATCTGTAGGCAGCATTTGCAGCGTTTTTCCTCACACGAACGACATTCTCCAGAAGAACTTCTATTATCAGACACTTCAGCCCGCACTAGCAGGTTCCGCAGACTGTTGGGTTGCCTAAAAGCTATCATGGGAGGCTGAGGAAAAATCTTGGATAGTTTGGAATTCTTTTCAACTGTTTTCCAATGCTCACGAATGATACTAAAGTTGTTTTTGAGGGATGGGTGGTAAGTGAGGACACATGGAGTCCTTTTATTTTTCTTTTATCTTTGTATTCTAAAAGTTTACTCCTAGGAATTGATTCCGCTTTCTGAAAACTTTTTGATATTTCTGTGTTTGTATCCCTTCTCTTCAAGCGGGTTTCAAGTTGACGTAATTGTTTTTGGTTGTTTCTGTGTTGGAACATATTCGCTTGACTCTTAGTGCCTGACTGTACAGGATGCTCTTAGTCAGATGAGGAGGATGGCAACTTTTAGGGACAGATATTGATGAGTGTCAGTAGGTTTAGAATATAGATCTGCAAAGAGATCTAACATCTGACAATTGTGATGCTATCAATACTCGCCTTAAAGACATAACAACTATACAATCCAAAATTTTGAGTGAAAGACAAAACGAAAATTCCGCAGGGATGGTATCGAATATATCCATCCTTCTTTACCATCTGAAGAAAAGAAAACGAATAAGACGCTTTAAACGTAGACCACAAAGGACTGATTCACCCTCCAACATTGTGGTCAATCTTTCCAAACACCAGTTGACGGAATCGGAAACATCTCTTCTCTCGAGAGGCCTTAATTTCTGTCCTCTACCTGCCCCTGTCAATGAAACTAAATTGTCGGAAGACCTTGACAATTTTGCCAGAAGTCTACGCATTAAGGAATATTTCGCGTCGAAGGAGAATAACAACAAAAGCTCGGATAGTGACTCAGAAATTTCAGAAGACGAAAACAACTACAAATTTATAAAAAAGAGTTCTTGGATCCCTAAACCGAGCAAAAATGCAACCTTGGAATCATTTATTGACAACTTTAAGTCGGACATTATTAGAAATACCAGAAATAACACTAAACCTTTTGACAATCTTACCAATGAAGAACGGACTGCACTGAAAAACTTACGATCCAACAACAATATCGTCATTAAACCTGCAGACAAAGGCAGTGCAGTGGTTGTCATGGATAAATCTGCCTATATTCAAGAGGCTGAACTACAACTTGGCGATGCAAGGTTCTACCAAAACTAGACTCTGATCCTACAACATCTTTTAGCAGAGAAAACTGATAGCTTGGTAGAAATGCACAACGATGGTTTCATCGATGACAAAACTCTTGAATATTTGAAACCAGAAAATCCAAAACCGGGCAGATTTTATCTTTTACCTAAAATTCACAAGGCTAATAACCCCGGAAGACCTATAGTTTCAGCGAACGGTCATCCGACGGAAAAAATATCGGAATTCGTTGACTTTCATCTTCGTCAACATGTTGAAGACTTACCATCTCGCATTAAAGATACAACCGATTATCTTAGAAAAATGCAGGCCTTAAATCCACTTCCTTCCGACACGACACTTGTTTCTATGGATGTCACCTCCTCTACACAAATATTCCACATGTAGATGGCATTGATGCAAGTAAAGAAGTTTGGAATTCCAGACCAGTGAAACATCCACCTACTGAATGCCTGGTCAAAATGCTCACGCTGGTACTAAAGAAAAACAACTTCACTTTTGATGGAGATCATTATTTGCAAGTTAATGGAACTGCTATGGGCACCAAAATGGCTCCATCATATGCCAACATATTCATGGGCAAATTAGAAAAACAACTTATTGAATCTTCCATCGAAAAACCGCTTTCCTGGTTTAGATTTATAGATGATGTGGATATGAAATGGAATAAAAGTGACGAGGATTTAGATACTTTCATCACTCATGCCAACAACATACATCCAAGTATCAAATTTACTCATGAGAAATCTAAATCCAAAATCGCCTTCCTCGATACTTCCAGCTCGCTCACAGATGGCATCATATCCACAGATCTATATTCTAAACCTACTGACACTCATCAATATCTGTCCCTAAAAGTTGCCATCCTCCTCATCTGACTAAGAGCATCCCGTACAGTCAGGCACTAAGAGTCAAGCGAATATGTTCCAACACAGAAACAACCAAAAACAATTACGTCAACTTGAAACCCGCTTGAAGAGAAGGGATACAAACACAGAAATATCAAAAAGTTTTCAGAAAGCGGAATCAATTCCTAGGAGTAAACTTTTAGAATACAAAGATAAAAGAAAAATAAAAGGACTCCATGTGTCCTCACTTACCACCCATCCCTCAAAAACAGCTTTAGTATCATTCGTGAGCATTGGAAAACAGTTGAAAAGAATTCCAAACTATCCAAGATTTTCCTCAGCCTCCCATGATAGCTTTTAGGCAACCCAACAGTCTGCGGAACCTGCTAGTGCGGGCTGAAGTGTCTGATAATAGAAGTTCTTCTGGAGAATGTCGTTCGTGTGAGGAAAAACGCTGCAAATGCTGCCTACAGATGCAGCATTCATCAACATTCACAGTAAGGCAACCGAAAATAACTATAAGATATTTTGCAATGTTACTTGCAAAAGTATGAACGTTATTTACATACTGGAATGTTCGGTTTGTGGCCTCCAATATGTTGGTGAGTCAAAGCAGCCTTTCCACAAACGCCTCAATGGCCATAGGAGTGATATCTCTAAAAGCCACTTCTCCCAGTTTCTCAGCATTTCAGACAATCAGGTCACAAACTTGATGACTTTAATCGCATGAAAATCCTAGTGATTGAACAGAACATTCACTGGAGTGATGCCCAGCGACAGGTTCGGGAAAGCTTTTGGATAAAGGAACTAAATGTACATCATCCAAACGGCATCAATAAGAAACACTAAGTTTTGTTTTCACTCATTTTGGAATGTAAATATACACAGTCACGTATATTAGAGTATCGAGTTTTGTTTATATTATGATGTTCGAGATTATGGATTAAAATCAATAGATTAAAACTTACCTGTATTATTGATCTATTTTTAACCCACAATCAGTATTGTTAAACTCATTGACACCGAAGAAGGCTATTTGTTAAGCCGAAATATTTGTCAACACGATTTAATAACAACATCTTCGTATAATACCATCTTATATTAGTTAGTATCGTTGTGCAAATTTTAGACTTATATATATATATATATATATATGAGTCTAAAAGATTGTGTAACAATACCGATAAATAGATGGAAAACAAAACACTAAAAGTGTTGAATATCATCGCACAAAGATGGAAAAACTGAACAGATGATATAAATTATACAATAATTGCAAATATTTCGGCTCAACAAATGGCCTTCCTCAGTGTTAAAAGTTTTAACAATACTGATATATAATGTATAAAGTGTAAACATAGTTGGTAGATTCTTATAGACTATATATATATATATATATATATATATATATATACCACCTATAATATATAAACATTTCGTGCATTAGGTATGTAAATAAAAGTATATTTAGACATAAGTATTTTGCCAAAATAATGGTTTTTTTCCTATTCTAGTGTATGTATTAAATGTCTCTGATCTTATTACACTGTTTAATGTCATAAAATCGGATATATCTTATTTCTTATTCAAAGAAAGATAAATCTAAAAACCTAGTCCATTGTGATGATGAACAGTGAAAATGGTTTAATTATGAGAACGCTAAACATGGATGGCTAACATTTGAAGGCCAGTGGAACTTACGAAAAAAAAGATTAATCGAAAAGTCTTGGGAAGTGACATAACTTATTCTTTTACTGAGTATTCGACCTATTTCAGATGCATATCAAGCATTTGCCATCCTTTTCTTTCATTTTAGGTTTTTTTCCGTTAAACAGCAAAAAAATCACTTTTACCCATTTTATGTCCGTTACTTACGTTAGGTATAAAATTGCATATAAAGTATGTCACAAAACCGTCTATCTTTTCTTTTATATAATCATTGAAAAAGACGATGAAAATCTCCCTTCTTTATACCGGATACCAAAAACTTCACAAAATCTTTATAGAGAGCTATATATTGCCGACTCATCTAGATGTTCGACCAAACTTCGTTCTAAAGTTCTTACTGCCATTTTTCAGTAAAAGATGGCTTACAAAAATAATAACTAAATGTGTTAATCAAATGTGATTACTGAAGCACTAGACATAATTTAAACTATTCAATCATATATTAATCTTTACTGTTGTGCAATAGTATCAACGCATTTTGATATTTTGATATCTCTACTCATCTATTATACATGCCCAGTAGTAAGATCATCTACATCTTCTTTAGCAGTGTTTTTCTTTAATGATGGGAATCACACAAATAAAAAAAATATAACTACTTTTTGAAAAGTTCCTTTAATTCAAACAACAAAAACACAGATGCAGGAATTTTGATCGACAACATACTGTAGTTGAATTAATTGGATTGATATTTCAGCAAACTGTCGTCAGTATTTCAACGAGTTCTTACTGTTATCGCATACTGGCGACTTTGTTTTTACTCATATGAAGCAAAATCTTTTCAGAACCTTTTTAAAGACAGAACGAAACTTCATCTCGCCAAGATGTTTAATTTCAATATCAGATAAATTGATATCTGATTAAAATCAATCATTATGGACAATAAACTAGTAAATAAACTCATCATAGATACCAGGATTGAAATTGTGTACGCCAGACGCGTGTTTTGTCTACAAAAGGCTCATCAGTGATGCTCGAATAAAAAAAGTTAAAAAGACCAATGCGTCGATTTCATATATCCAGGTTATTATTGTCGTTTGTTGGTGTTCTTCATAGATGTTTCACGTTTCTTGTTTTTATATAGATTAGACCGTTGGTTTTCCTGTTTGAATTGTTTTACACTAGTCATTTTGGGGCCCTTTATAGCTTGCTGTTCGGTGTAAGCCAAGGCTCTGTGTTGAAGGCCGTACTTTGACCTATAATTGTGACTTGGATGAAGAGTTGTCTCATTGGCACTGATACCACATCTTCATATTTATATTAACTTGCAATTTAGGCTCTACCAAATCTAAATGGTCTGCTTCAAACTTCAAACGGTATTGTTAGAATTATTGGTTTTCGATGCTTTTCAACTACATTTGATTCAAGCGCTACTGATGAGTCTTGTGTAGTCGAAACGCTTGTCTGGTGTACTCAATTATAGACCTGATCTAATGAGTTTCTACAACCACTTAGTCAATGCCACTGTTGATGGAAGTTTCGTCGCAGAGTGTATCACCAGCCCAGTGGTCAGCACTCCGGTGCTGACATGGATATCATTGTCACGCCATTTGTTGTAAATTATGTGTTCAATTTTTTTCTACCGATCGGCCCTTTTCCGCGGCATATATTGCCTTAAACAGATTTGGCTCAATTTTGGTTTTCAATGCTCTTCAACTTCGTATTTAATTTTACCTTCGAATATTTTTTTGTTTGTGCGCCAATTTTAAGTCTTGTCTCAACGAAACGCGTGTCTGGCGTACAAAATATAACCATGGCACATTGATGATTATTGTTTGAAATACCTAGATCTTTTTATTAGTATTGACATATATTGACAATTTCCAACTAGGATCTGTAAGGAACGTAACGATTTCCTCTTTCCAATCATTGAACTTTTAATTTTCGGCATTAAAGTATCCTCCACTCGTTCGTATGATGTCCACATATCTCAATTGATACATTACGCAAGCGTATGCTCACATCATACGGACTTTATTCACAAGGGTATGCTCCAAACACAAAAACTGCCCCACCATGGTTATAAGGATGAACAATTGACATCGGCACTACATAATTTTTCACGGTCTTTAAATACTTGACTGATGCAGTGTCTTTGTTTCAACTAACAAGCGACATTTTCGCGGTCTTATATCTTTGGGTACAAGAAAAGTCATATGATCTGTAAATTTACCGATTGTGTCCAATCCCCTTATGTGAAAATTTGACTGAGAGAAGATTCACCAAATCGACACACCTGGTCTTACTCCATTTAATTTGAAGTTCATGCGGTTTCACCGAGTTTTTGTTTTTATCTAAGCTAGTATATTCGTAATAGATTAACGATATTTGAATATCGGCAAACTACTATTGGCTGTGATTAAGGTCAGATTTATAATATAGTACAATACATTTTCATACAAATATTTTTCTTTTTGAATTTTAAGGCCCCGAAAAGGGCTTAAAATAGACTGATAATGCAAAAGGGTATATAACTTAATGGGGCATACAGTTAACTTACAGATTTATTGTAGTGCATTTACTGTCAAAAAGTATAACAATAATTATTTGTCTCTGCCATATACAGACTCTTGTCTAAATAAGCTAAAATTTCTGAGTTATGTATTGTGCATGTGAAATGTGCCATACGGTGCCCTATGGTTGTTAACTTCTACGTCATTTGGTCTCTGGTGGAGATATGTCTCATTAGCAATCATACCCCATCTTCTTATGTTTATATCCATATATGACTGGTTATTTATTTGTACTTCTGTGTTGATATGATACCTCATATAATATTGTAATGTTCACACTGATTGCGATAACGGTAAGGAGAGACAAAAGCAAAAATATGTAACAGGATAAGGGTATCAACTCATTAAATGTTGAATGGGAAATGAATACAGACTTATATATATTTCAAAGTAACTCATCTTTGCATCATAGGTATCATAACTGGGTTCCAGTTCATAGTGTGTTTGTTGAAGTGTAACGGAAGTATTTAATTCCCGGGAAATAACTTGCTAATTTATGTACCCAAATCATGTAAATATTTGAACACCAGGGTTGGACAACAAATTCAGCATCAACTGAACACATCTTACAAAGTTGTAAATGGCCAATCTTTTAATGTGTCTTTATGATGATACAGTATTTGTGCTGCAGTCCCTTCCGAACACTTCTGGTCATTACTAACACGTAACAAACAAGCAATGATAAACAATGGAGGTCATAAAAACAATGATTTAAACAAAAGACTAACGAGCCAGGTGAAATAAATAAAAATAGTACAAAAACGTACAAATTACACACCATTAGGTGAAAAGAATAAAGAAAAACGGATTTTAAACTATGTATACAATAATATTTATATAAAAAGTAAAACATTAGCACATAACACATAAACATTTTTTACAATTAATAAATCATATTACTGGTAAGTGAATTATACTGTGTTATGTAATCAACAGTTACTTGAGACAGAATTCTAAAACAATAATATATTTAAGCAACGATTACAGAAATAAAATTCAAAAGCACATAAACGCAAACACACAATATGTTTCACATACTATGTACATTTTAGTCAATTACATTAATATAAATTATCACACGTCGGCCATTTCTTCTCTTTTCCTTAGGTTTCAATGCTACTAATTGAATATTTGAAATAATGTCGTTGTGTACATGCAACTTTAATGTTTGTAAACTTGTTTGCATATAAGATTTTGAATAGATATATATAATCTTGAAAATTGATGCAGTTCCCTATTTCCCATTACTTATATTCACTGTTGCAGTCAACTTTTTCGTGTCACAGTGTAGCTTATCAAAAATTTAAAGGCAACACTGTAATCTGAAACAGTCATTTAATTTCACACTGCATTAAAATGTTTACAGGATACTTACACACACTATTACTAAATGTTCATACTTTTCGGTATAGGTTTTAGAAAATTTGGTCTTTGCGCATTATTTCTGCTAAGGATATTTCCAAAGATTTATAGGTTTAGAAGCTAGAGGAGACTTTTTCGGAGTTGCCAGACAGAAAACAACTAGTAATATTTGGTTTTCTGTCATGGGAACTAATATATTTTGGGAAATTAAAGAAGTTTTTCATAATCACGAGTAGTGTTTTCCAAAGTACTGGTTTTCAAATTTTCCAAATTTTCCTAACATAACGGCTTGCAAAATTTTTCATCCTTAATATTCTTTTTTTGTTGTTGTTGAAAAGCTTCATGTATCACTTTAGAATATTAAATTTTTCAAATATATTTCAACCCAAAAACAATATGAAACAAACATGTCATTTATATAAATATACTCTGAATTCTTGTTGGTGTACTATAGAATATAATAAACAAAAAGGAAATCTACTTTAGTAAATCTGGATGGTACAATAACAAAATATCTGCTAACCATACAGACATGGTCTATTTTCGCCTCTCTATTACAACTCTTCGTGACATCTAAATCTGATTCATGGAGGATTTAAAATTATTTAACATGAAGGTAGGGGTGTTGCCCGTGGTTTGATACTTTATTGGTTAAAAGTATTATAGTTTTTTTTCAATACACGAGCTTAAAAGCAAACAATATAATCCGAGAGAAACTTTTGAGCTTGATGTATCAAACCGTTTTTTTATGATCCGCGTCCTTTAATTTCTGCCGGATTTATTCAAAGTTCCAAACCTTAATGAATATCATTTGATTTCTTAATGCTTCATTGTTTTAAATAAAACGACATCACCAGAATTCCTGAAAGGGTAACAACTTTAAAAACAATCGTCTACATATAGACAATTTTGAAATTATTATATTAAAACCACTGTTACCGATGTCTTTCAAGATATTTAATGGAATAAAAAACGACAGTAGGCATTGCATTTATATCGATTCACGAACTTAGAACGCGATTTATTTCTTTCAGCACTATTATCCAAAATCCGTTCTATGGCACTGACGAATAAGCTAAGTTTGTATTATTCTGCGTATTGTTTTTCTTCACTTCAAAGTAGAGTGAATTCTCAAACGACTGTGATGAAGTTGGTTGACTTATTCCTGGATTTTGATTTGGTATTTCTTCTTTGTTGTTAGGTTCAGCTAATCTTAAATTATAAAAAAATTATGAAATACAATATTCGATATACTATTTCTCATATTAATATATGAGCAACAATATGGATTTAACGTGAATATAATTTCAACCATAAACGTAAAGTTTGAAATGACACAACGCTTGCTATATAAAGTGATAAAAATTAAATCTTGTTAAATAATTGTTAAAAAAACTTTAAAGTGATTCCCAATAACGAACGGGTACAGTTGTTGTTTTTAGTGAATTTAGAACCTTTTAATAACTTGTATGTTTC
Organism: Mytilus coruscus; assembly: GCA_017311375.1. NCBI lineage: Eukaryota > Metazoa > Mollusca > Bivalvia > Mytilida > Mytilidae > Mytilus > Mytilus coruscus. Next base: position 64,581,081 of record CM029595.1, read on the forward strand.
GTGCAATTGCTATATTATTTTCCATTTTTTGTGAATTAGTTATTGCATAGAGTTGTTGATTGTTCATGCTAATAAATGAAAAATGTGTTTGATAACTTTCTGTAATATTTAGGTTATTCATGTGTTTTTTAATTATAATGTTGATTTTAATTATATTTATTGTTTTTTGTAATTTCCATATGTGGTTAATCATATGCCATTTTAATAATAAATATTATATGCATTAATGTCTATGAGAAAAACACGTACTCAATAATCTGTACTTACTTTTTATGTTTGAAGCATATAAATATTCCCACAGCTATAATTAAACAGCAAACAACCAAAACTAGTATGACCACAACGTACCAGTATACATGCATAAAACTGTTCTTCTGGAATAAATTATTAACATAACAATATATCGGGTCCTCAATAGGTCCTCAATGCTCTTCAACTTCGTACTTTATTTTGCCTTTTTAACTTTTATTAATAGAGCGTCACTGATGAGTCTTTTGTAGACGAAACGCACTTCTGGCGTACAAAATTATAATCCTGGTATTTATGATGAGTTTATTTATACAACTGAAAACCACATTCACTTCGCAAAATTAATAGGACTATATAAAATCTGAGATATATTGCAATTACCGATAATATAAAAAGGGGGAACTTATATTAAAATATTTTGTGTAGTGTAAAATGGTGGTATGATATGAATGGAATCAATTTATGCCCAAAAACACACACTATTTAGAACAAGCTTAAAGGATGACACGTTAAGACAACCGAAAAAAGGCTGTCTGTCACATCGTGACCTAGCAAAGCGTTATAAACACGTTCGATAACTGTGTTTATCAATTGCAATCCAGAATTATGATTAATAAATACATACATGAGGATCAACTTCGTGTAAGTGAGCAATGGAAGATTTTGCTCGTACTATTGGCATATGTATATGACTTTCGATGACTTCCGTTGGTGTTTCGTCAAAAACATGCTGTATAAGTGTACTGTTTACTGTATGATGTCCATCCTTGGCTGACATTATGATTATTTCACTGACAATATCCCTAATGAAAATGAAATGATAAGATTTGGTTATAATTTTACCAATTCCAGGCGACAATTGAAAAAGTGAAAATCATAAATTGTCTAGAAATAGTTGGGGGTTTTTCTTGGCATGTTTTTACTAAATGATTACTACAAAAAAAAAACAAGTATTAATCTTACAAAGCGTCAGGAAACTCAAGATGTATTAGAAAAATGAAGAAAATGTTAATTTTGTTTAAATTTATGTGGTAGTTTCAGGTAAAACAAGTATTTAATTCACTGTACGTATTACTAGGTGTTTAACATTGACAAACGCAGCTATATTTTTAATGGACTTTTCAAAAGGGGGGTTAAGCATACGGAAAATGTTGCACAAACATTACGTAGAGGGGAGGGAGTGACTTTCAAATATGTTTACTCCACCTATTTGTGTACAAAACAACCTGATGTTCGACCTTTTTTCATTTTATAAGATAATTGGAATTACCAAAAATATTAGACAGTTCTGCGCTCGTTCCTACAAAGCCTACATATGAAGAAACTACACGTCGTTGTGTCATATTTCAATTCTAAAGAAATGTCCTATATTCCTTAAGTCGCATGAAGGATATGTGTTGCAAGTCAATGTCTGTATTTTTACCGAAAACATAGCATCGTTGCAGTATAAAAAAACCAATATCAAAATTTCTAGCTTTGTTGTGCCCCATTTATGGGCATAATGTTTTTCGGTCTGTGCGTTCGTTCGTTCGTTCTTACGTCCGTCCGTCCGTTCGTCTGTCCCATTTCAGGTTAAAGTTTTTGGTTAAAGGTTTTGGTTAAAGTTTTTTTAAAGAATTCCAATCAACTTCAAACTTAGTAGACATGTTCCCTATGATATGATCTTTCTAATTTTAATGCCAAATTAGAGTTTTGACTCAAATTTCACGGTCCACTGAACATAGAAAATGATAGTGCGAGTGGGGCATACGTGTACTATGGACACATTCTTGTTTTGGATTAACTTCGTCACAGGTGTTTTAGAAAGTTAAACGTAAACTGTTTGTTAGCAACCAGACCAAACCTGGACATTGGTTTTGATCCTTTAATTTATACCAAGAATATGATATTTTATATTAAAAGTATTGCAATAATATTGTGTACATAAAGAAAAACAATGTTCCCTTCTTTTCTCTTTTGAAATACTCGAGTCGATCGAATATCTGAAATAAATCTAAATTAAATCTTTTGCTGTAAATAAATATCAGTAATAATATGCATCAAACAATATGAATTGAAAAACGTGTAGTATCAAATTTAGATTTAAATAAGAAAGAACAGTAAAAATGCGATACAAATAATGAAAGTAAAAACCTAATGCATTGTACATGTTCCTTAAAAGAGCAAACTTTGTTTCTAATGTGCGGAAGAAATACACCGACTAGTACACATTTATAATCCAGAAGGAGATCTTATTTAATTTCAAACTTTAAAAAAAATAATGGTCTGTTACCAATCTTTTATCTGTTTTTGAAAGGTCCTTCAAAACTGCAGATATATGCTAAGAAAAATAAGACTTTATACGCAAACAGTTCTGACACGCATGTGAAACATATATTAATTTAAACTATTCCGTGTCTTTCATTCTATGCGAAATCATTTTCATCTCTTAGTATAAAAAAAAAATTGTTATCAGATGTATAATTTGTCAGTGAAGGTCTGTTTGTGGTTCATGGAATGAAGGAACACTTGTCTACTAATCTAGCCGTAACAATCTATTATTTGAACGAAATGAACGAGGATGTTCATTTATATTTTTCTTAGTTTGATAGTTTGATACAACTCTTTAGCAGTTGTATATTATAACATAGTCTTTCCAAATATTTGGCAAATCGTCCCATTATACATCGATTTCCGACAAAACGAATGTTATAACGTACAAAGCGACCTAGTTCGGTTTAGTAATCAGTTTGAGAATCGAATGATAGGAAGACCTTAAGATAAAAGAACAACTTACCCTACTGATGTTGTTTTCACCTTATACTGGATACTCAAATATAGCTGGTCTTTTACTTTCATTAAATCATACAATAAATTTCTAATTCCTTTTCCGACGATTTCTCTATTATTTTTATCCACCCTTCCTCTCACAGTAAGGTAAGGTCTGGTAATTGTCTCAGTTGTTGTTTCTTTGATCTGTTTGACTGTTGATGTTATTGGCATAGTCGTACTAGATAAAGATGTTGTTTCTATAGTTGTTACAATATCTGTGTTATTGTTTGCATTGTCAACCGTATGATTGGTTGTGTTAAAAGTAGTTTCGTCTATATGTGTCAATTCGGTTGAATTAAGTGCAGAGGAAACAGGTTCGATTGTTTCGTTTGTAGCAGTAGATAAAAGCCTTATGATCTTTGACTCCAATTTATGTTCACAGTATTCTCCCGTAAATGTAGACGGGCAAAGACATTCGTAATCAAAATGTTTTATCATGCACGTTCCGCCATTGTGACAGCTTATATCAACACAAATATCAAATTCCATGTTACAAGTGAGACCAATAAATCCATGGGGACAATCACATATTACATGACCCCGAACTATATTACACGTGCCGCCATTCATACATGTGTCAGGCGTACATGTGGCGTTAATAGATTCGTCGCAATTATAGCCTGTGAAATTAAAATAACTATGTATAATTATTATGAAATATGAAAAGATAACTAATTATTAACCGGAATATTTTGACCTGCAAATTACAGAGAACAAAGACATTGTGAGCATCATGCTTTTTCTCTGAAAATGATAATATGAGACTGGATATAAATAAAATGATAATATGATACTGGATATAAATAAAATGAATTATACTATTTCATTACAAAACAAAGTTGTCTGGCGAAATTTCTTGCGAAGTAAGTCTGTTTCCACACAGAAACTATCTGCGTCCTACAATAATAACTGAGGTCCTGGAATGCTTTTTTTTTTCAGTATGTAATATGACGGTAGGAGAATGTCAGATTTACATCAATAACAATCAAGCAATGCTTGTTTTTGTTTATGATCAAGATGGTCGAATAATGCCTGTTTTCTCTCTGGAAAAATGCTGTTGTATAGAAAAGTCATCATTCGTTGTGATTTATTGCATTTAAATCTTTTTTTAATTTGTCTCTGATAAATATTTAAATTCTTATTTAAGGAATGTTCTGTATTTTACTTCTATTGATTAATTTGCTTGAAGGTTAATTTATTAATTGATTATTTGGTGGACAGGGTGAGAACCTTTTGAAAATTATCACTTTTTCGTTACGCCATCTAGTATACTGGCATTCAAATTGTGTTATAATACCTTTAAAACCATCGGGACATACACAAGCATAACCGCTAAGAGTATTTATACATGTCTGAGACCCATTACAAGGTGACGACTGACATTCATCTATACTACTTTCATCACAAAACTGGCCACTCCAACCTGTAAAGAGAGACAATCTAATGTTGTTTTTAACGATATACTTTAATTCTCATTGACAGTAATTTACATATGTTGCAGTGCTATGACAATCATAAATGGTAGTAGGTTTCATTTAAACATGTTGTATTCTACTGTGATCAGACACAAGTTATCACAACTTGGATAGTCTTCTCTTAAATATGAATTTGTTGGTAGGAGGTCTTACCAGTGTTTAAGGGATACACAAATACCTAACCGAAAGAAGTAGATTTAAAACCAACAAAGATCATACCCCTGTCTCGGTTTATGGTTAAACACGAAATTCTTAACAATATTCGACCATTAACAACTGACTTAAAATGTTTTAGTCATTGGAATTCCACCCAAACTGTTGTAGATATGAGTTAATCATATTCTGCTGCATAAGATACATCTATTATCGAGACAGCTATCGTACAGGGTTCAAATGAAGTGGATTTAAGCAACTAAAGGTCACCGTACAGCCTTCAAAATTGATCAAAACGTATTTGCAAACATGTCAATGAAGAAGATGGGTGGGTTTTTGTATTGTTGGTTGCTTAAAAGTGGCTTTAAACTCTTTTAAATCGTAGTGTGTTTTATCAATACGATAAGTATAATTTATACGATGCTTTTTAGAATAAAAAAAAAAAAACGTCTGTCATAGACTTTTGTGTTCAAGCTTTTATTATATTGAAATACAATGATTGCATATTGTTATATTTTTAAATCTCAAAAGGATGTGTTGCTTGTATATATGTATGGAACAAAACCTGCTTGTTCTTCTGTAACACCTTATTTTGCCTTCAGTTTTATTAGAGTTTTAGTCGCCCAATTTTTAATTGGACTATTGATATTGGTTTTCATATTTGTCTTGTTTTTATTGGCTGGTTTGGTTGCCCTTTTATGTGTCTTTGATTATCTACCGAAATGAGATTGAGTGAAATTGCTACATGAAAACTATTTCGTATGATTCATACATTTTTACTTTATTTCAGGTTGGTACAATGTAGACTGTCTTTGATTTTAACATCTTTTGTTAGCAGTTTACCTGGATCACATATCTGCATTCCAGTTGTCGAGTCACATTTATAATGTCCAAAGTCTCCATCAGACGGCTTACAAAATATCTCACAATGTTCTCCATAATAATATTTATCACAATAAACCTTAACATTGTATGTCAGCCTGAAAAAAAACCTGATATTTTCTAAAAACTTCGATGATTGAGGACTGTGAAAGTAAATATATCAATGTTACATGTTTGCATGGATGTTTTACTTCTATTTTTAAATTATGTCTTTTGTATGTCTGTACATAATACATAGTAACAGTTCCGTTGTTGACAACATTTGGATATTTACCATGCTATAACCGATTACTGTCTTTGATTTTCAAAATTGTTTGTTTCAAATGACAATTTATATATTTGTTAACATATAAATATGAATAATAAATTTTATAATATTACCAGTCCTTATTTATTAAAGAGGGAACGCTAAAGAATGAGAGATGACACGGCTACATGTTCGTACTCAAATTCTTGACAATTGCTATCCAATTCCATTATTATATATGTAAGTCACGGGTTTATCAATTTACGAAATGCTTGTAAGTTCAGATAAAATGTGTCAATATCGGAGATATTTCTTCTATCATATGATTTACCATCAATTAACACTGGTAATAATTGAAAAGGATGATGAAATCAATATCTTGGGAATGGGGAAAAATGTAAAAGACGTTACAACTCACAGTGTTCTTTTCCTTATTTGGAATGCTGCTACAGGGGCCTCAAGTTTAGATCTGGCGGCTTTTAGACCAAACACACCACTAAGGAAATCTACATGATCATTGTTATTGTCATCTACATCCCATACTTCTACTTTCAGTTTCAGCTCTCCCTGTACAAACAAAGTTATTTTACGTTTCACTTTGAACATGGTTTACACAACTGATCAAAGTAGATGTTTGCATATATTCTCATTCTTAATTAGGTCAGTATTTAGCGCTGCAAAAACTGTGGAGTGTCCATTTGCTCGTCTATCAATCTGTTACACATTCTAGTGATATCAGCACTTCTTTTATTTTAAATGTAGGGGATAAAAATTCAGGATTGCACATTATAAGTAAAAGCACAACAATGACTTTAGATTTTAAATTTAATGAATTTTGAATGAAAAGACAAATAAGCTTTTGAAATTTGACTTCTTACATACATGTACATATGTATAAAAAGTTTGCTTCCAAAATGTTGTACGTAAACTTGAAAATTGTTGTATACTGGCTTTGGGAATCAAACACTTGTACATTTCTTTATTTCTGTGAAATTAAGGTCAGTTTTTGTGTTATCCAGAAATATCCAAGTTTTTATTTCACAGCCATTTGTAAAAACATTCAAGTTCACATACGACATTTTGGAAGCAAACATTTCAACCAAATTTTCAAAGCCTGTTTGTGAGATTTTTTGTTGTTGTTGAAAAAATAAGTAATTTACTACATTTTGAGGCCCAGCGACGATATGTATTTGGTTGTTTATTCATTTTCAAACTGAATAACTGGCATCTTTAGAATTAGGATGAGTTAGCATGATAATAATAAGGTTCCTTACATTTCAAATATAGAAATTTCTTTTATCCTTTCAACATATAATGTTTAGTTTACTGATACATATAGATTCTTACATTGGAACCAGTGGATTATAAGAATTATCCAATTATAGTTAAATTATCGAATTTTAAATTACGAGCCTCGGATACATACAATGGTTACAGAAAGGGTTAAATTACCAAAGAATAAGAGAAATGTTAATATAATGATTTAATGCTATATTTAATGTCATTTATGATGTAACTATAACGTCAAAAGCTTGAAAAATATAAACAAGCTTTTCATAACTGACATATTTGTCCACAAAATGCCATTTTAAGGCAGTGCAATGAAATATGTTAAGAGCTACAATTACCAAACTGTTATGTCACTTCCATCGACATAGTTGTATTAGTAAATCTTTTTGTTAGGCTGTGGCTCATACCTACATAATAATCAGATAATTTCAAAAAGAAACAATATTGGCAGTTTAAAAAAAAAATGTTTTCTTAAAAGATGTCTAAGGGAGCAACCATTTAACTTCAAGGGGGGTTATGGTTTTTTGTCTGAGTCAGAAAATTTTTTCGACGCTATCAATGAATTATTTTTATCAAAATTTAACACTTTAAGGTAGGGGGAAAATCTGGATTCAGAATATATTTTTTTTGTCATCTGCTTGATCAGAATATTTTTTAGGAAAAAACCATACCCCCCCCCCATCCCCCCCTTTTGAAGTTAAATGGTCGTTCCCTAAAGGCCTTAAGCAAAACTGCAATTAAAATTAACATGAAGTGTTAATGATCCCGACAAATAAAAGGAGATATGGGGCAAACATCAATGCGAAAACCAAAACACACTGAGGTTAATATACGGTCTTCAACACTGAAATGTTCCTTAACCATATTTCAAGTTTTAAAGTCTAAGTCTAATCTAGGGCTAAAAGCATCTAAGGTCTGCTTACAAGAAAATTTTCCTGGAGGACACAAACAAACATAAGTATGTGACTAGAGAAATTCTGAATATGAAAACTATACAAACTTTACAGGAAAACGGGGTTAAACTCGGCTGTTTCGTGAGCTCAAGCAGTCTTACTCCCCTTTATGTACCCGTAGGTAGGTTTGATAATGTCGAAAGTTGCAAATGAAATATAGTTTGTGGCGCAAAAAGATTTTTTTGCGCAAATGAAATGACAATTGGCGCAAAAATCAAAGCACCGATTTATATACTCACCGGCCAAGAGTCAAAGAGAATTTTAATAGGATTACGTATGCCTGCTATAGACGATCCGAATGTCACAGTATTACTGTTCCGGATCTCTCCTGAATCTTTATGGTAGTATGGACAGGTATGGATATCTTCTGGCCTAAACGTGAAACCATGTAAAACATGAATCTAACGAAGACAAGATAAATAATATCATTGCATTTGCGTTTAAAACAGGTAAAATACATTGATTCATGACCCCATGATTAAAATTTTATACAAGTAAATTGGATGCATGTGTTTAATCTTTTAAATTTCAGTAAGAATATATGTCAATTATTTGAACGCTAAACCGGACCAAATCATAGAATATTAAAGGCAGATAAACATAAACCAGTAATATAAATTATGCAAATTATTTTGTCTACCATATTCAGGAGATCCGTCATGTTTTACCGGCTTAAACACATGATCGATCGTCCATCAATTATAAATTTCTTCTTTGGGTTGAACAGGAACATCTGGCTTATTACCGTGTGATAATTGTATTTTTTGTCTTACTTTTTCTGAAATGTTTGGTCATGATACAAAGAACGTTTATACTTATATTAGAAGGATGTAAAACTTACAGAAATCTACCTCGAGTTGATACATAGGATTTTTTAAGGGGTCAGGGGCCCGGTCCCCTTTTATGGAGCTACATAGTAATATGTTTAATACATAGACTTTTTACATGTTCCACTCCTAACGTTGCCTAATTTGTGACAAATATCTGGGATACAATAAAGGTTCGCTATTAAGAACAAAAATCAGTTGTTACTTAAGTGCGCTCAGGATATACATACAATGATGTATTCTATTTAAAAAAATGATAATAAATCTATACCAGTTTGGTCTCCAGTTATATGACTAATGCATTTAACAAACATAAAAGTATTGTATTGTATAGTAATATGTATTACCCATCTGGATTATCTATACAAACTCTAAACTTATGATCACAGTCACTGAAGCAGAACGGTTCTCTTCCATCACAACAATGCCCATTAGAACCAACGCCTGCAGAATTGATGTATTTCAATAATCGGATTTCTACGATACCACTACTGTACACAGTCTGAAATACAAAGTTATTATTGATTAAAACACTTTTGTTCAAATAACTTAAACGAAGAGGATAATGTTTTATCTGCTATTATTTGATGATCACAACTTAATTTATTTATAACAAACCTTTCTAAAATTGTCCGTTGATAAATTTTGAAACTATAAAGAAACTAAGGTTTCAACTCCCTCAGGCAAAGTTGACCTTAGATGAATTTGGCTATTTGTTTTATGTATTTTTGTCATATAGCTCTTCAACTGTTTCGGTACTTATACATCCCTCGGATTTCAAATGTTTGGCTTTGAGCGTTCCTGATGAAGGTAAATCCAGAAAAGCGCTTCGGACGCATGAAATTATTAAACGTGTTGTTTTCAATTTTTACATCACTGGGTCGATACCTCTGCTGGTGGACTTTCAGTCCCCGAGGGTATCATCAGCTCAGTAGTCAGTACTTCGGTACTGACATGATTTATAACAAACCTTTCTAAAATTGTCCGTTGATAAATTTTGAAACTTTAAAGAAACTAAGGTTTCGACTCCTCAGGCAAAGTTGACCTTAGATGAATTTGGCTATTTGTTTTATGTATTTTTGTCATATAGCTCTTCAACTGTTTCGGTACTTATACATCCCTCAGATTTCAAATGTTTGGCTTTGAGCGTTCCTGATGAAGGTAAATCCAGAAAAGCGCTTCGGACGCATGAAATTATTAAACGTGTTGTTTTCAATTTTTAAAGGACCATAATTGTGATTGTGTGAAATCATTTCTATAGGTACATGTAGTCATTGCAAAAAAGGATAAAGATAAATAGTTCGGTATTATCAACAACATACTGGGTACACATATCTAAGCTGATTTAAATTTCATCTTAGAATACACGTTATATATCGCAACAACAACAAAAAACCTTTTTACTTTAAATTTTTATTTCTAGAAACCTTGTCTAACAATTTTGTTTAAAAATGACACGTTATTGCAATTGAAATTTTCGTTTTATTGATAAAAAAAAAATGATGTGGTTATTTTATTCGTTTTTTGTTTTTGTTTTAAAATGTTGAATTATTAACATGCTATACAATCATACATGTACAAAATGTACCTATAACAATTTTATATATTCTTAAATTCCTCTTGTACAGAGATGTGTAATATATCCAATTATAAAATTATAAGATCAAATCATTCATGAATAATAAATTTTTTGCAAGTACAAGGAAAGAAAATTAATCGTCTTCAGAGAAAAACACACGAGCAGTATCACGTAAGAACTTGACGCAAATTTTCACAAAGCTGTTTATATCACAATCAATATCTGAACAGTTTTTTATGACAAGATATCTTCGTTGGTGGTTTGATTTGGACATTGTCATGGTAATATTTGGAATTTAAGATTGTTTTATTCCAAAACCTTAATGATAATTTGGTCACATTTGTAAATCTGTCTAGAGCTTTTGCAAATTTAACATTTTCATTGATTGATTGTTGCTTGCAAATAGTTCATACATATGCAGGACAAACAAAAATTCATAATACAGTAGGTAGTTTCTGGGATGATGGACATTTTGGCTTGTACTGATAAATGAAGGTACATTTGTGTATGTTGAATTGGGGCAAAAATTTTGACTCACAACAGGTCAAATGCTGACCCCCAGAGAGTTATTACAATGGTATTGTAGCTATCGGAATTAATTTCCCAATTTCGTGCATCCTCACAGTCAAACGAATGCCTCTATTTAGTAAGGGTCTACTGCCGGACGGGAGAAATCCAGGGATGACCATATTTCTATATACAAATCAACCATTGAGATTGCAAATAAAACAGGTTAAAATAATTAGACAAGAGATCATCAAAAGTTTAAAAGTGCAATACAATTCTAATAAATGATAATGAATATTCAATATAACGAGGACTTTTCACATTTCCTAACCTTTTAATGTCAGAAATTAGGTCCCGGTAACACAATAACAGATTGACAAGCACTTGCCTTTATTACCTTCAAATACTGTTCATTGTTTGTTGGTGTACATATAATTAAATTTTATTTAATAATAATTATTCTATCTTTTGTTTGTTTGAAATATCATATCTGTCAAAATGAAATAAATCCGAAAAATATACAAGTTGTTTATAGTATATGATACGTAATTCACATGGCCATAACTGTTATGAGTCATCAATTATTACACGAATGACTAAAACTAAAATAAATGTACTAGGTTTGATTGCAATTCATTACATGTACAATGAACTTTCATGTTAAACACAAAAAAAAGAGAAAAGGACTTAGACATACTGTATTTATCCACTTATGGTGCGTCCCTTCGTGCTGTTCATTCTTGTATTGTATTATAATTGTATACTAATTTCTCTGTAACATTATGTTTATAAGAATAAAAACAAATATTCATTCCGAATACCGGTAAAGGAGATGTGTAGAATATCTTTTAAACAATGCTTAAGAGTTACAGCATGATATTACCTTATTTACGGAGGGTTTTAACAGATATGGACACTTTACAATTCCATGGATCTCTATTTCATATTTGATATCAAATTAACCTTTTTTTTTTATCTCTTGTCGTTATGGTTTAATTTGCTGGGATTCACCTCTTAAATATGTTGTTAAAACTCATCAAAGATACAAGCTTATAATTATATATTGATTGATTGATTGATTGGTGTTTTAACACCACTTTCAGCACTATTGTGCTATTTTGTGGCGATCAGTTTTTATTGGAGAAGGAAGCCGGAGTGACCGGAGGGAACCACCGACCTACGGTAGGAAAACTGACAATCCTAGTCAATTAAGGTTGGAGTCGAACGCACATGCCACGTGCCGGATTCGAACTCACTACCCCAGTGTTGATAGGCTGGTGATACAGTACACGAAATGAACCGCTGCCAGTAAGAAAACCATTGTCTTTTGTTCAAATATACACACTACTGTATTTTAAACCGCCTCGGTGGTTTCGTGGTAGCGTGTTCGCCTCAAGTGCGGGAGGTCGTGGGTTCTAGCCCCGAAGACCAAAGATCTTAACATTGGTATTTGCTGCTTCTCCGCTAAACAGGCAGCATTAAGGAGTAAGAGCAAAGACTGGTCGGCTCGGATTAAGAATAATGTGTCCGGGTAAGGTGACATGTCTTCCTGCGGTAGTGTTACCTTATGAACTAGCACGTTAAAAACCCGGCTCAGCGTGTCGGTCTAGTACAAAGCAGGATTACTATACATATTACATTAACATGTTCTCGTACTGAATATGCATATTAATTTGCCGCTTGACGTTAAGCAGCCATCTATCATCATCATCACTTTATTTTAAAAACAGATGACATTTTCCCGCCATATCACCCCAATCGGCAACACCGTATCTTCCGAACGTATTGATTTTTTTTGTCAATAAGTGTAACACTATACGACGATCGGATGCCTTTCATTACTCATGCAAACAAATTCAGTAGTACTGAAATGATAAAACAATTATACAAAAAACAAAACAAAAGTAAATAAATGCTGAGGCCAACTTGCAGTGTAATGATCAGTATGCATGTTTTTTCTATATCTACGAGGTAAACAAAGAGAAAAACGTTGTAAGATTAGTATGCTTCTCTTCACTAGAATACAAATACATGTACCCGGTATATGATGCACGCACAACAAAAAAACAAGATACTACTTTGATGGAGCTTTCCCCGCAATGTTTAACATCCTTGATAATTCGATTGCACAGAGCTACGGTGTAATTTAGGGTATTGAAATACTTTTATTCACAGAAAGTAAAAATAAGATAATGAATATGCTGTATGATATCAATACAAAATATCAAATACATCCACAATTACCCGTCGGACACTCTTCTTTATATTTGAGAGGACATTGAGAATTATGCACCATATCCACTACCAACTATAACACTATGCGACATTTACTGTTACAAGTAATTAATTGGTCAAAGGTTTACAGTATCCAAACCGGCCCTTCTTGTATATTTATATTAAAAAAATATTTTCTTATGACAGACATTCTATTGTGGTCAACCTAATATCCAAATGGCTGTCATATAGTAAGTTTACCAAAAAACTAGGTCCATTGTATTGAATATATATCATGTCAAATATTTACCGTAATAATAAATGAAAAGGAAATGTAAGTATACATCAATGAGACAGTTACCAAATATCACGGAAAAAAACAGACATCTATACGTAAATTTTAAAGGGGTCTTGATGGGGTTTACAGAATAGAGAATAATGGGCAAAACATGCGAAAAAAGAACAAAAAAAATTAAAAAATAAAGAATAGAAAAATATAGGCAAAAGAATAAAGAATAGAGAATAATGAGGTGCCAAAATATAAAGAATAGAGAATGATGAGCAAAATAAATAAATAATAGAGAAAAATGGTCTAACAAATTAAAGAATAAAGAAATGAAGGACCCCATCTAGACCATCACATAGGTCTTCAACAATTAGAAAATGTAGATCTCTAAATCAGCCTGAGTCAGAAAAAGTTTCGAATAAAATGAACAGAGTCTTGAGGTCCTTTCATCAAAATTAACACGAGTGTGAGAATGACGCGTTTGATTTAAGATTAAGCGACTGTCCATGTACATGAGTATGGATGTGGGAGTTTAAATTTAAGTACATTTAAAATGATAAAAGACAACTCATTCAATGCATGAACTGAATATAAATTTATTTTATTTCTGACATTCTTCCTTAAATGTTTAACCTCATCATTTCATTTTTCATATCTAATTAGTCTTGTTAAAGACCAAAATGCTTAAGCAGTTTGTATAACCGGTTTGATGTACATATATAAAATAGTTATGCAAAACGATGCATGTATGACTACCTTAACAATACGACTCATTACATAATATTGTCATGTTTCTGTCATAACTAATGTAACTTTAACATATTAAAATGGGCTTTAACAAGTAATAGAGGTGTTATTTTATAATTTCCATAACAATAAACATGCATTTTATGATTCCTCAACAATAACAACACTCCCAAATTTGTAATTTATATTTTCTATTCGTTAAGAAATTGCATAAATCTTCGATTGTAAAATAATTGTTTGCATGTTAAATCCGGTTGTCTTTTTTTACGTTTAATTTTTTAGTACTTTTATCTATATGTAGAGGACGAAACTGACACTTTTGACTACCATTTGTCGAAAATCTCAACTTTGTACATAACTGATTTTGTGGTGTAGAATATTCATGTTCATTCTGTTTTATGCAAGGTTATTTATTTTCAGCTCTGACCAGGCCAGAATATTCATTTTCAAATCTTCCTGCACCCCTACCCCCCCCCCCCCCCCCCTTTCCCTCTTCCCCCCGAAAATCAAATGATTGTCCCTTAGATGTGGCGATAGAAGCATGCTTTATACAGCGAATACTTGTGTGCTAGATACAAAATGTAACACCTGTATGCCCAAACGGTTGATTCTGTATGTAAACTAGATATAGTTTAATAAAGTTTTCCTGTTGCGTTGATATGCTTACATTATTGTTAAATGAACTTTGAGATGGGCGAACATAATTTAAAAACGTTTGATTATTATAACAGCTATACAGTCGATCACCATAAGCTTCAATATGAATAACGAGATGTTAGAGGTTTGAGTTTAATTTAGATAAGTCAGCAGCTCAAATACAAAAAAAAAAAAAAAAAAAAAAAAAACACAGAAGTCAATGTTCGGTCCTCAACAATAAAGAAAAACAGCATGTCAAGCTTTAAATCGTTCCGAGTGTAAACAAGTTGTTAATGAATTTATCGTAGACTGTCAAAGATCTGCCACAAATAACAAAATCACTAATTCCAAAAGACATCAAGATATCAATAAAGACAACTACTGACTAGGTAGGTTCCTGACATTGTACAGGCACATTGACATGTGACCGGTTTAAACTTTTTAGTATTTCACTGTTTTATTTCAATCAGAGGAATAACAAACGAAACATCAAAGATAGTTCCAAAAAAAGTCAGTACAAGAAAAATACTTAACTCTTCAAGACCAAGAAGACTGGAACAAAAGAAAAGAAACATAAGTACAAGTACAATTACAACAATAATGATCAAAATGCTTACAGTTACTGAAAGCAATCTCAACGTACTATTTCACTATTCACAGAATTTTAATGGATCGTTTCTTGGTTTTATGTGTATTGAGGCATTATTTTTTATTTACTTTCATTTTAAATGGTTTTAAAAGACGCGGACCTTTCAGAAGACACCTATTGATATAAGATTTTATATTGCTATAAATAGCAGAACCATATTGAATATTTACAGCAAAAAGTTATTGTATTGTCACAATCTATTAATTACCCACACCACTTCATCGAACGCGGTCTCGTCTCATAAATATTATTGACGGCTAGCCTCATGAATATTAACGCTGGCTAGTTTCACACTAGTACTAAACCCTGCTTGTATGCAATCACGCTGTCATACACTGTAATATCGGCGACTGTGCTTGGGATAAGACTAAACGCACAGCAAACGTACTTTCAAGCACAAAAAGACGCGATCTTGTGCAATGCCAAGAGAAAATATGATCAGGATTTAAATGAAAAATAAGACTCATGATTGGAAAACAACAGTAAAACAGTAACCAATTCGATTAAGATTATTAATCAAATTCGAAAAATTTGAAGGATAATTCCCAAACTTGTTTTCTTCGTTGTTAATATCCCCATAGTGACTGGGTGTGAAATACATGCAAGTAGAATGATATTTCTTCTATAAATCTCTATATTTATGATAAAATTTAGTATACCTTTAGACCAATTTACGATATAATATATTATTTGGGATCTTCACAGGGGATGTGGACTCTTATTCCTATTATATAATACTCCTAAATATGTAAAATAGATTTGGTAATGCACATATAAGCCTTACTGATATACGAGAAGTCAAAGCAAATAAAAAAAAACCACATATCTAACCAGCTAAGAAATGCACTTCATAAAAAGAAGCCAATTGAACAGCAAGGAAAGGAAAATTCACAATAATGAAATGGAAAACGTCCCGTCATGTTTGGCATAAAATTTTGTATAATGGAGATTTTAATATCGAGGTCTACAAAATGGCATCGCCATTAACGTTGGTTTTAGTTATTGAAAGTTCAGGAGATTAAATTTCATTTGTGTTTTTAGAAAAAAATAACAGAACATGTGTCGTCTAAACATCTACAGAAATTGTTGTTTACCTGTAAAATGAATGCGCTCAAAAGTAAATAAAAAAATGCGCACAAATTTAATGCTCCGATTAATCATATCTAGTACATGTATCTGGTGGTGTATTGTTAGGTATTTTGAAGTTATAATAACAATCCCATCTGAGATTATTACCCGTCAACCAAAATTGAAGAACAAACAAATCAGAGAGAGAGACAGGGAGATGTTACAAAAGAGAGAGAGAGAGAGAGAGACGTCCAACAAAAAATAATCAACATAAGTTGATCTTCACTAACAACCAGGAAAAGGGGGGTCAACACAGGTGAATAAGATGCCTTAAACAAAATGTTACATATTGACCTACTTAAGATAGTAAGATATGAACATTAACAACATCATTGTCAGCTATGTCAAGTTGGACTAGATATCGATCATCGTGTTTAATATGTGGAATGACATTTACATCTACTTTTTTTTTTAATTTAGGATAAAACACTGGTTAAGTCATGGACATTGATCTATACAAATGTGTTTTGTAATTTAATTTCAATTAACATGATAAATATCCATCATTGAAATGAGATGATTTTGACAATTTATATGAGTAAAATTCGATATTTAAAGATTTACTTTTGTATTTCAGATTATTTTACCGCCAGTTCTCCTATACTGTTGTACTTTTTTTTCTGTTTGCTGTTTTCAATATATCAATATGATACTGTTGGCGGTCATTCAAGACGTCGTTGGATATATTTGCCTGTGGTAACTCAACGGATTTCAACTCTTAAAAGTTTTGTTATTGGATAAAGTCTTAAGTTTAAACCGTTATCAGCGTAAGGCATTCTCTGAACATATGAAGGTCCGTTAAATACCATTTTATCTCGGCGTCTAGTAAGTGTTTGTTCTTCTACTAATCCTTCAGTGTTTTAACTAGTTCCTCAACTACTATCAAAGAACTTATCACTAACTTTTGTAATAAAACATATGATAATAGTGGAATTAATTATTTTTTTAAAGTAAACAATTCCTTATGATATTTTAGACAAGTAACGTCCTTTTGGTGGTCCTTTTGATTTGGTTGACAGTTTTGACTTTTCCACTCTTTATTCTGCACTTGCACACTATCGTATCAAACAAAAGTTTTCCTATTTAATCAAATGGTCGTTTGAAAAATCTGATTGCAAGTTTATTTGATGCAACTCATATAAAGCCTTTTTCTCTAATGAGAAAGGTTCATATGATAGATATACTTACTGAATGCGTGATGAGAAGATGCAAGCTGTAATTTTTTTCCTTGACAACATTTATGTACGTTTCAGCAATAAAGTTTATGGACAGTTGTAGGTATTCCTTTGGGCACCAATTGTGCCCCTTTAATAGAAGACTTGTTCCTGTACTGTTATGAATAACAGTTTATGGCCAAACTCAGTAAAAACCCCGTCTAAATTCCATTTACATTCGTAATTTACCGTTATTTTGAATAAATTTTATCGTTAAATAATCAAGAATCCTCTAACTAGTACTGCCAAAATTTACACAAAGGGGAACTTACTTTAAATAAATCAAATATAACAGCAATAACTGTCCTTTTCTAGATTTCTATATTTCAGTTTTACACGAGAAAAAATTAGGACAAAAGGGACGATTTTTGGACGGTGATTTTCCTTGGGTACCGTCTTATGGTGTTTATATATCCCAACTCGTTCGCTATGCCCGTGTCTGAAGTGATGTTTTGGATTTCAATGAGCGTAATCTGTGTATTACTGGTAAATTATTAAGTCAGGGATTTCGTTACCACAAATTACTTAAAAACCTTTACAAAATTCTTTTGTAGATACAAAGATTTAGTTTGAAAGTTTGGCTGTACCTGTAGAAAACATATTTCAAACGGAAAAGCACATCCTAATTTTTGCGGTGATGTTGTTTACCAAGCCCGGAAATTTAGATACGATCCGGGTAAATCCTTTAATTAAACTTATTCTAAAAGGTTACCAATTCAAAATTGTAAATAGATCTTTGAATATTGTTTGTATTGGTATAAATATTAATTTTGTTATCAGTAAATTAAAACCATACTAAATATTATCATTTTACACATAATGCACATTCACGGTTCTACTATCTGTCGATACCTATGTTTTGGCATTGCACAAGGTCATGTTTTTATTTAACTGTTAATGACGTCTTTACAATAAATCCATTGGCTGTTGGATGTGTAATGATTGATATTTACGTCTTAGATACATGATTTATTTCATTAATTGTTATTGGCTTTAAACTAGCTGTTAGCAACTGCGAGTACTCTCAGATTTGTACTTTGTGTCTTTTGTTGTTGTCAGGGATGTACAAATTCCCTGTCCTGTCCGGTTTGTGTTTTTGCTAGATGTTTTTCTTTTTTGTATCGATCTAATGAGTTATTCCCTTTTCAACTGATTTATATAGTTTGTTCTTATGTTGTGCCATTACACCACTGTCCCATGTTAAGGGAGAATTGGCGCCATCAAAAATATTTAACCCCACCACATTCTTTATGTGCCTATCCCAAGTCAGGAGCCTGTAATTAAATGGTTGTCGTTGGTTCGTGTCTGTCATTTTTTTTTTTTTTTTTTTTTTGGTAAATTGTTTTGTTATAAATTATGCCGTTAGTTTTTTCAATTGAATTTTTTATAGCCGTCTATACTGTATGGGTTTTCCTCATTGCTGAAGGCCGTGCGGTTGCCAATAATTGAACTTCATTTGAACTTTGGTGGATAACTGTCGCATTTGCAATCATACCACATCTCCTTATTTTTATATAGTCAGAGCTTGACCGACGAATAAATAGATATAGGAAGATGTGGTGTGAGTGCATTTTCAAATAACAATTTATAAAAGTAAACCATTATAGCGACTTTTCAGGACTTAAACATTCTTATTCTACCAACTTTATTTCAGAACCACCAAAATAATCCGAACCAACTAAAGTGATTTTTGACCTTTAAACTTTAAAACTAACAGATGTCTTTTGTTTTTGTGTTATATTTCTTCCTGTACATTTTCTGTTTCTTCATGTATACCCCGCATCTCCTTTTATTCGTAGTCTAATTTCCGATGACTACTTTTATTACTTGATGACTTGCACAATTTATTGTCTTGAAATCAGAGATCAATTGCCATTGTATGATATTGTCATTAATTATGGAATATTGTAATTTTTTTGTCTTTGATCTCAAGAGATAATATATGAAGTCTCCAAATATAAACTCTCTGTAATAAATTATACCAGTTTCTAAATAAGGAAACAATGAAATCTATTGAATTGTAACATGAAGTCTTTCTTGAAGGATGGTTAATACCACATCATTTCAAACATTAAAAGAAATGACTTATTAATCAAAATCAAAAGATTTAAAGGATAATTTCCCTACTTGTTTTCTTTATTATAATTAATATTAAAATAAAGACTGGTTGTGAAATAGATGCAAGTAGAATTTCATTTCCTCTATAGAGCTCTATGTTAACTATAGTTTAGACCAAATAACGATGTTATATGCTATTAGGGATCTTCACAGGAGACATACATTCATGTTCTTTGTAAGTTTTGTACATCCCATGAGCCGTCAGACGAAAGGGGATATAGGGCAATGATAGGAGTATCCCATGTGAAGTCCGAATATCAATTATATTACTAGTATACTGGAGTCTCCTGATTTCAACATTTAAAATTACCATAATGATCTTCGTTTTGTTCACGGGGTATATGGGCTGAGTAATCAATCAAATTTTGTTAGGAGTTTTGATCGGTGGTGCAATATTTGGTCTATCCTGCTACCATTTTTAAACCAAATTATCAACTATGAAGAAAACGTAAGGATAAAATTAGAAGACTGTTCATGAACAATAAAGATGAAAAAAACTTCATAAAACATGTTTTACCCGCCGCAATTTTGCGCCTGCTCCATGTCAGTGTTTCTCTAGTGTGTTCTTTTAATTTTGGTTCATTTGTATGTTTCGGAGTGTAGTGTTGCGTTCAATTCGCCTAACTAGTATACATTTATTGTATAGATGGCAGCTGAAGCCCGTCTCCGGATGCAGGATTTTCTTTGCGTTGAAGACCCATTGGTGGCCTTGGGCTGTTTTCTGCTCCTTGATGAGGTTGTTGTCTCTTTGACACATTTCTGTTTCCATTCTCTATTTTTATTCTATAAATTTTCTTTCTGTGCATTGTAAAATTTGCAGCACAATCTGACCATAGTATGTAATAAAATTTCACTATGATAATAGCCAGGTTATGTAGGTAGGAAACACAACCGTAGTTTCCTTTTCAGACATCCATTATGTAAATGAAAGACATGGTATACATACGAGCGAATTTCCAAGGTTAAATTTACAGTTCCAGACAAAGCTATTCAACTGATGTACCAGTCAACTCGTATCTATAATGCCAGACCGGATTTGTAACGAGTCTTAAAATTTATATGCCTATGTTAAAACTAAGAGACCAGCATGCAGAACCTTTAAATAAATTATCAATATCTCTTCTTTTTTTCAGCAAGTTCATTTCAAAGAAGTCTTCGAATTTTTTACTAAATTTCATATCACACTTTTGTACACTTTTAAGTTCTAAAAGGTCACGTCATGTTTCTGAATATAAATGACTATTGGTATATTCGGTTCCTACACATTTTGACGAGTAAACTTTAGCGACAGGACATAAAGATCTAGCAACATATAAGCCATGGAAGAGTGCAAAATGTAAAACTGTAATAATTTTACCAAATCTTCAACATCCCTCCTCTTTTCCCAACGTTTCGCAATTCTAATCTGTTATTTCGGCATGGTGCGAGCTTTAATAAGATCATTACGACGAAATTAATTCGCAAAATCAAATGTAAAATATTGTATTTGATTTTCAATTCCGATTCTTTTTACGTTCTTGTGTGTCTGTTTGTAACTATAATGATTTTGTTACGAAGACGACTAGCCTACGTTCAGATTAAAAACGCAAAGTATACATTTTCTTTTCAAAAAGCTTTCGTTTAGCATTTCCGAAAATAATAATCTCGTGTATACGATGCTTAACCAAACTGTAAGTGTTAGTATCATAACAATTTGAAAACTGTTCTTTGGGCTTCAAATCAACAATATGTTTACTTCGTCTTATGTCAGAGATTTTTTTCGGAGAAAGAAAAACATCCATTGTAGGAAGTATTTCTCTTTTCACCTTTCTTTTTTTAGAAAATGTTAATGTAATGTCAAATCAGAAAGATAAACAGTTCCTTTTCGTCAGGTCGTCAACATCTTAAAATTAAATGAATAGCCGGTCTTACCTGTATGAAAGGGAACACGAAAAATAAAGTCCAAACTAGACACAAACAAGACATTTTCCTACAAAAATTATAACAATAAATACACTTCTGGTTAATTTTACAGATACACCAATTGTGATGGATGACTCAGTTGACATGTTTTATCACGTGACATTGTACTGCAATATGTATATATCTTAAGACAATGATGCTACATGTATTACATCTTATATGACAATTACTAATTAATAGTTGAGTTTATTGCGTAAAATGGATGTATTTTTATAAGGAACACCTTTGAATCGTCCATGTTTTTGCATAAATCAGGCCTTTGATTTTATTCTTGAAATGTTTCATATTTTGTCATACCGGGACCTTTTATATAGTACATGTACTATACGGAATAGTTTTTTTTTTCCGTACGGTGACCTGTAGCTGTTTATATCCTCATACTTTGGTGTCTGGTTGATAATTGTCTCATTTGCTATCATACCACACTTCTAAATTTTGTAAATAGAGTCGTCAAAATATGACGGAAACATATGGCTATTTGGTAAATTGTACGGGGTGATTATTTTTTCTTAAAATAGTATTGCTATGACAGCTTTTGTTTGTACTTGTAGACTAGATCCTTTTGACATTTTTCTCCTGGGTTTCAAATATATACGTTTAAGGTGGATGGGGTCTTAATTAAAATCCATAGATTTTTTAATAATTTGTCAAAATTTAGTTTTTATCATGCTTTTTTCCAAAATATAATAAAAAGTGTGGGTCACCGGACTTTTTTTTCACACTACAGGTTGTGCAAAATTGTCAGATTTGTGTGATAAAAAGAAAACTACACCATAGAATTTTCAGATAAAATTTGAGAAGATAGCTCTTATAACATGCTTTCAGATAAGAAAAAGAAAAAATGGGATCACCGGATTTGTTTTCTTGCTACATATTAAAATAGGTAAATTCACAACACTTTCTATTATAAAAATTACTTTATCTGAGTTATCTCCCCTACTATCTGAGTTATTTCCCCTTATGTGGCAAAGTTGAAAAAAAATTAATCAAACAAAAATATTGTGTTTTTTAGAAAACACAGCCGTAAATATGATAAAACGCATAATTTTCTATATTAACATGAAAAGTCTTACACATGAATTACATACTACTCTCATAATTTGCACATTGCATTAAAGATCAAGACCAATTGTTATCTGCTACTTTAGAATCCAAGATGGAGGAAGACACCCCAGCCACCTTAAGCGTTCCTGATAAAGGTAAATCTGGAAAAAAATATTGAGTGGTATTTTCGTTTTTTATCACATGTTCCTATGAAAATTATAAATGTAATTCTCGGTCTCTAACGTTTAATTAAACGTAACTGAAGCTAAATACATTTTTTTTATCTAGTTAATCATTTATTTATTTCTTGTGTGGTAACAGAGATTATCGTTCAGCTTGTTTAAAAGTTTTAAGGTTTCGAGAAAATTTGTTGTCCTCAGAGGTCGGTTAATCGAATGACATAAATAACAGTAAATAATAAAATGGCAGGTAAACGTCAAGACGACAACATGATATAAATATAGGGTTTTATCGGCAATTAGAACATTTCCCTTTGATCTTGCTGCCTAATATTTTCAATATCATGGACAGGACTTGATTCTCGAAAATATTAGGCAATGACGTCATGTATCAGTGCAGTAACGTTACATGTTCTTGTCCATCCGCTTCAATTTATCAATGAAATGCACGCAACTTCATTCATACAACCGAACAACGAACCCAACGTTTTGTACGCGTAAAAGTAGTTTTACTTATTATTTCATTTTACTTCTTATTCTTTACGAAAAACATAGAGTTAAGACAGATTGCCGATAAAGAATAATGGCATTTAATTTGATACTGACTTCATCAGCTCGAAATCAGCTCGCCCTAGCGGGCTCGCTTGATATTCTTGCTGATAAAGTCAGTATCAAAACAAAATGCCATTATTCTATATATATCACATGATCGTCCGATGGACACGTGACGAATTCGTATGACAACGTCGTCTGCTTAAGGATAACTTAAAGAAAGTCGATAAAATGTATGACAATACCAAATTTTGAACTCTAAACTCTATTTCTAAATCACTAAAAACACGATAAAAACAAAAAAATAACACAGCGTAGCTTAGATGATGATGTTATTTTCTCATTTCAATCAACTTTAAAAATGTACAGATAATATTCTGTTGTTATATGTCTGATAATCTGAACATCCTTTCTCGGTCTTTAACTAGTTCACTGTTTACAATTAAAGAACTTATTATTAAGTTTTGTTACAATTGATATGAAAATAATGTTTATTTTTTTTGTTTTTTTGTTTTTTTGTTTTTTTGTTTTTTTCATCTAAAACATCTTTTTTGCACTTTTCTTTGGTGTTATGACCAATTAATTGACCTACAGCAGATGGTCGAGTATCCCTGTGAATTAGTCACTGGATAACAAGGGAAATTACCCAGTGAATTCATATTCATAAGTTGTTGATTTTACAAGTGATAATTAATACAAAAGTTTTTTGGAATATTAAGTAACATGATTACGGAATTTGTACAGTTTTGTACGCGTTTGTTTCTTAGTTCTAGTTATAATCATTGGTTAACCTTTTAAAAAACCGTTATCAGTTCTCCTGAAAAGGATGTTCTCTCAAACAGCTTAAATTTCAATTAAATATTGTAAGTGGTAAGTCTTGGAATCTTCATTATAGTTTGTTTAAACATTTTGATCGAACTGTCTTATGAAAATAAGCATATGAGTTTTGAGACAAATACTGTACATTGGTTTTCATAACGTATGCCGTTTTAATTTAATATCATGTGCACAGATAAACCACCAACTACATTGTGATGTATAACTATGAGATACACTCAAACAAAATTTAAGAGCAACAAACGATAGCTTCGTAGCCAAATGAAAAATAAAACTATAACAATTAAAACCATGCTACAAACACATTAATAAAAACAAACATATAAAATCAAATATAACACAGCGTAGCTTATCGGATTATGATATATTCTCTTTTCAGTCTGTTATTCTTATAAATGTAAAGAACATAGTTACTATGTCTTTATTATGAGTGACACCGATATGAATCCTTGTCTGATAAACTGAACATCCTTTCTCGGTATTAAAGTAGTTCCCTGACTCCATTTAAAGAATTTATTATCAAGTAGTGTAACAATGAATATGAAAATAATGGTATTAATTATGTTTGGAGTGTAAATAACTTTTGGACGTTTTAGATAAACTACGTGCTTTTGATGGTCCTTTCAAATCGGTTGACAGTTGTTATTTTTTACTGTTTACAGTACACTTCCACACAATCTTATAAAACATAAGTTTTCTCATCAATCCAATGGTCCTTTGAAAAGTCTGATTGAAAATGTATTCGCGTCAACTTCCTTCTGAAAGAAAAATAATTAAAAACAACACATAACACTTACAGGGACTGTGCTGAAATGATTAAAGCTGTTCATTTTCTCCTTGGCAACACCTTTGTACGTTTCGGTAATATGGTTTATCGACAGGTTGTTGGTAATCCTATGGGCATTTACTTAACCCCTTTAATGGGTGAGTTATTTTGTATTGTTATGAATTATTGTTTATGAACACAACCAGTAAGGGTTCGCCTAAATTCGCTAAATTCAATTTCATAGAAAAATCGTTTCACCTTGATAATACTTTTGACGTATTAATTAATAATTGGAAGTACCAAACGGAATTGACTCTAATTAAATCTAATATATACAAAAAATTTTAATATTTAATTTTCACACGGAATACTATATATGATTTCACGACAAAAATACGATTTTTTTTCATATTCTTATTTTTATTTTTGGACAGTGATGTTCCTCGGCCTCCTCTTATGTTGTGTATATATTTCCAAACTCGTTCGCCACGCCCGTTTCTGTAGTGATAACAATGAACGTAATCTATGAATACCATAAACTTGTAAATCACTAAGCCAGAAATTGTGTTACCACATTTTACTTAAAACCTTTATCACATTATTTCATGGATACATAGATTTGGTTTGGAAGTTTGAATGTACATGTAGCGACCTTATTACAAACGGGATTTTGAAGATGTTGTGTATAAAGCCCATCCATTTAGATACGATTCATGTAAGCTTATTGGTCTTTTGACAAAAATGTAGTAAGCTCTTTAAATATTGTCTTCATCGGTACTAACATTTGGTTAATTCTTCATCAAATGAAACGTAAATGAATATGTATGGCTATAAAGTTATGAATATTTTTTGTATACATCCTGTCGATACTTATATGTACTAACATTGAACAAGGTAATACCTTTTCCTAAGACTGTTTATGACGTCTTAACATTAAATACATTTGTTGTGTAATGATAGACATTTTAGTCTAAAAGAAAACATGATAAATATACTCGAGTTTATTTCTGATTATAAAGTTGGAAATTAATTTGAATTAGCTTTCAGCAACTACGAGTACTTTGTTTTATTTTTTTTTTTTTTTTTTTTTTTTTTGGTTTTGTAGTATCGATCTGGTGGGTCAATCTTTTTTCCAATCGATTTTTATAGTTTGTTCAGATGAAGTGATGTTACAATACTGTTCCAGGTTACGGAATGGTTGAGCGCTCATAAACATGTTTAACACCGCCGCGTTCAGGATGTCTCTGTTCCAAGTCAAGAGTAAAAAATTCAGTGGTTGCCGTTGGTAGCTATCGGTCATATTTTCTTTTTGCCATGTCAGTGTTATTTATAGCTTGCTATAATGTATGAATTGTGCTAATGTTTGACGACCATACGATGACCTTCTATAGTTGATTACATCTACGTCATTTGATCTGTTTGATAGACGTCTCATTGGCAACCATACCACAATACCTTTTTTCATATTATTTTCTTTTCTGTACATATAATTATATTTACCTTTGACATTGCACACAAGATGGTGATAATAATTATTTGTCTTTTTTTTATTTATGATGTTGCTTAAACAAAGTTTTGGGAAATACAGTTGAAAAATATTAACAAAAATACCGAAATCCAAGGTAAATACAAAAAGGGGTAAGTCCATAAGACCTGAAAAAATTCAAACGTTACACTGTATCAACCAACGGAACAAATGAAAACAGCTATGTTATTAGGTTGTAAGATGGTCTAATATTTCTAGATAGGATATTATATCAGTATTGATTTACGTGTGCCATTCTCGGTTAAATTTAATTACAACTCTGGACAATTAAGAGAAAAGAGAGTTTGTTTTTCAATCTTTCAGCACAGTCAATGTACTTTTTTCTTTCATTATTTGTAAATTATTTTAGTACAGTTGTAGATTTTTCTACTATGTTTAAAGTTAACACACTTAGACTGACTATCTTTAAATTCTTTCATAATTCCCTAACATTTGGAAAATCATTTCTTTAAAGTCATCCTGTAAATTTACTTGTAAGAGCACAAAATTTGATACAGAACAAATGTATACCTCTAAGCACCATATGAAATATTTGTTTGGTTACATTATTTGACTTAATTTTATTTATTCAAAATGTTCGGGAAGACACCTTAAAATATAAATTTAAGATTATGTGTTCATTTTTTTTATCCCCTAATTAACTATAAACCAAACATATTTCATTTATTTTTTTATTAAGAACAATGGTGTATCACATGACACTGACTTAACAGAATATTAGTTACATGTGACATTGAGGTGAATGCCCCGAAAGGGTATATAGCTATATATAATACATGTCATTTATGGGATGGTCTGCATTTCAATCATTTATATAAAAATAATTATCCAAAGTTTATAGTTTTTATGTTATTCATCAATAACATTAACCACATATAGTTAATACGATAGTGATTACAAGGAAATGCGTCACGCTAACATGAATATCACTACTTTTTGTAAGCAGTTTATTTGAATGAAAGGCGTAACCTTTCCAAAGGGTGAAACTATTATCCATTCATTTATATATATTAGTTTTTCCTTTTTTCATTTAAAATATAAATATTGTCTCGTAATGTTGAGTATCTTCTAGAAGCAAGATGTGTGTAACAAATAACCTAAGAATTATGAATCTAAATTGCGTTTTTTTTTTTTTTTTTTTTATTCGAGAGTCACTGATGGTCTGTTGTATAGACGAAACGCGCGTCTGGCGTACAAAATTTTAATCCTGGTATCTATGATGTGTTTATTCGCTCCATATTTGCAATTTGATCACACCAATGATAAGGGTAAGCAATTGTAAAGGGAAAACGTTATATTTACAAATTGAATAACTTAGAAGGATTTGTTTTCTGCAATTTTACCTTATGTTAATGAAAACATGATATTTTTTGTAAATGAAGGAAATCCAAATACATTTACATCTTTATGTAATTCAAGATATCAGACCGACTTAACTATATCTGACCCGAAAACACAGTTATTTCGTAGTGCATTTCTTTTAGACCATAAATGCAAATTTCAAATATCGCACCTGCGCTTTCCCATTAATAAATTTTACAGTGTGGTGTACTACTTTTGGAACAAATTATATATACAAATTATAGAAACCTTCATCAGCTCTATTTCTAAATATAAACAATTTTATGTTCAGGGTCCTGAATTCTGTTTGACTGCTACAGAGATACTAAGTTTTGAACTGGCCAAAATCACTATTTTACTTTAAAATGTATAACCAATTATTTTACACCTGCTATTTGAGGCATTAAACAAGAAGAAATTAATTTGGAAGATGTATGAAAAATAAGTAAGTAATACACTGACCACAGCAGGGACTGTAGTTTAAGGTTAATATCAGCTTCTTTCATTTTTACTTAAAATCTCCTGAAGCCTGCCTCATAAGAACAAAAGAACAAATCGACAAGAGCAGCATGGTTGGTTCATGTAGGAATGTCGTTTGTCTGTTGAAAAAAAAACATTATCTCCAAACATAACAAATATGCTGTCAATCATAAAAAATCAAGCATATCGATGATGTACGTTTCAAGGAACACCTCGTTTGTATCAGAGTTTGTTTTTAACAAAGTATAATTTGTTCCTTCATAAATCAAGACATTTATTTCTGGAAACGTTAAACAGATATTTTCTTCTGAAAAAGTATAACTTAAACATGGTGTTCTACAGGGCTGTCCTATTGATAATAATTTATATTGTCGAGGTAGCACAACCACTGGAAATATTTATTGTTTTCTGTAGAGTTATGATCGCTTTTTACTGTGTACAAAACTGTCAGAAATATTTAGTAGTTGTTAGTCTGTATCTAATGAACAGCGAATAATTGAGAGAAAAAAAAAACACTTGACATTTATTCACCAAAAGAGCGTCTGTACCCTACCTTAAGTTGTTACATTATAATGTTATCCGTTTTCAGTATATATAAACTTTTTCTGCAACTATAGAACGGAGTTACTGACAATATTAATACAAAGCTTGACATGTTGTTAGAAGTTGACAATTTTTAGATTCAGTAACAAATAAACATTAACGGAACAAAGATGGTATGACAAAAAAACAGAATATTTTTGTTTGTTCTGTTCAATACTGTCCATGTAATCTGTTGTCTGAAAAATACCCTTGTGGAGTCAAAATCTATTTCGACATGCAAATCAGAATTAATACTATATCTGGTTTTTTTTTTTTTTTTTTTTTGCAAATGCTTTTCCATTAACACTTGCATCCAAAAACATATATGCTACACAATGTTGATACTATTTTGTTTTATGATTTTTTGCTGTACAGTTTTGCATCCATGGACAATGTGAACCAACATCAATTAATAATTGATAACATCGGAATAACAATATCATACTTTAGTTCTAAGAAAATGTGGTTTGGTTAAGAATGTCTTTCTTATTTATTTTCTTCCAAAATCTATCAAAATTTCATTTTATGCAACATTTGGCGATTATTTGATTCAGATATGAGTCAAGCTGTTATAATATACACAAAAGCCTTGATACTGTAAATTTTAGTAAGCTTTAAAGACTAAAATGCTTTTTGATATTTTGCCAAGTGGAAATAAATTCAGAGAGAAAATGGTCCAACCTGATTTCATTCGTTACTAATATTTATGTCAACATATTTCATGACATCAGAAGACTGTATTCTGCCCTCTTAATGTATTTAGGTTATTTGTGGCTGTCTCATTGACGTATACTCCACATCTCTATTTATAAAATTGTGTATTTTTCCTGGATTTTGTATGTTCCGGTTGTCTTGATACAACCAATAATTAATTTGAATCTCTACCTGGGAGTAAGGAAAAGTTATTTCAAGTTGTGTATTGATACCGAATGACAACTGAAATTGTTATTGTGTAAGTTCATTGGTGTTTGTACTCAAATGTACTCTGGCTTTACATAACTGTTTGAAAACTGCCGATCCAGTATAGGATAACGTTTCTGATCATTTGATTATAAATTCAACGAAACGAAGATAAAAGAAAGAGAAGATACTAAGTGGGCAAACATGTCTAGATTTGCCACCTTCACCCGGACGTCGAATCGGCAATATTACGTTAAGTTCATAGAATCGAAAAAAGAGAACACTGCAAAAAGCCAATCTGAAACCCGTTATAAAGAAGTTGATAAAATTGAGATAAACAGGTAGGATCGCAATTATAACACCTTTAGGTAAATCAGTGAACCAAGATACAGAAGTTGTTCAGAAAAGTGTATATTAAGCATCATGCTTGTTGAATCTGAATGAACTTTTTCAATGACAGGGTGATGTTATCATATCTGGCGCAAATATAAAATTTCAATCCTGGTATCTATGATGAGTTTATTTACAACCACTGGGTCGATACCACTGCTGGTGGAGTTTTAATTCCCCGAGGGTATCACCAGCCCAGTAGTCAGCACTTCTGTGTTGACTTGAGTTATCATTGATATGTTCATAATTATAAATTAACTGTTTACAAAACTTTGAACTTTTGAAATACTAAGGCTTTTCTACCTCAGGAATAGATTACCTTAGCTGTATTTGGCAAAACTTTTAGGAATTTTTGGTCCTCAATGCTCTTCAACTTCGCACTTTATTTGGCCTTTTTAACATTTGTTTGATTCTAGCGTCACTGATGAGTCTTTTTTAGACGAAACGCGCGTCTGGCGCAAATATAAAATTTCAATCCTGGTATCTATGATGAGTTTATTTACAACCACTAGGTCGATGCCACTGCTGGTGGGGTTTTAATTCCCCGAGGGTATCACCAGCCCAGTAGTCAGCACTTCTGTGATGACTTGACTTATCATTGATATGTTCATAATTATAAATTAACTGTTTACAAAACTTTGAACTTTTGAAATACTAAGGCTTTTCTACCTCAGGAATATATTACCTTAGCTGTATTTGGCAAAACTTTTAGGAATTTTTGGTCCTCAATGCTCTTCAACTTCGTACTTTATTTGGCCTTTTTAACATTTGTTTGATTCTAGCGTCACTGATGAGTCTTTTGTAGACGAAAATTTCAATCCTGGTATCTATGATGAGTTTATTTATAATATACTTTTAAATAACAGCTTTCAATAAATATCTAAAGAACCAAGAGAATGTGTTCTGAAGTCGTGCATGACTTACTTGTGGAAAAATAACTAAAGTTAGTTATCGACCGTGCATGAAAATTTCAAGCGGGCTACAGTAGAGAGAAGCTCCATCCTGTTGGTCGAATATGTGAAAATTCGTTTCTCCTTTGTCCATTACATTTTGTGGAGATTGCATAAAAATAAAGCATTGGTGGATCCAGGGGGAGGGTGTTCCGGGGCTTGAAACCTCCCTTTTTAAAATTTGTTGAAAATCTATTTATTTAATTTTAATTATGCAAACGTTTCATGGTATTCCAAGGGTTGGAACCCTTATCCACTTTTAAAATGGCTGAATCCGCGCCTGGAAAGATTCCTAGTGCTTGAGGTGTATGCTTTCATATTTTATAGTTACGATGTATTTATTCTTAAGATAACTTTTCATTTGTCCTTTGGTCTGCAAGTTAATGAAAAATTGTCCATCCGAATTATTTTTCCTAGTCATACATTATGTTCAGTCAACTTGTCTAAACTAATATCTTGATGTATTCGTGGTTGTCTAAAGGTTTTATAGTTTCTGTATTATCCAATACGATTGACGTACACATTATTTCAATCATTGTCAGATTTTTATACCAGTTTTTTATTGCAACTCGTTGATGTTAATCCGTTTCTATCGGTTATCCAAGACACAGATGTAGGATTATTGGCGTCCTAGAACGAATTACCCTTAACATCGGATAGTGTCTGCTTCAACTTTTAGTTATGTGTGAGCTTTTGATAACATGTTAAAAGCTTTTTGCAGAACGCACAACAAAAAGGCGCTGTTATTTTGCTTAGGACTATGGTGCCGGAGTTCTACGTATAAAACAGTATATTATGTTTTCAAATTTTGTTTGAAAAGTAAATGTTTATTCTAGTCAGCACATGTAACAGAATAATTTGTTGCTTGACGTTTTATTTTTTAAATTGTACACAATCAAAATAAAGTTTTAATTTTATTCAAAAAAGAAACCATGAAATTTACATTAAACAATATTCAGTATAAGACCAAGTTATACATTCATCTAATTTAATGAAAAGATATATTCATGTATCACGTGTTTGATTTTAGAATGCCGGTAAACATAGGTTGAACGTTAAACAAACTCAACAGAGACAACTGGCTTATAAGCTGGTACCACAGAAGTGCGTTTCGTCTACTTAAGACTCATCAGTGGGGCTCGAATCAAGAGTTGGAAAGCCAAATTAAATTAAATTTGAAGAGCATTAAAACAAAACAATATGAAAAGATGTGCCAAATAGGGCTAAGGCAATCTATATTTAAGGGTAGAAAACTTTAGTGTTCCGAATAATTCAACATTTTATAAACTGTAAATTTCCAGAAAATAACATATCAATGACATTTCATGTCAGCAGCACATAGTGGCATCGACCCAGTGGTCGTAAAAACTCATCAAAGAAACTAGAACTGCTTAACTTTCCCGAGCAACTCCGTCAGTTTATCTGTGGTGTTTAATGAGATTTGTGTTACACAATCTTTAGTTTTCTGTGTAGTGTTTTTAGTTTTATTTTCTGTTTGTTTTTTTCCCTTTTGAAATTGTGTTGCCTGTTTTCTCCAACGAAGTGTTTTATTTCCGTTGGCATCTTCATTCTTTGTTCAAACACAGCATTATAAAGTTTTTAATCAAACTATGAACTATCACTGTTTACTACTCTACGGTAACCACCAAATTTTATATTCTTTTGTATAACAAAAATGGTTGATATCTGTTTTTAAATCCCAATGTTACATTAATGTATTCAGCAGTCTGTTGTATATGCACTCATTATAAAGTGAAATGTTTGTTTACAAGCATGAAGTGGTTTTTGTGTATACATAAAATGCTTAAATATGTAATTTTATTGTCATATCACATTCACAACTACAAGGGTAATAAAATAATAAATTAATTGCAATTTAAACAAAAATTGTTATTCAAATTGATACAAGAATGCAGGTATAAACATTCTTAATTGTCTTATTTTACAATAACATGATGTTTAAATAATTCAAAGGGAGACAACTTTATATTTACAGGGAGACAACTCTATATTTACAGAGTGCAATTGAATATTCAAGAGGACACAACAGCCGACTCTTCATCATGAGACAATATCATTGTGATGAATATATCAGAATATATTAGCACTAAAAGTTCATACAAGGTTATATATCCAAAAGTGCACCAATGAGAATACAACATCACAAGAGACAGTTATAAAATATTTTTTTTAAACTTTTTTCTCACACAAATAAGTTATACAAGGTAGGGCAAAAATAAGACTGAGTGTACTATTCTGTAACAGTATCGCTATTATATCACATGTTTTACCTCAATAAACACATTGCTATATATTCCTATACCATGACATGCCTGCGTTTGAGGTATAACCAACACTATACAATCGTAAGTGCATTTGCGTACTGAGAAGCAAATTCAAACGCATATTATTCACTAGTTATACTGTTCGACTTTTCTCTGTAGTAAAGAGTTGGTCTTGATGATTTGAAGGGAAAAATAAAGAGTCATATGAATCGTTTACAAAACTTGTTGTTGTTCTTGTACTGTCTGATCTTTCGCTTCTTCCGCTGTAGCTACTCCTTCCACTTCCGGTACTAGGAATTGAACCTGATGCTGACAATGATCGTAATGCTTTCTCTTGTTCTGGAACCTTACAGCAACACAAAATCAGCCATTGGTCTCGTACACGTTTCTTTCGTAAGACAAATAGGATGAATATGAAAAATCCTTGTAATGAATTAAGGATAGTAAAAGCATACTGAAATGGAAGTCTAGCGTCGGATATCGCAAGATAACCAAGAAACCATGTCAGTCCTGAAAAGTAAATATTTTGATTTCGGAAATGTTGATATAAAATTATATAAGTCAGATTGCAATTATATGATGAAGAAAAAGAAACAGATTTCAGTAAAGGTTAAATATATATTTTTTCTCTAGTATCTCGCTTAAGTTAAATAAATGTTAAGATCAATTATGTGTGTAACTAAACATAACTATGCAATGATATATGTTTTGTTTTATGTTACCGCATACAACTAAATTAAAAATGCATTGCGAAATATACGCTTCAATCAATTTGATAAAATAATAATACAAACACATACCGAGCAAAACAAAACTTGTTATAGCCGCCTGCAAATTTGCCATTGCCATCTTTGATTTCGATTGGTTGGTCCGTAAACCAGTTGGTCTTCTACATATACTGATGACCGTTACCACGAATACTGTCAGGTTACATAATATAATTAACCCAACGGGAATGGCAAATGAGTAATAGAACGCTGTTAAAGACATCCAGCAACTAAAAAGAAACCAATCAAAAATGAATATGTATATTGTTCAAAATCCTATAAAACTTAACAAAGAAAAGTGCAACACACTATTACGTACGTATTTACTTTTCATTTAACATGTACTATATCTAACATGTACTTAAATAATGTTTCTGCTGTTTTGCAGCTGAAACAACTGAACTCTAGGTTCTAGGAGAGCAAAAAAGTGAATTTGTTCTTTGAATAATAAAGAAACATACATACATACATACATACATACATATTTATTACATTTACGTTTTGAATTTCACAAACCCATGTTAAAATCATTTAATGCATGTTTGCACTTGTCAATTTATATTGTTCGCACGGTTGGATTTAAATCAAACTGTTGAGATATCAACCACAATATCACCAACATTGTTTCTGTCGGATACCTAGGCATTACAAACATGTAGCTGTAGTCACTCGATTTATGCATTTTCTCGTCTGCTTATTCTATGGCTGTAACACTGTTCTTGTTTTGTAGTAGATTGAGCTGCAACATCTGTGCTCTCCTAGAGCGGGGGTATTATTAATCAAAAAAGATGACAGTGCCTTTTGAAACATAGTCACATAATTCTATGTTATTATTCATCCATCTATTTTCTGGCAATTTCTCTGCGATATATTTTTTTATATAAGTAATTTACGCATTGAATTAATCCCAAGAAAATTATTCTGCATTTTAGCACTTGCAAAGATGTGTTTCATCAGACAATGTTTGAGAATTCTCGCTCAATCTGTTAAAGTCTTCTACGACAACACCGCATGCACAATGTTTGATAATTCTCGCTCAATCTGTTAAAGTCTTCTACGACAACACCGCATGCACAATGTTTGAGAATTCTCGCTCAATCTGTTAAAGTCTTCTACGACAACACCGCATGCACAATGTTTGAGAATTCTCGCTCAATCTGTTAAAGTCTTCTACGACAACACCGCATGCACAATGTTTGACCGCTCAATCTGTTAAAGTTACGACAACACCCCATGCACAATGTTTGAGAATTCTCGCTCAATCTGTTAAAGTCTTCTACGACAACACCGCATGCACAATGTTTGGTTATTTTGCTTCACCAGTGTTTTATACTGTTTTAATAAAAATAAAACATGGACCCCCAAAACAGAATAATGGTATACATACTATCGACTTCCACCAGAGTATAGAGTGTAGTCTATACTTAATACAGCTACTACTGGAATTAATGGTAGACCTGGAATGAAAAAAAAATAAAGCATTTGACCAAACTGAACTTATAGCAACTAATCAGTTCGTCCTAAAACATGATAAAGATATTAATCATAATAACTTGATTTATGAAATAAAAAGTCACAAAAAGTAGATATATTAACAATCCAGTAGAACCCAGTTTTTACTATGCGATGTGCAAGTCTAGTGACCTTGATATTAAACTTACCCCATGCTACAAGGACTGTCTTTAGTCTATATCTAGTGACATAGGTGCCGAGAACTTTCACAAATGTAAGATACTGCAAAAATGCCTCCATCAACATCCACATAAAAGATGATAAGATAAAGTAATGCAATAAGACGGCAACTACAATACAACCATAGAAACTATGGGTCTGTCGAATACCAGTTAGAAATACAACCCAAGAACACAACATCGAAAGGGCCAAATTAAATAATGTCTGTTGTGCACGTCCTCGTCGTAACTTCCTGCAAGTAATAAATGAAATTATTTATATAAATATCATAAATATGTTACATGTCTGTATTTTCAGTACTAAAAAGTAAAATAACTAAAATACAGAACTCTTAGGAAAATTCAAAACGAAAAGTCCCTTATCAAATGGCAAAATCAGAAGCTCAAACACATCAAACGAATGGAAAACAAGCTAAGTTGAAGAAGTGCGAACTTTTAGAAATTAAAATTGATAAACTCGTAACTATCGATAATGTTCAGATATCATTAAAGCTTATAACATGTACAAATCTCCTTTCCAAACAAAACATTAAAATTATACATGTATGTTAACAATATATAACGAATTATATTTTTTGTGAATATGACTGTTTGAATTTACACCCCAGCTCCTAACTAGAGTTATGTTTTCATTTGGAACCCCTACAGCAAAAATAGAAAACAGTTTTAATGAAAACCAAGATTAAGGATTATACAACCTAGCTACTTTGCAAGGTTTAGACTGATTCTGTTTCCAAATAGTCATTTCTGATTACCTTTCTGTAACTTCAAAACGGTAAACTACAATTACACTGTGCAAGCTTCAAACATAACGGTCTCATTTTCAGAAATGACTTGAAACGTCGTATTGATTCTTTACTAACGAAAATTGATACTTGACCAAATTGATGATTATTTGTCATTTGCTTTGAAAATGCTAAATCTTCATGGAGTGTTAATCAACTTGTTTTTGAATTCAATAAAATTGAGGGGGTTTCGAAAGCGGGGATTTTTTGAAAACTTAAAAACTGAAAATAAAGAAAAACAGATAGTCTGGTAAAACTGCTGTCTTGATATTGACAAAACATTTTGCAAGGTGTCGTGTTTCTAGACTAAGGAAACATTAGTTTAAATGTATTTACCTTATTTCAAATGAAAGTTCCGTGGGGTATTCTTTGACAATATAAAACATATACTGTTGTCTTAACTAGACATACACTAGAATGATTAAAACAATCAACATACCTGAAAAAGGCGTATGAGATGATGGTAAGTGACAATCCTAAGATAGACAAACTTAAACCAATCAGTGAAATAATACTGAGAGATATCTCATGATGTTCGGGTATAGGTTCTGCTTGACCATAAAAGTCCTGGAATGTAAAAATAAAGTTTACACTAAAGTTAACTTGACAGATGGTTATTTGTTTTTGATAAATATTAAATATCATTTCAACATTGTTTTGTCTTGGAATGTAAAAATAAATAGTGCATGTACCTGATAGTGTCCTGCTTTAAATAAATATTATTTAATCATTCCAGCTATTTTTGATGTCATTCACTCAAAGGTATATTTTGAAAATTTATTACGGATCAAATTTGTTTTGAGTTATCAAAATATCTGACAATACATTTACATCGACCATAAACTTACAATAAGAACTGCGAAATTAGTCAAATGATTACACAGACAGACGTCTCTCCCATTTACAGTTCCGTTATAAACACATCCTTTGGCTGACCATCCTCCACGGTTATTGTTTAATGTAAAATCCCAGTGAGCACAGGTCTTTTCTTTCCCTTTAGCGTCCTGAAATACACATATAATGATAAAACTCATTCTTTTAAGCTATTTATAAACTGCCATGCTGTATGGATACGCTGTTGCTGTATTTATATTGAATACTTATCGCGATGATTTAAAATTCATACAAAGCCACATTTTTCATGTTATATGACTTGTTTATTGAATTAAACAATTGGTAATTAGTATCAAATTAAAGTAAGTTTACTTGAACATATCGTAAAGATTTTATCAAACATATACTTCGACAGTAACACTAATTCGTTTGCTTTATGTGATATGTCTTTCAGGAAAATTCCACCGAACTGAATTAAACACGAATCTTAATTGTGCAACGATATACAAAAG
Source organism: Mytilus coruscus (assembly GCA_017311375.1). Classification (NCBI taxonomy): domain Eukaryota; kingdom Metazoa; phylum Mollusca; class Bivalvia; order Mytilida; family Mytilidae; genus Mytilus; species Mytilus coruscus. The sequence goes on from CM029595.1 coordinate 64,619,449, forward strand.
AAGTAGACGGATGTCACTTGAAATATAATCAGACATACATACATAAGAGTGAAAACAGTGGTAACAGTATGAACCAAACCGGGTTATGTTACATGTGTGTTTTCAATAATGCATATAAAGAAACACAGGAATCAACAATAAAAATATATAAGCCAGTTCAACAGGTCACACAAACACCGATCACTCGTAAAATCGTACAAACAAACGCCAACGATCAACATTCAGGTAAGAAACACTCTAATATATAGCATGCCTTTATCAAACCTTGCTGCATACATTTTTGTATTAGGAGTTTAAGCTCATCAAAATAAATGTACATTGAAACAACTGATATTAGTAAACACAATTGGCTACTAAGACAGAATGTATGTTACTACCCTTTGAATGGAAAGTTGACAAAAGGAATTTGGATTAAAGCGCAATTAGTTTACCGATTTTCAAATCAAAAAATGAAAAATCAATGTAACAAACAAAAACTGAGGAAAATAGTCGTGTTTCTTTTCGATTTTATTTTTCTAGAGTTATAATTGATAAAATAATTTATAGGTATATTGACTCAACAACATATCTTTAAAATAATAGTCCAAACATTCATACACGCGACGAAAAGGCGGAAGTGAAAGTATTCCAAAGGACCAAATGAAGAATCAAAACACATAGGTCAAAGGGAGACTAACAAAATCATAGCAAAAGGAAAATGTTAAAATGACAAAGAAACAAAAAAATGATTCTACAAAGCACTACATCAACAACTTTAGACCGAGCAACACGAACCCAAGGATGCAATTAAAAAATACCCACGTTTATGTAGCTGATCATGATATGTAACATGAATATTGTAGATAAACCTTTCATTCTGAAATTTTTTAAGCATTACCTTGAGAGGTTTGAAGATGGCTTTCACATGGTTCTTCAAATTTTCTATTTTCTTGCCACCAATACTAGCTGATATAACAAAGGTGTTTAAAGTTCCACTGTCATCAACAAACTGTGCTTCTCTATTTTGTTCAAGGTTTTCTTGTGCTTCTGTCATTGTTTGGAACAAACGGCCATGTCTGTACACCATCATGTACAAACGAGATTCTTTTTCTAAAATACATAAAATCAACATATACTTTTATCTATCAGTTTCCTATTTACAGATGAAATCACACCTGTTACAATGCATAGTAAAATACAATTTCTTACGTGGGGAATACACATTTATAAACTGTTTACTTGTTACTGGTGCTCGTGGTGAAAAAATGTATAGTAGAATATAATATTGTAACGTCATACCAAACCTCTGTAGTCGAGATACAGACAGACATTGGGATGATTGAAAGCAGTCACAAAAACTCATTAATGATCCCAGCTTTATGATTTTTGCCAGACGCGCGTTTCGTCTACAAAAGCCTCCTCACCAGTAGTACTCGAATCAAAACCACAACAATAGAAAAGAAATGATATGGGGTATCCATCCATGACACACAAAATCAGTATATGCACAGCATAAAAACACAAAAAGCAAAGGAACAGCGCTTGTGTTGCTGTTCTTCATCTCAAAGTCTCAGTTCACACTTCAACACGGATCAAAAAATTCTCACCTCACTGCCAGTTTAAGACGGCCCCTAGCACCGTTTTGAGCGAACTCTTTGCAAACTGACGATCACACCACAACTGTGAATTGAAGAACAAAACCATGGAGTAATATCAATAAAAAAAATCTGGCATATAAATCAAACATGTACTGTCATAATTTAGCCCGACAATCACACTGGAGCGTGTAAAAACAATACAAATATTTAAACAACCATGGGGCACATCAAAATATATGTTAGATAACTTGGCAGGAAATAATGTATGTAAGGGGCAAATAATTCGGGTAGACTCTGTAAGATGTAACACTAGTTTCGTTATAAAAATATAAAATCCTCATTATTGTTTTAACATTTCACACTTAACATGAAAAGAATTTATTTCTATGCTAAATAAGAAATATTTCCTGTAGATTAAAATAAACTTTGACATACCTGCCATCACTTCCTCTACAAGTTCCGGTGGTAATTCAATAGCGGCATTTATGTCATCAAAGTAAACTTGAGATCTGTTATACAATGTTATGATATGACTTTCATCGAACTCTTTTTTCTTTTGATCTTCTTTAGCAGCTAATCCTATTATTGGAAGGCTCTGATGCTTCAAATCCCACACTTCTAATGCAACATTTGGAGTAACTATTCTAAACTGTCCGTATACGTCAAGATTCATTTTTCCTGCCACTTTTTCCAGGCTTTTTATAATACTGAATTATATAAAACACATTCCTTAAGTAATGAGTTTTTGCAGAGTATTTCTTTTTTGTAAAACATTACGTGTAAGATGTTCAAATTACCAAGTATTCCATATGACAGGAAACGTCAACTTGGAACATATCAAAAGTTTGCTTGCAGCGCTTTCCAAGATTAAAACTCATTAGAAATTCTCGAAACTAAACGAAACGATAAATAACTAGGGAGCACTTTTAAGCAGAGATTCATGAAAATAAAGCAAAAAGGTCAACCTGTCAAAAAGAAATTTTAGTCAGAATATTACAACTAAAGTATCAATATGTGACCCCTTGTAATATTTTTTTTTACAACTGTAGAGGCGTTTCGAATTTTTATTTTTCTTATACCGAGTTTGAACTATCTTTGCTCAGATGAAAGTTTTAAGAACCCAAATGTAGTATCGAAGGAAACGAATCATCTATTGTAAACAGAGTCCTTGTTTGATAAATGCTTCTAAACTGGCATTTTGGATTTCTTATTTTTATCTAGCCATTCATATTCTTTTTAATAAAAATTATTGAATCGTATTCAAACAACATGAACAGTTTAACACCTGAACGATCTTAACTGTGTCCCGTGTTTGCTTTGCGCTTCAATGGACGTTTCATCCAATACCGTCTTATTGTTAATATGATCCAAAAAGACAGAACATTTGTATAAGACCTTGAAATACAAAAGAAGCACGATTAAAAGAACTGTATACATTTTTGTCAATATAATGGAATTGTATGCGACTGTCATACAAGTGAGAGGTTTAGCTAGCTATAAAACCAGGTTTAATCCACCATTTTCTACATAAGGAAATGCCTCTACCAAGTCAGGAATATGACAGTTGTTTTCCATTTGTTTAATGTGTTTAAGCTTTTGATTTTGCCATTTAATAAGGTACTTTCCGATTAGAATTTTCCTTGGAGATCGGTATTTTTGTTATTTTACATTTTTATTCTTAAAATAGGCAATTCAAAAATCGTGTTTCAAATTTGAAGTCGATTTCTTAGCAGTTTAAACATTGAAGGATTTATTTTACATACCTGTTTGCCTTCGTCGATTTCTTAACTTCATCATCATCAATATCTAATAGTCTATCGACAGTCTTAACAATGTTTTCACTTGTCTGAAAAGATATGAATTGTTTTTTTTTTAAATTTACCTCTTTTCTAACCTGGAACCTTGGTGTAAGCAATATAACATTTAATTCTTGTAATGTGAAAAACAAAAAGGAAATCACAAACGGATTAATTATATCATTTTATTTCTTAGATAAAGCAAATGAAATATTGAAACGGAAATAAACTTTTTGTTAAGGAATTATAAGAATATAAACAAATATTGGTATGATAGGTTATATCATCATTTAAAAAATTATAATAAAAGAATATTTTACAGATCTTTTTGCAAAAGAGTTTGTACAAAGTATCATATCTTTAAGACCACAATTAATGACTAGAACAAAATCTAAATGATACAAATTTTACATGCAATATGCTACAATAAGCTGTTTTAAACACTTAAAAAAAAATCAAATGAAACGCTTGTTCATTAATATATTAGTAGTATTGCGCTGTTTTACAAAATATATTAAATCACAAACTGTTTTCAAACCATAAAGCTATCGGAGTTATCTCCCCTTATTAATTAAAGTTTTGAAAACATGTTTTTTTCCAGAATTTGTAACAAAAAGTATTATCATATGATTGAATAATCTAATTAACCTTCTTGAAATGAAAAAATCTCCAATCTCCAAATAATTTGAATCTCCGTATATCAGAACTGTCGAAGTTTAATTTCTGTAGTAAACTAAACAGATATATTGCACTAGAATACGGGTGAATATTCCCACATTTTAATAAGTTTAACGAAAGCAAAGCATAGATTTACCATTTGTGTTGCTATCTTTACTCCTGCAGTTTTGTCCACTATTTCAGCTATGTAGTCGACATACTCTGCAGTGATTTCTTGGGCATTTTCTATTATCTCTGCCGTTTCTTCCATTACTGTTTCTGCATTGTCGTCTTCAACATCAACCTTTAGGAATTAAGAAATTATTAGAAATTAAATATCCCTTTTGGTTACGTATCAGTATTGAAGTATTTATACAGCATTGGCTTTAAAATTTGTGGGTTTCAGACGCACCAAATGTATAGTGTTGCTTTCATTTTATACAGAAATTTATGCTGTGTTGAAAACAGTTACAAACATATGGAATCTTCCAAATGAAATGAACGTAATTTTACTGCATGACGAACATAAAATATAATAGTAAAATCTGCAAAGGCACGATAAACAGTATATTAAGTAGACAAAATGGAAAATTCACTCCTGCTTATTCAAAATATATGAATTAATCTGGTCTGAATATTTTAACTACTAGTAAAGCAAAAGTCAGTTATAAGATCTCTTATATTTACTCTTGAACGTATTTTATGGTATAAGTATCAAACCTCTGCTAGCTCTTTTAGTCTTCTTTCTCTACTTATATGACCCATAACAGTGGCGTCGTCTTGTTCTTCTGAGGAAGAATCCGTGTTTTCACTATCATCATCTCCATTATTGCATGTTTTAAAAACTCGAACGTCGGTCCAATGGGCCCCTGTCTCGAAATCACCGTCACATTTCGCCCTTCCTGCAACTTCTCCTTCTGCAAAGTATAATAAATTAATATGTATTGTCATTAGTATCGATAAATTCACATTTAATCAAAAAGATGAAAGTAACTTACTGTGTAATAAAATAATGCACATTATCAAATATGCTCCAACATAGAGTACCATTTTGAAACAAACACTGGTGTATGCCAAGGATTTTCTTTTAACTAACGCATGAGTAATCAGGTCCTTAGGAGGTAGTGACATAATGATGTTTCTGAAGTAACTGGCAATACATCAAGTAGTTAATGTCTTTTACTTTATACACCTTATTAGGATTATGTTTATCGAATAAAATAATGAGCTGATTAATGATATATTTTTAAAAGTATACTATATTTGTGTTGTCTGTTTTTTTTTTTTCACTTATATTTTAATTGCCTGTTTGGTATATTTCCCCCTTTTTTGTACCATTTACAACATGTGTAGATGTTAAACAATATATATATCAATGTTTCAAACTTTTAAACGTAACATAGTACATAAATTTTAAACGTTTTACATACAAATGTGTCTGTATCCGGTAAATGAACATTTCGCATGCTTTAGGGTTAACATTGTTTACTGATAAAAGATAAATAGTGTCATTTACCACATGTTTCTATACTTGTGACTTCTAATCCTGTTGCTGAGCTTGGAAAGGTCGCAACTAGTGATGTTTCTTTGTCTTTTAATTGGTCCATGGGACAAGCAACTAAATCAAAAATAAATAACGATAATACATTATCCCCAGTTACTGGAAATATAATAAAAAAAAAGAATAACTGACTGAATTTATTGAACTCATGTTTATTTTTAGAATTTGAAATTTGTTTGAAAAAGTGTAATCTGAAAAAATAATTTTATCACACACCTGTGCTGTAGAACTTTAATGACCTGACTAGATGAATTGGTGTTTTTCCTGGAAGGGACAGCATAAATGATGTATTTTGTAAATTCTCCCTCAGTTCCCTCCTCATCAGTAGGTTAATTGATCTTTCTGTTGCCATTGTATACGTTGTTGACATGGTAACATGTGTATAGAATTTCAGCCTTTGTGGCTTTCCACTATAAAAAATAAAACTTTTATTCTAAAGAGACCGAAGACTTTGAAAACGGACCTATACACACATGGGAAAGTTATAAAACATAGACGTGGATGTAAGCAATTATAGTTCACTGTTCGGCCTTCAACAATGAGAAAACCCATACTTGATAGTCAGCTATAAAAGGACCCGACATAAAAAATGTGAAACAATTAAAACGTAAACAAACTAACGGCCTAATTTATAACAATTCAATTTAGGAAAAACAAATAAACATGTTTTATTCTTAATATACCAGTATTTGCAATGTACTACTTGCAGATATCTATATCTTCAGGTTGTTGTCTCATTGTCTTACACCGTTTGTTTCTTTTAAATCAATTATACTTAATATGATATAGCCGTATGTTAGGTGGGTGCATTTATTCCTTAATTAAGAAGCGTTTAAATAATGGCATTCACCTAAAATACAACAAAACTCGACACAAATTTTATCAAGACACAACTTTTCTTAGTCATTTCTTCTCAGCGATGCTGTCAAATAAGTATCTAGCGCGGTTGATAATGTTTTACACTATCTATGGTTAAGTAAGGTTCATACTTTGGTTAGATACAATTTGAACTTTTTCGCCTATGGTTCCCTTTGGACGGTAACAATTTGACTATTTGTAAATAAAGTTTGAGGTTATCAGTACGTAATGATCGGTACAGTTTTGAAAAACGATTGAAACAATTCAAATAAAGTTCATATTTTTAAAAGTTTTTCATACGGTTTCGTATAATTTAGTTTAAGGAATTACATAAAATGATTAATTCAGACTTTCTCTCTGATTTGTATAACATTTTAATCGTCCGCCTTACCTTTCAACAAAATCTGGATTGACTTTAATTATAACAACTTCAGGAACAATCAATTGAATATCTGACAAGATGCTGTCATGTATTATCTGCAGATCCTTCACCACATTAATGATTGACAGAGACTTTTCGTTCATCATGTTGTAAAGGGTGCGTTCATACACTGTTAGCGGATGAATATTCAGGAAACCAACAAACGACATAACATCTGTAAATAACAATACTGTTATGAACAAAATTGTACAAGAAAACATTCAATATGTTAGTGCATAAGTGCAATAGATAAAGATAATTTTTGTTTGTGGTTAAAATGAACAAACATTAGTAACCGCTGTATTACATATTGCCTATCGCTGTATAATCTTTTTATCGCATTGTTTATGAAAGACACAATTATTCGAAATGTCAATTCATAGTTGTTTTTAACATGAGAAAAATGAGGAATTGATGCATAATTTGCCGCAAGCGGAAACTTTTGAAAACCATTAATCTTTAATGACATAACTTTAAGAAGCCATAGATTTACTGCTATTGTAGTTTTTCTAAATTTTTTAAAGTCACAAGTTGATATCTGTAGCTGTGCAAAAGATGTTATCAAGCGTGTGTTGCATCTTATTAAACGACCAGAATTAATTTATCATTTACATTTGTAAAACCCTCAATAACATCTGATAGACATGTTCACCAGCGATGACGTTTGAGGTTGAAAATTTCTCATGGTACCTACCTGAGTATCTAATGAGTGTTGGTTTTGATTCTAGACGTTTAAATGGATTGCTTGTCCATACTTCACACCAATACCTGCCTTGTAGTATTTCCATTGTGTCATTTGTATTGCGGAAATGTAGTGATCGTGAAAGGTCAGGTGTAAGGTATAAATCTGACGTCGAAGTGGCAGCTATAAAAAAATTACTCCAAGGGATATATAAAATGGTAGAGAATTATACCTTATGTAAATGCACATCGTGTATGCTGAAAGCAATCCTTTTATTATTTCACGTGTTTAGCACATTTTAGTTCAGGTTCTCCTCATTATGCATACAAATGGTCACTAGAGGTTAGCAATTTGTTGAGCATAAATCCTAAATTCCTGTTTATCAAATAATTGCTTTACCAGGAATGATTGGAAGAGATTTAAACTATAGGTTCCAAGGGGTCTAAGTCGGCCATCTGGGAAAAATATGCTATGGTACTTTGTATTTATTCTATGTTACAAGCAGTTTTTTTTAAGTTTGTGCTTTAAGAATAGTTATGTAGTGATTATTAATGACTTGTTCCATGTAAACATATTTACACTAGACTTATGACGATATTGTCCAAAGACATGTTGTTTCCAGAACACAAAGCACAATTGCCGCAATTACCGCAATAGGGAGAAATATACGTGTTTATCTTCATACCTGTATATAATCGATGAATAAAGATTACGGAATTTTAGATAATTGAAATCTTAATGATGTTTAAGGTAATCGCTCTTTAATTTTTTTTTTTAAAATTGCTTGCAATTTAGATTGTTTTAATTGCCAACCTTTTTTTTTAAGCAGCTCAATTCTTTCAAAACATAAATATTACATTGTATATAAACTAATGGTGATGTTTGATGAAGTCAATTAAAACACATGTTTCTAGCACGAATGTATACCTAAATTGTAACTGATTGAACGCCTTTGTGCATTTGAAATAATAAACTGAAATATCTGTACAAAAATACAAATCGTTCAAAGGGTTTTAATGGTTGAAACTGTGTCATGTCATTGGACATGATAAGGATACATAGTACGAACTGAACTTTTATACTAGCATAGAGTGGATGTAAACAGTATCTTACCTATATTTGAGAGTGAAGGGAATGTGATACTCTTTGATGTTTTTGTAATCTTTGGTTTTAGGGGACACCATCCTTATACCACATAACAGGCAATTCAGGATGTTCGTTATTGAGAGGACATTCCAATTTATTATCGGCGCTTTTCATCTTAAACTGTTTGACCTCTGGTTGAACATATTCAAAGTCGTGGTCAGTATTGTCACCTTCATTGAATGGTTCTAAAAGACAATATTCATATAAAAGAAATAATTTTTTAAATCATTTCCAACAACTATTTTGTAAAAATTCATATCATACTCGATCTTTCAACAAAAAATAAATCTACTTTTATTTATTATCATGTGTATACAAATATTGCATATCGATAATTTGCTGAATTCTTCATTATAATGTGAAAGTGTAAATAAACTAATAACAGAAAGTGCTTTTATGATTGTGTTCCTTTTTATAGTCTATTTCAATTTTGAATGTCCCTTTGGTATCCTTCGCCTCTCTTCTCTTCCTAGATAGACCATATCGAAGAACAGGCAACTTACTTATTTGTTGCTTTGGCCTTTCGCATACTGCTTCAGCTAACGTCAAACAGTTAACATTCTGCACTCCTAGGTTATTTAACTGACGACACTGATTACTGTTAGACTCACTATGAATCCAAACATTTATAATGTTATCTGAAAGATATAATAAAGCATTACTAATTAGTTTCAGCGTTATACAATCATTTTATTTCTGTACTATTGTTTCAATATTATAATTGTGTTTTTATTTCCTTTTTGTTTGTAAACACACATACAGTGTGTCCAAAACGGTATTATAAGAAACTAATTGTATGTCGAATGGCCAAGTAATTGTATTTCAAATGGACAAAGTAAGTGGAAAACACATATTCACTAACATTACTTTATTTGATCTTTGTGACATTCATTTATTTCGTTGTTTAAATCGTGTAGATAACTTGTTATTTTGCTGTTCGTTTATTCTCTTTTCACTTTTTTTGGCTCTTCGTGTATGAATTAGTCTTTTGTTTTCTAGCTTTTTCCAAAAATGTTTCGGTTCTTACTGTTCCTGATGAAGGTTAATCCGGAAATGTACATCGAACATATTACAATACAATTCGTTTTAATTCGATTTTTTTTATTTCAATAGCTTTAAAGCGTTTTTGTCAAACAACATTTACCATCTTTTTAAACTATACATGTCAATAAAGAAAACAAATTAGCATGTTATCATCAAATAACAATAGACATACTTTGAATTTTAGAATTGTATCTTGCCAGTGCCACTGACGTTAAGATAAATCTACGTAGAAAGCTGTTGTCAACTCTTGCAAGTTGTCCTCCTTCCTGAATACAAGTATCTCTGGCAAAGGTAAAAGTCATTGCTTCTGATATGTACCGGAAACACTTGTCAACAAAAACATTTCCGTACCAGCCAATTCCACACATGGATACTAAGAAATAAAACAGTATATGTGATAATATAAGTACATTACACAGGAAAATGAAGTATATTGCTGTGGTTTTATTTTGCTTGTATAATAATTACATGCATTTCATACTTTTGTCTCATATTTTAATAGATCGTATACTGAGTTTTATGTCCTTATATATTTCTACTTCTTTTGATGTTCTCGGTGAATGAATGTTAGGGGAAGTGTTTATCTGTTCCTGTGTACAAACCTGAACAAGTCATGCTAGGTCTATTAGATTTTGTGCTGTTCTGTTACATCAAAATATATAACTACATTATACGTAAATGAACAGAATTTGAATTACAAAATAAATCATAACTCTCAAAATTAGAAGAAAAAAATAACAACAGAAAACAAAAATTGTCAATACAGCAACAAATGATAACATGCCTAATACTTTTAAATTTTAATTACCTGTTGTATCCACTTTAATTGGCTGTGTGAAACACACAGATGGTTTTGGCTTGTCACAACCTCCAAGTCGCATAATCAGATTTTTTGTATCTTCTATGATTTTTGTGTCAGTTTCAGATCGTTTCGGTATATGTTCTACTATATCTTCTGGAGGGACAAACTCCTCGACATCTTCTTCCGGATCAAGATCACGAAATTCTCGCTGATGTATTGCGTCATCCTGTGCTGCAGCCTCACTAACAAGTATTTCATCACTTGAACCGTAACTATCGGTTATATTTTCAATTCCAAGTATCTCATCAGAAATGTTTTCATCTGTTTGAATGTCAACTTCCTTTGATAACTCATCGCTGTCGCTGACTATTTCCTTTGCTGCATTATCATTTTCGTCTACATCTACATCTAGATCGTCTCCTAGAATTTCATCTGTATCATTAAACTGCTCGTCGAACTTGTCATTTTGATTATCTATGATTTTACTTATGTCATCGTCATCAGATGAGTCCTGTAAGATATCTTTCATATCGTGATTACTATTAAAACTTTCTATTTTAATATCATTTATTTCACTTAAGTCAAGTTCATCCGACATATGTTCGTCAGAAGTATCATCGGTTTCTTTAAAGTCATGCTCGTCAGACAAATATTCGCCAGAAATATCATTGGTTTCATTCAGGTCAAGTTCATCTGACAAATATCTGTCAGAAATATCCTCGGTTTCATTTAAGTCATGTTCGTCAGACAAATACTCGCCAGAAATATCATTGGTTTCACTCAAGTCACGTTCATCCGACAAATATCCGTCAGAAATATCATCGGTTTCATTTAAGTCATGCTCGTCAGACAAATATTCGCCAGAAATATCATTGGTTTCACTCAAGTCAAGTTCGTCCGATAAATATTCGTCAGAAGTTCCATTTCCATTTGATGCAATTTCTTCAGAAAGCCTTTCTTCGTCGTTGCTATTTGTGACATCTTCTGAGACATTATCGATAGCTTCGTTGGTTTTGTCTGCTATATCGTTAGTTCTTTCGCTTATATTGTCTCTCGTGTCTTCAATTTTTTCAATCACGTCTTCATAAAGTTCTGGTACGATTTCTATTGCTTTTGTACCTTCTGGTGATTTTTTCATTTCTCCATCGTTCGTTTCTGGAATTGCTTCAATTGAGTCGTAAATATTTTCAATCATGTCTTGTGTTTTCTCTATAATATCTTTGTTTTCATTATTATCGATATCTAATATTTCTGAAACTTGTTCACCAATTTTTTTCGAGGAAGTTGAATCAGAATATTCTGACATAACTTGTTCCTCTATATCTCCTGAAGCTTCTGGCAAATTAATTGTTTCTGTTTCCATTACATCAGTAACCTCTGACGCAGTTTTACTGCTATTATCTGGAGACACTACGTCTGTTTCTACTACAAACTCATCACTGCTAGTTCTAGATGGCGTTTGTGTAATGGTATCGTCTTCATTATTATCATCTGATGGTAATGCCTGTTCTGTGTAAATGTTATCACTTTTTTCTCTTGTGATATCATCTGTTTTAGTAACTATGATATCACCCTCTAGACTATCTGATTGCTTTTGTGATGATTTAACACGGTGATCATCATCAATGTTCAAACGTTTGCCATCAGACACAGTTTGATCTTCTTTTTCCAATTTGTCGTCCGTCTTGTGCGTTTTCAGTCCCGCTTTATCTACTAGGGATGTTTCGTCCACTGTAACAGTTGTAATACCTGAGTCTACCTGCTCATTAATACCAACAATATCTTCATCTGATGATATTGTTCCACTGGTTTCTGGTTCTGGTATTTTCTCATCAAGCACTGATTTTAAATCTGAAGTCCTAGAAGACTGAAGATTTGATTCAACAACAACAGGTTTAATCGATATATCTTCCAAACCTGTGGATTTTTCGTTTACATTCAAAACCGTATTATCAGAATCACCAAAAGTTAAAACTTTTGTTTTGTCTTCAAAATCTGTATTTGAAGACTTAACAAGCGTTTCGTCTTGGATGTTTGATATGACAGTTGTATCATCCTCTGAACTTATCATGTCATCCATCGGTAAGATTATCTCGTTTATTGGAGCATCACTGTCATCTGCAGAAACACTGGTGTCCGATGTGGTTATGTCTTCATTTGATTTATTCTCAATGATTGCAATACCTTCTAGTGTTGTCTTCACATCTTGAGAACTTTTACTATCTTCTTGAGAAATTGGAGTTAAAGTTAAAGATTCAGTGGAAAATAAATCTTGTTTGTTAATGTTTTCGTCTGCTTTTGATTCTGCTGTTGGCAGTATCAATTGAGCGTCATTAATTGTCTTAGGTTTTGATGGTGTCGTTAGGTATGCTATACTTGCAGCCTCCCTGTCGTTTGTCATCATGTTTTGAACAACGCTTCCACCAAAAACATTATCATCTGGCACTTCAGTTGGTTTTGTTTCACTCATTTTATTCAGTATTTTAAGGATGTTTCCAACTTTTCCACCAAATTTTTCGTCGATTATCTTATCATAGAGGTTTTGGTTTATATTAGTTCCCTTTTTATTTTCTCCTTGATCATCTGTTGTTTTTTGTTCCGATGTCTGTATTATCAAACCTTCATTAGATACAGCCTTTTCCCCTCTTTCAGTGACAATGCTATCTTTAGATACAGCTGTCTCGGTGGTAATACTAGCTTCAGTAGCACTCTCCATTGATTTGGTAATCTTATGGTACGGGTTATTGGCCTGTTTAATTTTTCTTTCTAACTTGGGTATGCTTTCGTCAGTATTGTAACTATTGGTGGCGATGTCTTTCATACTTGGATGTGGTGCACTTGTGACTGCCACAGTATGCATATCATCCTGTGCAAGAACTTCGTCTATTTCTGCAATGGCATTGTCAATTATTATGTTTGTTTGAATTGACTGTGGCGTTAAAGTTTTCTCGTTGGGATAATCATCCACTTTAACTGATGGTAAATGCTCATCTGGTTTAGTATTTACTTTTCTGTCTTGTTTTTGGTCCTCTTTAATGATGCCTAGATTTTCGTTTGGTGGTTGCAAAATATCGTCGTCTAGATTTTCCTTTGATGAAATTTTAATTCCCATATTTGCAATGCTTTGTTTTGCCTCCTCCTGCTTTCCATTGTCAACAGGCAGATTGTTTGTTTCATCAACCAAAATATGGTTTTGTTCAGTTTTAGATGCAAGATCACTTTCCTTTTCATCTTTACCGATATATTTTTCTATTGTATCTATTAATATACTAGTGTCATGTATTTCCTCATTACCAATAATTTGATTTGGATCTTGAGGTGTCGACGGTATGTTGGGTTTAACTATGGTCAGTTGTGGATTCAAGACAGGATTAAAACTCGTGTCGTCAGTTTTTAAATTTGAGTCTTGCATATCCTTTTTATCTCCATCTATTGATTTGTTGATAACTTTTAGATTGGTATTACTTGATGGTTGTGCTTCGTTGTCTGGTAATTGGCTCGATGGTATAACTGATAACGGTTGATTCTGTATTTGGTTAATATTTACTCTTCTAGATGTATCTTGTTTTGATATAGCTAAAGGCATACCAAAATGGATTAAACCGAGGTTATTCTTATTATCGTTTTCAATGTCTATCTTGTGTTTGTCTTCGCTTAATATTTTTTCAAATGCATCACTAATTGATGTTTGCTTCTTTTCTGTTCCAGTGTTGGCTTCTGACAATTCAATAAGTGGATTTTTAATATCTGTATCATCACTTTTCTGAATGGTATTAAAAATAGTTTCCATGGTCGGTCTGATTCCAGAATCTAGATTGGAGACAAATTGCAAATTATCAGAAGTAGTCATTATTTTTTCTTGGAATTTATCAGATTTCAGTTTTGAATCATCATCTTCGCTAGGCTTTGGTTTGTTGAAAAGATCACCGATCTTTTGAAGACTTTCCATATTTATAATCCCATTTCGATTCATTTCTTCTGGAGGTGCAATAGTTGTTGCTGTGTTTTCCATGAGATTTTTGGCTTGATTCATCATCTTTATGTTGTCTGAATTCTTATTAGTGTTATCTTGCTGTATTCGAGTTGAACCGCTGCGTAACATATTCAACAAACTTAAAAATCTTTGGTTATTGACGGGTCTGACATTGCTTGGTGATACAGATGGATCCTTGAACTTCTGATTTATTCTAATTCTTTGTGAGTTTTGATACCTCTTATTTTGCAGTTGTCGTTGATTAAATATCGGATTGTTGTGACGATCTGAAAATCCTCGTTGTCTGTTGTTGGCAAAATTGATAATTCTACGTGCTTTGTTTAACGTTCTTAGTCTATCTACAATGTTCAGCTGCGCAAAGTCTTTTTGAAAATTTTTATCGATATTTTCTTTAGAACTTGGTGTTGGTGTTTGGGATGGGAAAAAATTAGGAAACCGGTTGCGATTCGTTTTCTCATCTGGTGCTCTCTTTTCTCGTGTCTCTCCAATAGAACGCTTTTTACGTTTAGTTTCTACTATGTGGGAGTTATTTTGGATGTCAATTTCGCCACAAAGTTGATTTCCATTGTTTACTAAGTTTTGGTCGAATTTCCATGGAGATTTCTCAAACCTAAAATGAATAAGAATGTGCATTTTTTTATAACTAGTGAGATATACTGTTCCAGTTGTTCGAATGTTGTTGAATACGTAAAATTATTACAGTAGATTGCGAATGGGAAATATTTTTGTCAAACAAACAATGTATCAAAACAAAAAAAAACTGTAAAGATAACTTAAAACAATTTTTCTGTTATCTCGTTCAAAATATTATAATATTTTTTATTCTTATTTAATTTTTTTTACAAGAATTTTGGGATAACTTTTATAAAGTACGCTTGAAACAAACGATTTGAGAGCCAAATTCATAGATAAGGGGCAACACGAGCTACCCGATGTTTTTTTAGCATAGAACAATTTAGTGCACCAAGCCCTACTTGATGTTAGTCTTTAAATGAGTATGAATTATCTCATTTATAGTCATCGGATAACATATAGCTGTTTGGCTCTTGTCTGCGTCCGCGTAGAAAATCAAGTCTAAATACGTATATATGTATAAACGATTTATTCCATAAATTTAAGAAGACTTTAAAAAAAGTGATATCGATGTGTAATATGCAGTAGACAGTTCAATTATCACAACTGGAATGTGTTCCGTTGCTGTATTAAACTAGATACTAGCAATAGGTTTGTTTATATATAGTTTTGTGGACAATTCTATTATATTCTGGAATTAATTACTTCACTATTATTTTGTAGTTGTGTTAAATTATAAAATGTTTGCATAGGTGAAGGTGATATTAATGAATAATGATAAAATGTTTCTTGAAGCCATACCTAGACTGACTCTTCACTAAACTGGGACTGATGCCATCCCAAACCAAATGATTATGCTCCGAATGTAAACCAGTCCAAACATTTTTTATACCTGAAATACATTTTCCGAATAGCTAAAACAACTGCATGGTAATTCAAATTACACAAACAATTATATTCTCGTTTAACATTTATATATTCTTTTCGAAACCTGTCGCGTTATCATGGTGGAAAACAAACGACAGCCAGGCAGTATGATGAAAACAGCAACAACTTCATGTGTAAGAAACCTATAACCTATAGATAACAGAGTCTTTACAATTATTGTCAATTTTGAGAAATGTTGCACGTAGCCCGTTATGAGTTTTCATACATTTCATCATAAAAAATTTTAAAAGTCGTGGCATATAATTTCTGACGATATTATTGTAAAGAAATGTATGCATAGTTTTAGTATTATAAAAAAAATATGATTATTGTATTGCATCAATGATACAAATAAAAAAAGGATCGGGCGCCGGTTTTACGTGCTAATGAATAAGACTAAAAATGAGATGCATGGTATACGTCAATGAAAGCAATCCACGATATAAAAACCAAAGACATTTAGATGTAGAACTACGCTTAGAGTATTATTTTATGTCTACCTGTACGAATTTCAAACGCGCGATTTTACGCCAGTACTTAAAACCTTCCATCCTTATTGGTGGATTTTACATAGATAAATAAAATCGTATGATATAAGCATAATGAGGATATTAAATTTGATGTATGCCCCTTTTGTGCTTCTTCGTAACATTTGTTTGTTTTATAGTGATTAAGATGATAACACAATGTTGACTGCTGTAATCCTATTTTGACATTTTACCAATTGTGTCTGTTTGTTTTGTTCACGCATCGTTGTCAATATAATGGAATTTGATACGACTGTCATACAAGTGAGAGGTTTGGCTAGCCATAAAACCAGGTTCAATCCACCATTTTCTACATAAGAAAATGCCTGTACCAAGTCAGGAATATGACAGTTGTTATCCATTCGTTTGATGTGTTTGAACTTTTGATTTTGCCATTTGATTGAGGACTTTCCTTTTGAATTTTCCTCGAGCTCAGTATTTTGTGATTTTACTTTTACATGGAGCATCACATTTCAAAGCGGGAATCGGTAAACATGCCTTTATATATTTCGTTCTTTTAAGAAAACAAGAACTACTATACGGCTTACATTTTAGTAGTTGCATTAAACTGACATTTTTTTTCTCGGATCATACAAAAGAGTCTAGATGGAGATCTTTAATTTCAGTATTCACGAAATTTTTATGGCATCATTTTTCTTCTGTAAAATTCTTATGAAATGGTTAAACTATTAAATTTGTCTGTAATAAGATGATTGTTTTATTCTGTACATCGTTCAATCCAGTAATCGGTATTTTATTGCCTAATTCTTTTATTTTACGCAGTTATTCTTTATACCTTTGCACCCCATTATTTTTTATTATTTTTTTAGCTAATTTTTTCTATTCATTATTGTGTTTTGGTTATTATTCTCTATTCTGTAAACCCCATCCAGACCCAAATACAAAACGTATGTCGGTGTTCATTTTGCATCACAACGATGTTTTATGTAAATGATTTTGAATTATGAAAATGAATCTGGGTACATAATAATATAAACGGTACCAAATGTACTGCACTAGATGCGCATTTCGACAATTAATGTCTCTTCGATGATGCTTGAGTCCAAAATATTTGAAAATGTACGAATTGAATTTTTCAGTTTACTGTATTCTCTGTTTGTATAAGGAAAACTGATCAGGTATTATATTTATTTCTAATATTTATGAGGCTGATGATTTAAACTTACCAAGTGATAGGAGATGATCTTGGATGGATTTTGATTGTACTTTTATTGGGACTTCTAGTTTTAACAAAAAAGAATAATCTTGTCTACATTTTTCTTGTGCATCATCCCATTTTGATGGATCTGTATTTACACGAATACATATAGCAACACCATCTAATGATGCTTCTGTCCAACCATCACGGCAAAATCCAGTATTTGGAAATTGAGACTGTACATTGTTTCCACCTGTATAACCGCGGTCAGATTCAGATCCTTCCGCCTCTCGTCTATCTAAAAGTCTCTGTTCAAGTTGTTGCTGTTGGAATCGAAGACTGTTCTGCTGCACAACATTCAAATTTGTTCTCTGAAAGTTTCCAATCCTTGCATTTCCGCGAAATCTTGGAACATTTGGTATAGTTCGAAAGTTTTTAATGGGGTCAAAAGGATTTCGTCTTGGTCCATTCAGAAACTGACAATAAGATAATCTTATGATATCTGAAAATAAAATAATATTTTCTTTATTTTTTTCATCTTTTTGTTTTCCCTATTTTCATTAGTTTCTGTTTGTTAAAGAATGTGTTTCATCCTGTGAAAATATCATGATTCATTTTTCATGTCGTCTTTTGTTATATTGTTTCCTGTAGTTATTAAGATAACTAACAAATATCAATTTATAATCAAATCTCTGTATGGAAATTTCTCTCTTTCGTGTCATGTGTAACTTCATTAAAAATGTTGCCTATTATACAATTACAGTTTAATACACATATGAAATTTCACTCTTTACATGTAAAGAGCCAGGGTCATGTTCGTATGTATTTGTATCATTCAAATGGTAAGAATCTTTAAAAAAAAATCTAAACCTACTAGAATTGGAATATTTAAGAGTCTATATTATATATTTAAAATAATTTTCAACATTTTGAGTTATTCCATGAAATTAAAATGATATTCATTGCGACATGTTGCTACTGAAGATATTTTGTAACAAATTCCTAATTGTGAATGTTTTTGTAAAATTTTGCTTTTTGATCAAAATGATTTTTTAACCCGAAAAACAATACAGAGCTTTTAAAATTACTCCAGAAAAAACTTTGATTTGTGAATGTGTTCAGACCTTCTCATACCATTTTTTTTCATAAATACTCAAATTTTGCCCAAAAGTACTACAAGTAGTTACTTTCTGTACAATGGCATGCGCTTAATTGTTTCACATTTTGTGATACCGGGGCCTTTTATAGTTTTTATGGAATTTGCTCATTGTTGAAGGCCGTACGGTGGCATGTAATTGTTCATATTTTTGTCCTCTGGTCTTTATGGATTGTTGTCTCATTGGCCATCATACCGAATCCCCTTAATTTTTATATACTAACCGTTAATATATTAAGAATATTTTAGTTATTTTCGGTCATATGAAAACAAATAGAAACGCACTTTGCAATAAAAAAGGTATGTTAAAGTTTATGTAAACTTTAATTGAAAAAGTAATTATGTTCAATAAATACTTGAACACAGAAAACAAACAAATCCATTCATTCATGCTAAACGGGATACGTATTGAACGTGTAAAGCATATCTACAAGGCAATTTCTATTCATGTGGATGATTTGTTTTATGGTTTTATCACGTTTTATCTGTTCATCTATATGTAATGTAATGATAGGAATGCATAGGATATCCTTAATGTCACATAAAACTAATTTTAGACCAATATCTGTATTTATATCCGATCAACCTCTATAATTTGTCACACATTCAAAACTGAAATAGATTGCTATACATTAACATATTTTTAAATATTTTTGAAATAATTTCGTTCAATTTATTTTGATCTTTTGTCCATTAGCTGCACTTTGTAATTAATTTATCAGCCACAAGAATTTTTCATGGTACGGTAAAGGTCCCTTCCCCTTTCTATAGAGGAATGGGGCCTTTAACATCGGCTGCAACCGAAAAAGGGTGTTGGATACACACTATTTTTATCTTAATTTTCTCAATATGAGGGTCTGGACTAGGGGGTCTTTCACGTCTGCATGTTTTTCGTTTTTCTCTATTCTTTATATGTTTTGCCCATTATTCTCTATTCTTTATATTTTAGCACCCCATTATTCTCTATTCTTTATATTTTAGCACCCCATTATTCTCTATTCTTTATATTTTAGCACCCCATTATTCTCTATTCTTTATTTGTTATCTATTTTTTCTCTCTTCTTTATTTTTAGGCCCATTTTTCTGTAGTTTGGCCCATTATTCTCTTTTATATAAACCCCATTCAGACCCTTTAATATTTGGTAACCTCTTGTCTTTTTCAATAGCAATTCATTATAATTTTTTCACTAGTAGAACCTAATTTCTCAACATCTTTTACATACATCTCAAACAAAATCCTCACAAAATATTTCCCCAATTCGTATTTTATATACTGCTTTTTTTTCATAGTGACTTGGTGGGGTTCGTGTTGTTCAGTCTTTAGTTGTCTATGTTGTGTTTTGTCTTTTTATTTATATATTCATTATCTATTTTAAAAACGATTTCAATTATGAAAATATTGTTTTTTGAATAGTGAAATTCTTAAAAACTGGAAGTCAATAAAAAAAAAAGCAACCCAACGACATACTAATACTCAATAAGAACAAAGACATTTAGAGGTCAATATAGTCTTCAAAAACAGACAAATGTCTATTTCATATTTAAAGGGTAAATCACCCCGATTATATTACCAATGAATAAATCTAACATCAAATATGTGTCATCAATATCAAATTTTAAAGCACAAGCATAAAGACATTACTATACAGTTCACCCAATGACAGGGTTCCTGGTATGGAACCGGCATAAACTAGCTTTGAGAACTCAATTCTTCCATTTTCATCTCGATGAGTAATGAACAGACATTATGAATAAAATGAATATACATGTAGCAGAGTGTACATGAAATACATTTCAGATAAAACAGCGTATCGGAGAATAAGGATTATCGCTGTTCAACAAATAAAACAAGTTCTATTAGTATTTAATCTACAGATATAGAAATCATGCTTTATTTCACTCTTATATATATCGGTCGCATTATTTTTAATGTTTTATACAAAAAAGTACACCAATTCAAAAATTGCCATTGAATCTGAATAAATGAAAATGCGGGTATACGTCACTAAGACAGCAATCCAACGACAAAACTAACCAAAACCGGGCAACATACATTCTTTAACAATAGGCAGGGTACTATTTGATATGTTAAGCTCCACATGTCTCCCCCACCCACCCCAACCCTCAACAGGTTGGCCCTCTTTTGCTGTGTAATATATTACAATTATAAAACTTCAAAATACTTTCTATCAGAAATTTTGCGTCAAGTTGAAATGATTTTAAACATCTCTAAAAATGCAGTCATTTATATGTTAAATAAAGATGTGTCATTTATGGCATTGAGTTTTAAGCTTTTGAGGGAAAAAAATAATTTCTACATTAAAGACAAGGAAACTGTCCACCCACTTAGAATAACCTATGAAAATATAACATGTCAAACATGACAAGTACATTTTATTTGTAAATGGATGGCATGTGCTTTGTTCGAGAGTTTATAGTGCCTATCATCGTCATTAAACGAATTATAAGTTGCGCTGTTTTTATTTGCATAATTGTCATTGTGATAAACTACCAATAAAATATGGCCGAACACCTATACTTTGTTTTTACCAAAACAATAACGATATTAATGACAATATGCATATTAAATATTTGACAACACCTGATGAATTAGATTTTCTAGGTGCATTTTAAATATAAATTATTAAAACATTATATCAATTTTGAATAGGAAAACATCAAATGAAAAGCGTCATTGGGTATATAGCAACATCAATAAAATAAAAAGCAACAATGAAATAAATAAATAGATAAAACTCATTTAGATGCTTCTAGTGCACACATTAGTGTAAACAATATTAATTGTGAAAATATTGACATAAAACAAAAAAACATAAGCATTACGTCTCGTCCTTTTTCTAAAAAAGTTCATCGGAAGATACCAAGATCTTGTTGATAAATATTCCGTATCAACTTCACAAACAATACATGATGGTCTTGAAGAATAGATTCTAGGTACTGACGTTGTTTATCATCTTAGTTACGTGTTATACTGTTCTTTTATTCGACCCTTTATTTTCAACCTTTGTTGTTTAGTCCATTTTTGGTAATATACTTGTTGCGTGGCTAGGTATTTATACATCCCGCCATTGTGTTATTGTGCTGTGGTCATTTTTGTATTCTTGTCTTTCATTTTTGCTAATGTTCTTTGTCTATAAAGTGTCTACATGCCATTTTGTTTTGTCTTTGTTGAAATAGTTATTTGTTATTATAGTGATTAAGATTATAACACAATGTTGACTGCTGTACCCCAATTTTTACCTATTACTAGTAAGTCTGTTTGTTATGCTCACACATTGTTGTCAATATAATGGAATTCTATATGACTGTCATACAAGTGAGAGGTTTAGCTAGCTATAAAACCAGGTTTAATCCACCATTTTCTACATAAGGAAATGTCTGTACCAAGTCAGGAATATGACAGTAGTTTTCCATTCGTTTGATGTGTTTGATCTTTTGATTTTGTCATTTGATAAAGGACTTTCCGTTTTGAATTTTCCTTAGAGTTCGGTATTTTTGTTATTTTACTTTTTACAATATGACAGTTTTATTATGATTCGAAAATAAGTGAATTTTCACATTTACAAATTCCTCTCCTAATTCGCTTTTACAAATTCCTCTCCTAATTCACTTTTACAAATTCCTCTTCTAGCACACATTGGAACAACTCTGATTTTTTTTTTTTTTGAAATACTTGACTGTTATAAAGGTACAATGTAGTGTTTTTTTATGAAATATTAACGGTCATTTCCGTGGAATCGAAAAAAAAAGCAATAATCTTATGTTTATATATATTATACTACATGTACTGACCTGTGAGAAGAAGAAATGCAAAGGCTGTACTGACCACATACTGCCACCTGGTCATTATCTGGTTTGGTCACCTAAAAGAAAAGAAGTCATTAAAGCTTTTCCAAT
Organism: Mytilus coruscus; assembly: GCA_017311375.1. NCBI lineage: Eukaryota > Metazoa > Mollusca > Bivalvia > Mytilida > Mytilidae > Mytilus > Mytilus coruscus. The sequence continues at coordinate 64,642,247 of CM029595.1, forward strand.
CAATGATTCGGATTTCTTATTAAAATATTAAAGGAAGGAGATATGGTATACTAGTTCTTGCAAACAAGAAAACTATACACCGAAGTTAAATACTTGCAGGCGTCCAATCGAGTTCTACAGCTGAATGCACGACCTACAACAATTGGGAAAGGGTAAATACTATACCCTTTCAAGAATGAATAGATACCGACTATGTATTTAAAAGTCTTAGATCGAAGGAAAAAGACAACATCATTGCCAAATGAAAAGAAATTACATCAATTCCTCTATATGCAGAAGACGAGACAAAACGGGTGTGTTCATTGGATAAAATTGTCCATTTTTAACAATTGCATTGCCATGAATTAAATGAAAAATTACTAATATTGAATGACCAATGAGGAATTAGGTGTACACTTTTGAACAGGAACAATCGTTTTTGTTTTTTAACACATCCCATCCCTCCCCCACATGTGCTTCTTTCTATCTTCGGACTTCCTACAGCACCTTTTACCTGTGTAGCTGAGTAGGTACAGTCAAGTCTAGCAATTTCGTTCGTCCGTCTATTTAGAAATATTTTTTTTTTCACAAAAAAGGTCCAATAAACGGAATTATCAGACAAGCGACATTACCAGCCAGCATCGTATAATGCTGCACTGTTATCAAAGCTACTGACGGAAATATACTCGGAATTACAGCCGTTGATATAATAGGGTGTTAGAATTAAGGAATAATTACTAATTATGTATCAATTTAACAGCTTGCATTCGGTGTCTTCCTGCTATTCCTACATTTTATAAATTCATATTCCTTCTATTCCTACAAACAAAGAACAATAGATGTTGGTATAAGGTGTTTTGTTGTTTTAGCAATTTAAATTTGATTGAAATACAGGTAAGTACAGGTAATCTGGAAAAGATTATTACAATGATAAAAATAAATAATAAAAAGAAGATGCATTGTAGAGAATATAGAATAGAACATTCCCAAAAATGTATTTCTGTTAAAATTTTAAAAATTGTTTTAAAAATAATAAACCGTAAATACAACTTTTATTTAAAAAAATTTAATAGATATCTTAATGGGGATATTATATAATAATACCGACCTACTTCGTACAACATCACATATATTTCCGGTAACATTGCCAGATCCAGAGGCCATTCAAACTACCTTTGCCTTACAAGAACGGCCAGACACTCTGTACCAAACAGTAACAAGTTTTATGAAGTACTATATGCTTAAAACAATATAAGGTAGTGATGACAACCACTATGAAGAAGAAAATAAAGTTTGTGTCTAAATTTGCAATAAAATTTACTTAACTTTTAACCAGTCAAAATTTTGCAAATTTTATAGATTAGATGATGATAAAATACCGAATAAAACATTTTAACATATGATAATAGCTAAAGAGAATTTTATTCATTAAATGTACGCAAATATCATGTGATTCAAGTTTTCATTTTACTTTTGTCAAAAGGGGTTGCAAACTTTCCAATATACTCTAGTGATTAAAACGACTTTTTCGAAAAATATGACCATGCAAATTTCTTACGACAGTGTGGAAAATATAGTGGACATATTTGTCTTGATATTAAGACCATTTTAGCCCTGTGTTATTTGGGAGATTAAACTCAAATTTAGACGACTTTTACACTTCTGTCACCGCACTCTATGTTGACTAATGTCCTATAACTTTGATTTCGTTTTGCTGATGTATTTGTAACAATGCCTATTATAGTGCTTAAAGGTTTTGGGACCATAAAAGTGTTTACATTATCGTGCTATTTACTATTTTTCATGAACATAATGAAATAAATAAATGCAACTATGCCTATTTTAAAATTTATTGTCTCTCAGGGATATAAGAGGAAACAAACATAACTTAACAGTACAAAAAGACAAGAATATATATTTCTTTTGATGAATTGCAATATTTTATGCTGTTAGTACACTAAAATTGCACATGAATCGAAAACTAAAAGGATATTTCATTTAAATCTACCAGTTAATTAGCTTCATGTTTTACAACCTAATCCGCCTTAATCCCGTGTTTGTACAAGCATTCCTCCTATTCCTACATGGATTTCTTGCAATTTACATACCAGATTATCAAATGTAGGAATAGTAGGAATAAACCCTTGCATTCAGTATCTGCGAGTATACTTTGATTTTGGTATCATTTGGTACTGTTTTACTCTTAACTGTACTTATTTGCCTGTAAAACAGATATTTTAAAGAAGATACTTTTTCCGAATTGTTTTATCGTTAAAATTCCTCTTCCAATTCAGGAATCTCGTCAACAGTTTAGTGTTGATTGACTTTCAAAAATGTGTATGTTGATAGCAAATTTTGTTAGTCTATATTGCATTTGTTCACAGATTTTCTAGACTCTAGTGCTGATAGATAGCTTGACCTATGGTATAGACACTTTTTGTTGTTAAAATTGTATTTTACATCTAGATAATGTTGTGCTGTTTGTTGTCTTTTTATTGAAGTGCAAGGCAAAATTTCATATTACAAAGTATATTTGTATAAATTTTAGTCATACAAATGTATCAATGTAATTTATTTGATATAAATATTTATTTATGTATACTGAATGGACACTTGAGAATTGATGAACAGTTCTAGACACCAGCAAGTTCAGTACTTTGAGCTTGGACTTTTTCATGCGCTATAGTTCAGAAAGACGTATGGCCCATTTGCCCTGAATTTGCTTCTCTCTCGAGATAAAAAATATGATAAAAAACGTTTGAATTTTGAATAATAGAGTCTAAATCATACGTGTAACAGCCTAGTCAGGTGGTAGTGTACAGTTTGATGTTAAATTCTGACTATTGGAAATACATATACTTAAAGAATTTTGCAACAATTTCCCGTGTGTTCATAAACTCAAAATGTTTTTAGTACTATACAGTGCTGTTGGAAACATTGCATATTTTAAGAATCTGCGTAGAAGGCCTGACAACGTGCTCATGTAAAGTTAACTTGACTTATTTTCGAGCGTGCGAGACCCTTATGGGTAGTCAAGATCATTAAACATTTGTAACTTATTTGTACGTTTTTAGGAATGTCCATCAAAGATCGTTCATGTATTTCTTTCATTTGCCTTTACGTCTAAATAAGCAAATCTTATCGCATCAAAAAGTTGTGTCAGTATGTCAATTCATGTACTTGCAACTAATTGAACCCTTCTTAACTTCTTTTCGGATTAACATATGTTTCGGTTAATATTCTTGCATGAATGTAATGTTTACCTGCTCATCTCGTAAATGATATATTTATATTTTATGCAAATTAAAATTTGTTTTGGTGCAAATGAACACTTCGATTTTTTTTTCTCGAATTGGTGAAAATGTAATAAACTAAAAAGAATTCATGTGTAAGTGAATGCAGGCGCGGATCCAGCCATTTTAAAAGGGGGTTCCAACACAATGAGACAACTATGCACCAAAGTTCAAAAATATGTTTTTATCAGATATATCATTATCTTGTGGTTATAAGTTAATGGCTTGAAAGCCTTCTTCTGATGCTAATTCAGATATGAATTAGAATTTACGTGGACCTTTTACTTTCATAGAAAGATTTTGATTTTTTGAAACTTTGAATCTCGAATAACAATCTTAGGTATTGAATTGATAGTTTTAATTATGAAAATGTGTTCATGTTTGCATGAATTTAACATGCAACTTCTACAGATACGACAAAATAAAAAAGGAACGTATGATACTTGTAATAACTTCAGTGCGAATGACAAGTGTTTTGGACTAAATATCAGCATATATACACTAAAGACCAAAAAGATGGGAAGCCAAATTTATCAAACGCTCTGGAGCATCAAAACCATGAAGAGCCTTATTGGAACAATCAAATCAAAACTGTATAAGCTCAATTTGTCAGAGGAAACACTGAACATAATTTTAAATATACTTAAATAATTCATTACATGAAAATTTATAGACAGGCGAAAACTTATCAGTTAATGAACCTTTCCTTTGAATAATTGATAGGAAAAAAATATATTCGTCTGGAACATAAATTTTAGATTAAAGTTTAAAATATTTATGTATTCCCCTAATTCATCAATCACATTGTGCACATGATAAATCACGTGAAACGACACATTTTGAATGGCAAAATATCTTCGACTTCTAAAACACATTTCATCCATTTAATTCAATTGGTCATAAATAACAAGGAGGATAGATAGTTAACTTTAGATGAGCCGACGTTGCCCTTCCGAAGCACTTGCTTTAGTTTGATACCAAGTGTTATGTGGAATTTGTTATGATGAGTATTTAAAAAAATTAATACGATGTATTATGGACGGCTCTTTTTGTCAGTTTTTCCTTTGTACCGGGTGTGTCTTTCCTCGACTTTTGTATGACACCCTTGGTTTTAAAAAAAAAAAAAATTCATATTTGAATTCTTCAGTTTTTATGTACCTTTATTCCGATCTTGACAGGTATGTCACAAATGCCGTCATTCAAGTACACCAGACTTATGATTTAGTAAGTCACACGCGTGGTTTTTCCACACAAAAGTCAACAATGCCCATCGAAAAGAAAAAAATAAGTCCAAATCACAGGCTCTTGGGGAATGGATCCCCCTTATTTCTCTTTTTTTTAATAACATAAGTTTATTTATGATATAAAACGAAGATGTGGTATGATTGCCAATAAGACAACTCTCCACAACAGACCAAATGACACAGAAATTAACAACTATAGGTCACCTAACGGCCTTCAACAATGAGCAAAGCCCATCCCGCATAGTCAGCTATAAAAGATGCTCCTCTATTCTTATTGTCCATGATTTTAGAGGAGTATCATATGTAAACTTATATTATTTCTATATCGTATGGTTAAGATCAAGAACACATCAAATAAGTAAACAAGTGTTAAATATAAGAGAATATTTACAAAAAAAAAAAAGAATAAGAGAGAAATAGAAAAAAAGGGGGTCCATTCCCCAGGCGCCTGTTGGCCAAGTTATGAAGTTGAAGAGAATTGAATACCAAAGCTAGATTCCACTGATCATTTTTTAAATTTCATTTAAATTAAATTCATGCGTAATATAATATTATGACTCCCTCGCTTTTAAATAAATGTCTTTCAAAGAAGCTGTGGTTTTATAAAGTAATAAAAAAATGATATATCCAATATAAAAAACAAATATTAATGCGAACACATCTAAAGGTTTACATTTGCATAATGCAACTGACAGCTACAACCCAAATTATTGTTTCTATCTTATATTAATGGTCCAGTAGATATTACATCACTAACTCGTTGACGCCATCGTGTGACATTGACAGGATAGATGTGTTATAAAGCTGTTAATATTTCATGTCAATCACTATGGAAACTAACTATAATTTGTTATTACACAGGCAATTGAACATCATACATGTATATTATTACGCGTCCTGGCATACACTACAGTTACTGACAGAATGACAAAGATAGCACATATTTTATTAGTATTTATGATAATAATTGTAATGTTGAAGTACCTCCTTTACCATTTATTGTTGAAATCTTTGTATTTTCATTTTCGTATTTGGTTAAAACTGAGATCTTACCATGTATTAAGCTTTTATTTTCGATGTGTATCATTCACTACATATTCAAATCGCAGTGGATACATATATAACTATCGTTGAACTCGTAATTCAACTTTGCAAAAGAGTATTCTTTAATCACGGGCGATTTAGTGGACACCCTTGCCGTATCATATTTTAAATCTTTTATTATTAATTTTTATTGATGATGATGACGGGTGATTTGCGTCCTATATATAGCAACTAAATCTTCTTATTACGGCGATGTTATGTTATTGTATTCACACAACTCATGTTATATTCAAATTCTGTGGAATAACTTTTAAAGTGCATTTGAATAAAATTTCATAGACAAAGAAAAGATTATGATCCAAGTGTACTTTGCAATTTACCTATGAACAAGGTGTAATGTCATTACTGTAATGGCAACAACTATATATCATATACACATAGTTGAAAAGCCTATGTTTTTGGTCTACTTAGACACAAGATAAAGGAAAATATGTCTTCTTTTTATACAAAAAAATAAACATATACTAATAAAATGAGTACTAAAATGGTCCTTTGTTACCTTTAAAATTTTGTTTCAGGAATTCCCGTCGCCAAAATTGATGTATTACATGATTTACTGTCAACACATTAATCTTCATGTGTATTACACCGTCTTTGCAAGTTTGTTCCTAATCATTGATTTTATATATTTCTTTTAAGTAAAAAAGTCGTTAATCAGTCACATACTTGGGATCACTCCCCCTCCCCTCCCGCTTTTGGTGTGATTCGTGTTAGTCATTAGTTTTCTATGAAGTATGTAGTGTTATGTAGACGGTTGTTTGTCTTTTTTGTCATTTTTTGCCATATCCTGATAAATCATTGGTAACAAAAGTCTTTCTTCTCTCTCTTGGTTCATGCAATTTCAATAAAAAAAAAAAGAATTGGAACGCTTGCCTATACAAATGAAAAATAGTTGTGTTTGCGCAAATACAAAACGAAATCAAACCCCGTTTTGAAAAGTAATGAAATGTTGATAAAACTCCTAAATTAACAATGAAGTAAACATTTGTTTATAAAATATGATAAACTATATCATTAATATTTAAGTATAAAGGTCAACTTTAGTCATTAACGTAAAAGCTCGACAAAATTTATACTATGTTAAACAAGAAGACAAAAATGCCTATAAAATGCAGATGTCTGCCTAATTAATTACCAATGCAAGTTTTCATACGTTTACTAATAAAATAAAGAGTGAGTAAGACAATTTTCTACATATTTCTGTATAAAAAATATAATAATAAAGTGAGGTAAAATTGTCACTGAGACAACTATTCATTTGACCAAATGACAAGCATTAAAACAATTATAGGTCACCGCACATAGTTAAACAGATTACATACAACCTAAGTCTATTTCATCTTGCAATATTATTAAAACATTTGATTTTCTACACTTTGCACAAGTACGAGCCATTCCAAACAAAAGACAAATTTAAAGAAATTGGTCCCTTTGATTCATAAAAAAGAATGGCCAACGTAAATACAAGTACACTCATACCACATCTTCTTATATCTATATATCTTGTCTTAGGGAGAGACAAATCTGACTTTGTAAAAAAAAAATATCACTCTGATTCTAACAACAAATTTTCTGAAACTAACGTTATCAAGATTCTCGATTGACAACATATTTGTTACGGTTTGGAGGACGTGTTTTCAACAAACAATCGACATTTCCATGGGAACCAACTGTGGCCCTCTTCCTGCTGACTTGTTCCTTTAATCATATGAAGCTTACTGTATACAGACGCTTTCTTTACAGTGGCGTAGCACCAGTGTAGCACTGTAAGCATGTGCTTACAAATAATTTTATAAAACATTTTTTTTTTTATTTGAAATGAAGAACACAACACATACAGTTAAGTCTGCCTCATATTTTGACTTGCATCTAAAAATTGGCGACAGTAAGGGTCGGTTGAGAACAAAATTCACGACAAAAGAGATGATGTCAGCTTCCCATTGTTCCAGCGCTGGCATACGGATTATCTATCTCACAGTTGATACGATATTCACGAGCTTACATTCTCTTTTATGATTTCCATGAAGGGGGATTGGTGCTTCAGGGAAGCTATTAATCCAAGAGTTCCAAGTGGTGAAGTTGAAATCATCCCTTCGAAAATTTTACGGACGCCATCATGAATTGTCAGTTTGTTTTCGACTAATAAGTTTGAATATCCCTTTGGTATCTTTCGCCTCTCTTCTATAAACGACCACCGAATAACAAAATGTGAAATAATTCAAAAGAAAATCAGAACAGCTTGATTTATGCTAAAACCACATTTTCATTTAACGGAAAACAAATATGACAGACTGCAACCAACGACAACTACTGAATTACGAGCTTCTGACTTGGTACAGGCATATATAGAATGTGGCGGAGCTATCATGTTTGTGAACGCTGAACCCTCGTCCTAATCTGGGACAGTGGTGTAACAGCACAACATAAAAGTACATAGATAATAGAATATGTTGTCTATAGGAAGGTGTAATTGTCATCTTCATTATATATTCGAAACAAATATCACTATCAAAACAATATGATAAAAAATACTTTTAGAAAGATCTTTATGATAAATTCATGAATAATTCAGGTAATATCATATAAGGTTAGACAATACACATTAAGGTGGCATCTTAATTGTTACCAGTAAATTATAATAGAAAAATATATCACAAACATATCTACTATATAACGTTGATTTATGGTTTTATTCTTATTGGTAAAGTAGATATACTTGTAATTAGTGTTTGTTCAGAGATATGGTTAAGGACATTACTTCAAATCACTTTCCACATAAGGACATTCCTGCATATTTATATTTTATGTCAGATTCCTTGAGAAGTTTCCTACATTCCAATCTTGCTACTAAATTTTCAATCTTGTAAACTTTTTTACAAAGATCCCTTTATAAGATAAATTTTGTACCTTTCAAAATAGTTATTTACAAGCTGATTTGTGCTATCTAAGAAATTGTAACTAGGGTGTTTTGGGTCCTGTGTAAATTGACATCGGGAAACTGTTACTGAGAAAAGAAATTGCTATTCGAAATAGATATTGATTCTTGTTGGTTATTTTTTATTTGTCATCTTTTTTCCTTATGATGTTGACTGTATGCTTTTTAACTTATACTATTAATATATAACTGACTATATAATATATATTTTTCTAAGTATACACGCTCGTTTTTCATTATAATTTGACGCTTCCGTATTAGAAATATTTAGACGTTCTACCATAGACCTGCATGGGAGAAGTATTCAATATATTATATCCCAGCATACATACAAACTTTTTTCAAAACATAAAATGAAAACTAAATGTAATATATTTATCAATGATAACATTTCAATGCCTTCAACACATCACAAAGTCTACAATGTTGCCCTTTTATTTGACATATTTTCGATTGCGTTAGAAACTTCCTGGTATAATAACCTTTTAACATCTTAGTAATTGTTGTATTCAAAGTTCAAACGCAACATAAAAATATCACCAAAAGAACGTGGAACATAACTTTCACTAATTAATATAAGACTGTATATGTGGGTGTAAATTTTAGGGTAAAGAAACTATTTTTTTTTTTTATTACTTTGTTTTTTTTTTAAATCATTTCAACTAGTATTTGCCGAAAATATCTTAGCTATTTCGTTTTAATATTCATTCTGCAAGAATTTATTGAAGAAATCATTTCCTGTAACATATTTGAGATTATCATAATTGGGTTTTTTTGGGGAAGAGGGAAAAGGGGGTTATAGTGGTTAACATATCTATTTTCTATTTTTTTTACCTGAGTGACTAAAAGTTGTTTCCATTAAAATCAATAATGTGAGTTCTGTAAAACAACTAGAAACTTAACTGATCTAACAGTATATTAGTGGCACGATATATCACATATGTCCTTCTTGTGTATGTAAGCTTTACAAGGTAAAACATTATGTGTATTCTAAGTTTACTTACATGTCTGTTCTGACAATTATGGGCTATTTTTCATCGATATCTCTGATCAATATTCTTAAATTGCAAAATCAGCAGAAATATTTAAATCCAAAACACATCTACACTTAATATACGAAACCAAAATATCATAAAAGCGAAAATATTCCTTTAAAAACAACACAATGACACTCATAAAATATTCCGAATATATAAATGATCACTTATTGGTGCTCCTTGTCTTGTTCCAAAATTACCATAGTTGTTGATTTGGTTAGTGATGTATTCGGATATGTCAATGTTCGTAGCCCGAGGCACATTCACTTTGCATGTCTGTCATTTGCTCCTTGACAAGACGTTACATTGATACCTGAGGGACAATGATCAGATCACACAAAATATTAACTTTTAGTATCACCTCTTGTGCGTATCATCTGATCATCTGTAACAATGATACGTGTAACACCTCTAAGACATTGTTGTAATTTGTTATTTGAAATGTATGTCAGTTATCTACTTAATATTTATAAAACCACAAACATTTGTTGATAAAATATTTTTTTTGTCAAGATTAACCATCTAGCATAACTCATTTTGAGACACAATAACACTTCCCAGTATGCTTCAAAGATTATTAAAACAACAATTTCAAACAACAATTGTAAATTTTTTTTTTTTTTATTTTTAAAGATTTATTTATTTAAACAACAATTTCAAACAACAATTATACAAATATTTTTATTTTCTAAATAAGTTAAAAGTATCAAATGGGAAAATTAAAAGAAAATAATATGAAACGAGGTCAAAGCCTTTCAAAATATGTTTATTTAATTGCAAGAAAAGAATTTAGAATATGTAGTTCAAAGATATATGTCAGCAATGACGTCATAGTTATACTGTTATATTTATGCATATTTATAACTATAATAAGGGAAATTTATTAAGTCTTCTACAAAACAAAAATAACTTATAGCACCAAAAACGGTATTGTTTGCGCGCAAGTTTGTTTCACCTAAGTTTGTTTTTATGAAACTAATCAAATAGTTTATGATACAAACTACGGGAATAGAGAAATAGAAAACAAACAAACAAACAAACAAACAAACAAACCAGCCAAAATCAAAGATAAAAAAAAACATGACTGTTCATTTTTTTTAATCAGGAGAAAATTATAAAAAATCTGATCCACATGTACAATATTGTTTCTCGGTTAGGTGAAATATGTTAAAGAACATTTTCATGAACAAACGTAAACAAATATGCGCGCAAGTTATTTCAGTATAAAATAAATAAGTTTACGATGATACTCATTTTGTTCTATTTTGATATGTCCAAATTGTTAGCATTGAGTTGAGTTGCATTTGTATGTGAAAGAATACTAATTAGATAGCGTTTAAAGTTCAACCATTAGAAGACTATATTAGAGACCATCAACTTTTTCCCAATTAAAGAACCTGATATGAGATCAAATGACAGGTGATGCTGACATACATATAAATAAACAAACAGAAAAATCAGATATGTCAAAGTACTTTTTTGTTGCATTTTTTTTTTTTTTTTATTATAGTTTTTGCATGTTTTTCCCCAAGTTTCGTATTCTTTTGATTTATGAATTCGAATATCTGGTAGTTAGTATTCTAAATTTTCTTTTATAAGGGGTTACATCAATGTGAATTCTGAGAAAGACTAAGAAACAGTTATGTCTAGATTGAAATAGTGGTTTTCTTTAAACTCCAATATAAAAATAAGAAGATGTGATATTATTGCAAATGAGAAAACAATCGTACAGAGCTAGGCCAAAAGGACGAGGATGAAAACTTATATGCGGCCTTTTTACAGGTACAATCAAACTTAGAAACTAAATCGTTACCAAATTCTTTCATAGATACAAAAATTAGTTAGGAAGTTTGACTAGCCTGTAGAGTTCTTATTTAAAACAGGATATCACATCCTAATGTGTACGGTGATGTTTTTTTTACTAGTAAAGCATGTAAGTTAAGATACGATCCATGTTAACTATTTGATTCTTTGAAAAAAACTTATTCTTAAAGGTTATAAATTTACACAATAGTAAAATCTTTAAGTATTGTTTTTATTGGTACTAACATTGATTTTCTTTTAGAAAAATTAAAATATAGCTAAAATATATATTGCTATATATGTACAGTTATGAAAACTCATTATCCTACTTAAATTTTGGTATTTCACAAGGTCATGCAATTCTCAGACTGTTTATGATGACTTTACACTAAATCAGTTGTATGTGTACTGATTGATACTTTAGTCTTGGAGAACATGATTTATTTATTAGTTGTAATTGGTTTTGGACTAGTTTCATCAACTACAAGTACTCTTTATTTCGGTGCTTTGTGTCTATTGTTTTTATGATGTTAGTTATGTTTGTGCCTCGTTATTGCGTATCTCTTTATTTACTTCACACTTTTCCTTTTATTTGTCTTTGTGCTATTAAAGCTCTTTTGGACAAATGACTTTGACTTGACTCGGTACGGGTTTTTTTTTCTACTTTGGGCATTCCTGGTGCAGATGGGTCCTGAGGTGCTATTCGGACACAGGAGGTTTTACAGTGATGTATCCATTTTTTTTTACATTGTAATTATATTTTACTTAATTTGAGCTCTATCGAGAAAGTGTATATTATATACGGTATGCACTATCAACTACAAAAAACTTTTTGATTTTTTAACAAAGTTTTGGATGCTGGATCACAATAATTGTCACATTAACCTATTATGTTTTTTGGGTTGCTCTTACAATTTTGTCAGTATAACGGACTATAGACAATTATCATACAAGTGGGAAAATGCCTGTACCAAGTCAGGAATATGACAGTTGCTTTTCACTCCTTCCGTTGGTTTTTAACGTTTGATTTTGTCAGTTTGTCAGTTTTTATGGACCCCTCCTTATTTTGAATTTAGCTTGGAGTTCGGTATTTTTGTTATACTTATTTTCTCGTACCGATCTTTCTAGTTAAGCCAATTGCAATCGATGTTTTAAATTAGTTTGTTCTTATGTTGTGCTGTTGCACCATAACCCAGGTTAGGGGAGGGTTGAGCGCTCACAAATATGTTTAATCACGCCACATTATTTGTGAGCCTGTAGTTGTTGTCGTTGGTTTTATATCTGTTGTAAATGGTTTTGTTATATTAAATTAGACCGTTAGTTTTCTCGTTTGAATTGTTTCATATTTTAAAGTCGGGGCCTTTTATAGCCGACTACACGGTATGGGTTTTTCTCATTGCTTATGGCCATGCGGTTGCCTAGAATTGCTTACAAATTTACATTTGAATTCTGGTGGATAGTTGTCTCATTCAATGTTTAAATATAGAATGCTATAAATCAAACTTCAGGCTTATGTGGCAACAATCCAATATTGAAGTTATATTTAAAATATTAGTAAAAAGTAAAATATCTACATCAAAGATAATGTTAGATTTATTGTATATTCAAGTCTTATAATCATTTCCTCAGTTATCAATCAAATTTGAAAACCAATTGAACTATAAAATTAGCATGGATTTCATGTCCAGTCAGATGTTCAATATCATAAATATATTTTGAAGGTCATGATCATATTTTTTCTTTTCTTCTTTTACGTGCATAACATATTTTTACATTGTTTTATTGACATAAATACTTAAGTATGATTACAAAACGTACTAAACCTATGTCAGTGTGTTTCTGAGATATTTACCAGGATACATACTTGAGACAGAAAATTTGGAAAGCAAATTGCATAAAACACTTGGGAATACGAAAAATAACACCAAAACGTTTTAAATGAGACATACGAACAAGTTAACGATAAATTTGCACGAGGGAGTTGCGACGTGTTTTTTTTAAATGCAGATACTTGTTTAGAAATTAAGAACAGCTGCGCTATCACAGATACTTGTGTCTGAAAAAAATTACCTGTATACTTTAATATATTAATATTTTAATGTATTTTTTTTCAGGGACAAGTACAAGTATATAGTTTTTTTTTTCAGAGACAAGTGCCTGTGTGCGCCATGGATGCATACGCCAGAAGTTCCGATACTGTAGAACAAATCATCTGAAAATGTTAATTGTGAATTTTCCTTTTATATCTAGCAAAATTTCAACAGCATCTTCATATGATTAACATATCTCCCAGTTGTTACAATATTCCAGTACTTGTTTCTAATATGGTTTCTGATGGGATTCATGTTAGCCAATTATTGTATAGCGTTTTGTGGACTGTGGTTTGTCTATTCTTTATTTTTCCTTTGGCCATGGGGTTGTCAATTTTCTTCGACTTGTGGTTTTAGATTGTCTCCTAGGTTCCTTATCCTTTTTATACTTTTGTCAATAGAGTCTGCTAGTTGTAAGATTGTGATAAATTTTCATTGGTTTAGGTGAAAGCAGAAGTTGACCTTGTGCTCGACACAGCAAACATTGAAAAAAGGTGCATCAATAAAGTTCCATCAATCTGGAACAAAAATTGAAAAAGTCAAAATCACCAAGAGGTTATCTCTATTGAACAAAACATTGTGTAAATATTTTATATAGATTCAGTGAAATGAAGAAGAGTTATTCTGAGACATGCTCAAAACTGTTGGATAGTTATCAGTGAATGTTCCATGGTTTTGGAATGTCTGATCTAAAATAACAAACTTCAAACACAGCTGGTCTATACAGAAAAAAAAAACATTATGAACAAGCATTCTGTGAGTATTGCCTGGCAATACATAGTCCCCATACCAGTTAAAAATTCATTGTACTGGAACAAAATGCTAACTTGATCAATAACTTGTCATGGTGTAAACTATATAACAAATATCAAGTCAATATCTTCAAGCATGACATAAAAAATGTGGATAATTGACTATTTGAGTGAATTTTCTAAGTCCAAGGACCATAATTCTGCACAAAATCATTAGACCGTACCAAAATTCAAACTTGACTTGTAACTTGTCATGATAAAACTATATACCAATCATCAAATCAATATCTTCAAGCATGACAAAAAAAAGTGCAGAAAACTGACTATTTGAGTGAATTTTCTAAGTTCAAGGACCATAACTCTGCACAAAATGGTCAGACCGGAACAAAATTCGAACTTGATCTGTAACTTGTCATGATAGAACAATACCCAAATATCAAATCAATATCTTCAAGCACCAAGAAAAAAAGTGTGGAAAACTGATTTGCCGGACTGACGGATGGACAGACAGACAGATAGACAGACAGACTTCATCGGTAGGGGACTTAAAATATTTCAGTAAATCCAAGGTATCAAGACTTAAAATAAATCCTCTCCAAAGAAAGCTTGTCTTAATGGTAGTAGAAGTGTGTAAATATTTCACAAAGACATGTAGATTGACTGGCTGACCAATAAAGGAATATAGAGCCAGATGCATGTGTTACCATAAAACTACTGTCTTTGTCTGATCTAATTAAGAGAGATTATATTAAAAGAGGCTTGTCATTGCTTTGTGCTTGGATTGAATGACGTACATGTACCAACAAAATAGACTGGTTGGAAATTTTTATTTTTTTAGTACATTTGTAACAGAATTCATTATGGTCTGTCTATACAAAACAAAGAAAAAAACATCACCTGTAAGACCATTCGAGCCAACTTTGGTCCAATTAACATTAAGCTTTCTGATGTAATGATATTTTTTTGAAAGTTTGATGGACACAAAATGATGCAACAACAAACACGAGCCCTTTAGTCAAAATAAGAAAAGAGGTCTTGGTTAACAAAAATCATTTAATATATTCAATAATTATATTTTTTTAGATGATAAAAAATAGTTATTAATCACAACACAATTATAAAGGAATGCATTGTTATGGAGACACCTCTTCAAAATTATTTTAAACTACAATTTCATTATATTTTAGATATAATATTACATATAATAAAAAGTAAAATCAATGTATATATATGAATACTTATTGACCGGTGCTATGCAAGTAAAAGATATCCGAAGAGATCCAGGGTCTGATTAAGGTGGATACAAATGTGCAAAATGGTTTAAATACTGAAGCAAGTGAATAAATATTTTAAGGTTTTATACAGATCATTTTTTGTTTTTATCACCCTCCAGGCCCCTGTATCCACTGCTGGATCATATACAAAGGATTGAATGTCATTCTTTTCACAGACACTGAAGCAATCATTTTATTTCAAGTGCCCCACAACAAACCCAATCCTTTCTTTTCTCACATCTAAATTTGATATCATAAATATATTTTTCTGAAAATATCTAAATTCTAAATGTACAGAGTATGCAAGATTTCAATTTTTTTGGTCATTTACAGGACTGACAGAATTTTAGCTGATCTTGCAACAAATTTTAGTCCTATTTCTTAAAATTCAATAAGATATTTTGTGAATACTTGAAAAAATGAAAGTATCAGTGTCCAAGGCCATCAATTTGAAGTGTTTTCTTGATCAACAACCCATCATCACAACAACGTACCATAATGACCCCTTTCCTTGGTACCCAACAGTTGCAGAATCAGACAAACACAAAAATTGAAAATCAGGGACCTGATGAAATTTTGGGAGGTCAGACAGGTCAGACGATTTTGGCAAATTAAGTTTTAACAATAAAACTAAAAGATACAAAACATCTAGTACATGATATTAAATATGAAAAAATCCATCAGAGTCTATATTTAATTTCTAAAGTATTAATAACAATATAAACAAAGAAAATATAAAAAGTATAAACTTTTGATTAGTTGATTCATATTAGTGAATAAATAAATTATAATTCTACCCTTTTATGACAAGAATGGCATGATCCAATTAAAATATAGCACTTCTTAATCAATAATTAATTCAAGACAATAAAGCAAAAAACTTAAAACATTTGATCAAAATTTTGTTTATTATTATACCTCACAGTATAATTGAATAAATCTATTGGCTAATTAAAGATCATGTGGTGTGAATTAATTTGGATATTTTTGTCCTACTCTGCAGGGCCAGTGAATAACCTCGACAAATTGTACCTTCCCATGAATAACTGTATTATTCACTGCATGAGAGGCCAAATTGAATGCCAATTTTTGTACGGTATAATAAAAAAAAAGTTACAGCCCTATGAGTCGGGAGATATCCAAAATTGTCAACCCTTAGGCTAAAGCCCTCATGATGTTCTCTTGCCTATTTAGGTTTTACCTACTACATTCTATAGACCTAAACAGAATGTCAGAATGACTTTTTGAACAACAAAAGACATATTGACAAACACTGTTTAAAAGCAAGTTTTTTGTGGAAAATTGTATTTTTACCTTTTGATGAGATTTTTTGTATTGTTATGTTGATGTCTCACTGATATATTTCTACGTCTCTTTTTGTTCATTATTTAAGCTTTACAGTTTAATTCAGTTTTTTGTATTTTCCTCCATTAAAAGTGGAGCACTACCCTAGGGTAGTGTTGACGACTATGTACACCTGCTAAACATGAAAGTAAAAATAAAAATACCCGCATCCATTCACAATGAGAAATGTCACATGTAAAATTTGAGTGGTTTTTAAAAGTAATAGTACTTAAGGATGTTCGCCACTCTTGTTTTTGACTTTTTGTCAGATATTCGAATCCTCTAGTTTTATCTATGTAGTGCCATTAAATTTTTGCCCACTAACCCCTACCTTTCTTGTCATCATTTTTTACATATTGTTAAAAAAAAAAATCCTTGTTATTTTTTCATAGTTTTTGAAAGAAAAAAGGTACTAATGTTAAAAGTACAAAAAATCTAGAGATAATCATTTCCTGCCACAAATTTTCAATTGTTTATATCCCCAAAACAAGGACACAGACATTTTTTTCTGCTTTTTAAGTTCCCTTATTTATATACTTTCAATTTATAAAAGTCTTTGAAAAAACTTGTTATTTTGAAACAGAGAAGCAAACATCCTTAAGTTCAAAATATGCATTATGTTACAAAAATTGTGCACGATACACAAGATAAAAAATGTGTATAATTACAACAAGAAATGGGCAAAGTTTTTCCAAAATATTCATGCATACTGAGGATATGTCTAATCAATCTAGCAGCTTGGTAACATTAGAACTTTGTAGGAAACTTGTATTAATTTAACTTTATCTTTAAAATCATTCTTTACTTCTGAGTGTTTTCTTTCTTTATACAAAAGACAAGTTTTTCACTTGTAAAAATATTAAATATTATGTAATTATGTTATTTAGTAATTTCTAGCTATTAATTAATAAACAAGTTTTAAAACAAATATACTAAAGAGCTATATCTAATTAATAATTATTAACAACAAAATCTTAACTAAAATAATAGTGTCATAAATTTTAAACATGATTGATAATGTAACTTTCATGTTTATATATAACACAGTCATCCTGTTAACAATTTATTAAAATCACTATATAAACAAAACATGGGAGGTGTATGCTGATGTTTTTCTTTACTCTATCAATTATCAATAATGTACACAACTAGATTTTTGTAGGAAGGTATTACAGTAAATAAAGTGGAGGTGGTATAGGAGTAGACTGAAAAGGGCATAAACTTCTGAAAATAACACACTAACAAAATTTTCAACATCTTTTTCCTTGCCCCATTTCCCCTTGACCACCAGTATTTCGCCCCTGAGTGCTACTCTTTGGCACTCAATGATAATGAAAAGAAATTCTTCAAAGTACATCTATTTTAAATAAAGGAATATAAAAACTGGATTCTATATCCTTAGGTTTATTAAATTGCCTTCAAATTTGATGGTCAAAGTTCCATAACTCAGGAAAAGTATATACAATTTTTTTCAAATCGAATGGGAGCACCAATCCAAACAATGTCGAAAGTTTGAAGAAAATTTATCCAAGCACACTTAAGCTATTGTGCAACATTGCCTTAAGTCTGACTGTTAAAATTCCATACCTCTGGAAAGACAAACAAAGAAAAAACCTGAGCATCCTCATACTCATTCTCAGTGTGTGATATGTGAAAAATTTACTTAATTCTGACAGGTGAAGTCCCATAACCCTGAAACTATGAACAAAAACAAAATTAAATATAAAGGGAGCTTTCTTCAACAATTAAAATATTTCATACAAGTTTCATGAAATTTGATCAAAGTCTTCATTAGATTTTTTATATGTAGAAGAACAGACATACAGACAATTATAGGGACAGGCATCAATATACCATAATACGTCCCACCTACGTCAGGTGTATTAAAAAAATTGTTAGTGAAAAATAATATACACAAATAAATTAATAGAAACAGACCCATAGTCAATTATGCATAAATGTTTGTGATATAATTCTCTCTTGTAATAAATACAAAAAATATAAATGTACAATTTGGACCCGTTACAAAAAAGTTAAAATTAAAATCATCAAAAACATATGACGGAATGTGAAGATTAGATAAATTATTAAAAATATCAACTTAAATATTTACAAATATTACTCTGTTAAATAATGTTTTAAATTCTAGCATTATATCATATTCCTATGTTTTACATAATTCATGCTATTTACTCCATTTCATTTCATATTCAGACCTAAAATTTGAAATGGTAATAATATTTTATTCAAATAATTTATGATCTTTTATCAACCAGTTCTTTATGTCTTCTAATACTACTTTTTTGTCTTCTTCTAATTCGTTGTGCAGCTGATGATAATGTCCTTTGTATACCTAAAATGAAAATATAAAATAATAACAAAGATCAAAATACACACACTTTGATGATATTTTTTAACAATATCTGCAGATATTTAGAAGATCCCCTTTTAAATAATTGAACTCATTCTCTCACAAAATTTGAAATAGTCTTCCAAGCAATAATTATGTTACCAAGTCAAATATTTACAGAATTAGTAATTTTTCACCCTTATCCAATTTCTCACTTGCTATATTCACTAACTGTAATAAAGGTTCACAAGTCAATTATAAAACTTTTGTATGCTGACCAAGGATTAGTTGATATTAATACTGTCAAGTTTATTTCAATAATGGCAGGAAATTTGGTGTCTGTTTATTAGCAATTTTCAGAACTGACAAAGAGCAATAACTCTAATTAAAACATAAAGTAGAAAATAATTGATTTCATCAATGTGCAAGTGAAGTATGGTGATAACTTTATGTTGTTTGCAACTATCCTTGTCATAAACAAATGTTTATTATCATCTGTCATGGGCAATGCTTCGAAATTAGGTACTATTACTATGTAAACTTTTGAGAAAATTTTAGCTAAAAAATGTTCACTGAATCTCAGGTTGCAACTCCCAAAGTAAAAAATTTATCTGTAATAATTCAATTTTGGATGTTACATACGCATGTCTTCTGATTGGCTGAAAGTTTTTTGTCTATCAGCTCATAGACATAATTTTGTCATGTGACCGTGATGTCATCAATGTTTTTTCATGATTTACTCCTTAAAAATGGAATTTAGAATTAAATTATAAGGAATGACTGCAATATTTTTTCTGTCTATATTCAAAATAACATTATTTCTTCATAGACAAAAAATATTACTGTCATTCCTTTATGGACTTTATTTTTCAGACTGTAATGGTATATAGCTTTGTTGTATTTATTCATTGAAGACTTACACTTTGGCACTGTACTTTTCAGATAAAAATAAATCTAGAAATACCAAATAAACTGCAATTTTAAAAGTGTTGTATAGACTAATTTTATATTACAAGATAATTATTTGTCGGAAAAAACCTAACATCTTTAAGCATTTAAAATTGTACAAATTTAAACTGTGTTGTAAATCTCCCATGTCCAGTACTGTAAGTCTGATATAATTGCCAGTAGTTATCATCTACCACATTTTGTGCCTGGACCAGGTCAAGCTATCTGATCTGGCCCATGTATTAGCCCTTGTTGTTTTTCTTTGAACATTCATAGTTTTTCGGAGGAACCAGGTGTTGGTGTGGTCTGGTTTCTGTCCAATATTTTAGATGATGCCTGTTATCCTACATGATCCTATTCATTTATTATTTGAAGTGTACTATTTGTTTTGATGATTTTGGAATCATGTGATGATGAAGCACACATAGCAGGAAATGTTCATCCTGTCAATGCGATTGGTCCCGTTCCTTTTGGAGTTTACACAGTTCCAACTATTTTCGCTCTAAATTATTTCTATTTTAATCCTGGATTGCCCTTGGTATCCTTTTCTTTTTTTTCAAAAATTTATAAACTGAAATATTTTATTTCTACCATACCTTAATTTCTTTATCTGTACTTTTAGCAAGTTCATAAAACTTTTTGGAACCTTCTACATCACAAAGTTTGTCCTCATCACCATGAAGTGTAAGGAAGGGCCACTCGATCGTAGATTGTTTCTCCTTAATTGTGTCCATAGCTTTTAAGAAGCTGACTCCCCATCTACAACACAAGTAATCAGTAAAAGCATTATTTATTAATATTACTGTAAATTTGGAAATTATTTTGATGTTTTTATTATTGCGAAAAATGAGACAGGGTTGTGATCTCAATAATTTAAACTCGCATTTTGGATTTTTTTAAATGAATGAAGTGGAATTTTTCTCAGTATTGCAAAAATGATAATTGCATTTTGGTCTTAAATGATAAAATCGCAATAATAAATGTATGCAATAATTTCTGAATTTACAGTATTCGATTCTCTATTAGTGTTTACTAGATATCAGCTTCATCTATAGATTTAGAGGGAAACAAAGGTGTTCTGATGCAGCTATTTAATTATATATGACTTAATGAGATATGGGTTTTACTCATTGTTGAAGGCCGTATGGTGACCTATAGTTACTATCTTCTACGTCATTTGGTCTCTGATTGAGAGTTGACTCATTGGCAATCATAACACATCTTTTTTTCTTTATATTACAAGTTGAAACAGTTCATGTTCCGTAAATTGGGAAATTATTGGGATGTCTTTATTAATGCGGAAAATGCATCAGTATTAAGTTTGTAATAATAAAACTCGCATATATTATTTCAGAAGTGATTATTCTTCAAAAACATTTTTCAATTGCATCAACTAGAGTTCACACTTTTGACAGTGGTCAAGGATTTGCAATTATCAATACATGCATTAATTTCTGAATTTACAATACATATATACTATACATGTAATTACATGATCAACTTCAAGTTGTCTGCTTTCAATTAACAATTACACTTTATTCATTGCTCAATAACCAATAACTTCAGAAGTCCAATTTAATATTTTTTACAACTAAAATTGGTTATCACAATGTAACTTATAATAAAGGAAAATTAAAGAACCTTTAGGAGCACGCTCACATATCCCAGGCCCCCACATTGTCACAGGGCAAACAAAATCTCACCAGATTCCTAAGATCAAAGACTCATAACTCTTACTAAAGTCAACTGATAAAAATTTCTTGAGGATATGCATATCTACATATTATGACATCCTTATTATCTACAAAGTTTCTGTTCAAATTCAGTTGAGTGGTTTCAGAGGAATTGCAATGAAAAACTATTGCAGTAGTATATTTAGGCCAAAATTCTAAGTTCAAAGGGGCATAAATCCTAGAAAAAAAGTTGAATCATAATGTCCTGTTGATATGCACATCTACATAGTATGTCCTAATTATCTACAAAGTTTCATTAAATTCTGTTGTTTGGTTTAAGAGGAGTTGCAATGACAAACTTTTGGCATAGTATATTTAAGCCAAAATTCTAAGTTCAAAGGGGCATAACTCCTAGAAAAAAGTTGAATCATAATTTCCTGTTGATATGCACATCTACATAGTATGTCCTTATTATCTACAAAGTTTCATGAAATTCTGTTGTTTTGTTTCAGATAAGTTGCAATGACAAGAACAGGACTGACTGACGGACCGATGGACAGACAGAAAGGCGGACAGACGCGTCAAAATCTTTATACACTAAAGAACTTTATTCCATGGGGTGTAAATATGACATTGTTCATTACAAACACAGTGATTCAGTTAATAATCACTCAAGGAGTCGAAGAGGAGTGGAAACAATTTTCACACTGCATACTGGGGATTGTGGGTGATGCACTCTGAAATATATACAAAAATCAGTATGTTATTACTTCCTGTCACCAACAATCATCCTGATTCACAATGATTTACTCCAAAACCAGCAAATCTTTACATATGTTGGGCTTCGCAATATCACAACAAAGTTTATATGACATTAATCATTATAGAAAGCTCTGTAAAAATTTTGTAGTTATTTGACATAAGCACAATAATGTGAGAATCAAATTTAATTTCTCACTTACAAAGTGGTCAAAGAAGACCAAAGCCATAAATTTCACCTTTACAATTTATTCTATATTTACCTTGCCTTCAGACCATGATGCCAGACCAATGGATCATCATCATATTTTTTAACCTAAACAAAATGGAGAACAAATTTACACATTGTTTTCCTTTATACTTTAAAAAATAACTCACGTTTTATAACAAATAAGAAAAATAAAGATAACACAAACAAATTCTGAAATAAGTATTCTGAAATTCAAATCCATTAATAAACATTTTTTTTTAAATATCAACAGATGGCAATTTCAAACTTCAAATTTCATTTCAAATATCATAATGACTATCACAATGAATTTTAACAAGACAGAAACATAACTGTGAATGTTATTGTACACAGAAAAAATAACAGCAAATTGTTATATGTAATAAAATAAATAATGATTTTATACATATTTTGTTACTCAATGAAATGTATTTTAAGAAAAATAATGTCCTGTGGATATTTCTCATAAATTGTTAATATACAATAAAACCATAATCATGTAGAAATACAAGAAAGTGCATACTTTGAGTCTATAAATCTTCAAAATGAAGTTATTAAAATCTTTTTTTAAATGATGTTTGGTTAATAATATGAATTATGACAATTAATTTCTGAATTTTGTTCAAGTAATTAAATGATGTTTTTGAGCTCTAATAGTAAAAGTTCTCGGACAGACGTAAAAAATAGCGAAATGAAGTGACAGAAATGATCAACATCAACTCAAATCAAGTATTCTGTTCACAACTCAAAAAAGAAATGATACATAGTCAAATACCACATATAAAATTTAGATTTTTGATAAAATGATTATTGACTATCTATAGACCTCAAATGAATTATGGTAGAACAGTAAAGAGTAACTGCAAAATGTTGAAAATAGTATTCTAGACATAAATGCAACTAATTACACTAGCACATATATTTTCTAAATCTTTTTCAGAGTTTTATATCTAGAAAAAAAGATATGGTGAGTATATTCAATCGTTTTCTTATTCAGAGTTTTATATCTAGAAGAAAAAAAGATATGGTGAGTATATTCAATTGTTTTCAAAAATATCCTATTTGGTAAGACAAGCACAGGCACTAGTCTCAATTTTTTTTTTGTACCTATACCTTTAAACCAATATATAACAAAACATACTCAACTTGCATTGTAAAATGACACTCTGTAACAAATTTTTGTTATTTTTCTATTCCAGAGTTATCTATCATAATAAAACTTATTATACAATATCCTCTTATCAACAGACAAATTTTTTGATTATTTTTTTTTAGATTACTTTTGAAATATAATTTAGTTTTCAGAAGCTGCTGACTCCATTGATATGCAGTTTTAGAGGCCTCCCTGGCTAATTATTTTATCTACAGCGATCATAAGCCTGTCAAATCTACAGTTAATAGTTTGAATCCCACATATGGATTCTATATGACTTATTACACCTAGCAGGGCTGTCTTATTCAATTCATGACAGACCTTTGAAGTACTACATCTCTTTATCTTCACATTTAACATGTTAAACTGAGACTTCTATTATAGTTTCAGCATTAAAGGAGCAAGTTTGGCCTGTCTTTTGTTATTGTTTTTTTTTCAAATCATGTTCCACCACATGATTTCAAGTAGGTCAGGACCTTATTTCCTAATCAAATGCATATTTCAATGCACATTTTTACAGCAGTAATTAAAATATGTCTAAAAAAAAATTAATATTAACATGAATTTATATAAGATATTAGGTACATTTTACCTTCTAAACAGTAAGGTGATTATTCCACTCTGAAGTTACCTCAAACAACAGTGCTTAAACAAAAATGTTAGTATAATAAAGAAATTTAATAACAACATGAAAAGTAAGTGCAAGAGAAAGACATTTATATCAAACATGCATATTGCTTATAAATATAATATATGTGTTACAAACACCCAGAAATACACAGATAAAAATGCAATATCTTCTCTAATACCATAAGTGAATTCCTTGATATTTGAATTAACTGTTAATATAACACAAAGTTGTGGAAGCAGTATAGCTATTTTTTTTGGCCTAAGCAAATCCGAATGAAAATTATGAAGCAAGTTAAAAAATATAAATACAATCAATTTTACTATCATGACATCATAACTTTCAAATAATGAGATTAAGCACTATAAAAGAATTGATAAATTTTAATGACTATTACACTGTACATTAAAAAGATTTTTCCTTTGAAATGTTTAATATTAAATCTCTGATGAGCTGACTTGAATGATCCCCATGCATTCATGTTCAAGAATTGACATGTAAGAGATTCTGGCTCTTTGTAACATCCATTTCAGAAAGAGATTGATTTTTTACAAGTATTTGACTTTTAATTCATTTGCTCATAATTTTTTTTTAATACATTTTAATACATGATGCAAACATATCTCTCTCAATACACTTACAAAAAGTTACTTTTATTCCAATCTTAATGAAGTAGGAAACACTTATATATTCTTAGCCAAAAATCAACAACAACAAAAATCTAAAGCAACAACTAGCTTTTGAAAAGCAAGTTAGTAATACTGTAAACCAACTATTTTTGTGGATATTTTTTTCGCATTGATTTCATTCTAGTCGATTTTGCAGCGATTGATTTTTGCAATTTTCTAACTTTGTTAGTGTATTAATATAATAAAAGATATAATTTGACATAATTGTGAAGATTAATATTTGCATTATTTTTCTACTCACAAAATTCATGAAAATAAGTTGGTTTACAGTATAAAGCAAATAACAGTCAGATTAGTTGAACATGTACAACATGGTGAGTTTACCACAGCAGAATCCCTTGACAAGTCTTTTGAATCAAGCTTTATGACACAAAGTTGTGGAAGGACTTTAGCTGCTATTTTGCCAAAGAAAATCTGAAAAAAATAATGCAGATAAAAATTTTGAGATGAAAAACAATGGCAGATGTTAAATGCAGAACATAACACAACCTTTTTCAACTTTTTTTGGTCTTATAATTTGGGGGGAGGGGGAGAGGTGTGGGTAATATGTTAAATATTGTAACCATCACTGACCAATTACAAAAATAAGACAAAAGCTGAGATTGGTAAAGATATGAGTTATTGCTAAATAATATTGTCCAGTAAATGAAACTTTTATCTTTGACCTACTAACATAAAATCATTAAGGGTCTTGTTTTTTTTTCAAAACCATTCACAAGCTACATGCCAATTTGGTGAATGTTGGACAAATGGTTTACAGATATCATCTTTAAATCAAAATTTTCTCTATTTCAGTCTATCATGATAAGGGTTATATTCTTCTTATATATTTTATGATGGTATGATACTAAACCCCTAATGGGAGGGATTGTGCTTGATTTTCATATGATGAAGACGTAATCTTTCAATCAGTTTAATTGAGGTCTGGAGCTGGAATGTCAGTAACTGCTAATAGTCCTTTGTTAATTTATGTATCATTGTCATTTTACTTAGTTTCTTTTGTTACCTATTCTGACATCAGACTCAGACTTTTTTAAACTGAGTTTTACTGTGTGTATTGCTGTGTGTTTGTTTATTCTACATTTGCTAGAGGTATAGGGGGAGGGTTGAGATCTCACAAAACATGTTTCACCCCGCCACATTTTTGCGCCTGTCCCAAGTCAGGAGCCTCTGGCCTTTGTTAGTCTTGTATGTTTTTTCATTTTAGTTCATTTATATGTTTTGGAGTTTAGTGTGACGTCCATTTTCACTGAACTAGTACACATTTTTGTTTAGGGGCCAGCTGAAGTCCGCCTCTTGGTGCGGGATTTTCTTGCTGTGTTGAAGACCCATTGGTGGCCTTCGGCTGTTTTCTGCTCTTTGGTCGAGTTGTCTCTTTGACACATTTCCCATTTCCATTCTCAATTTTATCAATTGTTATTGTTACCTTGACTTTTGAACTTTGACCAAATGACATAAAAATAAAAGGGTCTTCTTCATATAATGGGGCATTATCAAACCAAATTTGACATATATGCTACACTAGTTGTCTTTCTCAATGAACTGTTTAATGAAGATGATGTAGATAAATGGTACGTTTCTAAACATTACCTATACTCCAGACAATTATGTTGCATCATTGAATTCTGTGAAATCGCTTGTATCATCAATAGTAAATCCTTAAAATAATCAGAACCACATACATCCTCAAATGTCTTAATCTTCAAAAGTACTCACCTTAACTGGAGATGCTGCATCAGGACTTGGAATGAGTGCTGGGCCAATTAATATTACACCATTAAAGTAATCTGGTCTCTCTAGTCCACATAAAACAGAAATGGTCCCTCCCTACATAAAAAGGAAAATATGAATTAATGATGTGTTATGATAAAGAATATACTTAAAATAAGATAGATTTTTCTCGAAGTGATTATTTTTACCTCCTCACATGACTTGTTATTTATTTTAAATTGTAAGCTTCAAGCTTTAATAAATAGTTATTATTAACTAAGTATATAGCACAAAGGAAGCGAGAAAATTAAAATTTTAATACAATAGATTAGACTGCTAAGTTTTAGATATAAATAAATGGAGCCCTGCTTTCATATAAAGTTATAAAGAGACATAACTCAAGAATAGTAGAAGTGACACAACCCAAATTCGAACTTGATCTGTGTTTTGTGTTAATAAGCATTGTGTACAAGTTCCATAACATTTGGTTGAGGCAAACTAAAGTTACAGAACAGAGACTTATTTTGGGACGTACCGACGTATGGACGTATAAGACAGACTGACAGACAAGGGTAACACTTAATGCTCCCTCCACCACGGCAGAGACATAAAAATCAACGTTGTGATTGACCATGAGATCAAACTACAAATCTTAAAGTGCTATGGGTTTTGTTATGGAATTTCAATATCTAGATGCATGTCTGAGGAAAAATATACTAGTAACACATGAGTAACCAATCAGGTGATAAATACATATTTGCTAAAAATCTTTTTACTAGACCTGGCCATTTCGGTAATTTATACTGAGTATGTAGTTAATAATTACCATAGAATGACCAATAATAAAGATAGGAGTATTGTCAGGAAAGTTTTTCATCACTTGATCCACATGCTGGAATACATCATTCACATATGTGTCAAAAGTCTCTATATGAACTCTATCTCCTTCACTCTGTCCATGACCAACTGTAAAAAATAGCCAAAGTAAAAACTGTAAGAAGTTAAAACCCAAATATTGTTTCATAAATTAACATTATTAAGATATCTTCAGTTTTATAAAGTTACTTAAAGCTTTTTTAAAAGATACTAAATATCAAAACTAGAATTGTTATTAATAAAGACATTGACCATGTTAATTCAACAGTAAGCATATCATCAAAGAAATATTTTAAATAATGAAAGATTTTACAAAAAGCTTGTGCTATTTGGGCCAGGTTTGAATTAATGCATTTTCTTACAAATGTTTGCCAGAAAGGAAGAAACTGACAAAGGATTCAAGATCTATATCATTTATGTACAAGTCCTCCATTTTGTTCTTCTGAGAACATTTCGTAACAGAATGTAATGCCAAATCTGCTTACCCTTCCTGAGCACCTGAGATCATCCCAATACTTTTTGTGTGGTTCCTTTGCTCAGACTTATTATGTAGTGTTTTGTAGACTATTGTTTGGTTTTTTTGTCATTTTTCATTTTTTGCCATGATTTTGTCGATCTCGCTTCAACTTGTCAGTTTTGATATTTTGCTGTAGCATCTTCTGCCTGTTTTTTTGTACATTGGTTAATTATCTATTGTTATACGATGTAAGCCTGGATATATGTAAATAAGTTTTTGAGGTGAGTTAGTCATGTTTGTGTAGAAAATGAAACCTATAAACAAGTTTTCTTTGGGTGTTGTGCCAGCATGAACACTAAGTGATTTTACGCTTAAATGAGGTAAGATTCAATGGTTTTTAGTAAGTCTTTTTTCATTTACAATTTGTAAATTTTCATCACCAGTAGGTGACTAAAAATCAAATCAATACATTTAGAAATTTTACAGATACAGAGCCCCAACTTCAACAAAAGTTGCTTAACAGGAAGGAAATTCAAATCAAATCTGTAACTTCTTATAATTCTATAATACTATAATGCAATAAGTCAAATAACTTATAAATTAATATGTTAAAGCATTTCCATGATAACAGAAAAAAATGGGCAGAAAATTTAAATAGGCTGACAGACAATGTACAATCCATCAGTCTGTTTTAGCTTCCCCAGTACGGGGTCTTATAACTGAACAGTTAAAGTTTACCATGATCATGTGCAAAAACATAGAATCCATTTTCTATCAAGTACATGGCAAGTTCAGTGTAATATAGGCAATGTTCTGCTGCTCCATGACAAATGAATACAAGTCCCCTACAATGTAAATATGTCATTAAATAATTATGTTTGATCATATACAGCAAAAGAAATATCTAAGCCTTACTCTGCATAAAAGAAATATCTAAGCCCTACTCTGCATAAAAGAAATATCTAAGCCCTACTCTGCATAAAAGAAATATCTAAGCCCTACTCTGCATAAAAGAAATATCTAAGCCTACGTACTCTGCATAAAAGAAATATCTAAGCCCTACTCTGCATAAAAGAAATATCTAAGCCCTACTCTGCATAAAAGAAATATCTAAGCCCTACTCTGCATAAAAGAAATATCTAAGCCCTACTCTGCATAAAAGAAATATCTAAGCCCTATGTACTCTGCATAAAAGAAATATCTGAGCCCTACTCTGCATAAAAGAAATATCTAAGCCCTACTCTGCATACAAGAAATATCTAAGCCTTATGTACTCTGCATAAAAGAAATATCTAAGCCCTACTCTGCATAAAAGAAATATCTAAGCCCTATGTACTCTGCATAAAAGAAATATCTAAGCCCTACTCTGCATAAAAGAAATATCTAAGCCCTACTCTGCATAAAAGAAATATCTAAGCCCTACTCTGCCTAAAAGAAATATCTAAGCCCTACTCTGCATAAAAGAATTACCTAGGCAGATACACATATTTTGTTTGAGGTAGTGACATTGCATATTTTGTAACAACAGGCTCAAATTAGTTGGTATCACTCACATATAGCAGTTCCAAGATATCATTATGCTACAAAAGCTGAAAATTGTCAAAGTCCAAAAACTACTCCATAAGTCAGTCAGGGGCATGTAATACTCATACAAATAATGTTTATTTACTTGAAGATGTAAGTAATATTTACTTGTATATACGTAAATTTGTAAGATTTTTATTTTATTTTCAAGGTTTGAATAATCTCCCTTTAATCTATGTGTAATCTTCTCCAAAAATTTTACAAGTAAATATTTTTTGCAACCCCTTAAAATTCTCATGCATAAAACAAATTTTTTCTGGTTTGCCACCTTTCATCTCAACAACTACAAATGTAAGCAAAGAAATCTACTGTGCACAGATGTTAAGTAATTGCACAAAGCCTTCAAAAAATGCCTGCTGGAGGCTTGTAAATGAGCAGTATTTTGAAGATAACAGACATAGAGCATAGCCAGAAAACCTCAAACTATAACACCTTGGACAACCTTATCTTGGAGGAGTGCACAACAATTCATACCTAGGCCTCCAGATATCTGATTATTACAAAAAGACTACATTACAAAGCAGAGATGAAGGATGTAAAATGTATCAACACAGTGGCAATGGAGGTTTAACATGTAAAACCACCCACACTTGACATACTTGACAATGCTTGAAAGTAGAAGAAAATACTTAAGACTCAGACTGGTGATGTTGTACAAGGTGGTTGGGGTGCTGGTCCTAGCACTACCTGCAGATCAATTTGTCAATGAACGAAGACCTAGAAAATGAAGTAAAATTAAACATTCAAAAACTGTGACACATTAAACCTTTGTGACAGTTAAATGTGTAAAAACTCTAAAAGCCTAACTGTAAATAGAGGAAACACACACTAATACAACCAGTCTTTCTTTGTGGAGTCATTAGAAGACTGGAACCATCTACATATTTTACAATGTAAAAGAGGAAGTGGTCTGAATAAAATCTGTGGAAGCCTTCAAATCAGCCATTTTTTTGGGGCCCTTTATAGCTTACTGTTCGGTGTGAGCCAAGGCTCCATGTTGAAGACCGTACTTTGACCTATAATGGTTTAAATTTTGACTTGGATGGAGAGTTGTCTCATTGGCACTCATACCACATCTTCTTATTTCTATGGACATGATGGATGGGCTGCATGAGTTAAACTATTCATCCTGTTGTGAAAAAAAGTGGTTGCTTCAATGAACTATTACCGATACATGTACAGATCAAGCAATATTAGCTGAAACAGCAATTACAGAAAAACCTGATTGTTATCAAATCATCTCTTAATCTCTTGAACCTCGAAGATGCAGAATTTGGAAGCATTCATCCTTTTTTGTTTTGAGATGTTCTTAGTTAGAAAATGCTAGATACCAATTTATTCAAAGTTTAAAAACCTTCATAAAAGATGTTGTATCAACTCAACTATACAATGAATTATTTAAATTTTGTTCTGAAATCAACACTTTACAGCAGTGGATTTCATTTTCTGTCTAGCAGCGAAATATTCACAACTTTGGAATGTATCACCAGAGGACAAAGTTTTAAATTAAATTAGGTGAGGTCGACTCTGCTGAGGTAGTACTAATTACGGAGTCACATGAGACTCGGTCTAATTAGTCAGACGGTGCACGTCACAATGGGATAAATCTGTTAAGGGATTCTCATTGGTAAATATTATCTTATTCTGTATGGAATAAAGGCTTTCTTTAAGCCTGATTGGTTAATATTGGGTGCATCTATTATATGTCTGTGCGTCCGTAAGTGAGACCGGAAAAAAATCATGATAGTAGGTCATGAAAATGACAGTATGAGTGTTGAATCAAGTTGATAGTGAAGTGTTGAATTAATATTTTAATGACGCAATGTCAAACGCAAAAGTGATTCAAATTAATTGAGTTTTGTTTTGTCTTTATTATTTAATTATGTTTGCATCAGATATAAATATTATTTTAACTTTTGTATTCACAACTAACTTGCCAGTGTATTTTGGATCACTGTGTTCTTGAAATACAAATCATCAATAAAGTTTCAGTTATCACTCATGCATATCGTTATACAGGATAATTATTACATGTATTACAAACTTATCTATAAATAGCCAAAACAGTGATGTTGTTTTAAGGTGTATAGTTCGAGGTAACCGTATAGTTGCACATGTAGTGATTTAACTAATTTACGCTACATGAAGTAATTTAACACACTGTCGTGATTATGCAGAGCCATTTACAAATAACCCTACTAACCTAACCCTAACCCAT
The DNA here is from genome assembly GCA_017311375.1 of Mytilus coruscus. Classification (NCBI taxonomy): domain Eukaryota; kingdom Metazoa; phylum Mollusca; class Bivalvia; order Mytilida; family Mytilidae; genus Mytilus; species Mytilus coruscus. The sequence continues at coordinate 64,674,376 of CM029595.1, forward strand.
AAAAAAATGCTGAAAACAGGTATCTTCAAATGACTTATTTTCGATTAATTTTAATGTTCTTTTATCTAAGGTCTACAAGATAGTATAGAATTGGGTGGGTTGATATAGACATGTGTCAAATTCCTTATCATGCCAACGTTCAGCACGGTACAGTGAAGTTCTGGTGACAAAACGGTCAACTTCCAAAGGGGAAAATAATAATACTCGATACGACTGATACAGGTAACTTTTTCGGGACGGGAGGGGTATTTTACAAACATAGCCGTTGGTACAGTCTCGTAAGGTGGTTTGAAAGCAGGTATATATATATATATATATATTTATTATACCTACATGTAAAAATATCTAAAGTGTTGCCAGATTTATTTGTGTAAATAAAAGTAGATGTACAGTATCATAAATAAGACAGCAACCAAATTAATGCCAAAGCTACATTGTAAACAAGGTCGACACTCTGGTTTCTTCACTTCAATGGATACATGTCTTTATACAATATTTCAAGCTCTAAATTTAGAAAAAAAAAGATAACTTTGGATAAGACTTTCAATTATGCAATCAACAGAAAATCCCTTAAATAGCAAAATTAAAATACACAAATTTAAGAGACCTTAAGGCAATGAACAGGAACAAACTCTATTTGCTAACATCTGAGAAAACAATAATCACAGCTTCATGTGCATGTTTGCATTATAATGTTCTGACAACAAATGGTATATGGTTGAACTTTGATTGATGCATGTGAATAGTGCTGACTGTGCTGGCGAATGTTCAAAACCATAGTTTTAGTAAATGTGTTTTGCCATGGTCCAGAAAATTAGCCAGTCAGATATTTATAACATAAAAATAAGAAGATGTGGTAGAGACGAAATGACGTAGATGTTAGCAAATATATGTCACCCTACGGCATTTAACAATGAGAAAAACATTGCAAGCTATAAAAGGATCCGACATGACAAATGTAAGAAAAATTCAAACGACAAAACCAACGGCATGTCATTGATTTCATTTATTTATGTACAAAACAATTATAAAAGAAAACCAAGGCTCGTGCTTTTAGTACAGCCACACATCGGAACTTGGTGGGGTTAACCATGTTTGCAGGCCTCCACCCCCCACCCCCTTTTTACCTGGGACAGTGGTGTTAACGCGCACTGTGACATACATCAACAATAGCGCTGTTCCTTTGCTTTTTGTGTTTTTGCTGTGCATGAACTGATGGATGGATACCCGATAGCATGCTATCCTTTCTTTTTTATAATGTAAGAATTAATTAATGATCGAACTAATTGTAAAAATTAGCTGAAAATGGGTTGACTCATCAGATTGATACAGAGCTAAAAAAAAACTAACAAGAAGACAGAAAGTAACGACCAAAGAGTCACACATGTATTCACTTTACTTCATAACATGCTAATTTGTCGACTTTTTTTCAACTTTAAACCGATTTACTCATTAAACATTTTTTCGAAAGGAATTATGTACCAGTATAAACTACTGTAACCTGCTCAAGTTGGATATAGGGACAATTATTTCCGGTATAATAAATATTCAGTGGGATCTAAAATGTTTGTGAGTTGGTTTATCTAGACCATTAATGAAAGATATTGATCACACTTTTCTCAAACACAAACAAACAAACAGAGAGTAAATATATGACATGTCTACTGAAAAATTTATTCATAAAAAAAGTTTACTGAAATTAGTAAAGGCAACAATGCAAGTGATTTAGAAATTAAGCAGGCTCTTGCCAGGGGTTAAAAATCACCATGATCACCACGCACATTAAGAAAATTGCAACCCTTCAAATAAAATTGAGAATGGAAATGGGAAATGTGTCAAAAGACAACAACCCCACCAAAGAGCAGAGAACAGCTGAAGGCCACCAATGGGTCTTCAACACAGCAAAAAAATCCCACACCCAGAGGCGGGCCTCAGGCAGGGTTGGCAAAGTATTACCTGGGCGGGAAAACAGGCAGTGACAGGGGTGGGAAAACCTGGGTTTTCCCGGCTGGGCAATACTCCCAGAAACGGGTAATACTGGGCAATACTGGGTTATATGATTTTTCAATTTTATTTTTACACAAAATAGTAACGACTTGTTGTAGTTTAATAGTATTATAGCTAAATATATACATTTCATAAAAATAACCATTGAGAGTCATTCCTGAAGATTGAAAATTCAATTTCTTCCTTTTCTCCACTAATTCTATGTAGGCAGAATACAAGTTTTGCACATTTCAGGATACCTTGTTAATTTCCCAGCTTTGTTTCAATAATCCAATTTTACACTTTGAAAAAAATGCATTTTATTGCAGTGTTTAAGTGAATTGTAAATTTTTTTAATAGTTATACAGTCATATTGCTAAATAAACACCCTAAGGGGACAGGCCATGAACACTTATAGAAATCAAAAGGCTGATTATTGTTATATCTATAAACAAATCTGTGTATATAATCTGAATAATTACTTAGTAATTAGTGGTGTACATAAACATATATGTTAAAACTTAGTAAACATTTTTAGTAATGAATAAAAAATGTTTAAAAGTAATTTTCCTTACATATAATTGTTAATTCTTAATATGAGTTAAATTTATTAAAAAAAAACAAATTAAATTCTTTGACATTAAGTCAACATGGTCAACACTTTGACCAATCTAGACAGAATGGCGATTAGATAGATTTTGACTAATTTTAGGAGGATAACTAAGAAAAATTTTTCATCTTTGTCTTATGTGTCTCCATGTACACTTGCCTTAGAGTTGCTGGACCATTAATATTTTCTCAATGTATACACTTTATATAAAGAGTCTCAAACAAATGAACTTATAAATTAGAATACTATATCTTATTAGTATTAAAATCTTTAATGTATTGCATTTGTGATTAATCCTCTTTAAAATTCAGGCCAATATTTCATATTACCCAGTATTGCCCAGTATTACCCGGTAAAACATAGTAAAACCCGGGTTTTCCCAGTATTTCCCACTGGGCTGGGCAATACTTTTAAAACCTGGGTTTTTGCCAACCCTGGGCTTAGGCGGCCCCTAAATAAAAATGTGTACTAGTTCAATGAAAATGGACATCACACTAAACTCCCAAACATATAAATGAACTAAAATTAAAAAACATACAAGACTAACAAAGGCCAGAGGTTCTGACTTGGGACAGGCGCAAAAATGCGGCGGGGTTAAACATGCTTTGTGAGATCTCAACCCTCCCCTATACCTCTAGCCAATGTAGAATAAACAAACACATAGCAAAATACTATATTGTATTGGTCTTTCCAATGATCTACTGTTTTTCTTTACCCTAATACAAATTATATGCAAAGGAATATTCTGAATGGATGAAACTACGAATGAAAAAAAACATTTTTCTACATAATAAGCTATAAAAACGGCAAGCATTTTAGAAAAGCTATTACTTGTTACTATTACTAATTAATAACAATCAGTTTAAGGAAAATAAAGTGTTCATCAGGGACAGTGTTAATTCGAAATGGAGCTATGAACTTTTAACAGGTCAATTTGACATGAGCCCCAGTTTCGTAAGTGTGTATCATTGGATGTACATATTTTCGTGTGTAAACAGAGGTGGCGGTAATGTGTAAAACGTAAATATTATATTGTATTGGATTATTGGACCATTCAATAGAATTCACACTGAAAAGTGGGTCGTCTGATATAGGCGGAACAGTACAGACGAAAGTAAACAGGTAAAGTAAAAATAAGTTAAAATGAATCTACGACTTATTTTCTACGTCTTCTTCACTACTTTCATTCTAAATGAGCACATTACCTAGTTGAACTATTGTCTGCTTGTTGTTCTTCGTTCCAGTAACGACAGTATAATTTTTTACCATTATTATTTACAATTTTCTTCTCAAATCTTTCGCTCGTATCGGTTGTCATTTTCAGGGATACTACAACGATGGGGGATAGAAACTAGTCAAATGATTGCGTGAACTTGTAAAATTTATAATCTTCCTCCTATAAAAAGATAGTCAATCATATAGTTCCGTGTATAATTTTATAAATTCAATGCTTATCAAAGATAAAGAGTTAAATTCACGTAGATACTTTGAATTACAGTACATTTTTTTATTTTCACCTTAATTACCTTACCGGGACCTCAGTGACTACCATTTACGACGTCATTTACCCCAATTACCGGGAAGTCTTTATAGCGATATCCTTGATAGCGGCTGGGACTATTATACTAGCGGATATGTTCCAATTGTCGTAACTGCAATCCAGTCTCCTTTTCCCCGATTGTGATCTACCGAATTAGACTTATTACCGGGTTTGTACTAACATGAGCAACACGACGGTAGGTCTTTCACCACCGAACACCACCGCACACCACCGAACACCGCCGAACACCCAAAATTTATTTTTCTGCCTTTTAACGTTATAAATGCAACCTAAATATAATATTTAAGTTATTATTTCAACAAATTCACATTAAATAAAAAGATTAAGATATTAATGTCAATGAACCGCGGAGAAAAAATAAAGACAAATCCGAAAAACTTTGGACTAACAACAACGCAGAGAGCATAAATCATGTATTTAAAGTAGCTATCAAGTGGAAACCCCAATCCACACCAGAATTAATAAAAAAGACTCTACGACTGTGTGCTGGTACAATTTGTACACTTAAGAGGCTGTCTTCATGGTCACGGAGACTATGACTTGATCTCAAGTGAAGTACATTACAGAATAACAGACCAAATATGAAGATGCAAGTCGGAAGATGAAAATTCAACAATTTTTGAGAACTTTTTACTAGACAAGAAAAGAAAGCGAAAAATAATAATGATCAGTTCAACTGATGGGAAATTTTCAGTTGTAAATAAGGCCAAAAACATTGCAAAGAAACCTTGCCAAAGAAAAAGACCAGTAAATGAGAGAACAGAAAAACGATAAACACTCAACATGTTGTAAATTATGTATATATAGTCATTGATGTAATAAATAATTATATGAAAATATTAGTCACTTGTATTTGTTAGGAAAAAAATATTAACAGAAAGAAAAAATCTATACAGTACAAAAAAGGATAGTAAGATAAAATGCTATCACAAAATAAAAGTAATATATATACAAACAGATTGTAATCCCGAAAAATAAGGTTGAACCCGGAAACGTTTCTCTTTATATTGATTATCAACTTTAACATGAAAATGATGCTCATAAAAATCTAAAAAAAGATTAAATTATGCGTAATTTAATTTGTTTTATCGTTTTAGTGTATAGTATCACTGTTTTTTTTAGAGGTTGGTGTTTTTTTGGGTGTTCGGTGGTGTGCGGTGGTGTTCGGTGGTGAAAAGACCCACCCGCAACACGACGGGTGCCAGATGTGAACATGATCTGCTTACCCTTCCGGAGAAACCTAGATCACCCCCAGTTTTGTTGGGGTTCGTGTTGCTCGGTCTTTAGTTTTCAATGTTGTTTCTGTGTACTGATGTTTATCTGTTGGTATTTTTCTTTTTTAGCCATGACGTTATTAGTTTATTTTCGACTTATGAGTCTGGATGTCCCTTTGGTATCTTTCGCCTCTCCTTTACTGAGTGATCACCCTATAATGGACATAATTGTAATTATACTAAAGTAAGGTTTAAGTTCATATATACATATCTATTTTTTTTTCATATGTTCTAACTTATTACCAGCTGTGGCTATTATTTCCTTATCATTATTTAGTTCTTTATGCCAAAAACCTTTAAAAAATGAAAACAACACGTAATAAATTCCATGCGTCCGAAACGCTTTCCTCGTCCGGAAAGCCCAAAGCCGAATAATTGAAAACCAAGGATGTATAAGATCCGAAACAGTTGAAGAACTATATGACCAAAAAAGACCTAAAACAATAGCCAAATCCGTTTAAGGTCAACTTTGCCTGAGGAAGTTGAAACCTTAGTTTCTTTATAGTTTCAAAATTTATAAATTGACAATTTTAGAAAGGTTTGTTATAAATCATGTCAGCACCGAAGTACTGACTACTGAGTTTGTGATACCCTCGGGGACTGATAGTCCACCAGCAGAGGTATCGATCCAGTGCTGTATAATATGAAATCAACACGTTATAAATTCCATGCGTCCGAAGCGCTTTATTGGATTTATCTTCATCAGGAACGCTCAAAGCCGAATATTTGAAAGCCAAGAATGTATGAGGACCGAAACAGTTGAAGAGCTATACGACCAAAAATGACATAATAATAGTAATAGCCAAATCCATCTCAATTTCGTTTTTAAACAACATCTTATCTATTCATTATATAATTTTGTTTATATCTTGATATATTTTTGCACCTCATGTTTGCGGTATACCATCTTTTCCGCAAGTTTATTGTTTTCTGTTTGGTATTCATTTAAATTAATAATAAAGATCCATTTTGTTACATCTTGTGATCCGTTTATTTAGCAATCGTCAATGGCAGCCAGCAGGGTTTAAGAACATCCGTTGTTCGACCTGTTAGTCCAATGTGTTTTGTTTAAATATACTTTTTCACTTTTTTTGTCTTTTGGAAAATGTTGTTTGTGCTGTATTTAGACCCCTCTACCAAGAAATTTGTTTTGCATGCACACGTATAAAAATTGTGGTTTTTATCCAACGCAATCATAGGTTTGAACGTTGTTTTCGATTTAGACTTATTTATTATTTTTCGTTTGGGTTTATATGATCCGTTCATCCTATTTCGACTCTTCAAAATTCAAGAGTCTATCCTAAATTGAGGTAAATTATATGGCCTTCCAAATACCTTTTCGATTCCTAACATCACTGAAGAGACATAAGTTGTCGAAATCCGGATATGGTGTACAAACTTTTGCACCTCATGTTTGCGGTATTTGTTTTGCATGCACACGTATAAAAATTGTGGTTTTTATCCAACGCAATCATAGGTTTGAACGTTGTTTTCGATTTAGACTTATTTATTATTTTTCGTTCGGGTTTATATGATCCGTTCATCCTATTTCGACTCTTCAAAATTCAAGAGTCTATCCTAAATTGAGGTAAATTATATGGCCTTCCAAATACCTTTTCGATTCCTAACATCACTGAAGAGACATAAGTTGTCGAAATCCGGATATGGTGTACAAACTTTTGCACCTCATGTTTGCGGTATACCATCTTTTCCGCAAGTTTATTGTTTTCTGTTTGGTATTAAATTAATAATAAAGATCCATTTTGTTACATCTTGTGATCCGTTTATTTGGCAATTGTCAGTGGCAGTCAGCAGGGTTTAAGAACATCCGTTGTTCGACCTGTTAGTCAAATGCGTTTTGTTTAAATATACTTTTTCACTTTTTTTGTCTTTTGGAAAATGTTGTTTGTGCTGTATTTAGACCCCCCTACCAAGAAATTTGGTTTGCATGCACACGTATAAAAATTGCGGTTTTTATCCAACGCAATCATAGGTTTGAACGTTGTTTTCAATTTAGACTTATATATATAGAAGTGTTCAAGATTTAAGAATCCCAAATATCTTGTGAATACAATTAACCCTGCCCTGCATCTTGTTGGCAGTTGACATAGCTCGACAACTTTCAAAATTTTGTTATCTTCATTATCATCAATTCTTTGACTTGTTCCTGATTTCAGTTCCATTACAAATGTCCCGTTGGGAGGCTTCACCAAAATATAATAACTGTGAATTCTCCCCCATTGTTCAGACCCATAATTAGAACAATGCTGCTTTTACAAAAAATAAAAATTATCAAGACGATGATGAATTATAAAACTTTTCTAAGTGATACTACATTGCCCTTTCGTCTAGGTAATTATATATAATGATTGTACAGGAGACATGAAAACCAATGTCAATATTATATTCGAATACTATTTATCTCCCCTTGTGCACGTTATACTCAATGTCAAAAAAAGTCTTCAGTGAATAATTTAAAGTTGAATTTCTTTGCCGTGTCATTTAAAAAAGGAATTCTGTGAATTACTACCTAGACGGACAACATTTGAGACATAACCTACAGCTAAACCAATTAATTATTAATCCCACAGAGTATAGTATTACATCATAGAGATCATACTTGTAAAACAAATATTATCCAGTCTAATTCCGATGAATGCTTCGACTACACATGATGGACGATTCATGGAAGATGCAGAACAGCAACCTTTAACCTTGACATGTTACAGTTGTTGACGTAATCTTTTCGAATTTTTAATGAAAGTACATAACAAATTTCCTTTAAATGCATTGTAGATGCATGATCAAATACAATTGCCACCTTATTTTTGTCACTTTTCTCTGTAGTTTCAATAACTAGTGCTGTCTGTTTTTATTGGGAATGATTTTCGACCTTAATGTTTTCCCTCTCTCATTTTGCAAATGTTTAAATAGTTCCACGCTTTGCATGTTGGCGTTTTTAGTTATTTTGACTTCATCTAATTTTCTCCCCTTTTTATGCGAAAATTACGTAAATGGACAAATGAAATACTAAATTTTCATACATGGTCAGGCGTATAATTTAAAAATGCAAACCACATATAGTGTCTCAGCAGATAATGAATGGCTAACAAAAGGAAACAGTAGAATTCACAGTAGATTCAGATTTTGACAGAAAATGAACAACTATATAATACATTTGATTAAAAAGTAAATTTCGTCCTTTTTATCTTCAATTACAAGTCGTTGAAAGAAGCATTTCATTGCTCACATGCTTTTTTTAACAAGTTATTTTAATTTATTGAGATTAAAAAACAATTCTTTTAGAAAATTCATGTTTACGCCCGGGCGTTTTGACGTAAACGTAGGAAACGCGCCTGGGAACGCCTTGTAGCCTTTAGAATGACAAGCAATGCTAGCATAATTCGTAGTGCTGATGTTTCGAAATAATCTATTAACACATTAATTATAATATTGAAAACGTTAAACTAATTCAAGTGTACTTATTAAGTTTAAGACGAAACTAAGACTCATTTCAGGTTCAATGGCCTTTGATTTTTCAGAACGTTTCGGAAAAAAGATTACGATTCGAATTCAAGTCTAAGCAATACAAACCAGTTATAACATTAAGGCAGAACGTTAAGACCCAACATACTAGTATAATGTAAATAATAACGAATCTATGGACCCTTGGTCCTCTAAAAGAGAGCAATTTGAGCTTCCTCCTCTATAGTTAATGAAGCAGATAGGATAGAATATTAGTAGATTAACTAATAACTAGGTAAATATATGTTTTTTTAACTATTTAACTGTAACTGTATTTTTGAATCTGTACATTGTATATGTTGCATTTATAAATTGCTTTTTTCATGCAATTTTGTTTTTATTGAAAAATGCCACTTGAGATTTGAAGCTTAACCTTGAAGCTTGTACCCTTTATCCCTTACGTTTTGACTGGTACGAAACATATTAAACTTTTGGTACTATTTCATGTTTTTTGAGCTTACGTGTTTCACAGCATTTTTGCAAATATATTGTGTGGTCTTACACATTAACCAAAGGATTTGAAAAGTTTATAGTTTCATTATATCATTTCAATAAAATAATGTACTTCAAAATTTAAGAATGTTTAACACACGGAACGATTATTAAATATTTGAACTTATTATAAGGGTTATATGGACGTGACAGAATGCGGTAAAATGAACATTTCCAATATACATGACCATTTAAAATTCAAAACCAAATTCAGCGGAAAGGTTAATTTTAATGATAATCCTTTAATTGAAATTTATTAGTAAACAGGAATAAAATTCAAATGTATCCAGCCAATTGAAATTTTACAAAAAGATTTAATTTAAGCTGATGCAGACATGTTCAAAATAAAATCTAATGTCTAAAATATTTCTGCTTTTAAGATCATCACATAAGTATAACACAAATATCCACTACAATAAACTTGGAATATATTATTTCTGGACAATAAATTAAATGAGAAGGCTCAAACTGCATATAGACAACAGAACTCGGATGAGATGACAATTTTACGACAAGGGAGATGATCCCAATTTTCTCAATTCGAACTTTAATTCCAAAGTAGAATATCTCAGAATCACGTACCTGGATCAAAGAGTATATATCGCCTCGGAGATACGATTACCAGAGTTTATGTTTCTCTTCAGTGTTTACTTGGTAGAAGGTTGTTACTTACAAGGAATTTAAGTCACTCAAATATTGTTTACTTGCAGCGTGTTACATGACAGGTACCACTAATGGAACCGGAAGTGTTAACCTTTCCAGAGCACATTTTCTCACTCTCGTTTCTTTGCGAAGTTCATGTTGGCAAATCCCCTCTGTATAGTTTTTGTAGATTGTTGTTTGTCTTTTCGTCTATTTATTTATTTACACGACGGATGCCACATGTGGAGCAGGAACTGCTTACCCTTCCGGAGCACATGAGATCACCCCCAGTTTTTGGTGGGGTTCGTGTTGCTTAGTCTTTAGTTTTCTATGTTGTGTCATCTGTACTATTACTTGTCTGTTTGTCTTTTTATTTTTGGCCGTGGCGTTGTCAGTTTGTTTTCGATCTATGAGTTTGACTGTCCCTCTGGTATCTTTCGTCCCTCTCTTTGCTAATGACTATTAACTTGCTCTAAAATTTATTAATTTCTAGTTCCTTTCATTGCAAAAGTGTATTAACTCTGTGAAAATTAAACTTTAAACGTTTTTCCTAGTTTAATTCCAAAATTGTACGCATTTACATTTTTAGTTTGAAGTACACCTTCTTTAAAGAAAGAAATTGATTAAATTATAATATCTACGACTAAACTAATCAAAAGACAAAGACATAGAGAGTTAAACGTTCGATCTTTAACAATCAATATATATGTTTGAACAATATGAAGAATTTTGATAAATCCCAAGTTAAGGACATGGGACAGGAACATAATGTTTGGTGAGTTTAAACTATTTTTGAGATTTCAACTATTTATGCATGCCAATTTTTTTTATAGCATAACAAAGGGTACATAGCAAACATACACACAAATTAAATTTAGACAAGGCAAATATTGAGGCCACATGTGCGTAAATTGGGAAGCTCACGGATATCTCTCTAATTTGCATGCAACTATAAAATAAGGAACTGCAGATTAATATCGAAAAAATTATATATCCATATTCCTTTTTTGTTTTCCGAGGTATAGCAATTACATATTAGAAAAATACAAATACAAATACATAGAATACAAAAAAATATACAATAATGTTTAGCAATTTTGACTTTAAATTGTTATTCCTCAAAATCCTGTTCCACAAATTCACTTTAAAAATTATATGTATTTTTGCGATGTTTATGTGTATCCAGGGATATGTCTCTGGTGTTTCCTATACATATGTACTTCTTTTTACAGAATATTCATTTTTTTTTATTACCGAAAGTACAAAAGTAACTTATATAATTATTCGATATTCATATGCAGTTCTACAAGCTCTTGTGGTTTGCAAATTTTCATAAAAATCCATTAGATTGCTCATTTACGTACCTGTTACCATAATTAATTCTTTAATATAGGTATAAGAGACAACCTAACTATTTGTACTGGCAAAACAATATAAAAAAAACCGTCATTTGAGAAAGCTGACAGTGTCTGAAAGGTGCTTAACCTGCTAATGTTATGAAATCACGCTGTCATGTACTCCATTATTGGCGGTTGACTTGATTATAACTATAAACTTAACCAGGAAGTTTTGTTAAGCCAAAAAAAAATAACTAAAAGAACAAATGCTTGTTTAAGAATCAATATAACAATTAAATACTGGATGTGAAATACAAGTTTTTATCATTAGATTCCTACAGGTGGTATCATACTTCAACAATAAACATCATCATGGAACAACAATCACGCCTCATTCCTTACAGCAGAACGGACGTGCTTGGTCAGCTCATCATATTCTGCAAACTACAATGTTTAACTGCTGAATAGATGGCTCACCGACATACTACTTGTGATTACAGAAACCAATTCAACCCTGTACAGTCTGTATAAACGTCCGCGTCAGCATCCACTCCAAAACCCATTGTGGATGAAGGAGTATTATACCGTCGTCTGACGTCCAAGGGCCCTGCATCCGTGGTGTTGGGTAATGGACATTTCACCGTCTCACGATAGTGGTCCTGATAACACTTATTGAAATCATTAATACGACGTCTTCGACTCATCTACCAGTACTACATTTGTACATCAACGTGGTAAGCGGGCTGCACAGCTGACCTGACTGGCCACGAACAGAGCCGTTGTGAAGTGCAGAGCCGTTCACTAACAACAAAAAGTAAAAACCAAATCAACAATAGCAAAACCAAAATGGCCGCCTACTTCCAGACCAACTTTGATATCGACAACTACAATATGTTAAGCTCACCAAACGACTCAGGGCACCGAGCAGACCGTGCGAGGGGTTAATAGCCAGTCAAGGTCGTAAAACACACCCAACCAACCGGTCCACACTAACATTCAAAATACTTCAGATCGAATTCAGTCAAAGTTTATACCAGTTTATGCTGTCTATAATATGTATGGTCAAAGTCTATTAATAATAAAAGATAGGCAGTGGCTATTCTTCCGGCTAGCCGGGTAAATAGGAAAAATGTCTATTCTTCTAGTTTATCTCTGCTTTTATGCTATAATTCCGGCCATACATAACAATCAATAATGAATATGTTCCTCACATGCAAACACGGAGAATTGGAACTATTCATTTTGTTTCACCTTCTTTAAGCGGACGTTAATGATTATAAACTCAAGATAAAACGTTCTGGGAAATAGTAATAGTAAAAAAAATAAAAAATAAAAACAGAATCATTTTGGGAATAAACTCCTCAAGTACTAACATTGATTTAATTTTCTAGTGGCTGTTCTACTTTTACTGTTGGGTCTGTTTTTTGTGATATACATTTGGCGTGGCTCTGTGCTTGTGTATCCCGTCATAATTTGAACCACACTATTATTTTATTTATTGATATTGCTTTTACTGCTGAGTCTGTTTTTTGTGATGTCCATTTTACGTGACTCTGTATTTATGTATCTCTCTATACTTTGAACGACAAAATTATTTTATGTCTACCTGTGCGAATTTCAAACGCGCGATTTTACGCCAGTACTTAAAACCTTCCATCCTTTATAGGTGGATTTTACATAGATATATAAAATCGTATGATATAAGCATAATGAGGATGTTAAATTTGATGTATGCTTCTTCCTAAAATTTGTTTGTTTTTATAGTGATTAAGATGATAACACAATGTTGACTGCTGTAACCCTATTTTTTTTTGACATTTTTACGAATTGTGTCTGTTTGTTTTATTTACGCATCGTTGTCAATATAATGGAATTTGATGCGACTGTCATACAAGTGAGAGGTTTGGCTAGCCATAAAACCAGGTTCAATCCACCATTTTCTACATAATAAAATGCCTGTACCAAGTCAGGAATATGACAGTTGTTATCCATTTTTGATGTGTTTGAACTTTTGATTTTGCCATTTGATTGAGGACTTTCCTTTTTGAATTTTCCTCGGAGTTCAGTATTTTTGTGATTTTACTTTTTATGGAACACGCCGATTCCCCGTAAATATAAACAGCTTGTCAAATGAGATTGATATGCAGCAAATACACTTTTAAATTAAAGTCACTAATAGTCTTGGTAAAAAATTGTGCAAAACAGTTTCCATTCATTCACTAAAACTAATCAAAATGTAAATAAATTTGCTACATAGTATACAGCATATTCACATTTTTTTTTATTCTAAGGGAATGGGGGACCAAAATTGCCTCTCCTATTTTTATGTTCTACTTACGAATTTCCTGCAAGGTTAGGAGTCGGGCCACTGATTTATCGAATCAATGGACACCTATGATCCCTAAAGAAGATCCTGAATTTAGTATTCCCTTGAAGTTTGGTTCCAATGAAGTCGTCAAATGATTTTTCACGATTTTTTATTCAAAATGTTCGCAATCGGTGATTTTTAACACACAGAAAGTAAGAGAATATTTAGGGTAGGCACATGTAAACTGCCCCCAAAATAAGATTGTGTTTTCGATAGCAAATACATAAAAAAAAATATTGAGAAAATAAATTAAAAAAAAATAAAATAAAAACGGGGGAGTTTTACTCCAATAGATATAAGAAGATGTGGTATGAGTGCCAATGAGACAACTCTCCATCCAAGTCAAAATTTATAAAAGTAAACCATTATAGGTCAAAGTACGGTCTTCAACACGGAGCCTTGGCTCACACCGAACAGTAAGCTATCAAGGGCCCCAAAAATTACTAGTGTAAAACCATTCAAACGGGAAAACCAACGGTCTAATCTATATAAAAAACGAGAAACGAGAAACACTTATGAACCACATCAACAAACGACAACTACTGAACATCAGATTCCTGACTTAGGACAGGTGCAAACAAATGCAGCGGGTTTAAACGTTTTAATGGTACCAAACCTTCACCCTTTTTCTGAAACAATAGTGTAACATCACAACATAGAAAGACACACTATAAAATATCAACTGATATAGCTTAACTCAATCAAAGGACATATTATCACCATTGAACATACACTGAACAAATAAATTTGACCTATGACACAATGCAAATACCACCCTGGTAAACTATTCCCAGTCCAGGCATATCAGTGCATGTTCATAGATCTCCGTTGTAGTCTTAAAAATAATGCAACCAAGTATATTGGATTTAGTCGTTTTCCTGTGAATTGTTGTTATTCGTTTTGCCTCCATTGATACAGGTAAAGGTAATGGCCGGGGTAAATCAGCAATTTCAGTTTGATTTCATGCTTTATTCCCCTCAGTTTACGTGCACACGCTATTAATTGTTCTGAAGTCTGTCCTATAGAAATATGTTTTTAAAGCAATCACATTCTCTCTAATTTTCTTGAGAACATCTTTAAATATAAATCACTATCTCCTATTATCAAAACGTCCATTGCATACACGCGTTTGCAATCCGACACTTCATCCGGGGTACTTTCCGCGCCACATGACACTTCTGTTGATATTGAACATTTGCGCATCCGCAAACGGATGGCGGGAAATATAGAAATTTTTAACTATTCTTCCGGCTAGCTGGAACGATAGACACTCCGTAAAAAATATTGGGTTCATTGAAATTTGAGGCGGCTCTTTTATTGTGCATTTATATCGAACCAACTGAGACATGTGCTTTCCTTAAGAGAATTGACGAGACTTCACAATTAAGAAGATGGAAATTTTATGTACTGAGAGTAGAAAAGGTCTTGTCGTCTGTTGTAGACACAAAGGTCCACTTGAGAAATTCCAATATCAAGGTGAAAAAAGGACAACGACCACTCTTAAGATTGGATTAAGAAAAGTTAGTTGAAGCAGTTAATTTAATCTGATTAAAATTCAGATCTATCGTAACTCGCTTACTCGTCGTATGGGCATAACGAAATCAGAAATCTATATTTTGATTAGATCGCAGTTAAATTTCATTTGTATATTTCAATAATTCTAACCTATTTACAGAGAGTGATGCGTTTTTATATCTCCATTTTTTATTTAAAATGATACAGTGTTTCTTTAGGTTCCATGAAATTTAAGATGACATGCAATTATTGTAGCATGATTGTACCCCCATTTGTAGCCATAAACTTTGATTGATAGTCGTATGAGAACGAATCTGCAACAAGAGGTGTACAGTAAACTCCCATCGGGATACTCCACTCCCCCCCCAAAAAAAAAACAACCTTCTTTAATCCTAAAACCTGACTGAATGTGAAAATATGAAATGAAAACATGGTTTTAAAAGACTAAAAGACTATGATAGACAGTTACGAGTAAAAATAACACATAATTGAGAAACAAAATACAACACAGATAAATAACATAAGTAACATGAACCCCTTTATTACAAGAAAAGGGATGAACTCGGGTTCTCAAATTAAAATACACCCAACTGATATATTATATGTAAGATTTATTAAGAAAAGAAAAACTACAAGGGCTACAACGGCTACGATAGAACAATGTATGTAATTATAACACGTTATAGAAAGATCATTTTATAAAACAGGAAAATGTCTGTTTGATCATATTTTGTGAAAGTGTAGTATACAGATAAGAGAAATTGTATCTGTCAACAGAAATTCAACTGACTATAGCGTTTCCGCGACTTGCAGTATGCATGACAATGTTATAATTTGTATATCAGTAGTGAGTATCTTGGTACAGTACTCACGTAAAACAACGACATTGGTGCAAGTCTGCTTTTATAGCTGATATTTGCTTTGTCTTATATTTTTCTCTCTTTTTCAGTTTGAGTATTGATTGTGGTTTTTAGTATTGATATCGTTATTGTAGACCTATTTTGTTTATAAACTACAATCTGCCATATTGTTTTATCAGCTTCATATGCAAGATGAAAGAGACTCACTGGTGACCCTACAATATTTCCTATAATTGAAAACTTCCTTTAATATGCTTTGCATTGAAAGAACCAAATTTTGTTTTGTTTTTAACCATTTGAAATTTTAATTTAATTCTTATCAAATAAACTAAACATATAATAAATACCAGGATTAAAATTGTGTGCACCAGACGCGCGATTCGTCTTCGAAAGACTCACCAGTGACGCTCGAATCAAAATTTTGTTAAAAAGGCCTAATTACCAAGTTGAAGAGCATTGAGGACCAAAACTATTCCGAAAGGTTTTGCCAAATGCAGTAAAAGGAGAAAAATCAAACACTGTGCATTTGATTCGATAGTTGTTAATGTTTTAAATATGTTTCTTGCAGCACGATTAAATTCATAATCCATGTCTACCGTTTATATCCAAGGTGTTAAGATAGAAAGCAAGATTAGGCGTTTCAATTTTACTTTTAAAAAAATGAAATTGGCGTGAATTCAAAATGAAAAATAAGTATGAAAGAACAGGTGTAAAAACTAAGCTTAAAATGTTATAAAGGAAAAGTTAATTTGTTAAGATCACGATCGTAAATCATACTACAAATAGTTTCGTTTTTTGTTTGTTTATTTGTTTGGCAAGTGTAAACTACTGACTGTAAACAATCTCTTAAACTGTCTATTGATATCGAGAATTCATGGTATTATTATAATACATAAAGAATATTTGGTACAACGTTCGAGCAATATTAAGTAGTATATTACACTGGTTGTCACAAGATTATTGGTTGTTATTGGTTTTTAACTAGCTTTCAGTAACTGCGAGTACGCTTGGATCGGTACTTCAAGTCTTTTGTCTTTATATTAGTTGTTTTTTTGTGTTTCATCTCGATCTGATGAGTTAAGCCATTTCCAACTGATTTTAACAGTTTGTTCTTATGTTGTGCTGTTACACCATTGTCCTAGGTTTAGGGGAGGGTTGGGAGCTCATAAACATGTTTTACCGTACCACATGCTGTATGAGCCTGCCCCTAGACAGGAGCCTGTATTTCAATGAGTGTCGTTGGTTGGTGTCTGTTATATCTGTTTTTTGTTTATTGTTTTGTCATTAATTAGGCCGTAGGTTTTTCTCGTGTTGAAGGCCGTACTGTAACATATATTTTCTTATATACAATTTTTACAACATCATATACATTTTAATATAGTTGACATACTTCTGGTGTAAGTTTAAGTAAACTGAATGCAAGGAACGTCTGTCCAATTGTTGTTTTGATAAAGTTCATATTATTGCAGATAAAATAGGAATTCATCATAATTCTTTGTTGGTTACTAGATTAATTTGGAGAATGTCGCACCCAAGCCTGTTGTACAAGTTGAACCCCTGTCTAGATTTATCTCCGACTGAAGCAAAAACCACAATTTACTCCATCATGGATGCTAAAATGGCTTGTATACGTACACGTCTGTATCAATGGATAAACATTGCATTATGTGATAAACCAAGACTAGTAGGGGTTTGCTGTATACGGGGTATGCTTTAAAAGGGATCTTACTGCATTTTGCAGCTACTTCTTAATAAAATATCGTTCCGTGTATCCTGATATAACTTGATGTTCAACACACAGTTTACTGGTCAACACGGTATACTCATTTTAGGTGTAATACATGTTTTCTGAACATTTTTGCAGATGTCTATTGATTTTTATGTTGATGTCTCACTGACGTATATCCAACATATCCATTAATTCCGATATGTATGAACACCTTTATCAAATTAGAGAAAAAATCTGATGTATGAAAAATTATGAAAAATATTGTAGTGATATTAAATAATGTTCATTAACCGCACATGGAGATTTTGATTTCGATGTTATCCGTTTATATTTCACTTCCAATTTTAATAATAGGAAACCAGATATGAGTGCTGCCTTTTCTGTCTTATTCAGCAAAAGATAAAACGATTGTTAAGTTCAAAAGTGTGCGACAAAGTTAATTATCTTTAAAGGAATAAAATTAAACGTGACGGTGAGAAGGACAACACATCAACAGCTTATGTAAAATCATGATCGATTACAGAAGATAAATCGAAATAGACTTGAAAAAATGCACCAAACCCACTGCTCATATTTTACAGCAAAAAATATATTTAATTAAGCTCATTGTACATTTATATGATAATTATACGTTATTAAAATGAACCCAACTACCAAGTCTGAACTATAAATGACACAATTTAACATGTGCTTAATTATAACATATACTTATAGATGGTTGAAAGTGACAATAGCAGATCTTGATGGTATCTCTCTGTACAAAGAAGTTAGGTTATCGCAATACGTCATCAGGTTTAGAACATGTCGTCTACAATTTATATGCAAATTACAGTTAATTGAATAGTAATTGAATAGTAATTAGTTTCATATAGATTCTGTTTGAATGCGTGTATGTTTAAAATGGTAAGAACTATTAATTTTGTACAAAAGACGTTAGCTTTAATATATTTTGATAACACACACGTTTATGTATCATTGTGAAAACGCGGAACAGTAAAGTTTTGTTTAGTTGCCATTGTAACTAGGAAATTTTCCACTAGTTAAAATCGGGTTCCGTCATGGAACAACGGACACGTCTTGTTACTTGTCTTTGTGGTAAGGTGTAAGATTCGCATGATCATTTTTCGGTAAAACAGAAAGGGTACTTTTGTTTTAATTCAGGTTGACATTCAGCACAATAGATTAACCTTATGTACAATTTAAACATATGATAAATTGATTTGACTATCTGTGCGTTACTAAACTGATTTATCTATGTTTATAGAGTTATGAACAAACTGTCTGGCAAGATAATAATTTATGGCGTAGACCCAGAAATCTGTTAACTGGTCACTAATCTTGTATTATATCGACAGACCACGAAGACCCCATGATCAATTGTTACTCTTTAAATAATTTCCGCCATATTTTAACCTTGTTCTTATTTCTTAAGTAACATTTTTTAAAACTAAGCTACTTAGTTACATGTACTTATATGTTAAGACTTACTGTTTTAATGCACTGCACAAGCATATTGTTAGGGTGTCTATCGATTACGATTTCAGTGAAAACTCCAATGTTGAAATTACCAAGAATTACAAAGGAGTATAAAACAAATCAAAAGCTTTAATTTTACAAACCAAAAATGTGTGGGGTAAACGACTTTGAGAAAACAATCAAATATCAATAAAATAAATAATGTGTTTCTTAAATAAGATAAGATAAGATATTTTTATTCCAATTAAAGGGCCCATGAAGAGCAAAGTAATTTATTACAATGATTTTTATAATTGTTACAATAATGTTGACATAAATCATAAATATGAATTTAACTATTTCAATTCTTAGATGTTAAACCACAGCCAGATCAGAGCCATACACATAAAAAGGCATAACAATATATCTATTATTAACAGGCAAATATTCTCAACGTTTTAAATAAAACAATATCTATATACTATATTGATAGTTTTCTCAGTTCCAAACATGTATTAATATAAATAGCAATATTTTCAATACCTCTAGGTTTTCTTGAATAAAAGCCAATTAAATTTGGCACTTGTGCTTAACTTTTCAAAATTTTACAACCTATTAAAATATTATCATAAAATTCTTTTCTTAAAAGTTATAAAGGGACACTAACATATAAAATGTTCTTCGTCTTTAACTTTATCTAAGGTCCATTTTTACATAATCTTTGTGATTTATCTATATAGGTTTTAGCATATCGATCTGTCTCTACTTTTAGGGATGTGCACTTATTCTGATCTTGCACAGTGCTTTTCTATCTTTAAATTCTTTTAATTGCAAATATTTTTCTGTATCAAAAATGTTTAATTGAAAAATAGGTCAAGAGTTTACCTCTACCTGATTTAACAGTATTTTCTCTAAATTCTTTCCAATGATTATGAAAACTTGTACATAATTTATTCTTAACTATAGTACATAAACGGCCAACACTTACATTTAAGTTTGGTAAGTCTAGTTCTGTCATTAAATAGTCAATAAAAAACTAAAAACCATGTAGTGATATTGTTTGCATGTAACTTTTATTACAAATATATGCATCATATAATAAACCATCCTTTGTGTTCTCTAACCTATGAGCATATTTTAACATTGCCAATAAAATTGAAAAATATACAGGAAATCTTCCTAATTCAGACATAACAGCAAAATTACTTGCTTTTCTGTTAACCCCAAGAATATACTTCATGAATTTTGTGTGCGACTTTTCAGATATGTCTTTTGAATAAACCTTTTCTAAAATATAATCGTTATTCTTCTTACATGCCACTGAAGTGGTTGAAAACATTCCCCATATTTCACTGCCAAACATTAAAATAGGTTTAATTGTATGGTCATAAAGGTGCATTAAAGTTGTGACACTAGGATTTGATGATGCTAGGCATTGTTGTAATCCAAAACAAGCTTTCATAGATTTCTTGTATAGCTCATCTTTACACTGTGTAAATTTACCACTAGATACAAAAGTAATTCCTAGGTACTTATAACATTTTATACTTTCAAGCTGGAATTGAATATACTGACACTTCGTAAACATTTTACCATTTGGTATTGTAAGTTAAATTGGTGAAAGAGAACCCCACCCTTCAGCCAAAAGTCGATTAATTCTATAATACCCCCTTGTACTTGTCTTTACTCAGTTGACCCAATTTACGTTCGTTATGCTGATTGATTTAAGTAATATGTACAGGCATAATTTTAATTACCCAGACAACTCAGACACCGATGGCCTTATACCTGTATTAAATTTTAAGATGACGCAAATGGTAATCGTAAAAATACTAAATGATGATGATGATGATGATGATGATGATGATTATGGGTTGGGTTTTTTTCGTCCATGTGCAAAACTTACATGCATACCATGCATATCATATTATAACACAATGTTGACTGCTGTACCCCTATTTTTGACATTTTTACCTTTTATGTCTGTTTGTTTTGTTCACACATTGTCAATATAATGGAATTTCATGCGACTGTCATACAAGTGAGAGGTTTAGCTAGCTATAAAACCAGGTTTAATTCACCATTTTCTACATAAGGAAATGCCTGTACCAAGTCAGGAATATGACAGTTGTTTTCCATTCGTTTGATGTGTTTGAGCTTTTGATTTTGCCATTTGAAAGGGACTTTCCGTTTTGAATTTTCCTTGGAGTTCGGTATTTTTGTTATTTTACTTTTTTATGCATATCAGAACGAGAACATATTCATATAATATTAATTATAATCGTGCTTTGAACTAGACCAACTCGCTGAGCATATATATTAATGTTCAAGTTCACAAGTTGCAGAAAGACCTGTTACTTTAACCGGACATGTTATTCTGATTTCAAGTCGACCAGTCTATGCTCTTACCCCTAATGACATACACTTAGCAGGGAACAGAAAACACCAAATAGTTTTATGTCATTAGTTTTTTTCCGGCCGCGGATCGAACCCCCGAAATCCCGCACGCGAGGGTAGCACGGTATCGCCACTCCACCGATACAGTCTAATGATCGAAAAGGAGATATAAGACACTGTTGTAATTGCTTTACAATTCAGAAAACTACCAATATCTTTCTTATGGGACGAGATGAGTTCGTCCTTTTGGAAATACGAAATTTATAGATACCCATATAGTCCAATTGGTCTACTAACGTTCAACCTACGGACCCGTATTGAATTTAACGAAAGTAAGGCTTTTTATATTGTTTTAGTTGCCTAACAAATAATTCCCTAAACAGCACGACTAAGTGAATATAGGAAGGTTTCAGCGCTCACAAACATGTGTAACTCACTACATTTTTTAAGTGCTTGTTGCAAGTCAGAAGCTTGTTATTCAGGGGTTGTCGTTGGTTGTTTTCTGCCATATTTGGTTCTCGTTATTGTTTTTAGCATAAATCAGGCCGTTGGTTTTCTCTTTTGGATTGTTTATCATTTTGTTTTGTGTCATATTCGGGACTTTTATAGCTTACTATACGGTATGGTCTTTTCTCATTGTTTAAAGCCATACGATGACCTATAGTTGTTTATATTCTCGTCCATTGGTCACTGCTGGATAACTGTTCCAATGGCAATCACGCACCTGCCTATGTCTATACTGATTAACTGTTTGCGCTAAATATTAAATTAGTAAATACAATTTTAACAATAAGCAGTTAACATATTTCATAGATAATAAGGCTATTGATTACCAAACTTATAGCCTCTATCTATTTAAAGTAAAAAAAAAAAGATCCATAATTATGCAAGTATGCCTTTGGTTAGAATAAAAATATCTTAAACAAAACAGCTCATAATCTTTATAACATGCCAAATCATTAAGTTTCAATCACTCTGTTTTTGTTAGTAAATCAACAGTTGCATGCAGAACTAAACATGGATCTTTTGTATCACACCAAACATTAATCATTTACATTTTCTACATGACGTAGCTAATATTTAATCAATGATTTTGATAGTTGAATGACAAATCCTTACAATATTAGAAATATAGTGAAATGTACTTGTATAGTGAGGTCGGAATATTTCATTATGATTAATGAATTGTTTCTTCTGATTTTGAGTAGAAAATCCTATATTTACCAAGTTGTTCTTGCAAATAAAATATCTGTTTGTTGTATTTTTGGGCGACTGTCATTTTTGTAGTTTACTCACATCTTTTATTTCCCATTACGAAGTAAAAGTGTCATTGTAAAGTGTTTACTTAGGATGCACTTTATGATGCAAATTTCTAACAATTTAAATTCTCCAAAAGCTGACAAATTTATTTTGACGTAAAGGACATCAAAGACATATTAAAGTAAACATTATAAGTGCACTTCTTGTACATATAAAAATTAAAGATCTTGCAGTTGAAAGTTTCAAACGCCTATTGTAATTATTACCCTTAGAAAGCACATCACAAAAGTTTTCTTATAAACATTCAATTGGCAATTTAAGTCCAGTGTCTGAATGTATGCACTTTAACATACACTTGTAGGGCTTCAAATGTGAGTCTAAGTAGGAGGTAATTGTCATGACAAACACTACAGGCTCTTGTCGTGTTTTAAATCATAGTACATGCACACAATAAAATCCATTAACAAAATTTAAATGTAAACAATACATCATGAAGCATTCGTAAGTATCCGCTTATTTATACACAAATGGATCTTTGATTTACAACGCAGACATATCAAATGTATCTCTTTACATCTCTTGAGAAAGTACACTTTGTTGACCGTATATAAATCCTTAAGTAGTTGCTTGTAAAAGTTTGTATATTCTTTTAATTTTTTCGCGCGCATTTTATCCTTTTGTCATTGAACCTCTTGTTATATGAAAACTTTAATACACGTGAAGTTTCGTTTTTGAGTTTGAGGATTTAGTATAGGGTATCTTATTTTTAACTCTTTCATGATGTATCATTTTCTTTTCAATACTTACATCGTAGCGATATTAACTGTTCAGTTACCTTTAAAAAACAGAACCTGTTTAAATTATTTCGAGACTATTAATATCAAACCAAAGAATAAACCATCAGGATAATATGTAAATACAAATATTCTAAGACTAATGAATTTTTTATCATTGAAAATAAGTATGGGTTCATTACATACTTTCCTTTTTGAATGTATTCTTATGTGCTGTTGTCATATGTTTGCCATTACATCGGTTTCTATTCTTTCTAGCGTAATACATTTTGTATTTACAATAAATGCCATGATTTAAAATTGGGAAACAAAATAACTAACGATTATAGTATTGATGATTTATTGTAGGAATTTCAGAAAACTGTGTCTCACACCCTCAATACATTTGAATGGTAGATACAATAATTGGTCGAAAGCATGCAGATTGCCAGAATCTTCTTTATTCTTCAGTCAAACGTTGTTCCGCAGATTAAAATTGGAAATAAGTCACTTATCCATAACTTTTTGGGGATCCTTTCAACCTTTTGGATTTCCACACGCATTCGGGTCATTATTTCTAAGACCTACCGGAATAATTTCGCTACCGGGCCGCTTATGTCCTGTCATTAAATATACTTTTTTTAATTTTAAAATTTGAGCATCAACAGAAACCCTCCTGATATTTTTTGTGGTTAAAGATATATGGAAGAGTGAAATCTATGATTGAAAATTTAATGATTGTCAACGTTGATGCTGATGTCGAAATTCTTCTCTAAATATTGCTAAAGTGTGAGTATTTAGCAATTTTTGCCATTCATTTATCTATTCATTTTTACCTTATTTCTTAAACTTAGAGTAGGAAAAACAGTATAAATCTGGCATTTCTTAAGGGATATGGTGTATGCATTAAATAGTCTACCAAATAAAAATCCTCCATAGAATATTAGTATATAATGTTGTTAAAAATTTAAATTAAACGACAAAAGTTTTTTTGTTGACGTCATTGTCAACTACAAAAACTTTTTTGTTTGCGTCTTTGTTGGATTAATTTGCACGTTTCTTTGAATTTTTTAGTCAGTTGTGTTGTATGTCTGTGATATATAAAGTAAAATAACAAAAATACCGAACTCTAAGGAAAATTCAAAACGGAAAGTCCCTTATCAAATGGCAAAATCAAAAGCTCAAACACATCAAACAAATGGAAAACAACTGTCATATTCCTGACTTGGTACAGGCATCTCCATATGTAGAAAATGGTGAATTAAACCTGGTTTTATAGCTAGCTAAACCTTTCACTTGTATGACAGTCGCACAGAATTCCATTATATTGACAACGATGTGTGAGCAAAACAAACGGACATAATAGGTAAAAATGTTAAAAATTGGGGTACAACAGTCAACATGGTGTAATAATCTTCATCACTATAAAAACAAATAACTTTCAACAAAGAAAAACAAAATGGCATATAGACACTCTTTAGACAAAGTACATAAGCAAAAATGAAAGACTAGAATACAAAAATAACCATATCACAATAACACAATGGCGGGATGTATACATACTGAGCCAAGCTGAAAGAATATTACCAAAAATGGACTAAACAGTAAAGGTTTACAAATAAATAAAACACTATAACACGTAAATAAGATGATAAACAACGTCATTACCTAGAATATATACTTCAAGACTATCATGTATTGTTTGTGAAGTTGATACGGAATATTTATCAAAAAGGTCTCGGTATCTTCCGATGAACTTGTTTTAGAAAGAAGGCGAAACGTTCTTTGACATAACCCTCAACAAACTCATCATATAGTACTATAAGAAACAAACGTACTAAAATAACCTTGAATAGAAATATTTATGAATTTTACAACTATGAATTTATGTGTTTACACTTATATTTATTATGAATGGGTCTTTGTTTATGATATTTCACATACAAACAGGTTAATTTTCAATATAGCTATAACGGAAATTAAAAAGAAAATTATTTAGTGTTATTTTTAAAGATCGATTCATCTGACTGGATAAAATTACTGAAACAAAACAAAGCAATGTAAGATATTGATCAGGAATCCATAGGGGTTAAAACTGGGAGTGATTCTTAGTTTCAAATGCTTTGTTCAAATCTTCAGTAACATGCAGAACATAAAGTACTTTATTACACAGCAATGACTGAACTCGAACGTTTCTTACTCCAAAGAGAAGTTTTCTTTCCTTATACAACATAAAAAAAACCACAAGAAAAGAATTAAAATTTGCGAAAGGTAGCTATAGATTTAGGTGTATATGAACTCGCTGTTTATAATCAATAAATCTACTAAATGATATTCTAGTATATTTAATACTTTTGATGTTGTTTGTTGGCATTATATTTTTGTGAAAATTTATACGTTGAAATGACAGTGCAGTGATAATAATTCCTTTAACATTTATTCAACTGCTTTACATCCACACATTTTATTCAAATGTTAAATTTATGTTGTTTTCACATTTTAATGTCGTACACATTATAATTTGTACAGAATGTTTGTGCAGTTTTATGACCAGAACAAAATTTTATCAAAGATACCAGGCTTATAATTTTGTACGCCAGACGCGCGTTTCGTCTACATAAGACTCATTAGTGAAGCTCGAATCAAAAAGTTTAAAAGCCAAAAAGTACAAAGTTGAAGAGCATCGAGGACCGGAAATTACGAAAGGCTTTGCCAATTTCAGCTAATGTAATCTATTCCTGGTGTAGAAAACACTACTATTTCAAACAATTCAAAAATCTCGATTTGTAAATTATGACCCAATCAGTTATATGTCATGTCGACGTAGAAGTGGTGATTACAGGGTTGGTGATACCCTTGGGGAGGAAACCACCACCAGCAGTTGCATCGACACAGGGGTTGTAAAAAATCTCATCAGAGGTTCCAAGCTGATATTTTTGTACGCCAGACGTGCGTTTCGTATACAAAAGACTCATCAGTGACTAAAATAAAATAAAGGACAAAAGTACGAAGTTGAAGAGCATTGAGGACCCAAATTCCCGAAAGGTTTTGCCAAGTACAGCTAATGTAATATATTCCTGGGGTAGAAAACGCTGATTAAGCTGAACTATCAAGTGCTGTTTAATCCACAGGCCAAAATGGTTTGTGAATATGTCATATCCTTGTGCCCGTCCGTCTTTCTGTCGAGTGTTCCCTTTGTTTAACCACAAAACTGCCCAAAGACCAACGTTTGAATAAATTAATAAATATAATAATCTTTATTTAAACGATTACTTGATTCGTGTAGCTCAGTCTTTAGTTTCTATGTAGTTGTGGTGGATTTGTTCATCTTTTTTTGCATTGGAGTTCTTATTTGTTCTTTGACTTGTGAGTTTTGAATGTCGCCTTTGTATAGATCCTCCGCCTCTTTTATTTTTTGATTTAGCAAATTTTGAAAATTTAAGCAAAACAATGGATCACTTGCTACAAATTGAGTTCGATTATTGTGAAGTTGACATCTGACCTTTCAAGAGCAGTAACTGTCAACAGACCACGTTTTATGTGGGAAGTCACGTTATAGTGGCATACACTACCTGTTGCAGTTAATACCATATGAAAGAGCTTACTATATTATATATTTTACCAACACTTACGAGATAATAAGTGAACATTGATATACTACCTTTCAATCTGAACATCTCATTCTGTATGATCCCTTTATTTCTTATACCAGGACATGAGATATTAACTGAACATCGGTATGCTACCTTTAAACCGCATACATCAACTTGTGAGATATTAATTAGATATTGGTATACTACCTTTATATTATATGCATGGACGTATGAGGATGCCTTAGCTAAACATCGGTATACTACATATATATCTCGCATGTCACTTAAAAGATCTGGTATGGTTGTCAATGAGACAAGTATCCACGGGCACCAAAAATAACGTGATTATAAGCAATCGTAGGACCTTTAACAATGAATAAACCCCATATCGTATAGTAAGCTATAAAATGCTCCGACAAGAAAAGATGGAAACAATTCGAACTAAAAAACCAAAGGCCTGGTTTTTGACAAAACAATAATCGAAAAATGAATATGACAGACAGCGCCCAATGGCAACCACTTATTTACATGATTCTGACTTGAGACAGGAACATGAGAAATACGGCGGTTAAAATATTTTCTGCGTGCAAAACCCTTCGCTAATCTGGGACAGTAGTGTAACATCACAATATGAGAAAAGTTAAAATCAATTGGAAATGGGTTGACTCATTAGATTTGCAAAGAAGCACAAACACAACTATCATAATAATAATAAAAGACAAAAACTACCTGTTTTAAAGTATTCACAGTTACTGATAGCCAGTTCGAAGTCAATTACAACTAATAAAAAGTCTCCGATTAAAAGTATCAATCATTACGCATCCAAACGGATGTAGTGTAAAAACGTCATAAACAGTCTGAGAAAAGCATGACCTTATTCAAAGCAAAAAAAAAAAAAAAAACAAGTACATAGTATCGCCAAAATGTAAGTTTTGATAACTATATAGCAACACATTTATTAGCTAATTATGTTTTAATTTAATAAAAAAAAGTCAATGTAATTATCAATAAAAACAATATTCAAACACCTTATCACGGTATTAAATTTATAACTTCCATAATATTTTGATTCAAATGAGCATTATATTTACATTGGTCTTATCGTGATTTACGGGCTCTACATGCAATATCTCGTTTGTAGAAAGAATTTTACAGGAACAGCCAAAATTCCAAACCAGATATCTAGAATTGAGATATTAACTGGACATCGGTATACAACCAATAGATTTTATACCTGAACGTACGAGATCTAAGCTGAACATCGGTATACTACCTTTACATCTTAATGACTAGAATCATTGGGAGATATTAACTAAACATCGATATGCTACATTTATACCTTATGCCTGGACGTATTGGAAGACATTTGTTTAACATTGTTATACTCTTTTTAAATCCCTTGCTTCGACTTGGAGGGCCTCAGAGAAGATTAGTTTTATAGCTGACTGTGTAACTCTCTTAAACTTTAAATAAATAATAAAGAATTATTATTATTATTATTATTATTATTATTTATTATTATTATTATTATTCTTATTATGATTATGAGATTTTAACATAATATCAGTAAGCTACCTTTGTATCTCATGGTTGGACTAATAAGATATTAACTGAAAATCTTTATCTCTTATGCCGGGATTTATGAGACCTTTTGGGACCTCAATGCGCTTAAACTTCGTTCCCTTTTTGGCCTTTTAACTTTTTTTATTCGAGCGCCACTGATGCGTCTTTAGTAGACGAAACACGCGTCTGGCGTGCACAATTTTAAGTCTGGCATCTATGATGAGTTAATAGTTACTGAACATCGGTATACTGCCTTTACATAGAATACCTTTAATTATGGCGAGATATTTCCTGAACATCAGTATTTAATCTTAATATCTTATGCCTTGACTTTTTAGATATTCATATCTTATGCCTTCACTTTTGGGATATTAATATGTAGGACTCTAAAGTGCGATGGGGACGCTAAAGTACGATGGTCACGCTAAAGTGCGATGGTCTACGCTAAAGTGCGATGCTTCCATACGCTAAAGTTCGATGGTCCGCGAAAATATAGACGTAAGAAACGTACTTTGATAATGACGTAATTAACAGTCGTTTATACAAACCAAAAATGAACATGCCGGAAGATAAATTAAGAATATTTGATTAACAACTTTCAAACCAAATGTCCATGATTTAATTAATTTAAACCTAACCGTGCTTTGTCGGCTGAAGCAAATGTGGTTTTTATCGGATGCTGAAAGAAGGACTTGTATCCTGCAGTCGACCATTTTACTATATAGATACAAAATAGTATACGCATAAGTAGTATCCTGTATCCTGCTTCTATTGGAACTGGAAGCGAACGGATACATTTAAATCATTGTTTATGTAACTTGCAGTTTACTTTGCGGTCTCCATTAAAATATTATGGATTTTATTGAAAAGTAACGTCGGTAAAATAAAAGTACATGTTTTCATGCGTAAATTATAAGTTGTCGGGTAAAACATTAGTTTGTACATTGTAGGAAAATATAACATGTATTTGAACTCGCTACGAAAAAGGAGAAAGCTCGGAGAACATCGCCTTTCTCTCTCATTTAAATTAAAGCTTAAACAAATAAATGTTACATATTCCGACAATGAACGAATTTTGTATTTGTAATTTACAATGACGACTGTAAGGGGAGGTGTTCACATTAGTGATAGACTGTGTGAACGGCAAGCTACACCAATTATCAAAATATTAGATACGCCCGAATTGTTAAAATTCATTTACAGGAAATATAGTATTTTGTGACACCTAAATTACCTTTTTAGCGATTATTACGTATTCGGTCTTCTAAATTTAGAAACAATCGCTTAACCCTTCCGGTAAATTATAAAGCCTATCACATATGTTATACCTTAGCAATACTAG
The DNA here is from genome assembly GCA_017311375.1 of Mytilus coruscus. NCBI lineage: Eukaryota > Metazoa > Mollusca > Bivalvia > Mytilida > Mytilidae > Mytilus > Mytilus coruscus. The sequence goes on from CM029595.1 coordinate 64,704,658, forward strand.
CTTTTGCAAAAAGACGATTTTTTAACATCCATGTACTTTAACGTTTTAAGCCCTCTAACCTTACCCTTTTGGTCCATCGCACTTTAGCGTGATATACCATCGAACTTTAGCAAACAAACAACCATCGCACTTTAGCGTGAGACCCCATCGTACTTTAGCGTAGACCATCGCACTTTAGCGTGACCATCGCACTTTAGAGTACCATCGCACTTTAGAGTCCTACAAATATATTATGCCTCGACTTTTGAGATATTACCTACATCGGCATACGACATTTATATCTTATACCTGGATTTATGAGATATGAACCGAACATCGTTATAATCTTTTTAATCTTATCCCTTCCCAGCACTAATATGGATTTATTCACTATACATCAGTATGCTACATTTATATCTTTAATCTAGACTTTGTATCGATCTGATGAGTTAAGCCCTTTTCAACTAATGTTTATTGTTTGTTCTTTGTTGTATTGTTACACCGCTTTCTCAGGTTAGGGGAGGGTTTGCGCCAACAAACTAGTTTATCCCCGCCACATTCTATATGTGCCTGTCCCAAGTCATTAGCCAGTAGTTCAATGGTTTGTCGTTGGTTCATGTCTGTCATATTTGTTTTTCGTAAATTGTTTTGTTATAAATTAGGCTGTTAGTTTTCTCAGTAGAAATGTTTCATATTTTTCATGTCGGGGCCTCATATAGCCGACTATAAGGTATGGGTTTTTCTCATTGTTGAAGGTTGTACGGTTGTCTTTACTTGTTTAAATCCACTTCATTTGAACTTTGGTGGATAGTTGTCTAATTGGCAATCATACCACATCTCCTTATTTTCATATTATTAGTTTTTGACTGAACCTTGGAATGATACATTGTACCTCTATATATTTTACCTAGATTTATGATAATAAATGAACATCGGTATGCATGATACCTTAATATACTATACCTAAACTTGTGAGATATAATTGAACATCGGTAAACTACGTTTAAGTTTTATATCTGGACTTATAAGATATAAACTTAACATCATTATGCTACTGCTTTATCTTTTATCTAGACTTGTGAGATATTACTAGAATCAGTATGTGACCGTATGCCTGGACATATGGTGAACCTCGTTATACTTTCTTTATATTTACTTAGAGGCATGAGATCTTAACTAAACTTCGGAATGCTACCTTTATATCTTATGCCTTGACATATGTCGAGGTCTTTACTGAACTTCAGTATGCTTCCTTTATACCTTTTACCTCGAGTTATGAAATCTTAACCGGACATGGATATGCTACCCTTTATATAGTCCTCCTGTTTTTTCTAAAGGTAAACATTAAGAATTAAAGAAAAATGATATAAGGTTTGGTTACCTTACCAACTTAGCGTTGACATTTATTGCAAATTAAAATTTAAGTTTAAACATGATAACACAACTACGGTGAAATGAGTTTTTTTGTAACAGTGCAACTTTCTTGCACCTCTTCAGTACGACTTGTCAGCTTCGATGATAATTTGCATCTTATTGACTAAACAATGATAATGGTGTTACTGTGGTTGAAAATGTAATAATCTGCAAAACTCGATTACTTAAAAAAAACAAATTAGCCTAAAATTATGATAGACATTAAAGCTTTTTAAATTAGCATAAAATTACTATAAAGGGAGTTTTAATAGAGATACAGAAAATCGAATGTTTGCCACAAAAATATGTTTCCAATACTTGTATATATGATACTTTACACTGATCTAGAAAAGAGCGACACGTGCAAAAATAATAGTAAAATAGCAAAAAAGACCGACTATTTTCATTATCATACAAGCGTAATTTCCCATCTTTAACCTAGTTCTTACACTGATTTTAAGACCTGTACACGATGTTTGAATACATGCATACTGTCTTAATTAGTTCTTTCAGTATAAAGCGATAGCATGACACATTTATGCCATATGCCTAATTTCGTCATTATCTCATTAAGAAAATGGTTTTGTTCAAGTTGTTACTAGTAACTTCTCAACAAAAGCTTTTATTCAATTTAAGAATATAATATTTCACTTGTTAACAAGACAATTCTTAATTAACCAAATCATGCCTATAGTTCCCTAGTTTCAACCTTTTTTATGGCATAAATCTATTATAACGGTTTCAGGTCAGTGGCAATATTGACAGGGACTATAATCAGATATATAGACTACAATCTATTGCGAACAATAAAACATACCATGCATACTGGAAAATTTGGCAACAAATCTAGATCTTGATTTTGTTGGTACTTTTTTTATTTAAAAGTACAAAAGTTGTTTTAACCTATATTTTGCCTTGTAATTTATCTTGTATCTTTTAACAAAGTTTTTAAGAAGAGACCCAGACTTTTTGGATGAGTAAACACTCCAACCTATGCAGTCTTCCGCATACGAGATTTCCAGACGCATTATTAACACAACGCAAAAACCGCTTCTACTGGCACAATATACGAATCAATATTTTATCTGTAAATTCATAAAAACTCAATTAGAAAACTGCAGCAAGAGTCTTTACAAAGTCGGCAAACCTGAATTCTTTTGTCAGACACCTTTTCGTCTTTTTCCTTTTAACATGTACGTCCCATAGCACCATCATTGCGAGTAATAGCAGTCATCATAATCATGATTTTCATCGATACAGCGACCTAACTGGATCATTGAGACAGCAACTCAACATAATTATTGAGACAACAATCCCACACCTAACTACACAAAAAAATATGCACCTATAGTTATAAGCTAAGGAGATGTGGTAAAATATGGATTTAAGTTATAGTAGGTCACCGGTCAACGAACAGACTTCAAATAAATACAAGAGTCCATACATTATTATAAAGTTCTAAACGGCCCCGAGTCTATAAGCCTTTTTCATATTTATATACACTGTTACTATATACTTTTCAATCTGCCCATAAGTTTTGGAAGCAAAATTTTATATCGCAATGAAGCATGCCGTCAAAAAAATTCGGGAACAGAACAGTCAAATCCGTCCGGCTAAAATCAGCAGTTGAGTGAGTCGATCTTATCGTTAGTACAATCACATAATAGTTCTCGAAAATTTACAATACAAATGTGTTATATTATTCATTAGAATATCGACGCATTGGCTACATGGCATACCCTTGTGTCCAGGTGAAAGAATCTTGATGTTTTAAGGCATTTTGAAACTATTCACAAAGGCTGCTTAAAATGTCAGCAATAATTCACTGTTTCTTTCTTCTCTTAGTGTAATTTGGGCATGTATATCCTATAGATCTAATCAAAACCATGTTAATGAAGATAACAACATTACGAAAAGAAATATTTTGATGATGTTTTATTTAAGCAACAATATAATTTATAAAAATGAATACATATTGAATGACAAAATATTATATCACAGTTTGTATAATGGACGGTCTCTGATTGTTACTGTCAAACAGTAATGCTGATTACCATGGCAACAATGACAAATTTTAAGATTCACGAGAAAATAAAATTACAACATACAGGTATTTGTGTGAAACAGTAACATTCTTTTAAATAGACGAAAATTTCAATTTTACCTAGATTAAGCAAATTCAAAATACTTTTAAAAAAATCTTAATTTCAAAATTCCAAACTTATTGATTATTAATTTAAGATACTAACTCACGAGAACTCTTATCAAATACAAATTCCATTGTTAAAACATCCAATGAAATGGAACAGCACAAAACTGTCATGTATGTAGCTTGTTTCTAGGTAAAATAAAACATTTAAAAAAGATATCATTTTTCATCTGTTTTCAAACCAAAATTTAAAGCCATACTTTTGAAATTTAGATAAACAAGTTTACATTAGAAAATCAAATTTATATGAAGTATCAAACTTGACTAGTGAGAAGGTGTAAATTATTCATCTTTTTTTCAGCAAATGAACGATTTGTTAAATTTCGAGATAAATCCAGAACACTGGGATTCATTTTTGTAATAAGGAAATGAAATACAGAAAGATGAGTACTGTGAATTTTTTTGATGAGATTATATCCCAACAGCAGTAGCACTTTCGATAATGATAACAATGATATAATGTAACAATAAATTAAATGCGGAAGTTCTAAACCTAATACAAACATAACGTAAGAGCACTTGCTACATGTCAATACTGATATGGTATGTCCCAGCCTTCAAACTTAACCGTTTTGATTTAGGCTGATACAACACAAACAAACGCTAACAAAAATATGGTAGAATAGGGTACTAGTAGTTAACACAAAAACAAAAGTTTATACAGAGAGAAATGCTTGTATCTTGTTAAATTGAAGCATTTATTTTCATTTTTAATGACTCGTTTCTGACATCATAAGTCTTGACCACACCAAGACTTTTCAGCCAAGATTGCAAGCTATAACGATCTCATTTTAAAGGAATGATTATAAATTAAAGGGGGAGAATATATAAAGCAAATCTTGAAAATACATTTTAAAGAAAAGTTAAAGTTTGAATATCTACCGAAATATTTTGAAATGTTTCCCTATTCTACCATATTTATAAACTATCTACATAAGATGTTAAATAACAAACGAGGTAGGTATATATAATAATGACTACCAGAGGAAGGTCCATCGATTATAATCGGCAATTTCCGTTTACGGTATCGACCCGAAATTTTTTTTACCGAAATCAGTGGACAAGGAACAGTATTGCATCACACACGCTATACGATTACCAAAAGTGTTCAATGTTAAATATGGAAACATCTCAATACAAATAAGAGTTTGAATAATGCTTGCACAAGTTAATGTTTCAATGTGTACGATTTTTGATTGTCTTTTCAATTTGCTTTCATTGACTGATGGAGCTAGCAATATGCCCAATAAGACTGCTTTACTGTCCTTTATCTGTATTGGATCTAACATATCCTGACAACAAGGGTGACCCAGATACCCAATTGTTGCAAGAGAGATAGCCCGCTTATATTATCAATCACGTGGTTTTTTTTTTAACTTATGTACAATTAATATACCATCATAACTCTGAATACCTTTTACTTTGTAATTTCATTTAAATTTAAAAACATTAAAATGTGGTGGTAACATTGCACACACTATCTTTTGATTGTACAATGTTTTTCTGACAAGATAAACATAACATAAAATAAATCATTATTCATAAAAACAACCATTTGTAGACAACTTAAATTTTATATTCAAATTATAAAACAATTAGAATGATAATGATATGGCACCTAAACACATTCCACAACAAGACCTAAAAATAAAACTTTTACCCTCTCTCTAGCTTTCTATAATGACAGTCTCTATTTATGGCATCACGTATGAAATTATATACTTTTGGTAATCAATTACGCTATTAAATTACATTCTCAATAAGGAAAATTGTACGAAATCAGTGATATGCTGATTAAATTTCAACATTTGCATTCAAATTGAGTTAATTAACACCAAATATAAAACATCAAGATTTATGCACGTACACAATCTCATAACAGTTCATCAACGTATTCTATACGATGTTGAAATACAGGCACATCTCTGTTTTCATTCATAATATGTGCTGTTAAAGTAAAGTAATAATTTCCTTCTTGTGGCAATGTAATGTGGAATGTCTCGGCATTGTCCGAGTCTCGGATCTGTTCATCAATGTTGTCTCGAAGTGAGTCAGCGTCTAACTCTGCACCAGGGCCAGAATACTCTAACACTGGTATTACAGCCACGCCTCTAAGTAACACAGTCACACTTAGTTTACCATCGTAAGTCCGAATAACAGATTTCATACTTAACGGTCGGATATTAAAATGAAACATTGCCGGCCATGTTTTGACAGTCCCTTCAAAGTCTTCTACTGATAAAGACTGATTCATTAGCATCCATCTCTTTTCCTTTGGAAAGTGGGATAATATTAAATCGTCTGGTGATGTTGCAAAGTAATGATCAATGAAATATTTCTCTTTTCTTGCTCCGAAACAAGGATCAACAAGTCTGAAATGTCCATCAATGCTCACTGCATTCCACGTATGTAAAAATTTAGATGATTGCACTGTATTTCCCGGAAGATAGTCTTTGTTTTTAACATAACCTTCGACCTTTTCACATTTAATTCCAGCAGCCCTGAAAGAAATATAATACATAGATAAAGCAAAATTCGTGTGTTTCTTAATCTCTTTTCTTTGACTGTTCAATTACTGAACTGTTTGTACATTTCATTTTGTATGGTCTCGGTTAACTCTTTTGCAATCTTTGAAAATTCATAAGAACTTCATGTCTGTCTAACGATGTGGATGTCTGCGTATTGTTGGCGTTAGTTTTTTACTTCCGGATTAACCTTTTTGCTGTAGTGTTGTTAGATTACTGTCGTTTGCATCACGTTTTATACTAATTAACACATTGCACTGAGCTAATGGGTTAGTCTATTTTGTAAGTATTTTCCTTTTTTTGAAGCTTTATTAACTTGCAACCGATTAGTGCTATTATAAAGGCCACAAACATATTTCTTGAACAAACATACTAGATATAGATGAGAGCAGACACGAAACAATATCCAGCTCAAGTTTATTTTACAGAAGTTTGCATTTTTGAATTTCCAAAAAAAAAACTTCAGTTATTTTCTTTAGTACTGGGGTTAACTCGTTTATAACGTTTATATGGCCTAAATATTGTTTGTATTGGTAAGCAAAACCGCAACTTGCATGACAGGTGCACATGTCAAAAGCTCATATAACACTGACCTTTGATCTTTTTATTGAGATGTGTAACAATTAGCCAAATAGAGATGCTATCAAAATTGTATCTATAAAATCAAATTCCAATAACCTTTAAAGAAAATGCAAACTATTGTTAATTAGTCGGATGAAACGAAAAGAAATTATGTAATACTTCCCGGTATAAAAGATTGTGATTAAGGTGACAAACTAAAACAACTTACTTGCATAAATCCTGATAGAATTGTGCATAGTCATCATAATCATGATTTTCATCGATACAGCGACCTAACTGGATCATTGAGACAGCAACTCAACATAATTATTGAGACAACAATCCCACACCTAACTACACAAAAAATATGCACCTATAGTTATAAGCTAAGGAGATGTGGTAAAATATGGATTTAAGTTATAGTAGGTCACCGGTCAACGAACAGACTTCAAATAAATACAAGAGTCCATACATTATTATAAAGTTCTAAACGGCCCCGAGTCTATAAGCCTTTTTCATATTTATATACACTGTTACTATATACTTTTCAATCTGCCCATAAGTTTTGGAAGCAAAATTTTATATCGCAATGAAGCATGCCGTCAAAAAAATTCGGGAACAGAACAGTCAAATCCGTCCGGCTAAAATCAGCAGTTGAGTGAGTCGATCTTATCGTTAGTACAATCACATAATAGTTCTCGAAAATTTACAATACAAATGTGTTATATTATTCATTAGAATATCGACGCATTGGCTACATGGCATACCCTTGTGTCCAGGTGAAAGAATCTTGATGTTTTTAAGGCATTTTTGAAACTATTCACAAAGGCTGCTTAAAATGTCAGCAATAATTCACTGTTTCTTTCTTCTCTTAGTGTAATTTGGGCATGTATATCCTATAGATCTAATCAAAACCATGTTAATGAAGATAACAACATTACGAAAAGAAATATTTTGATGATGTTTTTATTTAAGCAACAATATAATTTATAAAAAATGAATACATATTGAATGACAAAATATTATATCACAGTTTGTATAATGGACGGTGTCTGATTGTTACTGTCAAACAGTAATGCTGATTACCATGGCAACAATGACAAGTTTTAAGATTCACGAGAAAATAAAATTACAACATACAGGTATTTGTGTGAAACAGTAACATTCTTTTTAAATAGACGAAAATTTCAATTTTTACCTAGATTAAGCAAATTCAAAATACTTTTAAAAAAATCTTAATTTCAAAATTCCAAACTTATTGATTATTAATTTAAGATACTAACTCACGAGAACTCTTATCAAATACAAATTCCATTGTTAAAACATCCAATGAAATGGAACAGCACAAAACTGTCATGTATGTAGCTTGTTTCTAGGTAAAATAAAACATTTAAAAAAGATATCATTTTTCATCTGTTTTCAAACCAAAATTTAAAGCCATACTTTTGAAATTTAGATAAACAAGTTTACATTAGAAAATCAAATTTATATGAAGTATCAAACTTGACTAGTGAGAAGGGGTGTAAATTATTCATCTTTTTTTCAGCAAATGAACGATTTGTTAAATTTCGAGATAAATCCAGAACACTGGGATTCATTTTTGTAATAAGGAAATGAAATACAGAAAGATGAGTACTGTGAATTTTTGATGAGATTATATCCCAACAGCAGTAGCACTTTCGATAATGATAACAATGATATAATGTAACAATAAATTAAATGCGGAAGTTCTAAACCTAATACAAACATAACGTAAGAGCACTTGCTACATGTCAATACTGATATGGTATGTCCCAGCCTTCAAACTTAACCGTTTTGATTTAGGCTGATACAACACAAACAAACGCTAACAAAAATATGGTAGAATAGGGTACTAGTAGTTAACACAAAAACAAAAGTTTATACAGAGAGAAATGCTTGTATCTTGTTAAATTGAAGCATTTATTTTCATTTTTAATGACTCGTTTCTGACATCATAAGTCTTGACCACACCAAGACTTTTCAGCCAAGATTGCAAGCTATAACGATCTCATTTTAAAGGAATGATTATAAATTAAAGGGGGAGAATATATAAAGCAAATCTTGAAAATACATTTTAAAGAAAAGTTAAAGTTTGAATATCTACCGAAATATTTTGAAATGTTTCCCTATTCTACCATATTTATAAACTATCTACATAAGATGTTAAATAACAAACGAGGTAGGTATATATAATAATGACTACCAGAGGAAGGTCCATCGATTATAATCGGCAATTTCCGTTTACGGTATCGACCCGAAATTTTTTTTACCGAAATCAGTGGACAAGGAACAGTATTGCATCACACACGCTATACGATTACCAAAAGTGTTCAATGTTAAATATGGAAACATCTCAATACAAATAAGAGTTTGAATAATGCTTGCACAAGTTAATGTTTCAATGTGTACGATTTTTGATTGTCTTTTCAATTTGCTTTCATTGACTGATGGAGCTAGCAATATGCCCAATAAGACTGCTTTACTGTCCTTTATCTGTATTGGATCTAACATATCCTGACAACAAGGGTGACCCAGATACCCAATTGTTGCAAGAGAGATAGCCCGCTTATATTATCAATCACGTGGTTTTTTTTTTTAACTTATGTACAATTAATATACCATCATAACTCTGAATACCTTTTACTTTGTAATTTCATTTAAATTTAAAACATTAAAATGTGGTGGTAACATTGCACACACTATCTTTTGATTGTACAATGTTTTTCTGACAAGATAAACATAACATAAAATAAATCATTATTCATAAAAACAACCATTTGTAGACAACTTAAATTTTATATTCAAATTATAAAACAATTAGAATGATAATGATATGGCACCTAAACACATTCCACAACAAGACCTAAAAATAAAACTTTTACCCTCTCTCTAGCTTTCTATAATGACAGTCTCTATTTATGGCATCACGTATGAAATTATATACTTTTGGTAATCAATTACGCTATTAAATTACATTCTCAATAAGGAAAATTGTACGAAATCAGTGATATGCTGATTAAATTTCAACATTTGCATTCAAATTGAGTTAATTAACACCAAATATAAAACATCAAGATTTATGCACGTACACAATCTCATAACAGTTCATCAACGTATTCTATACGATGTTGAAATACAGGCACATCTCTGTTTTCATTCATAATATGTGCTGTTAAAGTAAAGTAATAATTTCCTTCTTGTGGCAATGTAATGTTGAATGTCTCGGCATTGTCTCGGATCGCTTCATCAATGTTGTCTCGAAGTGAGTCAGCGTCTAACTCTGCACCAGGGCCAGAATACTCTAACACTGGTATCACAGCCACGCCTCTAAGTAACACAGTCACACTTAGTTTACCATCGTAAGTCCGAATAACAGATTTCATACTTAACGGTCGGATATTAAAATGAAACATTGCCGGCCATGTTTTGACAGTCCTTCAAAGTCTTCTACTGATAAAGACTGATTCATTAGCATCCATCTCTTTTCCTTTGGAAAGTGGGATAATATTAAATCGTCTGGTGATGTTGCAAAGTAATGATCAATGAAATATTTCTCTTTCTTGCTCCGAAACAAGGATCAACAAGTCTGAAATGTCCATCAATGCTCACTGCATTCCACGTATGTAAAATTTAGATGATTGCACTGTATTTCCCGGAAGATAGTCTTTGTTTTAACATAACCTTCGACCTTTTCACATTTAATTCCAGCAGCCCTGAAAGAAATATAATACATAGATAAAGCAAAGTTCGTGTGTTTCTTAATCTCTTTTCTTTGACTGTTCAATTACTGAACTGTTTGTACATTTCATTTTGTATGGTCTCGGTTAACTCTTTTGCAATCTTTGAAAATTCATAAGAACTTCATGTCTGTCTAACGATGTGGATGTCTGCGTATTGTTGGCGTTAGTTTTTACTTCCGGATTAACCTTTTGCTGTAGTGTTGTTAGATTACTGTCGTTTGCATCACGTTTTATACTAATTAACACATTGCACTGAGCTAATGGGTTAGTCTATTTTGTAAGTATTTTCCTTTTTTGAAGCTTTATTAACTTGCAACCGATTAGTGCTATTATAAGGCCACAAACATATTTCTTGAACAAACATACTAGATATAGATGAGAGCAGACACGAAACAATATCCAGCTCAAGTTTATTTTACAGAAGTTTGCATTTTTGAATTTCCAAAAAAAAAAAACTTCAGTTATTTTCTTTAGTACTGGGGTTAACTCGTTTATAACGTTTATATGGCCTAAATATTGTTTGTATTGGTAAGCAAAAACGCAACTTGCATGACAGGTGCACATGTCAAAAGCTCATATAACACTGACCTTTGATCTTTTTATTGAGATGTGTAACAATTAGCCAAATAGAGATGCTATCAAAATTGTATCTATAAAATCAAATTCCAATAACCTTTAAAGAAAATGCAAACTATTGTTAATTAGTCGGATGAAACGAAAAGAAATTATGTAATACTTCCCGGTATAAAAGATTGTGATTAAGGTGACAAACTAAAAACAACTTACTTGCATAAATCCTGATAGAATTGTGCATGGCTGAGTTTCTTGTCAACTATCTGGCGTAGTTTAGCACATGGCGTACTTATTCGTTTCGTAGTTTTTGTGTACTTATCGAAATTTATCCTAACAAGCCACTGGTATAACGCCATAGCTTTCGTCTCAGTAGATGTCAGATCCTTTGTTATTCCAGCAACAAGACTTTTGATGTCGTTGAAGGCTTCAGGTTTAACCTGCAATACACATAAACTATGTAACTATTTATCATCTATAGGGGTTTTATTTCGTTTAATTCATCTTCATAAGATTGCAATTTCTTTTAATATAGTTTTGATAATAACTTTCAAACTAATAAAAATATATGCGTATAATTATTTCAGATGTCTATAAAGTAGTGAGACAAATTTTGAAATAACATGCACTAAATTGGTGCACCATTGAAAAGAAACTGTTTTAGTATGTGTTCAATGTACGGAATGAAAAAACAATGATTATTAAAGACTGTGGTACAGCTTACATTATTTACAAGACATGTTAATAGAACATGGATTGGAAAACAAACAAAAGCAAAAACAAAGTATGAAAAGACTGAGACCAGAAAAAAAATTCTAAAGATACATTAATCTTGATTATATTCAAAATTGTGAAATTAATTTATTGTGGAATTCATTTCAAAGAATACCAGTGCCAAAGCTCAGACTTTTGGTCAAGTGATACCACTGAAGACTGATAGTCTAGAAGTTATATCGATTTAGGATTTTTCTTGCAAAATACCAAACTCCAAGGAAAATTCAAAAGGGAAAGTCCCTTAACAAATGGCAAACTCAAAAGCTCAAATACATCAAACGAATGAAAAACAACTGTCATATTCCTGACTTGGTACATGTATTTCCTTGTGTAGAGAATGGTGGATTAAACCTGGATTTATAGCTAGCTAAACCTCTCACTGGTATGACAGTCGCATAAAATTCCAATATTGACAACATAAAGCTTACTTTTTCTACTCTATCATATAAAACATCAGGAATTTCAGAATGGCAGGCTTCGTCAATATCATCCCTTGGTTCCTTGGCCGTATCTGAACTTGAGTAACTAGAGTAACTACCGGAAGACATGCTCACAGCGATGCCACTGTCTGGCCGACTTTTTACACTGAATTTACCCTCTGTCTGTTAATAAAAAAATACTAAACTAATACCTAAGTGAACTTTCTGTTAATATAAAAAGCATTTAAAATTGCAAAACTTATACCTTGTAGGACTTTTGTTGTAAAAGTATAAATAATAGATGTGAAACTTTGGACTGGTGAAATTAATGGAAAGCTGCACCTATTTCTCTTATTTCCTTGCAATTATTCTTTGTATGACAATTGGTGTACTTAACTGTTACAGTACAGTTTGGCAACTGTTACAATTTTCTTTCACTGCTTAGATTGACGGATAATGTTGTTCTACCGGAAGTTGTTTTGTAATTATCAGAAACTTTCTATTTATCATGATTATTTTATTGTTTAAAGGAAATAATTAACACGGTAAGTAAACATGAAAATTCTGTATATAGCTGCGAAACAGGAGTTCATTTCGTGCTGTTTTTTTTCTATTACGTTTTGTACGAGATCAGAAAGTGAATATTAAACAAAAGTGAATGACCATATAATATCAGTTTGTATTCAATCTTAAACTCTCAAGTAAAACACGACAAATTACCCCAATACACTAATGTTTAAATGGAGATTGGCATTTCATTTTCATCGTAATCACAACTTCGGCCTACCAAAAAGTTGAAGATGAAAAATCCAGATATTTTTTTTTTATTTTTATATCTGGCGTTAAAAAATATATAAAAAGAACATTAAGGTGAAAAGTAGAACTGAGTCTTTCAAATTAAAAATGAACTGAAAATTGTTCATTGAATTTCAATAATAAAAATAAAAATTTATATTTTATTTATATAGTTTCCAAAAATCTCTTTTTAACACACAACTTTTGGCACTTGCTCCAATAAATAACAGTTAACCTCTGCACTACTTAAACATTCTTTTACATATATGCAATAAAATTGAGAATGGAAATGGGGAATGTCAAAGAGACAACAACCCGACCACAGAACAGACAACAACAGAAGGTCACCAATAGGTCTTCATGCAGCGAGAAATTCCCGCACCCGGAGGCGTCCTTAAGCTGGCCCTAAACAAATATATATACTAGTTCAGTGATAATGGACGTCATACTAAACTCCAAATTATACACAAGAAACTAAAAGTAAAATAATACAAGACTAACAAAGGCCAGAGGCTCCTGACTTGGGACAGGCGCAAAATGCGGCGGGTTAAACATGTTTATGAGATCTCAACCTCCCCTATACCTCTAGCCAATGTAGAAAAGTAAACGCATAACAATACGCACATTAAAAGTCAGTTAAAGAGAAGTCCGAGTCCGATGTCAGAAGATGTAACAAAGAAAATAAACAAAATGACAATAATACATAAATAACAACAGACTACTAGCAGTTAACTGACATGCCAGCTCCAGACCTCAATTAAACTGATTGAAAGATTATGTCTTCGTCATATGAATATCAGGCACAATCCTCCCGTTAGGGTTTAGTATCATACCATCATAAAATATATGAGAAGAGCATAACCCGTGTCATGCCAACAACTGGTTTTAAATAAATGTGTTTAGTTCCGATGCAAAGACCCTATAAGTGAATCAATATTAAAGCAATGTCTACATAAGTGTGATATGTACTAGAAACATTAATTACCTCTTCCACTTTTGTAAGGTTATTATCCTCCATGCCTTCACTTAAAGGTTCCATTGGAGAAATCCCATGCACTTGTGTCGTTCCTGGTCGGCGTTTCCCTGTAGACACTCTTGAGCGTGCTGATTTCTATAATACAAGATTAAAACGGTCTTAGATCCAGTAAATTAACTAATTTATTAACTGATAAAATTCCTTTCTTGATTTCAAGGATGATTTGCAGGTAGATTTTACGTTAAGATACACTTACTTTGAATTTCAGTACGATTTTCAACCATCTGAAAATGGAACTGAAAGTAAAATATCTTTGTGATAACAATAACTAAAAAAATCTCAAAAAAAAAAAAAACACGATGACGTCGAAAAAGTTTCTTATGTATTTAGAATAAAAATAAACCTATTTCTTGGTTCAAAGGAGTTTCGATCTATCCTTTGTCTGTCCATATCAACAATAATTTGAAATACACAATTATTGTATAAAATATCATTGCAATCAGATGGTACACGGTTATAAACAGTACAACAAGGAGTCGTTGTACAGTGTTAGCTTGTGTAATATCTAATAACAAAAGTTTTATACAACATGTAACATGTATAACAAATTTCAAGGGTAAAACCTTTGTACAGAAGAAACCCCGACCATCTTTGTCACAAATTCCAAAATATATTTAATAAACTGAAGAATGTATTTAATAATGCTAATACTATATTTAAAAGAATAATTGATATGTTAAAAGTAGTGAGTTCATAAGGTCAAAAAGCAGGAACTCGAAAACAAATAGTATGTAATACAGATAGCATCATTGACAGTTTATTTTCGACTTGTGAGTTAGAATGTCCCTTTGGTATCCTTCGCCTCATCTTCATGTAATTCAATATATAAAATTAGCTGATGAAACTGATGATGTTGCCTTGCATAATATTTCAATTTAGCGTCTTCATCAACTGACACCAGAAAAGCATTTTGAAGTTATATGAAATGTTTGCAAGTATTTTTTTCTATTGTATGGCAAACAAATTATTCAGTTGTTAAAATTCCAGGTTAACATATTTATACGAATGTTTTCAAGTATATTTTTCCTTTTTTTATGAAAAACAATGATTCAAATATGAAATTCAAGGTTAACATATTTATACGAATGTTTTCAAGTATATTTTTCCACATTTTATGCAAAACTAATGATTCAAATTGCTGAAATTCAAGGTTAACATATATATACGAATGTTTTCAAGTATATTTTGCATATTTTATGCAAAACAAATTGTTAAAATTCAAGTTTAAAGATATTTTTACATTATCAGTTTAATTGATGAGATTAATGTTTACATATCTAATTGTAAATATCAATATATTTTTTAGTTCGATCACCCTGTTCTAAAATGGGACACTAGTATTATATAATGCACATACATGAACAAGTTAAAGCCCGAGTTGTCGTTGATGGTAAAAATGAAATAAACACTTTATATAAAAAAGTGATTTGAACCAGCTAACCAGTATTTGCTCAAATATACGATTAGATTTACCGACGAATTCAGAGCCAAAGGATAATAAACGTCTAGAACATTTGCCAATATTTTCATTGTCTCGTCACCTGTATACACAATTCTTGTACAACATAAGGATTAGTATGCGTTCATAAAATGTTAGTGAATAATAAACAGCTTAATCATAATCAGCTTAGAAGAATGAACTTCGATATGGCAGAAAAAATATTAAATAGGATTGTTTATGGATCATTACCAATTACTTTATGTGTATTGCTACTTATCCGCAATAACAATTACTGTATTATCATATGGCAGAATTTATTTATTTTTTTTTTTTTATTTGTGTTGTTGGCTTACTATCTCAAGGATATGTTTATCCCAATTCTCCTTTTATTCATATATTAAAAATTTCGGTTAAAATAAATTAATATGATATATATCCAAAATAAGTCAACAATAAGTTTGCAAAACATTCGGAAACAGAGGCGGCAGATGATAAAGGGAGAATTAAAACTCACAAGAGAACCCGATAAATCATGGTAAAACAAAACGAAACACAAACAACAGTCTACATAACACTACATAACAAACCAATGACTACACGAACCCCACCAAAAAATCGGAAATTATAGAAGGGAAAGCACATCCTTCTCCATATGTTGCGCCTGTTGAAACTAGCTAAAACACTAATGAACTGGTCCCCCTTTCCAAAACAAGAAAAATGTGATTGATAACAAAAATTCAAATAAAACTGACAGCTTACCAAAGTGTTCGTTACATCCATTTGGATCGAAAATATGACATAATACAACAGCTTAATGTGTACATGATAACATGCTCCAGTATATCAATATTATGTCTCAAAACATACAGTCAAGTTTAAAGGTTAACTTTTTTTTACAGAAAATCTATTTTAACTGCCTCCCGCTGATATATTTGTTTTCACTTTTAAAAAAAAAAAAAAAAACAAAAAAACAAAATAAATCGGTACTAGAATATTGCTTACGTCGATCAATTTATAAATATTTATGACTAAAAAAACGGGTATACCTGAAATTAGACCCACATTATGAAATCTTGAATCCATAATATATTTTTATTGTTTGATGTGAAAGGGTCCTCTTTTGTTGTCATTGTCACCCATTGTTACAATCCTTCCGTAATAGTTTGGTAACTATTGTAAAAGCCAATTAAAGCTCAAAATTGTATTCAGTTTTTTACTACATCTAAAAGAAAGAAGTCTGATTTGTTAGAGTCGTATATTATGTATTGTTATTCAAACAATGATTGTCCCAAATTGAATTTATTGTCAATATTGTTGAAACATATTGCCGGTTTAAGATGCTTAGGGGAGGGCGTTTATATAAAATCAAGCGAGGTTCTGACACGCAGTATATCAAATCTTGACGTTTTCCTAATTAATCTTTTGTGGGTATTACCTAATAATGTTTCCTTATAATAAAATCTTAAGAAATTCTTGAAATTAATAACTTTTAATTTTATAGATATGTTTGAAAAAAGATATTAATTAGTTGTTATTGATGTTGCTTAGACAGACGGGTGATGATAAAACGACGTGGGACCGTACAAGTCACAGGTAATATTTTCATATTAAAGCAGTTAAAAAGGATTAAGGGGGTAGATGTTTCCAAGGGGAAAAAAGCAAATGAAATAATCAAGAATATAAAGAAAGCGTATTACAGATAATTAATTTTTGAGTTTGTAATTGATGCGCTTTTCTTTATTAGGAACTCTCAAACCACCAGAATTTGAAAGCAAGTCAAGGATGTATAACTACTAAAGCAAGTCAACGATGTATAACTACTAGAGCAAGTCAAGGATGTATAACTACTAAAGCAAGTCAAGGATGTATAACTACTAAAGCAAGTCAAGGATGTATAACTACTAGAGCAAGTCAAGGATGTATAACTACTAAAGCAAGTCAAGGATGTATAACTACTTGAATACATGAGAGCCAGCTTTATGAACAAAAGGGACCTTAAAAGAATAACCAAATCCGTCTATGGTCAACTTTGCCTGAAGAAGTTGGATCCTTAATTTCTTAATATTTTCTAATTTTTTTCCACTGAGAATTTAAGAATAAAATTTCAGTAGCAACGCACTGACTACTGACTTGATGAAAATGATAGTAAAAGCAGTCCACCAGGAGCGGCACTGCAGGTTTTTTTTATCTTCATAAAGAAACAACATACATATGCAACGTTAAAAGAAATATTGAGAGGTCCAAATTATTCCATCAATATAAACGTTTATTTTTTACGTAAGAAAGTACGGACATGTATAATCAAGTGTAGAAATCACTGCCAATACTGAAGTAACTCATTCACCCACAATTCCAAAAACTATTAACCAACATCGTATCTGAGGCTGTGTGTAGAAATCACTGCAAATACTGAAGTAACTCATTCACCCACAATTCCAAAAACTATTAACCAACATCGTATCTGAGGCTGTGTGTAGAAATCACTGCCAATACTGAAGTAACTAATTCACCCACAATTCCAAAAACTATTAACCAACATCGTATCTGAGGCTATGTGTAGAAATCACTGCCAATACTGAAGTAACTAATTTACCCTAAATTCCATAAACTATTAACCAACATCGTATCTGAGGCTATGTGTAGGAATCACTGGATGAGTTTCAATAGAACTCTAAATAGATCTACTAAGATATTGTATACACATCAATATGCCTATTGTGTAGACACCTGTCTATTGTCGAAGACTATTTGTTGTCTTATGGTGTCATTTGGTTATTTTTTTGGAGGGGAGGTTGCTGTCTCATTGATATATACTCCTCATCTTTCATTCATAAGAAAATTTCATATTGTTCAAATTAAAAGCTGAATCAAATCAAAATATGTAGCATGAGTATGTACTAAAAGTCTTTTATATTATTATTATCTATTCGGTCAAACCAAACTACAGACATTTTGCATCAGAACTATGAAAAATTTTAATTCTGTAAGGTGAGACATAATTGTTAATGACAAGATTTACAAGAATACAGATTCTTTTATAAAATGTATAAGTTGATAGTGCCATTTTTATGGGAATGTCAATGAACAACACTAGACGGCTTCTGCGCAACGGTTCAATATGAACTCTTCAGATTAAAAAAGTACATCACGGCATATAGCATTTTCAGATGTGTATTTCTATATTCAGTGACCTTTAAATATTCTTCGTTTAATAAATACAAATCAATATCATATTATTTCATAAAAATTTCTGATCATACATTCATATTCAATATTTTGATCCCCATAAACATCAATGTAACCATGTCAAGTTTGGCATAATTTCAAAATAACTGTTTAAAATAGCTAGGATTTAGAGTTTTATTAAACGAAAAGGAAAGTATTAGAAATTCTAAATTTAGATTTTTTAAATTGTTTTGTTTAACACGATCTTGAGTTAACAAATTTTAAATAAAGAAGTGATTGATAAGATTGTTAAATAACATATCATGTTAACTGTGTCTTCAAGCAATCATTTGTCGCATTGCAATGTTCTTTTCACAGGGGGTAAAAAGTCTATCAACGTTTCACTGGTTTTCCTTCCCACAGGGAGATAGTATTGCCAAATATTGAATGAAAATTCTAGTCTGCTGGGTCATTAATGGTCATGAAACCCCGGGGCATTAATAAAGACTACGTTAAAATCAATTGTTTTGTAAAAGATCTTTTTTTTCTGCAATGAACAATCCCACTGCTCAATTTTAAATTGTATCCAATATCACTTAAAATTCCGAACTGTTCATTCATTATTTCAGAAATATTGAGTAACATTATTGATAAATGTAATTAGGTCAACTAATTCTGATGTTTATTTATGAGTGTTATGACGTAAGATGATAAGAGTTGTTCAGTAACAACTTACTATACCGGGTCTCTTATTTGTTTAAATTCTATAACTTGCAACCACTTAAGTTTCATTTAAATTATTATTCATTAAATTATTACTATAATATATACAAAGTAATTTCTTATGCACAGAAAGCTGATTAGACCTAGTACTGCAGTTTGAATATTATATATAGAGTCTAAATGAAATCGGCACTTTACTTATGTCTACATTATAGCTAATCGAACTGACATCGAACACTGAACAATGCTGTTGTATAATATATAAATGAAGAGATGTGATGTAATTGCCAATGAGACAACTATCCACCAGATTTAAAACGAAGTGGTAGTAAGTAATCATAGGCCACCGTACAGCCTTCGACAATGAGAAAAACCATTTATATATGAAGTACGTATAAAGTGAAATTTTCGCATCTGAGACCATTAGGTATGTTATCTATATAGTAAATGATATTGTTATTTCTATTAGAATGCTAGTTTTAGTTTAAAGTTCCTTTATCCAATAGCTTTTGAAAAAAATATCCAAATTATAGTTTTGAGTCATCTCACAATAAACAATTTGATAATAATTACGATAAACAATAAGAATATATATATATGGTTGATATTGTACATACATGAGACTGAGATGCTTGCTGCAAAACTTTGTTTAGATTGCACGGTGACGTTTTGAAAATGGTCGTGGTGTAAATAACTTTGGGAGAAAATGGCATTCATTCTTTGACTTGCGAAATAACCCATTATATAATTAACAATCTACTTTTAAATAGCCTTAGTGTGCATAACTTCAAGAGACAATTGCTTTTTTTCTTTGACTTGCGAAAAACCATTATATATAATAATTTATTTGTTATGGTCGTGTTGTAAATAAGTTGAAGAAAAAGCGGTTCCTTCTCATTTACTTGCGAAATTACCTAATATTGCTTTAACAATTTACTTTTAATAATGTGTTGTGTCCATAACTTTAGGAGAAAATTTATATTTCTCGTTGACTTACTGAAAAAACATTATCTTATATATAATAATTTACTTTTTTATGACCGTGGTGTAAATAATTTTGGGAGAAAATGGCTTTCTATTTTACTTGGGAATGGCCGTGGTGTAAACAACTTAAGGATTTACTTTTTAAGGATACATTAACAGTATCATCCTCAAAATGCTAAAAAATGTAAGGTACTTTGATTTAAACTTGGTAAAGTCGACCATTTAAGTATAATAATATATTATAACACAGGACCTAAACAGATTATAGATTGAAATATTTAATCCTTTTTAAATTGAACAAGACACAGTTCATGCAGGTTAATCGGACAACGCATTAATATTTAATTTCACAGTTACTTAAATTTATTTCTTTACATTCGACAAGGCCAATTATTGTTCACAAGTAGTTGATAAAACGATACTTAATACAGTCTATATAGCTACTTTTGATCATTTGCCACAGTGTGTACTAACATTTTCTTGACCATAATTCTGTTTTGCCACTACAGTCTTGTTAGAGAAATTTCTTTCGAATGCGAGAGGTTACTACTTTTCAAATTATTTTACTGAAAGGCTTAAAAAAATATGAAAACTAATAGCTGGGATATGTATGCCTCCCTTGGAACAGACATGTCAAGATGAGCAACTCGGAGAGCATTGTAGGACTCGAAATGTTTAAAACAGAATTGAAGTTTCACGCTACAAATAGTGCACAGACTATTAAACGATAACAGTTAATGATCATCGTGCACAGAAAAACGAAGTGTTTACAATTCTAAAGCAATTTTACAAGCTGATTTCAACAAAAAATTCAAGTGCTTGCTTACGTCACTGAAAAACCCTACCATTGTTAAACTTAACACTCGAACAAAAGATAATGCATATTAAAAGAATGCATTGCGACGATTTAGTGCTTAATAAATTGTATAGACATCTGTCTATTGTTCTAGACTCAATGTTGCCCTCTAGATGTCTTTGGGTTATTTAAGTCATTGGGTTGCGGTCAATGAGACTATACCCAAAATATACTTTCACCCGTATCAATTTACAAATTGCGACTACAAACACAATTTAAAAGAAATTATGAGCCTCCTCATGGGGTTTTTGACTATGTGATTACCTGGCCGTTTTACTAGTGATTATTTGATTACCAGACCAAATATTTCATGATTATTTGATTATTTGATAATCTAGGACTGTATTTTTGATTATTTGATTATCTTGTTTAAAAAAAATAATTAATGATTATGTGATTATATTGACAAAAAATTTGTGATTATGTGATTACTTGGACACCCTCATGAGGGGCCTCAATTATGCAAGATCAAAATGTTTTCACAACTCAAACATGTCATACATTGATCAATGAAAAACAAAAGATATGCAGCAAAAGCATAGTAAAGATAAGTCCAGAAGAAATCCACTAAAGTCTATGCTAAAGCAGTTACTATGTTGACGACTGGGAGAATTTTATAATTGTCGTGGTTTCCTTGTTTTATAAATGCCTGTATAACATTCAAGTTGATGAACTACAAATGTACTCTCAACGTAAAAATTTGGGAAACGAAAACCAATTTTAAAATCAAATGAACCGCACACGTGTTATCAAATACTTAGTCTAGTTTCAAATAAAGCTTTTCAACATTTCAAAATATAAAAATATAGAAAACATTCGAAATAAATTGTTTTAAATGTAGCAAATAATTCATTTTAAAAATAAATGAAATACTAATTTCCTCAAAGGACATTTTTGTTAAAGTTCAATGACTTAGCAGATTCTGGCACAAGAATAGTATTTATTAAAAGATCGTTTGCACGACGATGACACTGTAGATGCCCTGTATGAACCAACTGCGGTCTAAACAATAACCAAACTGACAAAGACGTAAAGATATGTGGGTTGTAGTCCGAGTCAAATGCTTTATTGTAGTAAATATTTAAATATTATTATTCAATTTTGTCATATTAATATTTTGTTCCTGATAACATCAACAATTTGTAATAAAGACTTTAATGCTATTTATTTTCTTTTCAGTTATAAAGGTATTATAGATATTATTAAGTGAAGGTTTCTTTTTTTCGTTTTGATGGCTTATTAACCAATTGTGTGAGTTCATGAGCAGGCTGATAGTACAATAGACTTAAGAATAGTGAATGCACCATTTCATTACGTATGCATTTTATACAAATTACTTCTTTCACTATCCATTTATAATAAGTTAAGAGAATTTCTATGGATTGAAATTGAACCTGCATTTACATTCCTTTTGAAGACAATTAAGTATACATTTTTCATTGCTCTTTTTTTTTCTCGTTTTCTTTTGAATAAATAAATAATGTAGCAATAGATAAATACTAATACAGTAAAAAAATATCACAAGAACATCGCTATTTTTTAAATTACATAACCAAATAGTTTATTCATCAATAAAAGATGATTTTTCACGCCTTCATTTCCCAATTCGAAGGCATTTTTAACTTATTAATGAATTTTAAATGAATCATTTAATAACAATTATTGATTTCGGAATTTTATAATACGTTAGGTTGATATCTATTGTTAAATCTGAGCATAATTTTCAACATCTAGTCATGTCTTCAGCTAATTGCATGCATCAGTGTGGTAAAAAATTATGTTTGGACAAAATGTGGAAATGGTCGGTATATTAATTTTGTTCGTTTTTTTCCCCCAATAAATCATGATATATTGTGTTAGTACATATGTTGCTAAAACATATTGCAAAACTACGTAGGAGTTAAAAACAAATAGTTAATGATATTAAAAAGAAACATTTAATTAAATACTGTTGATCTCACCAATATAATCCTTCGTTAAAATTAACGACAGGTTCAATTAACCTTTACCAATAATAACATTTAACAAAACAATAATATTTAACAAAACAAAGTTGGTAAAACGGTTTATCTGAACTTAAACACTTACAGCTCGTTGGTATTTTTCCATTTCTCCCCAAATATCATCGGAATTGTTAGATCCCAATCCGTCTTTTTTCGACCATTTCCGCATGTCCGGCTCACTTTTCCGACTGATGGTGCTTCCTGCACTATTGATGAACCCATCTTGTCTTGGGTCTATGGCATCAGTTAAACTATGCGTTCTTGATAAAGGTGCTTCCGCAACCTTGATGGTCTGAACGGTAACACAACTTGTTTTCCTCATGTGTATAATAATAAGTTTTTCCAAAATATCCTCGGTCACGACATGTTTGTCTAACTTCTCTAGGATGTCTTTGGTGAAGCTGTGGTCAAGTCGCTTTAATTCCTGAAATACATCCAATTATTAAAGTTCATGAATCTAAATTATAAATTGTCTGAACTGATGACCGGTAGCAATTGTGTTAATCAATATCCATTTTCATGTTTTAAAGCACAAAATCAGGAAGTCTAATATAAAAGAAAAACTGATATTATTATGTCGACAACGATAGATTCCTTTGCTTTCCTTTAATCATCCATTGTGTATGTCACACTCTATCCGTTATTCAAATAGCCACTTCTACTTTTCCCTTTCACTGCCTATTGTGAACCTTCGTATGCTTATGAAATTATTATAAACGAATTAATATACCACAAAGGTTACTGGTGCGTTTAATATCTTCGCTCAACTAGTGGATTTCTATTGTTATAACAATAAGTTTAAAGATCCCCCGCCAATATATACAATTCGAGAAGGAAATGTGATTCTAAGTGCAAAGGTCGTCTCGTGACAATTGTCGTTTGGTGTTCAAGTGATTGCGTTTTTTTTTTCAAACTGTGTCGCAGCAGACGGTTCAGATATCTGAACCCATTGATGAACCCTGGAAGTAATTCATATCTATATAAAAGTTGGTTTATGGCAGCTGTAAAATTATTTAGACTTTTATTGACCATAATAATTAGCATATACCTGTGTTAAAAGTTTTTTAATAGCGTCTTAATTTTTCAAATATTTATACTTCTTTATTCATTTCGAAACAATTTTAACACTGTCTTTAATCTATCCGCTAAAATATGAGTATTTTTATATTCTTTTAATAAAATGCCTTTCCAACTCAATCATTTAAATATCAAACTTAATATTTACACAATTATTGAGACCACATCAATGATAAAAATCGGATCAAAACGAGAATTGAATTTAACACTGATTTAATGACTAACCACCTCATTTCGATCTATTACCACAAATTTCTAAAAACAACATTGACTTTCTGAGCAATCACAAACACTATTGATGGCTATTGACAGTTCTGTATCATATATCTTGAAGTCATATCGAAAACATAGAAATATAAATTCCATTTTAAAATATCAAAAGAATAAGGACTGAATCTTGCAGATAAATTTACATTTTTTGTATGTTAAAATTTGCCTTTATTTCTATGTCGAAGAAAATAATATGGAAATAATATTTTCTAGTCCACTTATATTCGTACGTAACATTATGAAGTATGGTATCAAAATGTAGGGCAATTTCCCTTGAACTTTTTTAACACCTTGGACAAAATCGGACACTTGCTATAGCCTATCGGAATTAGAATATTAATCGCATATGGAGCAGGATCTGCTAACCCTTCCGGAGAACATGGGATCAACCCCGGTTTTGGATTGGGTTCGTGTTGCTCAGTCTTTAGTTTTATATGTTGTGATTTGTATAATGCTATTGGATTTTTGGTCGTATTTTGACATGGCATTGTCAGTTCGTTTTTTAGTTTATATAATAGAAATTAAAAAAATTTAGCCCTGAACATTGATGTTGAAGACAAGTTTGATACATTGTCACAATTTTAACATGTTTTTGAAAAATAAAATGATTTTTATGATCTTAACATACATGAATAATTTAATTTTGGATGTAACACGTCTTCTGATTGGCTGAAAGTGTTTTGTCATGTGACCGCGACGTCATCAACGTTTTTATCATTATTTACTCCTTTCTAGAATTAAATTATAAGGAATGACTGTAATATTGTTTCTGTCTATTCGAAATAACATAAAAAATGTGGTGCACACTTTTAAATAACCCGCAACGCGGGTTATTCAGTGTGCACCACATTTTTTATGTTATTTCTTCATAGACAGAAAAAATATTACAGTCATTCCTAAATAAATTTATATCTAAAAAAAACATATCTGTACTTCCAATATAATTTTAGTTTAGGTTGACATTGTTATTCTCATATACATTTTTGTGTTAATTACTAAGGATAATTTACCAAAATTTCAGTTTTCATCTATCTTTAAACATTCAAATTCTGATAACATATCAAAGCTACACATTAGCGGTGCATGTTTTAATTAAGAAATGAATGCTTCTTTTTGTAATTTTATTGGGGTGTAAAAGTTTTGACCGAAGCACATTTTGTATGAAGCGCGGAAGCGCTTCATTCTAAAAATGTGTACACGGTCAACACTTTTATACACAAAATTTTAGTTAAAGTTTAAAATATTTAGGATATCATTATCCCTGCTTTAAGGGTTTTTAAGTAATGAAATTATAACGTTCATTGAAATCCCATATGTCGCTACATTAAAACGTAACAAACGCACATTCCATAAGAAGGAGCCTAAAGAATATCACCTACAGGAAACAAAAATAAATAAAGGAAAATATAAGTCGTCCCGTTTATCATAATCTTAGGCATGGAGATTGCATCGAGAAATGTCAAGGTCGAAAATGACATAGATCACTATTGCTGTTTGATTTAGAAAGAGTGAGTTTATGTGAATACATTTCATTTGTATATCTACAAAGATCTGAATTCTTTACAGGGAATATATATGTTGGCATTGTTGAAATATTTATCGAGTGGTTTTTATGAAATATGTATAAACATGCAATAATAATCCCGATCGGAACAATATTCTTGTTTTCAAAAATTAAGATAGAACACGTTGTAACTGGACAAAAGCCCGAAATCTATCCTTGCTTTTGCCATAAAAATCTGTCAAAACATTCATATCTGATTATCATTTCTTTGCTACGTGTTGGTCAGCAACAATATTCGTGTTTCTAAAATAAAGAATAAACATATTGTCATTGAACAAAATGTCACACATTTATTCTTTCCTTTGGTCATAAATCGGTCAAACATGGGTTAAAAGTGCACACCAATGCAACCACACTGAGTCTAAAGGTTAATAAGATACTATTTTCATTTTCTAAATTTGATTTATCACCGTAATCAGTGGTTTTATGTGTTGTGGTTTACACCAGTGTGGGTCAGTGAGCAGGAGACGGAATTGATACATATAGCCCATTTAAATATACAAAAGACTATACTGTTTTATACAAGAACCACAAAAGATTTTACGCTACTATACGATTCTATTTCAAGACGAAACGATCATAAAGAAATATGCAATAAAAGGGTGAAACAACAGAGTTTTTTTTTAAATTAAATACCTACTTTTAATTTTAAAAGAATCACAACCATTGTCACTATTTTTTTTTTGTATATTAACTAGATCAAGAACATAGTTGTACAACTTACAGTTATGAAATTTATTCTATCCATTATAATCAGTTGTCTTCTAATAAAGAAGAACTTCTATAGCACTTATTGGGACGTATTGTAATAAAAAAATGATAAATTCCTTTTTAATTCGGCAGTTTAAATATGAAATGATATATTAGTATAATTGAAAGTTATGAATTAGCATAATAAAAACTGATAAGTAGAGTTAAACATCCTACACTACCCTCCACGAACTGTTCTCTCCTTGGGGTAGCAATTTAAACTACGTCATAGTTGCACTATTATAGCCGTGTATATGTTCGCCCTTCTATCACGAAAGTTTGTGAAATATAAACCATCGATTTTTCCATAATTTCAAGTGGATTTAAAATATTCGTTTAAAAAATTATGATATGCTAAATACAAAGGTCTAGACATCTCTTTTGCATGAAGATATTATGACGTGACCCTTGCTAACCTTTGATTCAGATATAAGTGCAAACATGTCCATACTTCAAATTTAAACCTTTGTATAAATTTGTACAGGTCACCTTAAAAAGTAGCATGTCATCTTACAATAGCAGTGTAAAACATACATGATTCAGACACTTTTACGGGATTATGGCATACACTTGAATATGAAGAGATTTATAATGTAACATAAAACATACTTTTATTTTTAAAAAGCGTTCTAATTATTTTGTTTTGACGTTGCATATTTTCTATAAAGAGCCGTATTAAATTAAGTGGTCACTTGAAAACCAGACTACAGTATAACGCTATTAGAATTTTAATGTCATTTTTGTTCGGGGAAATCGGCCACCTATTTTTCAGACTATTGCGAATGCCTTATATAAAAAAAGGAGATGTGGTATGATTGCCAATGAGACAACTACCAACCAGAGTTCAAATAAAGTTGATGTAGCAAGTATATAGGCAACCATACTGCCGTCAAAAATGAACAAAATGCTGACCGTATAGTCGGCTATTAAAGGCCCCGACATGAAAAATGTGAAACAATTCAAACGAGAAAACTAACGGCCTTATTTATAACAAAACAATTTACGAAAAACAAAATGACAGACATGAACAAACAACAACCACTGACCTACAGGATTCTGATTTGGGACATGCACATAAAGAATGTGGCGGGTCTAAACATGTTTGTGAGCTCTCAAATATATTACAGTCTTGTTCTGCAACAGATTTTTACGAATAGCATGATTTTGATACGTTGCCTGACCACGTTTTGAAATTTTGTCGTTCAGGGTTTAAATAGGTTTCAAATGTAAATTTATCAGCTTAAAATTAGGCAAAATGTCTGTTATTTACCCTGACGGGTGTGCAAAAATCTCTTTGTAGCTACGAATAAAAATAAATTACTCTGTCGTAAATAGATTAGCTGAGTATTTAACCCATTGAAATTGAATTTCCCCTGAACACAATTCACACCAAGATCTTTTTCAATAAGCCAGACTTTACATAATATCACAGCATCATGAAATTCCATGTATTTTGTTGTTCTAACAACGTTTCAGACAAAAACCGATTAACTTTATTGGGGTGTCAGTTGATGCAAACTTTTACCAAAAACTCACGAAGAAGTTATCACATTGTATCCAACCTTTCTTCGTCATCAATTTAGTGCTGAATGTCTCTAAAGTTAAAATTAGTCTTAAATATCTAACTTGAATTAGGTTTTTATCATTTTTTTTCAAATTTGTCATTGTGAGCGAAGCACATACATGGTAACTTGGCCTTTTGATCTGTGATTCATGACTGTTAGGAAGGGATTTAGATGAAAATGGCATTCGGTATTTGAATTATTTGTTCTTTTCACTTTCATGACACATTCAACTACAGATTAATTTTCCCCCGATGGTTATTCAATTCACACGGTCATATTCTAGATATCAATTTATATAGACCTGAATCCATAATGTCAATACTCTATTTATAGACCACAAATATTTCTCCAGGACTCTGGCTATTTCATACATTTGGAATATTATTTATAAAGGACTTTGATTGACCTGTATGCGAGATTATAAGCTTATGATAAAGATATGACCCATTAATTTTGTTTGATCTACACTTATATAAATAAAATTTGCCAGAAAAGGTGGTGAATAGAAATAACACAGAAAAGTTAAACATCGGTTTTAATAAAGGTATTAGCTTTAAATGCTTTCAATGTGAACCTTTCTACAAACTAACTTATTGTAACCAGATACGCGAAGTCCTAACGTTCGAACATATTAGTTAGAACGTAAAAATGTGATTTTCAGGTATTTTGAAAACTTTTTTTCAAGACGTGCATTTCTTCAGATTATCTTTGGTCTCTATATTTGACAAATATTTACGCCACAAATAACGGCTTCATGCATATAGTGCGATAATTAGGTTCATCTTAAACGGAAACTTTAATATAGATTATCTTAATATTTTATGCTTAATAAGCACTTTCAAATCCTTAAATCACCGTTTATATGCCATATCACAACTAAAGAGGCTTAATTCATCGTGGAACCATTATAGTCATATATATTTCACATATGAAACTTATTTAAGTACATATCTATAATAATTTGATTATATTAACCAACTTTCAAAAATGAAGTCATTATGGAACGAATATATTATATTAAAAAACGTTGAATTGACCTAATTTCACTTCCTCTTCTCAGTTGAAAGAAACTTCCTTTCGTTTTTTATCGTTATTCAATAAGCTAATCGTTTTGAATATTAAAAATCATCTATTTATGTCACAAAAATATGTTGGCTGCTGCTGTGTGGAACTTTGACTCGATGTTTTATAGGAAGAGTTGCCTATATTTAACAGATTTGGAATCTACAGTGTCAGATGTTGGTGACGTTCTTTATGACGCCGTTGTATTGTATACGCGTCATTGTAGTCGATAAGATTATGCATCAGCTTTTCGTTTGTAGGTTTGTGGTTTTTATCATTAATTACACCTTATGTAAGAATCCTGGGTTTTGATTGGTTGATAGC
Source organism: Mytilus coruscus (assembly GCA_017311375.1). Classification (NCBI taxonomy): domain Eukaryota; kingdom Metazoa; phylum Mollusca; class Bivalvia; order Mytilida; family Mytilidae; genus Mytilus; species Mytilus coruscus. Next base: position 64,734,484 of record CM029595.1, read on the forward strand.
CAGTGTATTTTTCACCAATTTACTGTTATCAAATGAATATCGTTCATTTTTTAACGCCGCCGCGGTATATGCAAAAAGGATATGCCTTTTTTACCCTCTCTGCCGTGGTATTTGCCAAAAAATACTCTATCCGACTGCATGGACGCTTGTAACGTTACGATCATCAATGCGTTTTTGAACGTTAACATTCGGTGTAATTAAACAGATATAGCATGTTCTTGAGGGGTATTTGCGAAAAATACCAGTATTGAGAATGAATTTCCCTCGCCTTACGGCTCGCGAAATTTAACATTCTCTCGACTGGTATTTTTCGCAAATACCCCTCCTTAAAATGATATATCTGTTCAAAAGACTACAAGTTCAAACATTCAGGAAAGTATCCAAGATGTACAACTTTGTAACTCTACCATTCGATATCTACCCCTGTTAAACGAAAACAGGAAATTCAAAGAGAGTGTATTTCATGCGAAATATATGGATAATTAAATTGCAGGCGCGGATCCAGGATTTGATGTTAAAAGCGGGGAGGGCTGCTCCTTAGAATAAGGAATTAAAGAACCTTACTTTGACACAAAATTAGCTGTAATTTTACCGTTATTATATATTTTGTTCTTTTTTATTGCGCCCCCGCCTGAATCCGCACTTGAATTGGACAGTTTTTAATAATCAGAATAAAACCTCATACTTTTACACCCTAATTTATGGTTGTATAGGTATTTAATTTATGTAATTAAATAAACTGACGATTAACATAGCAAAACAGATGAATAACAAAGCATTAAATGTTGTTCTCGTGCCATTCACTGAAATTTACGTCAGAAAAAAAGGATGTCAAGCCCACGCTTGCTCTGTCCTAAAATATTTCATCCAAAAGAGTAAGACTATACTTATTTCAAATGTAAGCACATTACCAAGTTATCAAATTACTATTCTCTATAATGTACTCTCGGTTTCCATGCACCTATTTTCAATTTCTTCATTTTATTTGATATCATGAAAGCATCTTTACAAAATATATATAAAGCAAGGCTGAATTTAAGGCACTGTTCTTCTGACGAAAACAGGGTTTCTTATTTATTTATTTATTCGCCTTCAGTTGTTTTAATCAGCAGAATAAGATACCAAATTGATTTATTTTATAAATTCAAAGAAGTTATTCACTTTTTAATTTTAGCGACTATTAGGATTATTTTATGAAAGAATTTTAAAAACATCAAAATTAAAAAAAAAAAAAGATTGTTTCCGTCATTCGTTGCGAAAAAGCATATAGACCTATTATTATATCTTATCATGTTCATAGTGCATAAGGAATTAAAAATTGCAACAGTTTCCCCCATAGTCCTTGCAATCAGTCAGAAATTTAACAGTTCTTTTGTCCATATGAAGTCAATAGTCAATACAACTAACCATTGCTGACATATATACAGTCTTATACACTTTGACTTTTTTTCGGAAGTGACATTATTTTCTTATACATGTTCTTACCGTCCGTTGAACTGTACTAGTTTTAAATTACATCTTTGTTCTTTGGTCTTCAAATGGATAGTTGTATCATTGGCAGTAATACCACATCCCCTTATTTTCATACTTGTCCGAAACTTAACCAAATGATTTAAAGGTTAAATAATCATTAGCAAACGTTAAACCAATTCCTGTCTGTCTTTAACAGCTAGGTATTTAATAATAATTGTTAAGGTTATGTAATTAAATAAACCGACAAAAGAATTGACGAAAAATATCAAAATATTTGTGTTTTGTGTATTAAATAAGATTTACAAGATGATTAATCCTTGTCATTACTGACGCAATAGGGGACAATATTATCCTTAAAAGTCTAGTATATTACGTGCCTATAGAAATACACTGACCCCTTTGAAAAACCAACAAATGAGAGAACAAGATAAACGGTAAATTTCGAGTTGTAATATTTAAAAATACATTTGCTAGTCTTTTTAGTAGATATAACCATTCTTAAAATAAACATAGAGACTAGAGAAATTAAATTTGTTAGGTGGTAAAACGTAAAATCAATCAAGCAAGTCAATGCTTCGGCACTGACCATATTTTTTTGATTGATTGTGGTTTGTTTCTGCTAATTACACAAGTTTTAAAACAAGAATCGGGACAAATATAAATACAATCAAGTAATTATGTTTCATTATGCTCTATCTCGTGTTTATTTCCAAGCCGGGCAATAAAAGCGTCAAAAAGGCAAACTGAAACAAAACTCTTTTCTCTTGATTTCTCATTATGAACAAAACTGATAAATAGACAAAAGTGTAACTGCTTTTTTTTATCATATTTGAAAAAAACAAATACTTCTGATCTATAATCCATATTAATGAATTTCGAGGGATAAACGGGGTTTACAATTGTGCTTTTCTTCACTGCGCTCGTCCGGTAGTAATCCCATGTTAAGAGAAGCGTCCGTATGCAATTGTCTCTGATGGATGTATAAATACGTAACCACGTTTAATCCGATGCGTCGTGTAGAGTGCACTCTTTACAGAATCATGCAAACAGTTTGTTGGGGAGCCGTTGGTAGCTTTTTGAAAAGCAAAATATCTGCCTTCTTCTTTGTTTCCAGTGACAGCCAAAATTTACCGCCCTTCATACAAGTCGAACAACTTGGCTTAACCTATGTGTTAGTTTCATTGTTAATCATTTTGCTTTTGGCATGCAACTGTGTCATAAGCAAACAACAACCAACCAACCAATCAGATCAAAGTTACTATCTGTATTATGACTTCCAAAACTTTCTATCTATGAAACTTCATTACCAGCGCTGATTATTAGCGTGAATACTTTCATTACAAAGATGAAACACTATTCATATCATTTTCATGATACATATTTATCCTGCAACCAAACAACTACTATACAAATAACAGGTACACGAATACATTTTTGATTTATTTGCACGTATAAAGTCTCCGGTTACTCCGCTTCTATATTGAGCAAACGGTAATGTAAATATTTCTTTGTGTGTGACAGTTCAGTTTGGGGTCCTATTCGTGGTCCGCGCTTAAACTAAGTCGTTTTCATTGAAAAATCAGTCAAATCATTTTTCTGTAAAGTGCAAAGAGCGCGCTCTACACGACTCATCGGACTAAACGTTACTGCGCATTTATACATCCAATAAAGGCAATTCCAAACTGAGCTTACTACCAGACGAGCACATTCAAGGAGGGCACATTTTTATACCCCATCAAATTTATTTGTACTCGCTACGAAACATGAGAAAACCTCGGCGAGCCTCGATTTTTGTTCTATTTCTTCAAATAATTTTATATTTTACAATGATGTACATATATTGTATATATACCGTCATAAAAAATGATGAAAACTGTTGGGGCACAGAATGTCTTGGTTAAACTATAACAAATAATAAAAAAAATTTATAAGAGCAATCAACTTATTTTAAGATAATCTTCTTATGGTAAAACAACATAGTTTAAAGATACGATGAAGCATAGAAAGCATTAGCTTTGGACACACAATCAAAATACTTACAAATGCATTGTCCCACTATTAAAATCAAAGAAAGTCTGAGGGTGAGTTGCTCTTTTGAATTTAACATGTAATGGAATAACAGTTCACGAAAGAAAATAACTTACCAGTTCAATTTCAGCAGGTGTTGCTTCTTGACCACCTTGTTTCCCCTTACTGGTTGTATCCTGTAAATGGAAAATATCCCTGTATCCTTTTTCTGAAGTTTATTTATTTAGAATATACAAAACATATACTTTTAAAGTTAAAGCACCTTAATGCATTCAAAGTTGTTTGCATATCAATTCAAGCTAATTCGATGAGATAAATAACCATCATCATATGTGCTACTCGAAATTTTGATAATTTTAATTGACTGTTTATGAAAATAAATATTAATTTCAATTGTCGATGAACATCTAATCTACGTATTTAAACAAAGATAAGATGGTTATGAAATAAACATTGAACCAAAGGTGTGACCTGGGGGCTTGATAATGGACCCTGTCTTAAGTGGAACGTTTTGATCTTTTGACAAGATTTAATTAAATGTCGTAAACAGCGATGATTTATTAACCAGATGATAAATTCTGGATTATGAAATTTAATACCAGATTAATAATTCGAATAATAATGGAAAATGTATTTCATATATATGATTGACAGTGTGTATTGACAAGGAGAAATAGTCCTTTTAGCTGCCAAGTCAATACATGAAAAGGTTTTTATACGAAATACAAAAGACTATAAAAAGCATTTAGCTTTTGTCTGAAATTTCAAAATGCCAATAATTTGTTGAAAGTCCAGCCTGTGTGTTGGTGTTGATTATTATTTGACTTGTAGAGGCCAGACTACAGGACGTCCCGTTAACATACAATAAATAGATCTAACTTATTGTTTATTTGTGAGTGAACTAGAAATGTCAGCATATTTAAGTCCATGAGGTAGAACAGGACATTGTACACAAATTGATCAGATTTAATAAAAGTCGTTTCATTCTTTTTATGTTTATACAGTTAGTTTTTCTATTTCCTTCCTTTTGCTGGGTGCATAATGCAATCACGGCGTTGAAATTCTCGTATACAGCGTTCAATTTTAAACATATACAAATCCACTGAAATTGACACTTCCGTTTTCTTTCTTTTAATTTCCATGAAGAGTGACAACCTTAGTTTTAATACAAGATCATGATTTTTAAACTGACAATTAACAACAAGCAAGTACTGTTAAGCAACTGACTACTTCGTGTGTTATACCATCACGGAATGACATTTCAACAACAGAGACACGGATTCATTTGTAGAGATACTGATTTGAGTGTTGTAGGTTAACTAATTCTAAACTGAAACTTCAAGAAACATTTGTTTTAAAAAAATGTTTCGAAAGAAAATGGCTGTCACGTTTGATAACGGTTATTGTTGTTAACCACCCACCCATCAAACAAACATACACACTTCACCTCATTTCTTGCCATTTTTTCCATTTTTCTTTTTTTCTCGTATTTAAATGCTTTTCTAGGTTGTGGGAATATATTTGTATATGATAGTATTCTAATATACCATAGAGAAAAGTTGTTCCTAGTTTGATTAACTTATGTTATATCTCTTTGCTTTTAGTTTGGTTACAGATATCTAAGAGAAAATCATTTTTGGAAAAGGTTAATCGAAGAGCATAGGAAGAGAACGAGAATGTGAATTAACGGAACAACATGGACATTTTTCATTGGTTATTTATTAATAGGTATTGTTTACTAGGCTGCTTACATTATTTATGTAATGCAATTATTCCAAATTCGATTATATTCATCGAATGATGTTTAATCAAAAATAGCGCTTCAACCAATTAAAAGAAGCAAATTCGAAACCTTGTCTACATATAAAGAACGGGTATTGTATATTTCTCTAACAAAGTAAAAGTCGGTGATTAAATATCAACATTTAACATCAATCAGATATTGATTTTAATACGTTGTATTACTTACCTTTCATGTCAACTTTTATGTTTCCTTATACAAACTAATACATCAATTAAACTCTTACAGTTTACAAAGTAAAAGGGGCAACTTAATTTTAATAGTTATTCTCAAATTGACTGTATTGTTATATTGTTATAATTGAGTTGATACAGTACACGCTTTTAATGAAATGGAAGTGCTTACTTTGTTCTATTTGACCTTCATTTGTGATTAACCTTGAATATTGATGCATGAGCCCCTCACTAAGTAATTGAGTATTACATACACCGTTTACAGATGTTCAAAAATAAAGAGATGTGGTAATGAGACAAGTATAAACCAGAGACCGAATTACGGGGATATAAACAGCTATAGGTAACCGTACGGTCTTCAACAATGAGCAAAACCCATACAGTAAAGTAAGCTATAAACAGTCCCAACGAGACAAATTTGAAACAATACAAAGGAGAACACAAACGACAGTATTTATGCTGAAAACAATAAACCAAAAATATTTGGCAGCAGCCAACAACCAGAAAATTTGTTAATTACAGACTCTAGACTTGGGACAGACACATACAGAATGTGGCAGAGTTTTATAAATAATCAACAGGAGTCAAGTTCGATTTAAAAAAAATTAATCGCAATCGTATACGACTTCTTTCGTCTTTAGCATATTGCATGATCTGTATATATATGTAAGTATAGATGTAGAATGGTCCTTAACATGCAATTCAATATCTTGAATCTATCCAAATGATCTCAACTATCTTTTAATAGCATGTTGCCAGCGAGTGCAGGTGTTGGATTCTATCTACAGCCGCTTCAGGAGCCTGTAATTCAGTAGTTGTCTTTTTTAATGTATATCATATTTGTTTTTCGTTAGTAGTTTTGTACAATAACCAGGCCGTTGAATTTTCTCGTTTGAATTGTTTTACCTTTGGTCATATTTCGGCCTCTAATAGATTACTATGCCGCATGGGTTGTTCTCTTGTTGAAGGCCGTACGGTGACCTATATTTGCTAAATTCTATGTCATTTTTTCTCTGTTGAATAGTTGTCTCATTAGCAATAATACCAAATAATTTATGTCAAACGAAAGACTATTTGTTGCCCATCCGTTTGACAAACAATCGGTCGGAATAAAAGCAAATACTATTAGTTATGAAATAAATTTATGAAAAGCTATCCGATCATTCAGATTGTTACATCCGATATGCAGTGTTTATCAAAAATGAATCTATCTGCATGTTTTCTTCTGTGTTCCAACTTGGCTTCCCACACAAGAACTCCCTACTCCTTCCAAATAAGAAATGCAAAAATGTTCTCTCTCCTATGTTTCCAATACAAAACAACTTAAACTGTTGGTATACAATATATGAATATAAACAAATATGATGATGTGGTATAATTGCCAAATGAGACAACTATCCAAAGAACTAGGATCTGAACACCAATAGGTCACCGTTCGGTCTATGTGTTTTATTCGATACCAGTTACATTAGAATAAAAGAACATATCTGGGAGCGTATGTTCATGTATACAATACCACTGCAGAAGGAAAACTTAAAGAAACAATTATATGTGTATGGTAAAACACAAAAGAACTCGGGATTTAGGTGAACAGGCTAAAACTTTCTGCCTAATATTTTCTTGACTATATATTTGTCTAAATATTTTGATAATAACTAAATCTAAAATGTAAATAGCTACGTTTTAATTTGATTGGATTATCCTCCTAATAAAATATCCTTATTGAGGATTACTCTGTAATTCTTTCTCCAAAATTATGCCATACTCACGTTATAACTCTAGATATAAGAAATCACAGACAATTTTGAAAACAGTTGTTTTGGATTCTTAGATTTTATTTTATTACATTTAATTTTCCTTATCAACATCCAGATAATAACACCTCATCCAGTCCAAAACTTCGAGTACAAATACATGCTTGTTGATAACTGCCTAATTTGATTCTTGAATTGGTCATCTAATCACGCAATTTTCTAGGGGAAAGCAAGCTAGCCAAGAGTATTGGAGATAACATTACGATCACAGGAAGGGTAAATAAAGATTTTAAAATTAATACTTGCGTTTACATCTCAAGCATTCTACTTTTATAAATGATAATACATTTAAATAGGAATCAAACTCTTATGAACAATGACATACACTTAAAAAGAAATAGTAACGCTTAGGTCCGATACATTTAAAAATTAAAAAAAAAATGAATACCCCAAAAAAATGAAATTCAATCAATAGGTTAATAAAGCTGTATTTAAAATACAAAAATGTCATTGGGAGCAACTTGGCAACTATGTTGTTTCATCATAACTATAATTTTTCGTTGAAGTTTCCCTTCTCAAGTGTTATTGTATGCATGGATTTAAGGTCCCAGATTTTAATCTTTAGTTACTGACATTGTTACCTGCAAAATAAAGGTTGCTGTTACCGTGTAAAAAACCCAAAGTGTTCAGGTGCATTCCATGGAAAACTCAATTTACTCATGAAACTATCATGGTTAAAACAAAGGTCTTTAAACAGGCTATTGCAATTGCTACTTCACGCCATTGCAGAGTCTAAATAAAACAGGACTAGCTCCAGCTCGCCCTAGAAGGAGTAGGCAACGCATCAACTATCCAGCATATCCGAATGTTGAAATCAAACATCGCCACTGCTACAGCCATTGCTGCTGTTATCCAAGATTTACAAAAAATGTCCAATCAGACAGTCCGGATCAGGTTTTGCCAGAGTAGAATTCGACCATGAAGAACTTATAATGGACTAGTTTTAAACCCGGTACACATAAGTGCACATGTTCGTTCGTGTCATTTATTGGGTCTGGTCTTTGAAAAAACTGGCTCCGAATTTGGTCCAGGAATGAGTCACGTTTTCTTTAACTGAAATGTGATGAACTAACTCTCGTATACAAGCGTTGAAATGAACGTTTCTATCATGCCCGCGTGACATATTTGGTGTTACATCGTCATGATGTGGTCAGCAATATCCTTCAACTGCAGAACATACATGGTGCGTGTCAAAGGATATGTAGCGGCTCAGCATTATGGAGACAATAGTTAAAAGGCACATATGCTCAATGTGTTGACCAACCGAGGAGGATGTTTCAGTAGGATAATGTCCGGTATCATACAACAAGGATAACCATGGATTTCATAACTCTGATCAACATATGTGTATTGACATGGCCCTGAAACTCGCCTGATTGAACCCATTAGAACATTTTTGGACAAACTTGATAGACACGACAGCCAGCACAAACCCCCGCCGGAATCATCAGACTAGCCTCGTCAAGCGTTGCAACATGAATGGTAAAGTATACCACACTATAACAATAAGGAGAAGTGGTATGATTAAAAATGAAAAACAATCATCAACCAGATTCCAGCTAACGTGGATATGAGAAAAACAGGTCACCATACGACTTTCAAAATGGAGAAAACCCCATACCAATGTATATTCTATAACAGCGCCAATAAGTCCGAATATATAAATTGATTCAATCCATGCAGAGGATACGGAGAACAGTATTAGTCGCATACTGGGATCACAATATATATATATGTATATACTGACTTTAAAGTTATACCAGAATTGTACCACATTTATCGTAAGTGACTGTTTTCCCAAACTGTGTGTTCAGCATTCCGTATGACATATTGGCTCAATATACCTAACAAAGCATGATGTAATCCATTTGAGGTATACCGAATACAATTTAAAGAAAAAAACATAACGCGTTGTTGTTGCAGAGTATATATAACTGAGGAGATTTACCTTTTGGGTTAGCAGGACATATAATAGTGTCGGCCTAGTAAAAGGCTGGAATAATTGTATGCCATACTGATGTTATGGTCCTGAATGTATATATAATGTGTTTAAGCTACACATTTATTAAAAAAGTATATCTAATCAATTCACGACATCGATGATTTATCCTGCTACAGTGTTTAACACTGATCGAGATACATTCGCAAGGTACAAAAAGTTCAAAGACTAATCACATTTTTAAAAAAATCGTTCAAATTTCCAAGGCATCAGGATATTGTCAAAAGGGATGGATAAGGTAACTTACGTTACTGTCAACATATTTTTTAATAACTGGCATGTGAACTAACTACATATAAAGAATGTAGGTTTAATATACACTGAAAGGCCTATGGATCAACTATTAAACTATACTTAATAATTGTCTTACTGTATGCAACATAAAGTATGTCAGTAATGTATCTGACATCATTACATATGCATGACTGTATTCAGTAGGTCAAGTCAAAAATCATGGTTATGAATATTAAACAAAAAAAGAATCAAATAGTTCTAAAGTTTTACAGAATTATGACTTCTGCTCATATATTATTTACAAACATTTACGTTCTAGCGACTTATGCACACGATTAAATTCAATAAAATGCTTAATGTCTTAATAATTTTTTTTTATTATTCTTAAAAATGAATATTTACGACTTTCTTTTAATTAAAACAAAATTGTGTGCAATAAAGAAAATAAATACATTAATAATTATTATTTCAATCGTTTTCATTCTTTGATCCTCTTTCGAAGACCAACCATCCTTTTTATATGGAAAATTGAACTTTATGTTCTTTTAACATGTTCCATTACCTTTATACTATTCTCTTCATTATAACTAAGTCAACTTTTAATTAGAAAATATTGTACGATAGAACATTAACACGGAAGCTCACATTAAAGAGCATACCAAAGTCATTGAACAAATAGAAGTTACCATCCCACACTGTCCAGGGGCTGCAGGGAACGCAAAAAATCTATATAAATATTCTCAAAGTTTCAAAAAACTAAAAAGATTTTTTTATTTCATTATCATACACCATAAGTCGTTCTCGTTAAGGCATTTGGGCTAAATCATAGAACGATGCTTTGTGAAGAAATCGAGTTGTATCCTTCATCCGGAATTAAATTTTAGATCAATTTTTCAATACTTGATATATATATTTTTTTATAGAAAAATGTAGATTTTTTTACCACATGGTGATAATTTTACAAGTTTTGACTGACATTAAGAAGGAAGTAGATTGGCGATTGTGTCTGTCGATGTTCGACTTTATTTGACATAGCTTCAGTTAAATGCCCACTTTATGTTTATTTAGAAGATTTGTGGTCATACTAGCTATAGCTAATAAATGGTTCAACGAAAAAAAGTCGAAAGTCAAAGTATAATGGACATAATTTTATAGATGTTTAAATTGTAGTAATTGTAACTGTAGAGGAATTGCTGTTATCGTATGGAATTCTGGTTCGGTTTAAAGCATTTGGAAATATATTCATATTTTTCTTTCCCTTTTTCTTCAATTTTTGTCCTTCTTCAAAATATAACATATGTAAGATTTTTTTTTAATTTGAGAATATATCAAGTTTTCAAAACTTGTAGAATGAATTTCATAACAGTGTGGACATGGACACTTGATATCTAAAAGATATCGTGTCGGTCATTGGCTGTCGACAACAAAGACCTCACGCAATTACATTATGTCAGGGCCTCTCAATGGGTGTATACATAATCTCTATTTTACCCATGTCCATTCATAAACAATTTTTTTGGCATGAAAGTTTATAGGAATTTGTTTTGAATATATTTATATACTCACAGCAAAAAGTTTCTTTTGAACGAATGAGTATATTCAGAGGTGATATCACCAAGTAATCGAGAGAAAAAGTAAGAAAAATTCTTTCCTGGCAATAAGTGGAAAATTAAGTAGTGTGTCAGTTAAAGACAAGTAGTCAATCATGCATTGCAAATCATTCAGTGGATAGGTCAATCGCCAAAATAAAAAAAAATGCTTTATTTGTAAACAAGCACTAATACATGCACTGACGGGGGGATAAGTATGCTAAACAATACATGTCCATTTAAGAAAATGTGCCCTATATGTTAAATGTACCTGTTCAGTTGATTTGAAAAACGAGTGGACGGATCACAGCGATTTAATTTAGAATTGTACTTATCTGTTTTAATTTTTGTTTCAGTATCTATCCATGAATTAAATATGTCCACAGTACCTTTTATACTAGAATATTAAACGAGTGCACCCAGTTTAAAGGTTATTATTACACTGTTACTGTTATGTTGACGTAATAACCTGTACATAATCTCGTGTTACAGTTTACCAGTTTAGTCTTGTGCACATGATTTATTATTACAAAACAGATGTATTGTGAACATATCATTAAATTCATGGATATATATATTGAAACACAGAAACCGAAAAAGAAGTGAGTACAATTTCAAATTGTACGGGGGCGACCATTCCTGATTCAGATAAAATAAGAGGGGGAAAGCTTTGCAAGAGGCTTTGACATCAGCATGACTGAATAAAATTGCAAATAAACATTTATGCAGAATTGTCTAAAATATTCGTCCTCAAATAACAAAAAAAAAAATAGTTGAGTAAGACCAAAATGATTGAAATTACCTGCTTAATTTGTAGTAAAAGAATATAGATCCAGTAACTTTTGTTATACGTGTTCAGGTATAACAAAATCTAAAATAAATACATGTATCAATGTTTCCACAAAAGCTACTCTGACTCCAATCAATGAAAATTTTGCACGAAAGACCTGTTCATAGGCTTCTTGATATTTTTACGAGTTATTTTTTGTTAGAATGATATTTAAATGTTCACGAAAATCTGATAGTTGGAGTCTTCGATGGGAATTCAAATTTGTTCCGTGCAAAAAATATGCAGCCCAGAGGACTAAAATGATTTTTTTATGAAGGTCCGGGGTTCTTATTACCAACAAAAATAATCTTAGTATGAAAGTTGATCGTAAGTTAAATCCAGAAAAGCGCTTCGGACGCATGAAATTATTAAACGTGTTGTTTTCAATTTTTTACATCACTGGGTCGATACCTCTGCTGGTGGACTATCAGTCCCCGAGGGTATCATCAGCTCAGTAGTCAGTACTTCGGTACTGACATGATTTATAACAAACTTTTCTAAAATTGTCCGTTTATAAATTTTTAAATTATAAAGAAACTAAGGTTTCAACTCCTCAGGCAAAGTTGACCTTAGATGAATTTGGCTATTTTTTTAGGTATTTTTGTCAAATAGCTCTTCAACTGTTTCGGTACTTATACATCCTCGGATTTCAAATGTTTGGCATTGAGCGTTCCTGATGAAGGTAAATCCAGAAAAGCGCTTCGGACGCATGAAATTATTAAACGTGTTGTTTTCAATTTTTACATCACTGGGTCGATACCTCTGCTGGTGGACTATCAGTCCCCGAGGGTATCATCAGCTCAGTAGTCAGTACTTCGGTACTGACATGATGTATAACAAACTTTTCTAAAATTGTCCGTTTATAAATTTTAAATTATAAAGAAACTAAGGTTTCAACTCCCTCAGGCAAAGTTGACCTTAGATGAATTTGGCTATTTTTTAGGTATTTTTGTCATATAGCTCTTCAACTGTTTCGGTACTTATACATCCTCGGATTTCAAATGTTTGGCATTGAGCGTTCCTGATGAAGGTAAATCCAGAAAAGCGCTTCGGACGCATGAAATTATTAAACATGTTGTTTTCAATTTTTTACTCTACACCAACTCCTACGAATAAATGTTTTCTTATTTTTTCAAGGAGCCACAGAACGTTTGTGCAAGAAACAACATATCGTTTTTTTTTCTCTCTCGATTACTTGGTGATATCATATACTCTATATGTTTTAAATATACTCATTCTGTCAAAAGAAACTTTTTGTTGTGAGTATCTAAATATATTCAAAACAAACTCCTATAAACTTTCATGCAAAAAAAATCATGAATGGACATGTGTAAAGATAGTAATTATGTAAATCCCCATTGAGAGGCCCCTGACATACTGTAATTGCGTGAAGTCTTAGTTGTCGACAGCCAGTGATACACACGATAACATTTAATAACTATGTGTCCATGTCCACGCTGTTATGAAATCCATTCTATGTGTCGTATAGTCGTAGGAATCGTTCATATACTTCATTATGTAATGGTTAATGACGAAATCGTGCGCAAGTTCGATTCCTACAAGTAACATTCTATTTTAAGATGTGTATAGTTGAAACGTTTTAAGTTATAATGTAAATTAACTTTAGTTGGCAGTGGATTCCTAATCATAATTTACAGTCAGGACAATGGACTGACATAGAAATGGATAGGATTCAAAATTAGCGTAATTTGCATTTGCATTTCCGTCCTCCCTGCCTTAAGTATTGTGCGTTGAGAATTTTCAATGTTACTTCAATAATTCATTCGATAGTTTGAGGTTTCTAAAAACATGGGACTAACATTGCTGATTTATCAAAATAAACTTATTTATCAATAAAGGGAGATGTAGGAGTAAAAGTCAATAAAAAGTTACGCAATAACAATATAAAATCATACAAAACATCTACATTCAGATCAATTTAAGTTCCGTTTTATTTCCTTTTGATTTAATTATCAAGAATTTATTTCCTTTTGATTTAATTATCAAGAATCTGATATTGATTTTATTATCATTATTTGCAAGTTTTACAACAAATCTGAAAAATTTACATTTTCGTGCTAATTCGCTCTCAGGGGATGCATGCATGAACGTATAACAAACATAAATGATGACGAACTATCATTTTTCCTTTCATATGATATGCTTTTACCTATAATGATACTTGTTGTTTTATTGAAACAGTCATGATTATCATCGATGATGTCCACAACATTGCACTCACATACAGTACCAATGTACGGATCACTTTTGTTATAAAAGAAAAGTGAAAGATACCAAAGGGATATTTACGATTATCACATTTCCTTAAACTCTTACTATACCAGGGCCAATTCACGCAAAAGTATTTGTTATTGAACGCGAAGACGTGAAATAATAATTTAATGACAAAGGACAAGAAGATTGAAATAAACGAGCAAGGTTCTGCTGCAGCAAAAAATGGTAGACTATTCTTTCGTCCAGAACTTCAACTGTCATTATAAACGAAAATATAGGATATATTGAAGCTTTGTTGTGATATATAATCATTATTATGTTAAAGGTTTTTAAAAAGATGTTATGTTTTTCAGTTTATATATCAATCTTATAACAAGTCAATTTGATTAACGTGGTCCTTGTGAGCATGTAGCTTTTCATTAAATCAACTAGTATAGTACGATTAAAATCGAAGTATAGACTTCATTTATCTGATCGCCATCGGAGAATTTAATTATGTGATATTCTATCCGACACTTCGACCTGCAATGTTTATTGTAGTCGTTCTGTCACATAAGGTCAACTCGACTTGTTTTCAAAAGTATCAAAAAACGACGTAGTTATAAAGATTTACTTAACAAAAGCTTAACCTTTATCATTGCATCGGCAATTTAAATGTTTATAACAGTCTATATTTTGATACGTTTGACTTCAAAAGGTTTAAGGAGACACCAAAAATTAGCATTTAAGTGGGTGTCAAGTTATCGCTCGATCTAACTTAAATCCTTGGTTACAAAAGAAACGGAAATTTAAATATTTGTCATCCCAATTATCAGTAAAACGTTAAATGAAACAAAAATGAAACCAAATACACATGAGAAGTTCTACGTTCCTAAACATTCAAAACAATTAAAATGATTAAAATTATAAAGAAAAAAAGTCTTGCCATAAAAGTATTCTGAAAAAAGAATATTTAAACTTGCACAACATTAAAAGAGACGTTTTATTCATTTTTTAAGTTATCATTTCATATGGATTCTAAATTCCTATTTTTGTTCTCTTGCTCAAAGCTCAAAAGCTCAAACAAATCAAACGAATGGAAAACAACTGTCATATTCCTGACTTGGTACAGGCATTTCCTTATGTAGAAAGTGGTGGTTCAAACCTGGTTTTATAGCTAGCTAAACCTCTCACTTGTATGACAGTCGCATAAAATTCCATTATATTGACAACAATGTGTGAACAAAACAAACAGACATAATAGGTAAAAATGTCAAAAATAGGAGAACCGCTTCTCAACTGCAAGATAATAAAGGATGAAAACTACTTCAATTAAGTTTACAACGAGAGGGCGTATATTTAAGTGAGGCAAATTCTGTAAAGATCAAAAAGAAGGACTAAAATTAATAAAGGAATAGTGTGAACTTAAATTGACTCGGAAAGTTAAACTGCTGGATAAAAAGTATATGAATTGGAAGACTATTCAAATTCTATAAAGTACAAATTAGCCTAAATGTGCAGAACAAAATATGATTTTATTCCTGTGTATTAAGCCAAATGATTAATCATCTTTGTTTTAAATTCTAAAAGATTTATAACTCTGGAGATATCTATCACATTGCCCCATACGTAGTCGTTTATAACACGGGTGATTACTTGAATTTAAAAAGAACCGGTGTCTTGCATATCATTGTGTAGTATCATGTGTTAGGTGTTAATATTACATTGTAACAAATGCCTTCCTAAACACTTGTAATTAGGTGTATGTTTCAAAACCCTATGTATATGGAACTAATTTCTTTTGAAATTTGCACAATGATAGTAAGCCAAATACTATTATCGTTTTTGTTAATTGAATAAACAATAATACAAATATGAAAGTTAGACTATTTCATTTATTGTTTGAAATATTAGTCTTCAGTATGTTGAGCAACATTTTTAAATGACCGTGAAAAAATGTTGAAATTGTGTTTACTTCCCTTAAACTTATAATTTTAATGTGTAATTTTTGAAAAAGTAGAATAACGACATATTTTATGTCAGGGCACGAGTACTAAATCGGAGAAAAAATGGATCCAATAAAGATAATATTCCATGTGTCTCGTATTTTTATAATTGGTCAAATATAACTCTTTTTTAAAAGACTCCAGCATGAAGGAGGAGATAAAAAATAAAGTATTTACTGCATTTCAAGTCGATTTGGATAAGAAACTTTTGTTTTTCTTTGTAGTGCATTTTGAAATGTGGACTTTTGTTTGTCTTATCGTTGATTTGATTTTATTTGATTCATGGTTTTGATTGCGCCTTTGGTATCTTTTACCTCTTTTTCCATTAAGGATAATCTAATAATTGTTTCAATTTTTGCTAGACTGTGTCTACGAAGAGAAAAATCACATTAACAGTAAATCGGAAAGGGATGTCTCGATTTTAAAGTGCTTATAAGTATAACTTTAATGCTATATCCAATTTCGAACTACAATTCAAAGGAGGTCAATCGGGATGGTTCTAATCTAAGTGCAAATTAAAACAAAAAATTGGGTCAATATTGGTAGGCACAACAAGGAATGAAATGCAGAGAATCTTAATTGTCATCGAATTTATAAGTCCAAAATGGAGTTTATGCACATTACACCTTAACGAGCAAAACAAAAATATTAGCATCCACTCGTCATTATGTAACCAAGTACCAAACTGAAGATTAATAATTCAGACACGGCCTCGGACTGCAAAAGTTGAGGACAACCTTTTATACTATGGAACAGATGAACTTTGGTAAAATTTCAATTAAGACAGTTTTTCTTAGTGAAGGCATAGAATGCACAAACGCAAAAGGTTCTTCCGAGGTCAAATAAAATGAAGCAAGAACATCGATAAGCAGTTGTTATTTAATTCATAACAATTTGTAAAATATGGTGTAACCATCTTTACACCGTAAACGCAGATAAAAGACTAAAGCTGATGTTACATTGACAACAGCTTTTCAATTTTGCTTTATATTCTTTCATAGTGAATTACCATACATTTAAAATAAAACGTTTACGGAATAAAAGACACCACGAAATGTCAGACCAGCCATAATAACTTTAGCCTCGAATAACATGCAAAGATCTTGCATACATATTTAGATTGAATCTTTTTTTATATATCTTTTGAAAAATAAACATAAGAAATAAAAATTTGTTATTTAATTTTTAGAAATATTTATCAATATATTTATTAGCCTCATGTAACGAATCTATAAAAATATATTTATGAAACGACTCACCTTAATTAACTCTTTGAAGTAATGACCATATTGTAATATGAAATCTTCTCTCGCTGTCTTTATCAACTGACAGTACTCTGATACTGACTGACTTTGACGTCTGCTCCAGAACACTTGACACAATTCTGTGGCCACTACTGCTTCTTCATTAGTCTGCAACGATGCAACAAGTAAAACTATTTCTTATTGCACAAAATAAAATCAAATTGAGAACATTTGTAATTGAAGTGTAACTTTTATTATTCAAGCTTTCGTTTGTTTAAAGAAAAAACAAAGCACTCGGTACTAATAAAATACCGATAAAGTATTAGAGTTTGGCAACATAAAAGGAGCACTTATTTAACCTTGAAGTATGAAATATAAAAGGTTTATTTTATAATCGCTTTATTATTTTATGCAACATAAGTTTATAACATCTTACAATACTTGCATCCATAGTATTAAATGGAAAAAAGTGTTACACAAGCTTTTACTAGAAACCGAAAGTTACCCTAAGGGAGACAAGTCAATACAATATAAGGAATATTTATTCCCTAAACTGTATCATTATAGGTATAATATCAGAGTAAGCAATAATAAGATAAAACATTAATTGTCTGATATGTATATTTGTAGAACACGAATGTAAAGACATTTAAGATAAGCACCTCTTTTACTTGATATGGAAGTCATATAATAATAACTTATATAAGATATACATTAACATATTTATAAATACGTACCAAATTAGGTGGAAGTGTACACTGCAATTTCTGTTCATCCAGTGAAATGCTTTTCTTTAGTTTCGATACCTTTACTGGTGAATTCGCATGTTGTAGTTTTTCTAAATCGACATCAGATGTGCTTTTCTTTAAAACCTTAGTATTAGTAAAAGAGTCTGTTCCATGTGTTTTCTTCAACACAGAATTGTAAGGTTTTGATTGGTTGCTCTTTTGATCAGTAAACATTGGTGCATTAAGAGATGTAAATGCTTCATCGGCAGCTTCGTTTTGATTGTCAATTGTGGATGGTTGTATCCAGTATGTTTTTGTGTCGGTTGAGTCAGAGTGAATCATTGCCTTGGGTGTATCACAGTCACTGCTATTTTCTATCGTACTTTCAGTATCACTGCTGTCTAAAACAACTGGACACACTGCATTACCTTTTAAGCTTCCTTTGGGTTTATTTACCTTTTTATTTTTGGCACTGTTCAATAAGTTAGGTTTAGTGTCACTTAAAGCTTTGGACTTTTGATTATTATTTATTTTGGGATGGGCAGTAGGTGGCGGTTTCTTCCTTTTATTATTGTTTGTATTATCTTTGCGGGAGGAAGGAGCAGATAATAGTCTCTGTTTTGTATCTTGATTGGTCTCGGACGTATGTAATCTTCCCGAATCCCTCACATGCTGAAGTTGTTCTATGGTTCGGAGATGGTCGCCCAACAAGCATGCAATATCTTCTTTACTTATATTAACACCTTTCTTAACAAGTCGCTTAGCCAGTTGCTTCTCGGAAGTTTGAAGAATCTGAAAGAAATTATCAGGATATTCAGTCAAGATTCTGTTTTCATTTCGTCTAGAAGCAAAAAAAAAAAGAAAGAAAAATACAAAATATCTGTCGGATTTCTTTTTCACAATACGTATGGCATTATGTTGTTGGTTATAATGGTAAACTTTTCCTGTAGATATCAAAATGCACCTTATCGCCATAAATCATAGTTTATATTATCTATGTCTCCTCTTCTCCACATCAAACGACAAACAGCTCAAAACCTAGCTGGCTACTATGTTTATAGTCGTGATGTACTTGTATAATGCCCATTAATATATTAGCTTTCTGATCTGCAGGGTATAGGTTGGATAAATTCGTCATTAAGTGAACTACCGAGTAAATCTGCGAAATGGAAAACTTTGAAATACAATGTCTGCATTTAACACAGTGCATAGGCAATTAAACTGCAATGCGATTGAAATTTGCGCAGATGTAGAAAAATAAGTTCCAATATCAAACGTTTTTCTATTTGCTTGTGGCTTTGGTTTACAAAAAAATTGGCTCCGTCTTAAACTATTTCAAATAGTGAAGTTCCCTTTGTTGACCCGAAATACGTATTGTTTGCACAACAATCCATATGGCTTGCTTTTTAAAGAAGCAGATGCCTATTATGTATGTTTATCACAGTTGGTGTGCAACAATTTGACGTTAGTGGCATGTGTAAGGGAGCATTCTCATTTACATATAGACTATTCTGTTACAACTTTTGTGTTCGGCCTTAAATTATATTGTTACTACTTGTGCATTACGGTCCGCTGTACGAATTTATCTTTATTTATCTATGTTTTTCATCTTTATCAATAGACTTTCATTTTGGAAATGTTTGTATTCTGTTTGTTAAATAGTTGTACTCACCTCCTCATCTGAGGAATGCAAATTTATCTGGACAGCCCAAGGGTTATCCGAAAACAAAGTTTTGGATTCCGACTGAAATTGATTTTAACAAACACATTAGTGATGTCCCTGGTAAAAAGTAAACGAACTTTGAAGAATGTCCAGAAATCTCAAACAAATACAAATACACTGAAATTTGTTTTTATATGCAAATGACGTCATGTTAATTTACATCTTCAAATCCTTCTAAACAATGACAATATCCCGCTACATTGGAGGACAGGGGTTTTGTTTTTTGATACAGCATGAACATTTTAACAGAAATATTTCTGCATCGTAAGAATAATGTGAATGCGCACTAAATAAACAAAGATTTTCAAATGGACCAGTCACATTCTTAAGCTTTCTTTGTCAATACAAACATATGAAATTTAATTGTATCTTACTATGTCTTTGAAAGAGAAAGAAAAGAATTATTGGTTTATAAAAATTGAACAGAAACATGGCAACCAAACAAAATGCATGTTAAAAAACTAAGATACAAAATATCAAACGAGAATAAATATTTATTTAGACTGCAACACAGCCATCATAAAACAAAGGAATAAAAGGTGCATATTGTATATCAGTGATATGATATCGATATTGTAGTGAAGTGTTTAAAGCATTAATAATAAGATATTGTTCATCAAAGAAAATTCGAATATCTGCATGTGCACTCGAAAAAAAAATTGTTAAATTACAATATGAAATTAAAAGGATAACTGTAGAAAGAAAGTTCGTATATGCTGTGTGTGGTAAAGTAAACAAAATAATTGGAGAAACTTAAACCTGATATCATTGAATAATTTGTAACGTATGATATAGTATCGATATGCTGCATTGATAATAAGTATAATTCGGAGTATAATATTGGGATGAAACTTGGAAATATAACAATTATTAGCTGAGTGGGCTATACAAAACAGCAAAAATATCAAACATCACTATTATTGCTATTCACAAAGGTAATGATTAGTTGTTTGCAAAATACAATATAAAACAACATATAATAACAAAATCTAATCTACTAAATGAAATGGATTGAGCTTTATTGAACTGACCACGTGATCTACATACCCGTGAATTATTATTCATCTCTAATCTGATATCCTTTAGATTCTAATGAAAATACACGAATAAATGAAATAAGTAACTGTTTATTGTCCAAATGCTAAAATGATTGTCTCACCCGCTAACATGAACATTGGATAATCTTTCTACAGTGAATTTGAATGAGACTTAAATTTCTTAACTAAGACTAGATCCATTAAAAATGTTATTTTTATAAAGAAATAATAATTTGGTGAATTTGGCTGATTTTTGTTTTCATTAATTGAAATATGTTGCATTTGTTTTCCTGTGACAGCTTCAAAAAGTAAAATGAGAAACCAAGAGTGCGATCAAGTCTAAGAGAGACGCTCAATATCATAGCCAACAGAAAAAAAAATGAGAACAAAATTAAGGAGTCTCTAAACTCAAACTGAAAGGAACCTGCATGGGTCGTCGACATGGTAATGCATCATCCGCCATGCTAATCTAGACAAAGTAAAACATGTAACGATAGGAAATAGGATTTAATCGGAAAAAAAATTTCAAATAACTAGTACTAGTATTCTGATGTTTGCATACTATTATCTAAGACCGCAAAAGCATGTTTCTCGGGAGCAGGAAGACAGACAGATCGTATCGTTCAACTAAATAAGTTCGAGTGTGATAGTAAAACGTCATGAACGTGTAAAGTGTCGGTTTCAGTTGGTCTTCATCACCCCTGGAGGAGTTTGTATGGTATAAGCAAATCTCTGTTATTAAATTTTTATACTCCGTAGCGAATACATTAAATAAACGCCATATGTGACAGAGGATATGTAACAACCGAGAAATGGAAAGGTGACAGTAGAAAAATTAAATTAAAGTTGTAACGTTTGTCATAGATACCAGTTGACTGAAGTCGTGCATTTGTATCAATTCAAGAAAAAGAACTAAATATAAATAAAGCAGACTTTCTACTTTTGGAAGTATGTTTTAATGTGATATATATGATGATATCTCTGGCTGAAAAATGGGTTACTGAAAAATAGACGAAAAACACCAAAAGGAGAACCAAAAGTCGTAGAGATACCGACATAGTTACGCCAAAAATAACGAAAAACAACAACCGGTGTTTAGTCTCATTTTATGGTGTCATAATCGTGGAATAGAGGACGGGAAATGGCTACGACAATTGGAGCATGTCGAAGGTCATCCGTAACACATATAGTCTATAATAATCAATCAACTCATGGTGGCGCCTGTAAAACTTCGGAAGCGAAGACTCCAACTTTACTCATAGGAATCCTTGATTCAATAACGTCCTTGTAAGCAGCTACTCTCTTTCAAGGAAATCTTTACAGAAAACGCAAGCTCTAGAATATCTTATCAACTGAGAAATATACTCCACATGAAGGCGCTGCTGGAATGTTGCTTCATAGAAATGTTCACAATAAAAGGGTGAAATCATCTCGTTTGTCGTAAATTTGTTTTTCCCAACTGATCCTCATAGTCAATTTCTAAGTGTGAGTCAAGATATGAGTGACTAGTCAGCCAAATGACATGTACAGAACAATTCTCTATAAACTACAAATAAATTAAGAAACACGAACACAAACAAAACCAGATGTGATCAGGTGAGCCCAAAGGATAGACAAATCCTGCTCTAATAACGGTACCTGTCGTGCTGCCCACACCGTTAATATTATAAAATACGTCGCATTTGATAATTTCTTTAAATAAAAGGAAAATATTCGACAGTAGTTTGCCGATGTTTAAAGGTAGATTCATGGTATACCGCCATCTTGGATTGTACAATCGCAGTACAAAATCGGTCTAGTTATTTGCCCAAATCTGCAAATTTGGAGACATATTTTCAATTTCTTGGTTAGACTGTTTATTTATATAAGGAAAACTTGGTGATTTATTGTATTATTCAAATTATTTAAACAAATATCAAATTTTGTGATTTTAGAATCATTTTTTTCAAATACGCCATTTAAGGGGAGATCACTCTTTTAGTAAAAAATTTATACTGGACTGATAGTGAAATTTCTAATATTTACTTGTAGCAAGAAAACAAGATCGGTGACACCATTTTTTCTTTTTATTTTCTTAAAACATATTATAAAACCTATCTTCTCACAATTTATTTCAAAATTCTATCTCATAGATTTCTTTTTATGCATACAAATTTGTTTTTTCATGAACAATCTAACCAAATTTAGGCAATTTTCAAAGACTTATAGCTTGGAAAATTGCACGGTGACCCATACTTTTTATTATATTTTTGATAAAAGCGTAGTAAAATCTTCATTTTGGCAAAGTATAAGAAAATTCTATCTCAAGAAATATATACTTATGATCTACCTTAAGACAACAATTTAAGTCACAAACAAAAACTGAAGGAGTCGCATGAATTCTAAGAGGATCGAGACCAATGCGTCGACACGGTTAGCATCCTCTGCTATGGATGTCTCACCCGCCATGCGAATTCACCTTCAGTCAAAATGACACAATCGGAATAGGACACGATCGTTAAAATTACCGATTAGACGACTTTTATGATATCTATGGATCTAAAACTGCGAAAACATGTCGCTAGTGAGATGAGACACATACATATAGCATCGGTCAACCAATTCATATTGGTAATGGCAAAATTATGAAGGGTCGATTTCAGTCATTCTCCCTGATAACTCTGCTTTTGTAAAAGGATGACACTCGTTCAAATGAATTTTGAATAGTGTGAACATGCACGAGCGTAACGTATCAGTTGAGATATGTTAACGCCATTTATTCAGGCAGAGAGTATGTTACTGCTGAGAAATATAAAGTTGACGATTGGAAAGTTGAAATCGTCACGTTTTTCATAGATTCTAGTTTAAAGTCGTCCATCTTTGTCAATATTAAGGAAACTATCAAGATATGAAGCAGACTATCACGTTTTCTTGGATATATGAGATGCAAGCATTCACTGAAATTTTGGGTATCGAGTGACAGCACATCTTCATTATATATGAAAATGAAATTAAAGAACTTTGCAAGATTTATTTTGTTTCTTTTTGTCTTTTACAAGGTTTTATGTGAATTTTGCGTCATACGAGTACAGTAGGGGTGCACAAAAAGGACCTATTGGAACATAAAATTTTGATGAAATATCGATCCACTAAGCTCAACAAAGGTATTGTCGATCAACAAGTACGGACCTTCTCCATCTTAATTTTATAATAAAGTTGCACGGCGATCAGTTACTATTACTTATATTTAAATGTATATATAACCCTTCTAGAGATCCATAACGTTTGAGTTGAGTTAACTTCATGTGAAATCATCAAATCAGAATATGTCTTGGCATATCGGTCAACTGAGATACCTAATTTTCAGAATAATTATTCGTTGTTTTACTTTTTATTTTGTGCTTTTAATAAATTTGGATGTAATCCTGAAAATATTTACAGAACTGTTTAAAAATGTAATAGAATCAAAACAAACAGCTGTTGGATACTTTTACTATTCGAAAAAGTGAAATAAGTGACACAAACATATTCAATGTGCATTTGTTCTTTGAAAATAGTTAATCCCAAATAATAGATCATGTCTATAAAGATTAAAAAAAAACATCTTACCGTGACTTCTATCCTGGGTGTTGAGTCGTTATTTATACAAGTGAAGACAAAAGCCACCAGCTGATTCCGTAGTTTCTTCATTATACCCTCATATTCTGACTGAGTAAGTCTTCCTTTTCGTCGTCTTTCACGGAGTGAATTCATAAACATCGTCACCAAGTCGTCCATTTTCTATAAAGTAACAGCTACTTGGAAGATTTATTCAGATACTAAAGTAATAGATACAAACTGCAACAACCAATGGAAAACATGAAAATTATTGAAGGTGTGGGGCTAATATTTTAAAATTTATCGACTGCAGACCGATTTTCAAATCACATTTTTTTTCGCGTTTGTCTAAATTATAAATCAGTTACTGAATACTCCCTTGGTACCAGATCACTGAAATGTATGTCTGTGTTAAAACATATATACTCCTATTATATTATTTATCTGTCAAATCTATAGACCAACGCAGTAAAATGTATGGCTTATTTCTAGTTGATGATGTGAAACTGTTTTATCTACACATTTTTGACAGATAATTTATTATTCATATAGTATAGGTAAAATCCTACAGAATGCAATTTCCCTGTTTTTAAAAATTAAAACATTCTCTTTGTTAAAAAAAGCATTGGGATGTAAATTTTCCAACAAAAAAAATCAATGTAAAATGACAATATGGTTTTGTTTTTTGTGCGTGGTGATATTGATTGTGGCTATTAGTAGGTAAATCGGTTTCAAATTGATATGTAATGATGTTTTTTTTCACCGTAAAACAAATATTTGTTTTTCATTATTTTAATGGAAGGTATTGTGATTTTTGTCATGCGAGAAATAAACCCAGGAAACATACAATGGATATGATCATTAAAAATCATTTATTACCAATTTGCTAAGTAAAAGCTTAACCGTTAGTAAATTTCCAAATTCCCAAATAACGTAAATATTGACATATTGTACATCTATATGCTTTTTTGACCTATTAGAATTTCCGTTTGCATTACGCAGGAATAAAGATAGTTATATGGTGACAATGTCCTGTGAAAAGTGCAAGCACGCCGACAGCAAAATACGGTGTGAAAATCGCGTGAATCTCTAAATCTTTTTTTTTTTTTTTTAGCATTTTAGTCATTCAGATTTACCTATACACAGTAAAAATCACATTTTACATATATCATACCACACTAAAAACCTGAACACAAACATACACACATTCACACATTGGCATTGTATAGTTAAAAGCTTTTTTTAGTTTGCAAAGCTTGTCTCATTTCAATTACTTGTATGTTACATAAAAGTTAATATAGGCTCATGATACAGGTGTACAATCACGGATTGTCTATCTTTCCCCACAACATAGAAATCTTCTAACAAAGCTGTGATAAAAATGCAACGTTACCTTCTGTGATATAATACTAAAAAAGCTGTGAACTATTTTATAAGCAATGTTTTCTATTGGGAAAGGGCAGTACATAAAAGTTGTCGGATTAATTTTGGTATTGATTTATCCGATCGTTCAATGGGGGTAAAAAACTAAAATTTCCATAAACTTAAATTTATCAAAATTCTACAAATAATTTGTCTTTATTACTTAAATTATGAGGTTGCTGCATTCGAAAGCGTAATACAGATATCAATTCATATGCTATTGTAAAACTTCATAGTACTTAGTTCCCCGCCATCCTCCAGTATCTATGTCGGTCGAGTTTGAAACTTGAAAACTGCATAAGTTTTGCAAATGAATAACTCCATAACAATTGAAAACGACAATATGTCTATTTCTTTTAGTATCTATAAAAAAAAACGTGCAGCTCTAACTATGAAATACATTTCTTATTAATATTACGTTATTCCTGAGTTCAGTGTTAAATTTCATTCATGGAGAACTTAGAATATATCTATTCATTTTAGTATTGATTTAAAAGTCATCCATTTTTATGAAAATAATGGTGACCATCAAAACAGTATATATTTCTAACTATTATAGAAATACAATAATCTAATTTCTCCATGAATGTGTTTATATAAATTATGATGTGTGTGCACTAACCCTTTGCAGGTGAAAAGGCAAACTGTTAATAGGTTCATCCAATTCCGTGTTAGTAGGCGATATTAAGCCATCACTCGGCATTAGTAAGATGCTGGATATAGACATCTCGCTTGCTTTCTTCATGATATGTGCATCATAGCGTTGGTAACTGTCACTTACTATTCTGTAATAGTCCAGTCCGTTTTGTGATCGTGACGTCAGGGTTGGAGATTCCGATTCATCACCCAAGGCGTCATCTTGGCTTACCCAGCCTTTTCTTTGTGACGACTTCCTAGACTGGTCAATTGTTTCATCCGGAATAACCCACATTTCACCGTCACTGGATTCCCCGGATGAGCTATTAAGATCTCCGATCACTGTGGCGCCATTTGTGTCTTTACCACTTGTTAACCTACTAACCTTAGTTCTTTTGTCTTGAAATTTGAGCTGTGATTTTATATTTTGTTTTGTGTCACCATAGAAACTGTCCTCTCGTTCAATGTCCTGTTCGTTTTCATCTGACGAATTATTTCTAGTCTTACCATTTCTCAAAATTTTTACTAATTTGTCTTCTGCTAATACTATATCATCAGGCTTTTTGCGAGACGATGATCGGGTACCGAGCCGACACGAGTGAGGCCGAGAAACTTTGGTAATTTCACATGGAAGGATATCATCATCAGACGATTCGTCGTCGCCATCTGCATCTTCGTCGATTATATTATTTTCGCCATCTACGCTACTGAAGCCGGGGAGTCCGTGTGGAATCTCATTTTCTACTATACCAGAGTCACGTGACTCGCATGGGTGTAACTTCCGAGGCGACGTTATGATATTGTCATTTACATCTTCTTGTTTTATGTTTTGGACGCTCGCAGAAACGACCACCACAGATCTTTTATTATTACAGAGTACACTAAAGCTTGTTCCCATATCACCAGGTATTACTATTGTTCTTGGTTAATTGTCGATGTAAGTTCAATGCCTCGTCTTGTTTCCATTGTTGTATCATCTGCAAGATAGTAAAATTTATTTTAATAAGGTCAAAATTTAACAAATATTTATTTGGTGCTGATGATTTAGAAGACAGATCTTCTATTGTCTATGTTAAATTGTCAGATTGATATATGTTGCAGACTCCTGTATTCTATTGAAAACTAAATGTTGCATTTAATTTTATAAAGTATATTTTTTTAGTTCAATATAAGAGCCAACCTTAAAAATGTAACAAAAGTTTGTAATTATATATATGTGGTGACGTTATATGGAAACATAATGCTACAATAAATGCGATCATTAAGTTTATTCTAAAGTCCATTGAATCTACTTTGGTTAAAATGACAAATCATCATGTCGATGGAAAATGGACCATATTTCCCGATTAAGGGTACAAAAAGTTTTTTTAAATGCAATATAAATTAGGGAAAAGAAATTACAAAAGAATTAATAAATCAGAAATTGAAAGACTCTTCAAAATCAAAACCTTGGATGGTCACGATAAATTTTGATTTATTATTTTCTTCACTAACGGTTGTGAAATATAACTATTATTGACATTACAAATTGATATATTTCACATCTACTTCAATTTCTGCAGACAAGTATAGCAATACTTGGCATTTTAAGTTTAATTGAAATTTATAAGTAAAAGAATATTTGCAAAAATATATTGATGACTTGCGTTTTGACAATACTTATATAAATATCTACTGAACTGTAGTATTCGGGCTAACATTTATAATGGTAAATTTTATTTTAACATTTTGTTATGAGATTAAATGTTTTTTTTTTATAAGTTTATTGTTTTAAAAGGATATCAAAGTAAAAGGAATAAGTCGGAAGGTACATAAGACGTTAAATCGTAAAAAATGCAAAACCCCTATGATATATCTGGAGGTCACGACATCAAATTGTGAAGGTCAAGAAAAAACAATACTAGTATGTCCGCATGGCTGTAGTGTATTAAAAATTCTAAATCAAACATACGGAATTGGTGGCGTTCTTTAAACAACTGTCTCTGATCATTCATAGAAAGGAAGCCATCGAAAATTCAAGAGAAGCAAAATTACATGTGGACAGTGAACGCACTGAACGTTTTAAATGAACAATGGATTATTTTACTATATAAGGCTATAGTTTTTATCAAAGGGCGTTTTTGCAAGTGCTTTATTTCGACTAACTAATATGGTCAAGACTATACTTATTAATATGTTTGCTTGTGATTCCAAATTTTATAAATGATGTTGTAATCAATTACAATATTTAACTGTATGCATGTATTCATTCAAAAGAGAAATGACTTTCGTATTTAGGAAAACGGAATTCATACACTTAAAAAAGAGAAAAACGACTGAAATATTTTAACCTCAGATTTTAACCGATTTATCAGTTATTATTTTCAAACGAACTTCGCGTCTTAATTGATTTTAGTGAAACATTTGATTAAACATTATAACACACCTCATCTCCGATATGTACAATCGATTTTATTGCACTCAATTGCAGGCATAAAAACACTATGTCAACTTAAACTTTTTATATTTCCGTTTTATTAATTTGTGATTGATGAATTATTTACATTGGGAAAGAAATTCGTTGAAAATGTTTCAATTATCAATAACACTTAAGTTTCTTCACTCATTTTCAGAAATGGATATATCTCTTTATTGTTTTTATCCCTAATGTAATGGGCTTGAATTTTGTCAATGATCAAGTCAAGGCCAACTTTGGTTTTATGATTGATTTGTAAATAAGCTTGTCTTCGATGCCAGCGATGTTATGACATTACTTATTCAAAATGTAATGATTTATTAATTTTTTTATTATATAAGGTTATTTTTTTAAGTGGAACATGAAAGCCTTCTAACTGTAATCTGGGTTTTTTTTGTGGTTTTTTTTTCTCGTGGGTGTTCATAATGTGGTTAGTAAATCTTGCATTTCTTGTCCTCATTACATTGACTTGCATTATAATTGTTTGGTAAATAAATGTATATACCCAAGCAAATGACATATGCTGGCACGCTAATGCCTGAAGAATTGCTGTTTCGTCAGTCCATTAAAAAATACAATTTATTCTAAATGAATGTGTTAGTTGCTAAACGTCCACTGACGAGATGTGTCAAACCATATCAAATTCAAGTTTAAATTAAATTAAATTATATATGGGTTGCTAACTTTGTCGAAATTCATTTCAGACCTTTCCTTGAATTTACGAAACTCCAGCTTAATATTATAATTTTGAACAAAAATGTCAAGATCTAAAACTGAAATTACTCCAAATCCAAATAAAAGGCCAAAAATAGACTAACAATTACTGACTAAACTCGTTGAATTGCAAGTGACTACATATTGAATACCAATTTTACTGCACAAGATGTGACTTTCGACCATTGATGTTTCATGCTTCAGTGATGCTCGAGGCCAACATATTTGAAAATCCAAAACCTAATACAAGCTTTTAATAGCTAATATAACCGAAACGGATCAAAAAGTATAAACCAAACCCGGATAATGAATTAGAACAATGCATGAGCCAATCCTCAATAAAAGGATTTTCTAAAATTTAAAACAGTAAATTAAAAAAAGAAACAATATTCGTATTTTCATGCCAGTAAAAGAGAAGCAAAAGATACCAAAGGTACAAAGTCGAAAACAAACTAACAACGCCATGGCAAAAACACGAAAAACGACCAAAAGACAAAGACTATACAAAACAGTACATAAAAAACTGAGCAACACGAACCCCGCTTATAAAGAAGTCCTAAGTAACTGGGCTGGAGATTTAATCGGGGACAAGCAGTCCACCAGCAACGGTATCTAACAAGCGATAGTTATATTATTGATGGTACCCGTTTTACTGTTTACAGTATGTAGCCAATGTTAACATATATATATCTGATCATCCAAAAATGGTTAAAAATGAGAATTTTTTAAAATCTTTTTAACATTTAAAAATCGAAATTTGCAAAATAAAAACGGGTGATATTTTTGTTGATACAAGATAAACCTAATTGTAAAGCACATGATAAAAACTGTTAGAATTATGTTCTTTTTACTTTTTTCATGACGTTATCCTTATGAAGGAGTTATCACTTTCTCCTTGTTCAAACTCTATTTTAGGCCCTGTCTGTAATTTTAAATCAACAGTTTTGTGGTATTTGTAAAGTACTAAACGTCAAACCTATCACTTCACATGAGCTCTCTTATCAGTTTAGTAATTCATTTACCGAAATATTATTGAAAACTAAAATAAGTCAACAACCTGTTTTTATATTACTGGTAACGACAACATTCTTTGAATACAAAAATATCTTATCTTTCCATAATATAGAAAATATTTGACCCGTTGTTCAGAGAGAACACCATTTTGCAAATTTATTAAACAGAATGAAAGAATGCTCCGGATGTTGTCTAAATATGCATTGATATTTCCTCGGAGACAAATTATTCCATCAATATATTACAGTCGCGTACGATCAATGGGGTCTGTCACGTTTTAATCGGTGCAGTAGTGCTCTTTTGTTCTGTAACCCGCCACTTTAACCGTTCAGATAACCCGGACTGGAATATTGCCAGACTATTATTGAATGTTTCTGGTATTTAATCCTTAAGTTAAATCTCATAATGTAAATTCAAAGATCTGCGCGTTTATAAAAATTAGCATACGGAAACTAAATATGAAGTCTGATCTGAAGAATTAAATAATGGATACGGGTTTAGTCAGAAATATCTATAGTCGACATCAATTAAATATATCGTGTTTCTCTATTTGACACAGATTATAGCGTTTGCTACAAAACCTCAAAAGCTCGTTCATAATACAATTTGTATATTACACAGATATGAAACTTACTTCTTTTAATCGAGTTTTTAATAATTTCGGACACCTAGGCTACATGTAGAAGAATGCGCTTGCTAAAATAAGCACGTGAATTGACTTTCAGTGAAATTGTTTTTAATCTATTTAATGTGAAGCAAGTTCTCTCATCCTCTCTTTTCCCCCTCTTTCCCTCTTTAGTAAAAATTCATATAGAAAAAGTCAAATGCAAAAGCATTACATACTTGTAGTTGTAATATTACATATGACCAAAGTGATTCTTTTGTAATGGACACAGACAAATTCGGAGGAATTTAATCGAACAATCAAGGAACAAAAACAAGTTCTATTAAAGCACTCATGATAGTTAAGATAAGCAGCTGTAAAAGAAACTCATTATGAAATTTTTAATGATTAAGAAAATCAGAAGAGAAAATAAAATTCATCTCTTAATATACTCGTCATGTTGATTTATATTTATTTTTACTTCAATAAAGATTTGTCACACAGTGGTTCATGTATGATGTATCACAAATATGCCGTGTTAAATGTCAGCTTATTAAATTTGCTTAATACTTGTATCACAAAGCCCAGTAGCCATGTACTTCCAAACTGTCATGGAAACATGGAAATTGTTTTATTGAAATTTTCAGTAATGAAACTAGGAAGTCATTTGAAATTTTAAAAATGCATCTTTTTACAAACATGGGTCTGATTCCTTGTCTGGGTATTGATATACCTTTGTTGGGTTTTTTCATATCGTCAACGGCTATATTAGTTTTTCGATTTTTCCAATATTTTGCCCTCGAGCATCACTGAAGACATTAATTGTCAAAACGTGCTTCTGGTGCAGTTACATTTCTTTCCAATTCTTGTACAATAGCGGGTAACTTGGCTAAGGAAAATAATATTTCAGATGAGTGTTTGCTAGCCGTTCTCTTCTGATAATTGTTTATTTTTCAACATAAGGGTCTAGATGCGGGGGTAACTTCATTTTTGTATTCGTTTATTCTTTAGGTAATTATTTTCTATTCTTTATATGTTTTTTGGTCACTATTCTCTATACTTTATATGTTTTTTGGTCACTATTCTCTATTCTTTATATGTTTTTGGTCACTATTCTCTATACTTTATATGTTTTTGGTCACTATTCTCTATACTTTATATGTTTTTGGTCACTATTCTCTATACTTTATATGTTTTTGGTCACTATTCTCTATACTTTATATGTTTTTTGGTCACTATTCTCTATACTTTATATGTTTTTTGGTCACTATTCTCTATACTTTATATGTTTTTTGGTCACTATTCTCTATACTTTATATGTTTTTGGTCACTATTCTGTATGCTTTATATTTAAGCACCCCATTATTGTCTATTCTATATTTTTGTGCCCTATTTTTCTCTATTCTTTATTTTTGGAGTCCATTTTTCTGTAGATTTGACTCATTACTCTCTATTCTATAAACCCCATCCAGACCCCCCTACATGCTCCAACTGTTTGCATTTGCTCTACTTATTATTTTAATTCTAAAATTTTAGCTTACTCGGTGATGGATAGACGTCGTTAATAGGTGGAAGGTTAATGAAGCTTAGCCAACAAATGATTAACCTTCTCACAGATTTCAACAAATTTATATTTTCATCATCCATGAAATGAGTATAATTACCGGCCCTGAAATTCAAATTTGTAGATAAAGGTAGATGATGATGGTTCCATTAGAAGTTAAATGAACCTTCCTATCATGATTAAAAGAACCCTATAATATGATATTTTGTCAATAGACCCGTCTAAATTGTGTACCGTGTATGGACATTCATCAATCTAATGGAACTGTCAGAGATTTTGATCATTTAAATAATTAGAGTTTAACATAGTCTGATGAAGGTACAGTAACTTCTGTACAAGACTGTTTTGAACTAAGTTCTTTCGTCAGCAAACTACGGAGCCCGATTGAGTCTCGTATAGATATTAAAAGTTTAAGTTTTAAAAGTACAGCGCTAAAGAATTATTGTCCAGTGCACAAGAGTCTAGCTCTAGCACTGGAGATGTAACTCTAGCGCAAAACTCAGCGCTGCCTGTAAGAAAAATTATACATAATTGGGCGACATATTGTATGCATTTAAAACTCGCTGAATTTGAACCGAATATAAAAGAAAAAATGATATATGTAGATTTCATACTTTTAGAGATACAGTCTACTGAAAATTTGTAATGTATAGAGTGTAGATTAATTGCGGTGTGCATTTTTTTTCAATTTGAATTGCAATATCTCGAAATCCGTCTGCAGAATTTAGTTTTTTAAGCCATAATTGTTAGTCCATAGTGACTGATTGAGAGCAAATGTCAAAGGAAATGTCAATGAGTATTCACGGTCATTTCCCTGTGATCTGCAGCTCCTAAAACACACTCAATGGTCAAAATTTAAACTTGTGTAATTCAATTTTTTATATGAATATATTGAACATTGAGTGTCTGTAGGAGTGTTGGGCATTAAAAGGCTTTATCGATTAAAGCATAAAGGCTTTTTAACGTGTCCATTACTTTTAAAATTTCAGATTTGTTGTACATAATTCTAATATGGATAGAAGTGTCAAAATGTCAAACATGATATACTTCTTTTCCATGAAGTCGTATCTGTTTTTTTTTTTTGTTTGTTTCAAACAAGTCTTGTCCTTAACACAATTTTTACACTGAATCGATTTGACTGCATTAGGACTAAAATGTATACATCGCATGTTTTCTCATTCAATATGTCTAGGTTCATACAAATACGAAAATATTGATTGTCCTTTTGTCCTGAATTAACGATGACCTTATTCCAGGACACAAATT
Organism: Mytilus coruscus; assembly: GCA_017311375.1. NCBI lineage: Eukaryota > Metazoa > Mollusca > Bivalvia > Mytilida > Mytilidae > Mytilus > Mytilus coruscus. The sequence continues at coordinate 64,768,627 of CM029595.1, forward strand.
TAAACAATAAAATCTTAAATATTGAATGTTAGCAGCAAAACTAAACATGTTAAGTACTATTTAAAACCATCACTGAATACTAACTTCAAAAGTAAATAAAACTACTTCCTAAAATTAAATTCAGGCAAACAGTAATGGCCTAGTGACGACTTTACTTGTGAGATCAATTGTAAAGCAGTAAGAGGTTTGAAAAAGAAGGTCAAATCTATAAAGTTTTGTTACATTTCAAGTTATATCTTAAAAGAAATCAAATATTTCTTTTAAAAAATAATGCAAATATGATTTAATTGAGATTACGTCAATCAAATCTATTAATTCATTTAATTTACATGAAGAAAGCCAGCGATCTTTATGCTTTTGTCACAGAATTTTTGTTATGTCCCACAGCTGTGATTCCCACGTTATAGAATGCTACATAATACATGGGTTACAAAATTAAATTTTAATTATTAAAATATCTAAAAAAACGCCTTTTTCAAGTTTGCTGTGCAGGGGACCTGGGCAAACATTTCAATTTTGGTATGTTGCAGAAATTCTTTTTAAATATTTAAGTACATCTTAGCTTTTCGTCCATTATAAAGGTTTCACTGGGAACATTTATTCATTTTGATGAATGAGAATTGGTGACACTATGTATGCCTGAGAAAAACACAGAAACAAAAACGTATTGCAAATAAAAACAATACGTTATAATGAGTAGCTTTTCCGTAATATATCACATATTTTCTGTAGTTATCAAAATAAGTTTGCCAATCAGTTCATCACATTCTTTGTTATAAAAGAGAGTTGGAAGACACCAAGGGGATGTTCAAACTCATAAGTCGATGACATACTGACAACACCATGGCAAAAACAAACAAAGAAACACCAGAAAGACAGCATACAAAACACGATAGAAAAACAAAGACTGCAACACAAACCCCACCAAAAAACCTGGGGTGATTTCAGGTGCTCCAAAAGGGTAAGCAGATCCTGCTCCATATGTGTATAAATGCATCGTTTGATTGATTATTGCTCGCTTCATGTCCAGTGGCAATTGTTTCATATACACATAGGGAGAATTTCCAATTTACTTATTATTAATATTTATTATTATCACAATTATGGTTGATGTTATCACATCCCTATTTGATGGTTAAATGTTAATACTTTCTACAAAATGGAAATCGGATGAAAAAATATAACACTTTGTCTAAGCTTTTGTTATATCACGTGGGAGTCATATTCAGGCAATAATAATCTCGTCACTCAAGGTACGAAAGTACTTTTAACCTGAAACACCCCGTAGGTAGAAAATATATATGTTGGAGCATACGTGAATATTTAATGTGAAGTCATAATGACATTGTTTACCACAGATCGTCATAAAACTACCACTATATCACTTCTATCTTAAATCTGTGACCGAATAGTATTTGCCACTTGGAGGCAGTGTGCCAAAAGATTGACAGTTGCCGATATTAAACAGTAAATTCAACTTTAATTTGAAGTAGCGTTTAATTTGTGCTTTGCTTCAAATTATGTTAGAAAAAGATAAAATTCGGTTGATACATTTTAAAGGTCTATAAAATCCGATTGATACTTTTGAAAGGTCTATAAAATGTTCTAAAATTATTGTTATTTCCGTTACTTATGCGATGCTATTAAAACGGTATTACTTTACGAAATTTACTATGATAATATCGTATGTGACCTTGCAGTAAAAGTGGGCTAAAGAATTATAAGACGGTCCAAAATAATGTTTTAATGATATTTATTGGAAGGTCAAAGGGCAGAATCCATTATCAGTCTTCAAACAAATTATTGTACAACACATGTTATTCGTTTTTTTCCCTAGACTTTGAAAGTTTGTTTTTAGAGTAGGAGTACACTGGTACCACCAGTATAACCAATTTTTTTTAATGAATATTAATTAAGAAAAGCGCTTTGGACGCACGAAATATAGAAAGGGTTTATGATTTTCATTTCATTGAATGATGTTCATGTTGTCTAGACAATTTCAAGAGAAAAGGGCAAATATATCAAACATCAATACATCTACTACGAAAATCAATGTCAACATAACTCGAGCACCTGGTCTCGTTCCATTTAGAGTTAATACAATTCGATTGAGCTTTTCTCATTAAAGCACCATATATTCACTAAGACATGTTTTAAATGTATGCACTATATATGGTCAATCGTAATCACTTATAATAAAAAATACTGAACAAAAAGTCCTTGAAGAGGACTAACAAGCATCATGTTTATTCTAGAATATAAATTGTAAACGTAATGTTGATATCCTTTTTATCAAAGTATACTTTAGAACGAGTAATGAACCAATATTTTGGATTTACACAGCACCAAACATCAAATGTATATACATTCATTCTGCAAACTTACAATTCTAAACTGTTATTAAAATCAATTTTTAAACACTACAATGAGGTTATCAAAGTTTGCCTGCAATTGTTTGATTCCTGGACAAATGTTGATTCAAAGGGTGGATTCAGTTTTAACCAAATTGGTTTTTTTTTTCTGACAGTTATACGGTCAAGTATTAATTTTGAAAGTTCCGCTGTCAGCAATCTTTTTACCTCCAACCGATTAGTCATTATAGTCAAATGGAATTACTAAACACGTATCGTGTGTTGGTGTAAGTTAACATTTTGCGTATAGCATTGCAGTTTTTATATACAATTTAACAATACTTTCAAAGGGGGAGGGGGATTGAAAACCGAAAGTCAAAGAAAAAAACCTATAAGAATAATAGGCCATGAAAAATTACATGGAAAACTACCATGCGTCGTATTGATAAACTATACATTTGAACTGAAACTTAACCCTGCCATAACAATAATCATTTTTTGCTGGTTGTTGTCTGCCAGTATTATTGTGGTATAATTGAGACCGGAGGTATCTTTCGAATTGTTCCAAATTTTGCCATCCAGGTGCCTTTTTAAATTTTTTAGCTTACTTCACGGTATGGGTTTTGCTCATTGCTGAAGGCAGTACGGTGACCTGTTATTGTTCACATCCTTGTTCTTGGATCTTTATTTATAGTTGTATCTTTGGCAATCATATCACTCTCATTATTTCTATATAATTGTTGAAAATACTACAATACATGTGTTAAGGTCAATTGAGTTCATTAGAACCAAAGTAACCACCATTTTTCCTGTGTCGTTTTGAAATGATAAAATTTTAGAGACCTATGAATTAAATTGCCTTTCAGAGTTGAACAGTTGTGAGGCATCGCATAAGTCGTCGATATAAATCAATTTATGTATGGCAGTATTTCAAAAAAATAAATGGAGAGGATTAAGGTAAATTGAAGACATCTTTAATGAATGGTATTCCCGTAACGATTATTCATAGATGCATACAAATCATTATTGACCTTCACACGTAATTTAAGTACGTTTCATGACGGATGAGGGTTTCGTGCTTTACTCACTGCATGTCGTTGCATAATAATGTAGGTTTATTGACGATTTTAATTGATTTTTTGCACTTCATTTTATACGACCGTTTAACTTTTTGATATGAATTTAAGTCATTCATATAGCAATACTTGTAAATATAAATACGTAACATAGAATTTAAATTAACAAGTAGAGAAATATTTTCGCTGCAGAACGTATCCCAAAAATTATCGTGCAATATCACCAGTTATTGCACCCTTTTTAATATTTCCCCATCAAAATGGCGAACTTATCAGTTGGCACACATGGTGTTATTATCAGTTTTTAGTTTTGCCTAACAGTTAAAGGGATATTTACTAATGTTTGTAAAAGTTAACCCCCGCAAAATAATAAATTTACTCACAAGCTTCTGCAATATAATATTTTATTCGGCCTTGACCCTTTATTTAAAATGTTTGCCGAGTTGTATCATCTGTAATCTGTTCTGTTTGTTTCAGCCATGTCTAAGTTTATAGTCGCTGATAAATAATAAATTCACATTCTTTGTACTACTCCTTTTTTTAAATCGTACGTTTGAAATTGCTAATTATTTTTAAAGCTCATTTTGAAGAAAATAATTCCTAGGCTGAAGGGACTGTCCTTATCACGCAGATCACCTATCATGAATATTAAAGAAAATGAAACAAACCTATTGAATTTTCTTATGAATGTTTCTATGATAATTCTAGTGGAAAGTCTTGCTTGAATAAAGCCAACAAAATTTCGTTGGCTAATCAATATGGTATCAATTCAGTTTGATGAAATCACTTTTATTTTATGGTTTAACGGGTAATTTGATTCTTATTCGAACAAGATAAAGAACAAGAAAGTAGCACGAAGACAGGAATAACGACAAAGAAACAAGCACTTTGTTAAAGGTATGCGAGTGCTTGACCTAAAAACAAAGTAACCTTTTGAAGTCAATGAACTTATTTTTGCAGAAGTAATGATAATGTTTTTTTAAGGAATCGCAGCTGCATTATATAAGTCAAATCAAAACGAAGACAAAAAGAACTAAAATATGAACTGCGGCTAGATGAATAATATCATAGATTACTAGTACTCGAAAAAGAAACATGTGTCCAAATCTGAAACATAAGCCTATATAAAATATCATACATTTACTTGAAAGCCGTTATCAGTTCAGCGGGGAAATATCTCGCCCATCAAAATTGTAATTCCAACTGAAAAATACAGTCGCGTTGGTAGATTGTATATTTTCTAGATTTAGAAAAAAAATAACAATTGAATTTTGCATATCCTAGTTGGGTTTTGATTATTATCCTGGAAGAATAAAAAGACTAAGCATCCACTCCGAATGGAATTCCACAAATTGTTTTTCTATTTTGGAATTGCACATTTTAAAAAGTTTTGCATATCTCTGAAGTCTGTCTACAGTGAGTTATCAAACCAGGTTATGAATATAAATCGTTAGCCTCGCACTTAACTCTACAGAGGTGAAAATCTATTATATATTTTAATATGGATCATTTGAAGCAAGCACATACATACATGATAAAGCGTTAACAGTCTTTTCTGTTCAACGTGGATATAATCATTTAACATGTAAATACCATGTTTTGCTTTAAAATTTCAGGTAAATATCTTTATAAAAATCACACATTAAAAGTGCGATATTAATTCTTGGGTAAAAAAAAACATACGAAAAAAGACTCTGCATCAGAAAAAAAATATAAATTCAACCCAGTTCACATTTTATTATTTACGTTCAATGTTAGTAAACTACGAGTTTTTTTCGTTGTCGGTTTTTACTTGTATGTTGTATTGGCAAACTAGATTGATTTTTTTATGCATTTGCAATGTACAATACAGATTTTGTATTATACTGATGCAATGCATTATTAATTTCTTTTTTTAATTATAGTTATGGATGACTGTGAAAATAAAACTGTAATACAAAATTAAATGCGTGAATTTGGACGGTCTCTTAAAAAATCTTTATACTTTTTCAAAATGTTGAATTTAATTGCATTACACGTATTAAATAAAATTATCCATCGTTTGATAATTGATTATCGGTCTTTGATATTTTTTTTTTGATATTTTCTAATTTTCTAAAAGGTAATGAAGTTGTTTGGAATAAATAAATGATACTAAAATAAAAGTAAAATAAATAATAAAGTTCATACGTTATAAAGAAAAGATCAAAAAGACTTACCTTATTCATTCACCATACTGACAATAATCCGCCACTTCAAATAAATTCCACATATAACATCAAATTTAAATCTTATTCCGCTGTTAAAGGTCTCGAATTGTTTGTATTGTGCAACAAGGTGTTACAAAGAACTAAAAAATATTCTTCAGGGCATAACACTTAGTAATTAACTGCTGATTAATAATGGCTCGTTCAGTTCTGCTTATGCTTTGCTAGGTTTAAATATCGAATACAAATGGTACTTTATGATTTTATCAATACTAAATTGACACGAGATTTAATACCTTTTCTAATCTTTTTTTGTATGGCAGTTTACCTCCTCCTTTTTAATAAGTCAAATACATTTTAAAATTTTTCAAAATAAAGACATTCTTTAGACTAAATTTTATCAATCTTTGATAAAATTATAACGATCTCATTTATTGATTAAAGTTTGAATTAATCCCAAAAGCAATACAAAGTTGTCACAAACACTACAACGAAAGGTTAAAATAGTTGAAGTGTCTCGTCTGTAAACGCTGTAAGCCAGCGTGAATTGCTAAGATATCAGAAGTGTTGGCATGAGTTTGTCATTTGCCCAAGTTCAATAAAGCTACACCATGATGAAAATATTCACCTTGAAATCTTGGTTGGAGGGATAACAAGAGTCTTCAATACAGTTAAGAGTAAAAAACAAACACTTTACACTATGTCACATCTCTGACTTCTTGTTTGATGTTATTTTATCATCTCAACATGCCTTATCCCACGGTGTCCTAACAACAATACTTATGCAACAACTTTATATTGGAGTCTTGTGTAAAAACCTTTTTTGTGGAATAAGGTCAGGAATATGATATAAATTCGTCAGTTGATGTGTTCAAAGTTTCTCAATTTTACAATTAATGTGCTGGTTTTGAATATTTACATATTGATACTAAAACACTAGATACGAGCAACATCTCTTAGATTAATTTTAAAACTTTCATCGTCATCGAGTAGCATTTGAGCTGACAAAATATGTAACACACATATCCATTACTAGTATATCGACAGCTAAATACCAGTAAAATTGGTTTTCATTTAACCACTCTGTCTTAAGATAAACATTGTACAAAAAATAATTAAAACGTGTTTGCTGACATGCCAAATAACTATTATAGATAACTGCAATTAAAAAAAGAAAATTCGAAACTTTGGTGAAATGATATGTGGTACGCAACGACACAAGGATACCAAATGTAAAAACTCATAGAATTAGTGAAATATTAGTAATGTTTGTCTGAAATAAACGAGTTTACCTCACAACATGAACATTGCTTGATGCAGATAAACAACACTTTCTGTACATTTGTTTAATAACATGGTGGACAGTTCTACTATCAGAGGAAGCCTTTGTGAACCAAAAGATGTTAATCAAACGTTGCTAATGTTTGGCAATTGACCAGTCTTTGAATCAAACCCCTATATTAAATTTCAATAGACTAAGATATATTTGTAACTGTTAGTTTTGATAATGGACCAAAATCTTTGTCGATAATTTAAATATGTAGGCCCAGAAAACTCAATTATTTTTGAAGTTTTTCTGTAAAGACGAAATGAATATACATATTTACTTTCTCCTAAGAAAAAAAAGATATTTAAAAAACACAAACTCAAGTTATAGTTTATATTTAAGCTTATATAAATCTCTCATTTCACAATTATCACTATGACAGTTTTACATTCAAGTTCCATACTAGTATTTCAACTATGACATGAACAAAGCATTAAATAATCTTGTCTATAAAATTACAATATTCTAATATTATAACTCTCCTAACAATTTCATATGATTTCTCAGGCTAACATGTCAAAAATGTTAATCTTTATCTAAATAATTTGTTGGACATTGAACAATTTAAGTGATAAAACAGTCACTTGACCTAATAACCCTATGATTAAATATTGTGTTTATCCAAACTTCTTATAGTAATACTTAAAATTGATAATCATTTGTAAGTGGTCAATAGTCTCGAACACTAAGCAAATATTATATTATTATTTGGTTTTAAATTTAAATACCGTATGTATGATCTAAACGATGAAGTGACATATCTAAAATTATCTCGAGACCAGTCAAGATTTATGCCCCAACCTTTAAAATATTATTTTCTTTCGGCGGCAATTTTTTTACTGACTTTTGTTATAGCTTTTATTGAAATCAAAATAAGATAAGGAGATGTGGTATGATACCAATGATATAACATTCCACCAGAGACCAACAGACGTAGATGTTAGAAACTAAAGGTCACCGTACGGCCTTCAACACTGAGCAAAACCCATACTGCATAGTAATCTATAAAAGGTTTGACAAGACAAAATGAAAAACCATTTAAACGAGAAAACATACATTTATGTAGAAAACCAATAAACGAAAAAAAAAAAAAAATATGATATACAGCAATAAACGACAACCACTAAATAACAAGCTCCTGACATGACAACTGTGTATTATTACAATCAGGAGAAAACATGTAAATAGTCTAAGCGTGTCCGCTCTTAAAGCATGCTCTCTTTTAAAATAGTTGTTTAAGCTTCATGTGAAAACAAATTTAGCATTTTTTTTTTTTTTATTAAAGTGAACATAAAATGATTTGATCAATATTGATACTTACCAGAGACATAAATAGTACCACAATCATGAGACCCTTAAATCAGAAGATCAATTAATGCTTAAGAGATTTTGTCATAAATAAAAACATGATACTACACAAATGATGTTTTACGTTGAGTCTACTTTTCAGAAGCTTTTTGACCCTTTCGAAAAACTCAAGCGTAATGTACAAGATGTTCCGTCAACAGTACAGTTTTGAAGGATCATAAGTAATTTCTCTATTGAATGCTGGGAACGAGATATGCGAGATTTTCTACTTGCCAATCTCGGGTACTAAACATGTTTCTAATATACTATGAATATTGCATATGCATGTATGTTCCCTCGGTAAAACATTTTTTTAGTATCATTTTGACAGAATTGAACTATGTATGTGATCTATCTCAGATCGAATGTCATTTTAGCTATTGAATGTGCCATTTATCCAGAAAAAGCGATTCGGACGCACCAAATCATGAACAACATATAATTTTCCATTTTTTATACATACAACCAAAAAGGTATAACAAAAATATTGAACTCCAAGGCAAAAAATTATTGCTAAACGAGCATCTTGCGATCGATATTTTGCAGTTTGGTAATGTTTTATTTTGTCTTTACGAAAATCGGTTACAGGGTTGTATACCTCATAACGAATCTTTAATTATGGTACACTAAGTAGTGCTACACATGTAAATGATTTATTCAAAATTATATCCTATTTTCTAAAATTTTGAATAATGTTTCGCTCTCGAACATTTAACAACGATGTTTGTTTAGGGTACAAGTGGCAATTCAATATAAATATATAATCTACTATTTCAACAAAATATGGATTACTTTTGAGAACAGTGTTGTATCTTTAAACAGTTCGTTGAATCCGTGCACGTTCCACAGTAACCTATTCTTTAATTGAAACAATATTTTAGACTTGCTGCTTAGTTAAAACTGTTACATAAAAAAAAGCCTTTTAAGAACAGTATAAAGAAGTAGGCGTTTCTTATACATAATACGGTACCAGTTTGTAAACATTCTATCAAATTTATCAGCACTACCTGTGTGGAAGTCAATATATTTGTTATTTTGAGATAAAAGCAGATCAATAGATTGGGGTTTGAATTCATGAAAAGAGCTGTTCAAATGTAGTTAGTAACTTATTATACCATATTGTTCACGACAGACCTATGTCGACCTTTATTAAGAGAAAGAGAACTGAGAATATTAGAAATCATCTTGAACTCTTGAATTATTTGATCTTTTATACAAGTAAGTCACCCTGAAGTATGATGGATTTTTTTATATTGAATTTCTCAAGTGTTGCCTTTACTTCGTCCTACATGATACTTTATTTTACCAGTTGAAAAGATCTTCAAATTTACTTTACTCTATGATATACCTATAAAAGAAAGCGCATAGAACTGCTTTGTTAGTTGGTGACCTTTGATTAAAGAATTCATTTTTGAACATTTTGAATTGATGATTGGCATGAAATTAAAATTAGAATTGTACACTTAGTACCTTTTATTACTATCCTAAACGAGCGTACCGAAGGGAAACTTACATTGAAAATATAGACAATATAGAGAACAACAAATAGAATTAACGTCATATGTTAATTTATACGTATTGACTGGGTATGAGTGGAATGGTAAGTTTATTGTCCCCCGAGGTGCAACTATTCCCCTGAGGTGTAGCCGAGGGCAATAATTGTATCCGAGGGGACAATAAACTTACAATTCCACGAAAATCCAGTCAGTAAGTGTTTTATAATACCGAAAGAGACAACAGACAATAAATGTCGGGGCTTAATCAACTATTGTTGTATAAAAAGCAGAAACACAACCATACTGTTTGACGTTTACTTCACATACATTTCTGAATGCTTTAAGGCTACGTCCCGCACTAACGTCAATCCTAGATATAATAGGTAAAACGCTACGTCGTAACTCCCGCGGTGTTCTCAACATTCTCCAATCCCGTAGCTGCAGTTGAAATTCCGCGTACTATACTGACGCTTGTGGTCAAATAGTTTCATCGAGAGCAAATAGTTGGAAATTATTGACCTTGCAATTTGAAAAATAGTGAAAATATTGTGTACTAATTTTATATAGAAAATGTTATCTGAGGTATAATTATGTATAGTAGCGCACCGAAGGAAACGTTGCATTGACAATCAAGCTGTGCGAATTCGAAGGATATGGAAACACAAAATAGAAGGCAAACACCGACACATTATAAATCTAAAAAATCATATTTAAACGTTTGTACGTGCAATAAAAGTTTCAACTAAACACTGAAAACCAGTTCTTTAGCGTTGGACAAGAATTTAAGATTTGACGAACCCCTATTGAAATCTAGTGCAGGGAAGCGGTAGCTTGAAGGTAGCCAAAAGTCGAAAATAAAAAAGAAAATCAGAATGAGTGAATCAGAATCCTGCTCCATATATAAAAGCTGTCGTGTTGCGCATAATAAGATAGGGTCAATTATACAGGGGTGACTTTTCTTTCTTTAAAAATATCATAACATACATACAAGCTTCAGTTATTGTTTCTATCCATGTACCAGTTTGGGGTTGAGTTAAGATATTAATTCCAGCAAAGACAAATTAGGTACAGAATAAAGAGGAGCTTGCGATTAAATAATGAGTAAAGAGCACAAGACAGCTTCTGATGCATAATTTGTGACACGACATATTTTAACAGACGAGACAACATTTTTTTATTCGAGCATCGAACATGGTGCTACAAGAGGAATACAGCTACACAATCAAATTACACATGTGGCACATGGTATTGGTTGTTAACAACAGTATTTAAAAATACAAGAGGGATAAATTGTGATTTATATTATTAAAAAGTTAAAAGCAATTGTTTCTTTCAATTTTCCGAATATTTTACGTAATTTCTTTCAAATTGGCCCATTGTAAAGTGACAAAACCCCTTGTAATTTTTGTGAAATTGCATAAGTAATGTTTACAGAAATATATTCCTCCAGCGGTTTTCTGATTGACTCCTTACTACTGTGAAATATATTTATATTGGAATGTAATTGTGAACAATGAGATTAGAGAGATAATGATAAAGTGAACTATACATCGAAATGTAGTTGTGAACAAGAAAAAATTGAGATAATGAATCTATTTTTTAATTCATAAATAGTTATTGATTTAATTAATCCCTAGCTATCAATATATCAAACACGGCAAATTTGAACGACAGGCATGGAACTGGAAAAACCAAAAAATCTTGTTGTGATAGACGGTTCTTACATTGTCTACAAGTTTTCCAATAGGATCTTAAACTTTCAGAAGGCATGTAACTTTACACAACGTATGACTGCTTCGTAATGAATAGAGTAGAGTTGCCCTAGCCTGCTTAGAAGTCAGCAAATTTCAGCAGCCAAGCCGTTTCGGTTTGTACGTTTCATTGAAGTAAGGTTAACAACAGTTCTCCAATTGTACATTTTTAACATTTGTACGATTCGTCATACATAGTTTTAATAACAGTCAAAATATAAATCAAATGTCGATCTTTGAGTCATTATGATGAATAAAAGACTGCCGTCCAGCTTCATATATGGAAGAAACAACAATTCTGCATAAAACTTTGCATTAATAATGATATCAATAACAAATTACCAAACTGCAAGATTACTTATGAAAATCTTATACAGTCTTTTCGGGCAATGAATTATAGAATGTGTAGACCTTATTAGTTTTATTTATATATCTGCATTTGTTCCCTCAATAAGATATTAGCATGTATCCTATAGAGTTGGTTATCGATAGATATCAGAGAGAAACGTCTAAGTACACGCCACTGCTGTTAGGTGGTAGCTTTTTAAGTTAATCGTTGAAGACCTTCCAGCTAGTGACTGTCTAAATGAACAACAACAATGACATCACTGTGCCTTTCTACTTTGTTCTTTTCATTGTATTTCATATGATTTTTGTCAACATGAATCCTTCTTTTCCCAATATACTGGCAAATTAACTTATACTCTCCATTTGAGCAAAGATGCCTTAAATTTCAATATGAATTTGTGAAAAAAGTAAAATTGGTTTCTCAATCCATAACCTATGGCCTACATTTTGGCTGAAACATGATTTTTCAAGAAAATTACATAGACAGCGGATGGCAAAAATGTGCAAATCAGATATCAACACGCCTTTCGCCCTGTGCGGTAAATCATAATGTTTTATGAAAACTTTTTGGACCAAATTAAGCTTTTTTTTATCTGCCATGCCAATAAATATTGGCACGACGGCTGACTCTTATTGAAAAGATAAAAAAAAGTTTAATACAAGTATATCAAGTGGAATTAAAAACGAAAATATTGACAAACATTGATTATATAATATAGTATTATATAATCTTACAACCAATAGATGTTTTCTATATAGCCAAATTATTTAAATACTTCGTCGGGAGGTATTATTGAGAATACTTAAAAGACAAGATATCTTATAAGTTTATAACATTAAATAACCCATAAAGAATTACTTTTGATGCATATGGGGGAGAAATATAAAGCTCTTACCATTTATATTTAACATGTGAATTCACTAACAGATCAACTTTTATTGTTATATTGTTCAATTGTCTTCCATTAAGTACGTGTGAATCACAAGCATTAAATAAATCTAACATCTGAAAATGGTTTTTTTTTTTGTAAGTGTTGTGTGGATGGGGTTTTCAGAATAGAGAATATTGAGCAAAAAGTGCAGAATAAACTGCAAAAAAATAGAGAAGAGTAGAGAAAAATAGCCCAAAAAAATAGAGAATAATGGGGTGCTGAAAGCATAGAGAAAAATTAACTAAAAAGTTAAAGAATAAAGAAATAAAGGACCCTCCTTATAGACCCTCTTGAAAGTTATGTGGTTATCATATAAGGAGATACTGGTATACGTCAAATAGACAGCAATCCTATGACAAATAATTAGCGCTTTATTTATGCTAAAAACAATAAACGAAATATGTCTTTTTAAAGCCGTTGGTTTTCTCTTTTACACAATTTAGTCAGCTTGTCGTTTTAAGCTTACTTTACAGTATGGATATTGCTCGTTGTTGAAAGCCGTCCGGTAACCTATAATCGTTTAAAACAAAATCATTGTGCCCCTGGTGGACAGTTTGTTGTTCAATTGGCAATCATACCACATCTCCTTATCTTAATATGCAACACTAGACAGCTAGGTTAAAAAGGAAATATATCAAGCCCTAAAACGACCCAAGTTTGAAGAAATTTCGAAATAATTTTACAAATAGCGACAAAGATCTTAATATACTGCTACGTAAAATCATGTACATTTAGAATGAGAAGAAAAAGATGTACAATTTATGTACTTGAGACAATACTACATTTGATAAATTATGAACAATAATTATACCAAAGGAGTAGTTATTCCCCATGATAACAGTAAGACTAAATTAACTAAAACACTGTCGCCGGTGTCAAAGTTTTATCTTAAGAGAAAAATAAAATCCTTAAAAGTTAACGTTTACAGCTCGCATGTTATACGACAAAAAAGGGAGATCGAGAGACGTTCGAAAATCATGAAGAAACGTCCATATGTTTTTCTAGATGTCTTTGTGTGTGTGTTGTTGGGTGTTACCGATATCAAACATGTTATCCTATTCTTAATCAATAGCACACAAAACATTCAGAAAAAACCTGAAGATTGAGCTACAAACACCACCTTAAATTTCTTTTCTTTTTTTTTAAAACCTAGATAAACTTCCCAATGTACATCACCTTAAATGTAATTTCGTTTACGCCAGATTTCTGTTGTCTCCATTATTAATGAGACTTTTTATATTAATATAATATTGTTATTTTTATTTATTTTTTAGCACTGGGTCGATGCCGCTGATGACGGGCTGCCAGTCCCAGATTGTATCATCAAATCAGTAGTCAGTGCTTTGGTACTGACACATTATTGAGAAACTAAGGGTCTTACTCTCACTGACAAAGCTGAACTTGGATGGATTTAGCTATTATTCTAAGGTCCATTTTTTGTCATTTAGCTCCTAACATATTCTTGTAGAGATATACATCTTTGGTTTTCAAATTTTAAGGTTTAAGCATTTCTGATGAAGGTAAATCATGAAAAGCGCTTCGGACGCACACGATTATAAATGTTATTCTTTATTTTGTCAGTAAATATACATTTTATTTAGTGTCACATTACACTTTAGCAGAATATCAAAACTCTCTTAAGGTTAACAGGGTCATATTTAAACGGTTTTCTTTCGAAAAACTAAAACTACATGTACAACACAACAACACTCTACTTGATTTGAATTTAAAATGTGATTTTCTAGATTTGATTTATTTTCATTTTTACTATTGAATTGTTTAATCTTCAAGAGCCAACTACATGCATGTACTTGGCATCTTATTATATATGTTAATTGTTTTAAATATATAAATTGTCAAAATTGCTTTTTGCATACAGAGAATAAACTAGTATCATTTTTGCCTGTACGTTTCATGTAAGTTTTTATGCTATATATGTACTACTAACTCAACGAAGCAAGTAATGAGCATTGAAAGCATTAACTTACCTCAAATCTTTCAGATTACATTCCGTCCATACTAATTGTATTCCCTTTATTCAAAGTGAAACCATTCCAACTACCTAATCTTACATTCCGACGTAGATATTGATATTTATGTTTTAAGATTTATGAACATATATGTAAACATCATGCCTATTTGTACACTTTGTAGCAATTGATCAATACGAATTTATTTGTTGATATGGTTAAAGAATTTTTTATTAAAAATCGTCTCGTCCGTTCTATGGATATAACAAAAAGTCCTATGCAAAATTACATGAAAAATTAAAGCTTTTATCAATAGATTGCAATTCAAAATCCATCAATAATCGGAACAAAAAGGAAGGTCAAAAAAGAAGATTGAACGTACAAATACTTTACCTAAAAGCAACTACCCGAGAACTAATGGATCGGTTTGAATATTTCACCTTTAGTATAAGTAATACAAATAAGGAATTCGATAAATAGACGCAAATATCAGAAAATAAATTATTGATATAAAAATATGACAAATTATAAATTGTTAAGGTTGTCAGACTTTGTAATATTGCTTATTTTTAATTAAAATATTAATATTTCTAGGCAACAGATGTCTGAATGGTACTGGTAAATGTTATCTATTGATGCAGTGAATAAAACTTTAAGCCTTAAAAGCTTAGTAAATGTGTATGTTAAACCCCCTTTTAAGTGTTTAGAATGGAGTTGAATTCGTACAGTCTAAAGTCATTTTTACTAAAGTAATGCCGATTGAATATTTTTGACTGATTGGTGTGTTATTATAAGAAATGAAAGTCTTAAATTATACACTTCTTTGTCCGGGTGTCAACTTTTTACAATATTATTTTGTCGAATATAAAATAATGCAAATTAAAATCTTTTCATATGAGCGTCTGAGGCGTTATAAACCGGGGTAATTTATGCAAAATTAAATAGAACTTCGGAGATATGTAAACACACAATTGGAAGGTGTTATTAATTTCACCTGAAGAACATCTTTGACGTCATTCAAAAGTTACCCATGGTCCCTATCTTTTGTTGAGCACATTTTTTTTCTGTTTTGTAATTTTTTTCTTTAACTTAAAATGAAATGGTGTTCAATTGGCAATATTTTTTCTTTGACTCAAGGATAACTGCTGAATGGATGGCTTGGTTTCTTTAATTTTATTCAAACATGGTACGATTACACACGCGTTAAGGAGCTTCGTAAATAATTCAATAATGAAACTTAGTCCTCCCTCATTATTTTGATAGCAGAATAGCACAATGGCATGCACTTATGCAGCAAAATTTAATTATATTCATATAATTGCTTTTAGTCTGTTGCATATCTAACTTATTATCATTCTGCATCATTCAAAGTAAAAAAAAAAAGTTTTTTTCTGTAATTCATCAGTTGAGGACCATTTTGAAATGTACGTGTACACTGTAGAAGAGAAGCGAAAGATACCAAAGGGAATTCAAACTCATAAATCGAAAACAAACTCGCAATGTCAATATGGCAGAAAACGAAACTGAAACTCGACGAAAAGACGAACAGTACACAAAACACAATATAGAAAACTAAAGACTGAGCAAAACGAACCACACCAAAAACCAGGGATGCTCTCATGTGATCCGAAAGGGTAATTCAATTTTGGTTTTCGATAATACTACAACGCATTTATCTGTATTAATTAAATTTCTACGTCCATAGTTTTAAAGATATTATACACTGTATGCTGCTTTATCGTGATTGCGGATAAAAGATAATAATAAGTAAGAATTCTAGATATAGCAATGGCGAATTTGAGGGAAAGAATTGCATGTAAAATATGCTGTTCTATTTATTTGAAAATTTATAAATGTTTAAACTATTACAAAGTAATCCATTTGAAACATTTTTTAACAATTTTTTTTTTTTATTTGGAGAAATTAAATTACATATGTAACGGTATAGTTAACAATATCAGGATGGATCTTTACATTATAAATTTATTTAATTACTATTTTGGTCAAAAATGGTACATCATGGTATACACATGAGAAATTCAAAACTGTAATGAAATATGCATAGGTTGAAATACGGAAATCTACACAATTCATATCACATTTAAATGAAAATATTCAAAGAAAGCCATTAGTAAACACAGAATCATCACAGTACTAGTTTTACATGTGAACGAATTAAAAATGTAATACAAATATTCACAGTTAGGGTTGTTCGAGAATCAGATTTTTCGACGAAAGAAGAGTATGTAATTTCGACACAACTTCGTTACAACTAAAATGCACGACAAAAGAGATGATTTCAACTTTGCTATGACAAACTTCCCTGTTTTGACGGCTATGTTTCCATTTGCGTACAATTCATAACATGTATGGTTTGCTAAAATATGTTTTACGAGAGATTTCCAATAGATATAGACAAGGTAACAAACATACATGAATGTATCTTAAGCTAATGCATTAAAGCATGAAGAAAGGGAGCATATGCTGCATGATTTTTTGCTTGTTTAAATTCATATTGTTTGTTAGCATAGATTTAATTAAATATCCAACCGAGCGAATTTGTTGCATTAAAAAAGTTTCAGTTCAGGATTTCGGTTTCTGAATGGTTTGTTGTTTGGTTTAAAACTGGTTTTTGATTACAAACATTGAATCATCTCGAAAGTTTTTAATATATTGGTTTGTTATAAAGTGTTCAAACCACAGGAGGAGTTTGATAAGTTTAGTTTCTCAAGAAACAAATGTACTGGTTTGGAAGAACAAATAAAAGGTTTATCAAATATATCAGAAAACGAAACCAGTTAAGAGGCAACAAACACGCCCATAGTCTGAGAATGTAAATGAAAGTAAAGAGAGTAAACCCTCGACTAAATGTAGACTTCTGGATTTACCATTGTCTGGACTGCTGAGAATCAAATGTTTGGCAAGTTAACAAGTATTAATACATATATAGGGAAATGAAATAAAGAATAATGAAAATGCCAAAACATTGACTACTGCAAAGATGACATCTTTAAGGACTATAACCGCTCAGTTACCAAGAATCAAAAGTGGAAGATGATACCCAAATCAGGACAATTCAAGATAATTTTTCCAGCTACTGTCATTTGCTTAGAACAATAATGTACAATTGTATGTCAAAAGCGTAAGCCCATCTTGATACCAACAGTCTTTCCTATTGGACAGTAAAGAAAACCTCCATCGTATTGAAAGTGCACTTCTTTACCATGAACTATAATAAATCCGCTGACACAAAGATACTAGTAATTCCTGAATTATAGAAATAGGTACCTCGAAAAATCGTCCCTTTTCCTAAATGTATTACTCTACTGATTTTCATCTAATGACCTAAATATTGGAGTAAAAAAAAGGAGTAGAAACTTGAAGAATCGCTCATACGATTTCAAATCAAATATCTTTTAAGGATTATAATGTTCTATCCAACAAATGAAAGCTGGTGAAATTATCAAAAAAATACCTCATTTTAATGGAAGGCTTTTTTTAGCTTGTAACACCTAGCCACAATCACAAATCACAAAATATACATAACTTTAAATGGCAACAATATAAACTATCATTCAGCTGATGCCATCAAAAATTCATTTACCAAATCAGTATTCGACATTTTTATATCGTAAACTTATTTTCAATATAAATCACGATCATATTCTAAAGATAAGACATTATAATGTTATCACAAGCATCTTTTTTTGACTGACGTGATTTGTACACGCCACAGTTATTGTTAATATTACATGGAGGTTGAACTGACAAAAGTTTCTAACTTTGTATACTAATATAAGATCAAAAGGGTCTGATATCAAAATGGTACAAATAGGTCATCCGTAGTTAATTTGTAAAACAGTATTCACATTATGAACTGTGTTAGTAGTACATGGTAAATAAATTCAAAGAACCATGACTGATATACATATTGCTACGTTGTACATATGCTGAAAATGTATATTTACAAGTTATTTTATTTAAAGAGGTTAAAAATAGAATGTCAAAAAAAAGAAAAACTCTTTAGCACGCAAAAACGTTATTTTTCTTTTAATTCAGTTAAAAATTGACAGTGGCATAAAAGGAGCTTCAAGATATATTGTTTTCAGCAAAACAAACACGCTATATAAAAAATGTTAAAAATATTGAGCTAAAATTGGTGCTTAGTACAGATGTATATGCTTTGTAGTTTTTATCCCAAAATGAATTTTCGTGAACTACAGAATAACCTTTATGACAGTGTCAAAGAAGGTTAACTAGTGTTTCGTTCTATATTGCACAATATATTATAATTATACAATCAGAGAGAGAAAAGGCCATACTATTTAAATAATTTCAATATATGAATCATATCGTGGTTTACATATCTGACTCAAAATAGGAATTAAATTTAATGATTTTAATACTTACACAAATATTATATTCAGCTTTTGTCATATGGCTATGTAGGGTTAATTTGATATGTCAAGGTTTTGACAAGTGTTAATAAGTTTTCATTAATTCCACTTTTAAAAAATTGTAAAATTCGCAGGGGGTTTCATTTGAAACTGCCTTTCAGAGGTTCTTTCTAATATCCGATCAATCCGTCTAATCTTAAAGAAATAGCTGATCAAATATTTAATTTTCTCATGTTTATTGACAAAGATATTTCATTCGTTTTGAAAGGCATATTTTTATTTCATACTTAGCTTTTAATTTTTCTGTGGTTTCAGTTATATTTAGTTTATAAAATACCCGAAGTAGTACTATTACAAGAGATTATATATCTTATGACAACAGCAATTACATCTATTTTGTTCAATAATTACTAAAGAAGATTTATATTTACCTAAAGAATTTTCCACATTAAGAATGTTCCTATTTAACCAAAAATATTTGTCATAACATTTTCGAACTTTAACAAAAAACAAACATTTTTATGGCCAATTCCCTTTGTAAATTTTTGCAAAGTATCACCTATATATAGAGAAATCTTTCAACAAGTATATAAATGTCTATCTATTGACCTTAAAAGTAATTCTGCACCAATTTTGAATCACCCAAGTTTCACTTTTAACAAAGACCACTTTCAATTATATTTTAAAATAGTACTAAGTGACAATGCTTTCAAGTTGTTTTAAGTTGGATGCACTTTGATGGCATCTAATGATAGCCAATGACTAAGTAAATATTTAAATAACTCTCCGTATTCACTAAATCACACTTAAATACTACATTTGAACCCTTTAAAACATACATATAGACTATTACTTTTATGTATGTGGGTGTACTTAATGCTTATGGTCGAAATGACTATATCTTATCCAAACATACAAAATTTAAGTCTTATGATTAAAATTGGAAATCATTTCGCATAACGCTAAAAAAATTTCAATAATCGTATAATGAAATAGAATATAGCCTAACATTCTTTTTAAAAGCATGTCCTAGTTGAATTTGTCTGAAATAGTCAGTGGACACATTTCAGTTCCAAAACTTAAGCTAAAAATCTAGAATACTTAAACAATTAGTGTTTAGTCTTTCCAAGATCCCTATGGGTCATAGATACTGATACCTCGGTATACTAGCGCAACACTCCATCAGATGAGATACTATTCCATTTAACAAAGACATCACTTCACCAGAGCCTTAATCTGTTTATAAATAAGCCAACAAAGTAATCTTCATCTCCCTCTCGTGGACCTTTATCCTATCTGATATAGAGCCTAAACGGTAGGATTGACTTCTCTAACAGAGCCTACACGACAAACTGTTTCTCCAGCTAACAGATCCTACATGGTAGCATTAAGTTATATCTTACAGAGCTTGCACGATATCCTTTATCATGCTTCTTACAGAGCCTACACGGTATCTTTAGGTTATCTCTAACAGAGATTCCACGATATCCCATATCTACCTCTAAGAGAGTCTTTACGGTAGCTTAAATCTATCTCTAACACAGCCTACGCGGTAGTTTTAAGCTATCGATATATCTCCAATAGAGCCTACACGATAGACTTTGTTTACTTCTAACAGAGCCTACGTGATAGCCTTTATCTAATCTAACAGAGCAAATTCTTTTTGATGAGCAAATTTTTACACGTAAAAATATGCAAGGGGTGCAAGTCATTCATACTTCGAAAATGCAGAAAACATGGAGTACCCTTAAAGTAGCAATTTTTCGTAAAAAGCTGTGGCACCATATGTATTTTGCAGATTTATTCCCTCCTAAAGGAGTTGAAAAATCAGAATTTGGCATTCGTTTCAAAGAATATTTTATAATGAGAATTCAAAAATTATACAACTGTCGCCTATGCAAATGATAACTGCCTTTTAATCTAAACAGTAGTCTTTATCTCAGAAGTGTTAGTAGAATTGTATAAAAATCAACAAAGGTTTCTTACAAAAGCAAAATGTAACTTTTTGGTATGACCTTTGTTCATTCCAAGCATTTATTAACCTTCATTAGAAACAATCCGATCAAAATATCTAAGAAGAATAAGATATTTTAAAAGTTATTATCAAATCACTGACTGAAAGGTGGATGAATATCCACTAATTAAGTCTAAGATTCTCCTATGGAAATCAAAGATACACCATTTATAAGTTGATTCCATATTGTTAAAAATTCCTTGTCAGTAAAGAGAGGTGGAAGATACCATAGGGATATTCAAACTCATTAGTCGATGAAAAACTGACAACGCCATGAGTAATTGAAGAACAAAAAAGTTTCCTTTTAAAATTCTGTTACAATGATATCCCTCTTTTTTAGCAGATGGTTTAAATCTAATTGTCATGTAATCAGTGAGTCACATGTTTATGGTTAACATTTTGTTTATATAAATATAAGTTGTTAGAGATTTATTTTCATATTTCTATTGTATCTTCAGAATCTGTTGATGAATATTACTTTCACCACATCTTCATAGGACATATAGTATGAGAAAATTTTTTTTTTTTTCCTTCAAAATCTGTTTATTGCATCTCACTTTCACACCTGTCAAATGAAGCATGTTTCAAAGTTATTTTGAAGTTGCGCTAATATATGTAAATTCTATATTTAAAGCTGACCCTGAAACCTCATTTTCTTGTGTTAATTCTTATATATCTTAAAGTAAAATGTATAACTAGAAAATTTCGTATTCATACCTATAATATTATTTACCATACGTATTATCATTTTGTATATCATCATTGTTTATTAATTTGAACGTCTTCAAAGAAATAGCCAAAAGAAAGAAAAGTCTTCAATAAGTAACTTAATTTAGTCTCGTTACTTCTAATCGAGTAAACAAATCATAAAAGTCAAGTCCCCAGTTTTCAATTATGATAACTGAAAATTAATTTACTGGACGTATACAATATTATTGACCTTTCCATTTAGTATTTAATATCTAATAAAAGTACAATTGTTCACAATTAACAAGGCGTGTTAAATGTTGACCAGAACAAGATATTTCTGGCTTTTAATTTTTAGACGGGTCGACACGACTTAAATTTTGTCAAATTATTTTAATACATTCACCATATTATGCTTATAGCAACATAATTGCCCTTTCCAGAAAGTCATTTCCGAATTTACTACGAGTTATTTCCTTTCTTTGTTAGTAGTATTCACTTTTGGTTCACCAGAACAAATAGCAATGACGAGAAGCAGATATTCCTTGTTTATGTTCGTGCAATAGTTGAGTTATATATTAAGGGCTCTGTCCAAGACACTACAAACCAAGCAACTTAAATATGTTATCATGTTTTATATTACAGTAATAAGAATTCTTATACTTATCGTCTCACCATTGCTTATAATTGCAGTTTATCGTTACTTAAGTCGGCATTGTTTGTATTTAATCATAGAAAAAGTCAAATTCATACTTTCGAAATTACTTTCTAAAATCGTACCTTACTTAATTGCGTTCATATTAATTTTTGGAATAGTTATGACAAAATAACGAAGGTCTTTTCATATTTTAATTATAAATAAAAGACATATCTAGATAGATGTGAAATATATCCTTAGCATGTTGTATGTATACAAATCATTTATCGTCATATGTTTTATTCTGGAGAATAGGGCCAAGTTATTCAAAATATTTATCCAAAAATTATTAAGTCTTGCTATTAACAAATGCATTGAATAATGTTATCCGTTGAAGAAAACTTTTGAACAACTCGGCCTAGGAAAATTTCCATCAGGGTATTTGAATTTTCCTTCGGTATGTTTGATATTTTAATTTTTACAATAGTGGTATCAGTGATTAAGAAAATGAAAAAAGAAAAAAAAAAATTTTCCGTGACCCAGTTATTATCAAATAGATAAAAATATTAAGATGAGAGTAGGAAGTTCATTCTTTAGAAATAATACAGAGAGTTAGGCGTGGATGCAGTATGGTTATTAATGTTCAATTTTGAATCATTCTAACAACTCTGTTTATGTATGTGGATATCGATGCGAACGTCAAAGAAGACACCCTGGATATATTCAATATTTATTGCGAACTGAATCCAATGGTTTTGTCATCAACCTTTTTTCGAATGCGTTATGTTCTAATGAATATTACTGAAGGCAAAGGTGTTGACGGTAGAACTGATATAGAGGGTATTGTATGCTGCAATGTAATTATTATGATAGTATTGATGGCTACAACTTATATGGATAGTATTGACGACTTTACAACGTACGTATATATATATATATATATATATATATATATATATATATATATATATATATATATGACAGTATATAACGGCTTTTCATTGATTACACTGACGGTTAGAACTTATACTGATGGTATTGGCGACTAGAACTTTAATATAATAGATGGTATTAACGGCTATGTACTCATTGTACTGGTGTCCAGTCGTATATGGATGGAATTGACGACAAGCTTTACACTGATAGCACTGTAACTCGATTTAGTTTATCATTTTAGAGCTAATGATCACAATGAACAATTTGTCAATGTAAAATGTTTTCACAATTATCAAATATTTGAAATTAAATTGGTTATTTTCTATATATAATTTCCGTTATCAAAATATATAGATATGTTTTTTTTTTACAAATCGATAATATTTTAAACTAAAATTATATACCATGATGTATAAATTGTCGTTTTGCATGCATGTATTAAAACTTAAATTACCATATTTTGTATACTAAATGGATATATTCATTTCACGATAACATTACAGTGCCTTCTAGTTGTAAAAGATTATTCGATAAATGTGAATTTTATACATATTTAAACTACAATTTAAAGACTCATTGTATTCGGATAATATGTGTAGATTCATTAAAAGATATTGAACAATCTGGCCTGAAGATTTAAGAGATACATTTTACATAACAAAGTGTATTGTACATCTTTGGCACTCGTGTTATTAAATTTATTTCAAACAGAATAATAATAACAATTAAATGGAATGAATATGTCATGAAATATAACAATATTTGATGTACAGCTAATTATATGTATTACCCCATGGAGATTGATATGAAATTGTTTAACTAGAAATTTGAGTTATTTTATTATAATTTTAACTTCCTTTAAGTAGGATCAAATTAAAATCAAATCAAATATTTTTATAAAACATATTGTGTTAATTTTTTATTGGCAAATTATTTTATATAATTTCTTTTTTTTATCATATATTGAATGGAAATTCAAACAGGCAATAGCAAGAATTTGTATGTACATCTAATACAAGATTTAATATCTAGTCTTATATTATTGATGTGACGAATGACAAATTCCATTTGCAAATACATGTATTTTATTCATTTTCAAAAAAGTAGAAATATTTTGTATTCGAGTTTAAAATGTTTATCATATTATGATGTTGCATCCTTATATGTAGCAGTTAATAATGTTGGAGTTGCAGGAAATTGGAATGCTTGGGTTGCAATTAACATGCAACAGCGTATATATGATTTATAAACGCAAAAAGCCAGCAGTGCTTTGCACTATATCTTACAACTCCATTCATTTAAATGTTTAGTAAATTAATACGTCCCTGTTATGTTATCGATTTAAAAACTTACCTTCGTTAGCTTTGGAAATGCATCTGATATCAGTTTAAACTACAAACACAAGAAGTGAGAATAAACGGACCGTAGTGGATTAAATCCCCTTTATTTTTAACAAGTTTAAAAGACAATCGCAACCGGAGCTACGTCAGTCCATTCATATGCCGCCATTATTTAAATTGTCATGACGACGTTTTGTAAATGGCAGTCAGTGTATTGAATTTATCTATGAATGCTGTTAGTAAATAAACCAAGCCGACAAATAGTAAATACACTTTACCGTGTTTTTATTTTCAAACAATTTAGTCTATGTATTGATTTAACAAATATGTCAATCAACTTATTTGGTCAATCCCAAAGAAAGAAAGAAATTGCCGCCATTTGTTTCAGGAACCAAAATAAAAAAAGATCGAAGTATGATCGTAAGCAACTGTAACGAACTAATTCATTGTATCACTCGGAAACCATTGTCGTTTATCGCATACATCTCATGGGGTTTACATTATGTGATTTGTCACAAATTATTCTTTTATTGGCAATTAAAGAAAAATGTAAAACAAGGTCTTTACAGGACACTTTGTCAATATCAGACGTCTGGTTTTACAAAATACTACGTAGAAAGGTCTATTGGGATATATCATGTGTTATAATTATAGTCCAGACAGTCGAATTTAACTTATGTCTTTTTTTTTGTACAAATCAATGGTGATTCAAGAAATTGTTTATTTATATTGGTAATTAACGGATTGTAATACTCAAAACACCAGTAGTAATACCTATTTTTACAGGGACTGATAGATATTTGGGCACCGGTTGTTCGCACTTGATAAACAGAACTAGAAGTATTTGGTATAGAATTTTTCGGTTTTCGGTTTTCGGTTCTAAATGCGGCATATATTAAATTAAAGTATAGTACATGCTGCTAGCAGAAGAATGCTTAGTACCGATTTTCACGTTTTCTGCATAATGATTTTTGTGAAAATAAACTACAAGTCATAATATGAAGCTTTTTGGCGAGCGAGTTTAACAATCAAGTTCAAAACAATTTACATTGAGTCTAGGAACTTAAAAAGTAAATGTCATTCTTAGTTATCTTCGACTAGAAGCCAGGGTTAGTAAAAGTTTTGAAGCCAAATCAAACACATATGACGCTATAAAGCAAATATTTGGAATTAAGGAAGAGCTGGGCAAGGTCGCTCAGGCACTAGGGTACCGATAGGTGTTATTCTCAACATTTATTTTTTAGTATGGAAAGATAAAGTATAGTTTTTTAATGCATCCGTTTCGGGAGTATATATATCCTTGTTGTTAAGATTTTTCAGGGATTGGTATTTTCCATCAGGGCATTTCCTTGATGTTTTGTTCCTTATCAGGGAAACAAAATAATCAAGGAACATTAATAGTAAATTGAAGTAATCTATTCAAACGTTCTAGGAACTTTGCCATAATATGGTTGATAGTTCTGGAAATAAACTCGTCACAGAAACCTGGATTAAAATTGTGTATGCTAGACGCGTGTTTGGTCTTCAAAAGACTCATCAGTGACGCTCGAATAAAAAAATAAACAAAGGCCTAATAAAGTACGTAGCTAAAGAGCATTGAAGACCAAAACTAAAGGTTTTTGCCAAATATATCTAAGGTAATCTATTCTGGGGAGGGTGTAGAAAAACCTTAGTATTTCGAAAAATTCAAAGTTGTGTAAACAGTTAATTTATAATTATGATCATATCAATGATAATTCGAGTCAGCACAGAAGTGCTGACTACTATATATGTTCAAAAATGACCATAAATACATGCATGTTCAATTTATCGAATCGTCTCCCTTGTTATCTGATTAATATTTGTCATTAATAAAACGATGTGCGTCATTTGTGGAGCAGGGACTAATACCCTTAAAAGTTTCTAAGCAGGTGAGTTCATCCCCAGTAAGATTCTACTGATATCTGTTAAATTTTTCGCGTGTCGTGTTTTGTATTTGTCTTTTCATTTTCCTTGAAATCAAGTTCAGATTTAAAGGGCATACTAAAACAATTATCATTGACTGATATAAGATAAACAATATATGAAAGTATATTACATGTTCTTGTCTTTTTTGTGTGTTTATAAATCATTTCTCATAGGGTACACGGATAAGTAGTTTATTAAATAACGCTTGCAAAAACCCATAAAAAATACCAGGCTTTTAATTTTGTATGCCAGAGCAAACACCTGATATCACTTCATTGAAATATTTCAGTTATGTGTCTCTGCAATTAACCTGCCTCGTTTCTTTTCATTTGTCTTTGTGTACTGACATGTGAAAGAAATGCGAAAGATACCAAAGGAATATTCAAACTCATACGCTGAAAACAACTGACAATGCCATGACAAAAGACGAAAAACGACCATAGGACAAACAACAGTACATTAAATACAACACTGAAAACTAAAGAATCAGCAACACGAACCCCCTGCTACCAATAAAAACGTTTTCTTTCAATGACTTATTTATAATACTAGAGTAATACAGTACATAACATGTTTGATATTAAGGGTGGACCTGAAAATGTAACAAGAAAACCCTTTTTTTCTATGACTTATTTATAAAAATAATGTACATAGCATGTTTGCTATTATGTATGAACATGAATATTTATCGTTCTGTTTAATATCTGAGGCGACGTGTAAATAAATAACTTATTTTATATCAATACTATTGTTTGTTATTTCTTCACTTATACTCATTTATCGTATTATTATTATTCTGTGAACCGTCTCCTGCAACATTTCAGACGTTAAAATTGTAACCATCAAAATTGCGAATAAAATTTACTCATATATACGTGTGCAAATAATGATATTATTATTATAATATATAGAAATAAATTGAAATACCAACCGTTTTGAAAGCCACAGCAATTTCAACCACCAACTACAAACTACTCTTTAATGAAAATGACATATTATTGAATTACATATCTATATATATCTGGCTGTTGTCTGTTCTATGGTCGGGTTGTTGTCTCTTTGACACATTCCCATTTCCATTCTCAATTTTATTTATTCGAAATGACAGTGCTTTCCGTAGGTGTTCTGGAGTCAGATAATTGGACGGTAAAACAATTTCAATATTTCTGTTTAAACTCGCATATGCTTTTAAAGTTCGACACCGGATGCTTATCACACTAAAACTGAGTGATTCATTTTCTATACGATTCGCTTTTATCTCAGTTCATATGATTTTTTTTTTTTGATACAATCGAAATTATGTTCATCGCAATTTTCCATACCATTGTCGATTGTGTGTGTTCCTTAAGAATGTTGAATAATCAAAATTCTACAAAACAATCATATGAACAACATTATTTCTAAATCTAAATTTATTTAGAAAGCACTTTCAGTGTTTTTAAAATCTCTGCTGCGACCAAAAACCGATTCAGGAAAGTAATTGCAAATTAAATTCAAGAAATGAAATTTTTACTTTAACAAAAAACCCAAAAACATAAACTCTTTTGTGACTAAGATCACTTTTAGACGGAAATCACGAATGTGTTCACACTTTAAATATATAAACTGAAAGGACTATTATTCAAAAGAGATAAACGTTGCTCATAACCATGTGATTTAAACAATACCAACGAATCGTGGCATATTTTTATTTCTATTTTCGTCACCCAAATCAAGAAGACGGTATAATATAAAGCTGTTGTAGTGTGCCTTTCGTCATTTGTTTTGTGGCTCTAGAACAATACAAACCAAGATTATATTATGATATGTCCTTCATTAGAAAAACTGTTTAATGAACACTTGATCGACAGAAACCTTTTGATTTTCAAATCTTATAATTGTATTTAAATCTAATAATGAACTTATCTAATCTTCAACTGTATCATTCCTACAGGAATATTTTTTTTGTGGCTTGCTGATATAGAAAACGAAAACGCCATTTTAATTCAACCATTTGGGAATCATGTTTTTTCCCTTTTGTGTTACTTCATTATTCCGAATTAAGTTTGGAAGGAAAACAATTTTGTTTTGATTTTCCCGTTTAAAAATGAAATATTAAAATCTAGAAAAGGACAATTATTGATAAATATATGCTTATGTTTTAAGAAAATGTTGCCAAACATACAGCCAGAATTCAAATAAGAACAAACTGTGCTTCTCTTGTCTTTGGCTCATTTTTTTATACGTATGAATTTTACTTCAGTGAATAATTAAGGCGACAGTTGTTTATCGATGTTCAAATCTCGTAAATCCATTAGTTAGGAAGATAAAAATCAAAGTAAAAAAAACACAAACTGAGGGAATATCGCGTGAACTTCAAAAGAAGCGCGACCGGGTGCGTCGATAGGGAAGGGTTTCCGACTATGCATGCATCACTCACATTGAATAACCATATTTAGAAATAATGTCTTGCATTCATTAATGCTAATTCTGATCAGAGGACATTTAGTTTTCAATCAATGCGATACTATAACCTTGTCGCATTTTATTAAAACATATCATGTATTTAGGCTATATATGGGATTCTCAAGAAGAATGAACAACAGTTAGCATTATCCCTTAACTTCATAGTCCTCTATGCAGATATTCTTTTCTCACTAAATAATTCAAAGTTTTGCATACAAAGTTGATAGCATCTATCTAATTTAACTAAAAATAACATAGATACAATTATGTCTTCTTCATACTCATACTTACACCTGGATTTCGACAGTTGGGTTGGTTGCGTGATTTACATTACAAAAAAGAAAAGACGAGATTTTTTTTACCGTATATTGTATTTATGTAGAAAAGTTTTAGAAGGTGCATTTGGTGTTTTATGTTTTTCTTCTACTTGTGGTTTTGATTTTCCGTTTTTTTAAACCACTTAATACTGAAAACCTACTCAAATTACACTGTCATATGAGAGGCTACGGCATTTAATAGAAATAAAAAGTATTATAAAGATACCGCTTATCGCATTCCACCTTCTGTCCTTTAAAAATAAAAAGTCAAAAATACAAATTCAAACATGATAATTGTATATGACATAAATGAAAGATTATTTTTCCAACACTTAAATCCATGCTATATAATTCTTTCAAATAAGTTAAGAAATTTGATAGATTACTGGAGGTCTTAATTTTGGGTGTTTTAACCTTAAAATCATAACCAAGATAATCTTAAATCTTTTGGTATTCATGTATCATTACCGAAGACCCATATAGAATAATTGCTCTTTTTAATATTATACCAGTATAATTTCTGCGACTAAAGTACAATTGTGTGAACTTCAGTAAATGTATGGAGAGATCAATACAGTTTCTATTATTCTAGTATCATTGGTAAGAAAGAGATAACTTCAGTAATTTAGATCCCTTGGTTCAGTAGCTTCTTTTAAAGCAGTGATTCTCTTTTTTTACGAAATCATGGTACGAATGGTAAGATCTGGTATATAGACATAACCATGGGGAAAATTGGAAATTATTAGATAAATGAATAATATCTCCATATCAATACATACATTTTTATCGATTTCAATTATCGATTATTTAGGCTTCAACTGCCAACTTAAATGAACAATATTCTTTATTCTGATTTGATTTCATTTTCACAGTGTAAAGAAAGACGTTTTGCGTCGCAAAGAAGTCAATTGCAATTAAAAACGCGTACAACTAACCTTTTACCATTCGCGTCTTTTGCATGCGACCAAAGTCTGAAACGATTTATAATTGGACAAGTCGAATAGTTGGTTATCTCTCGTTGTCAAACCAAGCGTAATCGCGAACTGGTACTGCCAAATTTTATAAACTATCTATCACGGCTAAAAAACGTTTCGATAACCACGAAATTGTCATTCAACAACTCTTTTAGTAAGTTCATTTTGCTCCTTTCTAATTGTACAACAAAATTAATTTTCGAGTAGATGGCGTATCTTACTGTCAACAATTTCAAAGATCTTAATTTTCTTTTCTGATAGTTCAAAGTTAGATAACTTGGCAAGATATAATATGTATCAATAGGGCAAACAAATTGAAAGATGGCCCACTGCATAATAATTTCAAGTTTTACATAGACAAAAAGAGAAAACGTTAAGTAATTAACATAAGAAAAGTTATCTCAAGAAAATATACGCAATATGCTGTAACACTATGAGAACAACCACCGCAAGAACACAAAAACCATCTACGCGTTCTTCTCAGCACGAAGGACAATTCATTTGTTAAATCTTGACTTATGATATATTCACAAATCATCAGTGATTAGTTTCACAAAACATCTAACGACTAAAATTGATCGTAAGTATACTGAATTGTTCATGATTTACGATCAACTTTAGTCGTAAGATTTTTTGTGAAACTGATCACAAGATAATATATATTTATAGAAGTGAAATGCATATTGAAAATTTTGGAAAGAAGATAATTATAAAATGTATTACTGTTCATGATTATGTAACACTCGAAGATATATTTGATTTGTGAGTCAATGTTGACGCTGTTTTGTGTATTTATTGCAGAAAGTAAACAGAATGTAAAATGAAGATTAAATATGCTTTGACCTTTACCTGCTTTTATGAACTCTAACCAATACTTGAAGTACAAGGCAGTGACATTATTGAATGCACTTGTGAACAATTTACTAATAACATAACTCGCTCACATTTCAAATTTAGCCTGGAACAATATTTGTCTGTTCCTAAGGTAACATACAGTATTTAGATTTTCGAGGGTTACGGTATCATACGCAAACTCAGAACAATTCTTGCTAATTGTTCTACACATACTTAATATATATTTAGTTATAATTTCAAAAGAAAGTCAAAGTGTATTTTGTATTACCAAATGTTAATAGAAAATAATGGATTTGAGTTTTTTAATCTATTCCTGTTATCAAAATATTCTTCCATGCAGTTTATCAACTCGTTCGTGTATATTTTGTCACGGAAAATCTTTGCCTGCAATACAACTAGCTATTTATAATTTACAAATATCTATCATTTATTATTATATTTGTTTTTTTTTTTTGTTGTTTTTTTGGAAAGGGGGAGGGAGTTGCAGTTTTTTTGTGTGTAGGTGAGTATTTTTTACCATGTCCGTCTGATATCTTTCCTTCAATGTTTACAGTTACATTTTGAAAGAGACGAGATATTATTAAAAAAAAATGGAAAGTTATTAGTATTTACATAATGTTCTGAATTTACGACAAACATGGCAGTATATGTAGATCATAAATAAATTCTTTGTCAATAGTTTTAGGATGCAACGTATCCCACTCGAATGCATTTAAGTTATAGCACACTAACATCACAATTAAATGAATGGATAAACCGATATAATCAGATTTTCCAAATACATAATACATGCTCTAGCACACTTTGATATTTTCATGAAAGATATGTTATGAAGGTACACCTACATTCAAGATTTCCGATAGCATAAACACCCACCAAACTAATTTGTTACGCCAACATGTAATCATACACTAAGTTCATTCACGTTATATATACGTTGTGGAATCATGATCAAAATCTTTTTACAAAACTTTATCATTTCTAAGATATTCTATTCAACAAACAAACACTATGATATTTAGATTTGATATTGTGTTTTTTATATATTTGATGATGCATTTTAAAGTCAATTTCCGATTTGCATTACGAATCCATTTAGATATATGTATGCTTTACTTTAAACAAAACAGATGACTTAACCAATTTTGTGGTGCAATATTTAGAATTTCTCTCCATACAAAATGGAAAATAATGATGTCGTGTTTTAATTCAAGACACAAAATTGCTACATGTGTCGTCAAGACCAAAAACATAGGAACAGCGTTTGTTTTGCCGTTCTTCATCTCAAAGTCACGATGAAACCCGCAACATAAAACCTCACACCTCAGTACAAATTCAATACGGCCCCTTGCACCATTATGTGCAGAATTCTTTTGCAGTAATTATCTTGGATGCTTCTAAAGCAAAGGTTCTGAATGGCAAAATTTAAGCATCTTTTCAAAAGTTTAAATGGTCACAGGTCTGACTTTGTTTACCGGTACGGCATATTTGAGTTACAAATGACCATCGTTTTGGTCTATCCGTTTGTCGTAGCCAATATGTCATCCTCTGTATTCATTTATGAGTTGTCACCAAATGCGGCATATCAGAAGTGTTTCTCTTTTTATTAGCAACATGAGAAATGTTTTTCGTCGTTTTGTGATTTCTATGTCTTTATGATGTATTACATCGTAGAGTTGCAATGCTAATTCTTAAATTTGATTTATTATATGTATAAGATTATATTGGTATTAACCCGTGCCTTAAGACAAATTGTCAACTCTTCAAATTATATAATAAATAGATCGTACGCTTAGCACTTACTAAGTTAATTTCATTCTATATATGTCATATTACTTTTATGTCATCTTAAAAGCTTTATCAAAACAGTCTTCCCCCAAACCAAATTATTATGACAGAATGAAATGTAAACTTGGTCCTTAATTACCCTGTGACAGAAGTAAGACATTTCTTATATAGGAATTAACAAACATCATAATTTAAAAACCTTCAGATAGTATTGTAGACCTTTACTTGATCGTGTCACTTTTGTTGTATGTAATAGTAACTTGAAAAAAAGTAAAACTTATTAACACAAACACTACTTTGTATGCCGCTTACTAGTTGACATGAGTTGTAGGGAAACATATCCGGCCTGCATATGCTCGCAGTATTATCATATCTGGTTAAACTTCGTTTATTTGGTATTACCTCTTTCTCCAATCAAATAACTTCACACTTCAGAAGAAATAAATAAACTGATGGTGAATTAAAGTGCTCCGGAAGGGTTCTAAGTTTCTTCTTTACTTTTGATACCCATTGCTATACTGGTATTAATATCCGATAGTAATCTGTAATGATCGGTTTAAACAAAAGGCCGTTTGTATATGGTTTATAATCGAAGAACTATTATGTATTCAGAGATAGAATAGTAAAAATCGGAGGGTTATTTCTACATGATATCTAACAATTCTAATATTAATGTATTCTGGTGTGAAACAGTTCAAAAGAAAAACCCAAAAGACTAAAAACAATAATCGAAAAACTAATATGGCAGACAGCGACCAACGACAACCTCTGAATTACAGTTTCCTGCCGTTGTACAGATGCATAAAGAATGTGGAGATTTTAAACAAAAAAAATCTAGAATTTGATGAAGGGGTTCGACTCATAAAATCGGCACGAAACACAAAAAATAAATACAAATAAGACACAAAGTACCAATCTTAGAGTGCGTGCAGTCACTGAAAGCTAGTTCAAAATCAATTACAACTAAAAATAAACAATATTTTACAAAACTAAAATATCAATCAGTACCCATCAAATTGATATATTGTCAAACGTCGAAACAGTCTGAGAAAGGCACGACATTTTACAATGGGAAAACATATGTATTGACAGAGATGAAGGACCATAGTGTCCATTACTATATAGCAATACATAGCATGATAACCTGTAAACATAAGTTCAAAGGACCAATACGTGTACATGGATCGTATCTAAATACTATAACTATAAACAACATCATGATAGCAAAAATAAGGAAGTGATATCCCGTTTGTAATACAATAGCTATAAGTACAGCAAATAATCTAAACAAAATCTTTGTACTCCAAAAAAAGTAAACAAATACTTTACGTAATTTTTGGTAACGAAATTCCTGAATATATATAATTTTAGACTTATACCTCGAATTTGACATACACAGTCATCTCAGTACCAGAATCTATGACAAACGAGAGATTTTAATTTTGAAATTATCAATTTCCCCTACCTTAGTAGCAATACACCAACTTCACCTGCATATGGGATATACATTTCCCAACTTATGCGGTATTCGAGAGCTAACAGCTCCTTCTCATACTTTGTAAAATGTCACCAGTGTCTGAGAAGAAAGTTGATGAACCAGGGGTATGTCAAAGAACTTCTCGTCCATTTTATAAAAAAGTTCATCGGAAGGTACCAATACCTTGTTGATAAATATTCCGTATCAACTTCACAAATAATACACAATGGTCGTGAAGTATAGATTCTGCGTACTGACGTTGTTTATCATCTTAATAACGTGTTAAGTATTCTTTATTATTTGTCTATATTAATATTACTTTTAATGTTAAGCCTGTTTTTCAAACGGGAAAACCAACGGTCTAATCTATATAAAACGTGATATCCATTTGACGTGACTCTGTACTATGCATCCCGTCATACTTTGAACGACACATTATTTTATATTTACCTGTGTGACGTCAAACGCGCGATTCTACGTCAGAGTTAATGTTAATCTAACCATGTGTCTGTCAGGGTAAGGATTCGGTCCCAGTACTTAAAATCTTTCAATCCTTTATGGGTGGATTTTACATAGATAAATAAAATCGTATAATAAAAAAGCAAAATGAGGTTTGGTACCATTAAAACGTTTAAACCCGCTGCATTTGTTTGCACCTGTCCTAAGTCAGGAATCTGATGTTCAGTAGTTGTCGTTTGTTGATGTGGTTCATAAGTGTTTCTCGTTTCTCGTTTTTATATAGATTAGACCGTTGGTTTTCCCGTTTGAATGGTTTTACACTAGTAATTTTGGGGCCCTTTATAGCTTACTGTTTGGTGTGAACCAAGGCTCCGTGTTGAAGACCGTACTTTGACCTATAATGGTTTACTTTTATAAATTTTGACTTGGATGGAGAGTTGTCTCATTGGCACTCATACCACATCTTCTTATATCTATTGTTAAATTTGATGTATGCCTTTTGTGCTTCTTTGTTACATTTGTTTGTTTTTATAGTGATTAAGATGATAACATAATGTTGACTGCTGAACCCTATTTTTGACATTTTACCTATTGTGTCTGTTTGTTTTGTTCACGCATCGTTGTCAATATAATGGAATTTGATGCGACTGTCGTACAAGTGAGAGGTTTAGCTAACTATAAAACCAGGTTCAATCCACCATTTTCTACATAAGAAAATGCCTGTACCAAGTCATGAATATGACAGTTGTTATCCATTCGTTTGATGTGTTTGAGCTTTTGTTTTGCCATTTGATTAGGGACTTTCCTTTTGAATTTTCCTCGAGTTCAGTATTTTGTGATTTTACTTTTACCAGTTATACATGATTTAGCTTACTAAAATGTAAAATGTCACACGAGACACAGGAATAGCGAACGAGTTTGCGAAATATACACACTCGTCCATAGAAGAAAGCCAAAAGAAACATGACCGTAAAAGTTAGATTAACAAATAAAACAAAAATCGCCTCTTTGTGGCAGTTTTTGTATAAAATATCTTGTGTAAAACTGATCAGAGATACCAGGCTTATAAATTAAGAATATGCAAAAGTGTAAAGTAGGGAGCCAAAAGTCATAAATGTCAACCGAAATTGAAATGATCATCACACGAAATTCATCAAAAAATTCAAACAGTATTTACACTCCAAAATGACCAAACTCATTAGTTTCACATGATATATTAACATAAATAATATAATATGTTCGTTAACTGTTATAAGAGAAATAGCAAAACGAACAGTAAGATTAATGTTGTAGAAAACTTACTGGAAGCAGAGAAGAAACGATATCAAACGTTGTTTTGTGTAGTTTACAAAGTATGGACCTTCAAGTGTTCAGAGGAAAGGGTAAGCAAATGAGATGTGGAAATGATTGTCTACTCTTTTCCTCTCACTCTCAGTGAAGGAACGGGACTTGAATAAAAAAAAAAAAATAGGTTGTTTGCTTGTTTATCGGCCGATACAAATATACATAACGTTTTGCAAGTACATTTTTCTTCTTATCTAGAAAAGGAGCATTATTAATCAATTTTAAATTCGAAATTATTTTCGAAATGCGAATATTCAAAACAGTTTTGGCTTTGAATTACACAGCTATTTCGCAAACGTGACTACATTCTTGTCATTAGATAAAGCTAAAAGTTTCATATGTTTGTAATAAATTTCCGATAAATTTTGCAAAAAAAAAAAAGAAACTATGCGAGTCATTACATCAGACATTTTAGATCTCAAATGAGGAAATCGGTCATACTAATTAAAGTTTTGTAAAAATATGAAACTAAAACTAATGGGATGAAAACACATGATAATAAATTTAGAATTTTAGGAATGTTCACTTGCAATAAAGTGATATTAAAGAACGAAAAAATATATAATACTTAATGATTATCACT
The DNA here is from genome assembly GCA_017311375.1 of Mytilus coruscus. Classification (NCBI taxonomy): domain Eukaryota; kingdom Metazoa; phylum Mollusca; class Bivalvia; order Mytilida; family Mytilidae; genus Mytilus; species Mytilus coruscus. The sequence continues at coordinate 64,805,611 of CM029595.1, forward strand.
GCATGAGTTCAGTTATTCTCCAAAACAGAATATACTTCTAATTGTGTGTAACGATTTCTGATTTATTGATATTCTAAAGTTATAAAACTCAATATAATGACAGACTACTAGTCCAATTAATTATCAGCTTGTCTACTTGTATATTGTAATTTTAAGGATTTTGTTAAGATTTATAACGACCTTCATAAAATACATGAAAAAACTCTTGCGATTGTATAAATATCATAAAGGATTTTTTTTTTCTTTCTCGTTACATTACGGTTGGGAATTGTTTTCACAAAATATTTTCATTGCATAAATTACTTTTCTAACTTATCTGAAAACATTTACCAAGTTTGATTGGGGGAAATGTTTTTCATAGGACTACAATAAAAAGAAAATGTATACTTCATTTCGAGGTTACTAAAGGGCATACGATACAGTTACAGGGGAGGTAATGACGTTGCTAACGTAAAATGTTATTTTTCGCGACGTCAAACTGTGACATATCGGGAAAAGCTGCATTTCTCGACTGATTTTTATCTTTCAGACTGTTTTAACTTGAAAACGAGTTCATGGACCCCTCTTTTTTAAAATAACATTAGGTCTGATCACGTATGGAGATTATTTGTACCAATTTTTATGAAAAAGTCACTGATGAAATTTTTTGAAATTGGATAAATATACAGCAAAAAATGCCGTTTGTTTTCTAAAATCATGACACTTTGATAAACATTGATCATTTTCAAAGAAATGTTACACAAATTTAAAGCATACTTTTGTAAAGAAGATATTCCAACTGTTTTTTTTTCTCCAAAAATCAACTTGTGTTTGTCTTTTGAAACAAAAAAGTTAGGTATGTCTATCTAAAGGATAGAAATGTAAAGAAAAACGAAATTTTGAGTAAATGTCTAATATTTGGACCCCATTTATCTCTTAAAGTAGCACATAAAGGTATATTTTTTATTACATCTTTGAATTGACTAGGTGAAAAATAGCTTGTATGCAAATTTTCGTAAAAAAATCACCGTGGGATCAAAACTGTATCGTATGCTCTTAATGTCATTTTGTTTGGTTTTTTTTACTTTATGTTGTTTAATCATGACAACACTTTTGAAGGGCACCTTCATGTTTAAAATCATCATTTGACTTACATTTTCCCGATTCTAGATGGATACGTCTTATTTTTAACTTGTTTTTTAGATTATCTAATATCATGAGTCTGTGTTAACTATTTGGTGCAATATCGTATACAAATCCTAAAGGCAAAGACGTTTTGAGCCACCGATGGGGGGGGGATGTGAATCAAGTTCAAGTGAATATACATCCCACTTCATATTCCTGGTGTATAGAAGCATGTTTAAATGGACAATGATGGTAATAGGAAAGTTTTAAAGCCCTTAATCATTCATTTATATGCCATGTAACATGATTCACCTAAGACTTTTCAAAGCGAAGCAAGTACGTCTGTACCTACGACATGACCGTGTTTCATCTGATATCCCTGCAATAAAAAAAAAATCTACGATCAAAATTAAGACTTAAATGATGCGAACCGCTTCATTTCTTGTCTTTGTTTGGTATGTAAAAGCCAAATAACCTTCAATTAGGAAAAACCCAGCTTTTTAACCGACTAATGTCTATTAAAAATTAAATCAGATGCAGTAAAACGGGTTTGTCTCCACGTTCTATCGCTCAAAAGGTAATAACTAGAACACTTTCTGCATTAAAAGTGGCAGGGAATAAACAAAATATTTTTGTTAACCAATCAAATTGATTACAGTGATTGACCTCATTGTAATGAGAATCGTATTTCAAAAAATAATCTTATTTCTCAAAGAAATAAAATTGTTTCAATTCATCATGCTTTTTTTTTTAATTCAAATGAGTATGTCGTTATATGAACTATAACCGACTTAATATAAATGAATTTGAATACGTACCTAATACTTATATGTTTAACTGGATATTTGGACACCGCAATGTTATGTAGGAGTGTGTTACTCTTTGCGGGATAACACTATCAGCACATTGTTATCGTTAAATCAAATTTACTTTCAATGATATTCGTCATTTTTACAAAGACATGTGTAGTATAAATGTCTTTGATTTTAACCACATTTTAGAGTAAGAAATTTGGTTCCTTACACTTGTTGTTCACGGGTAAAATAAATTAAATCGTAAAGGGTTAGGAAATCTTCCTACGTCTAACTTAACATAAGTTTGCTATCGGGAAGTTTTAATATTGTTATACACAATTTAAGGGAGGGGTGATAAGAAGCCCATCTTTAATTTAAATATTTTCCAATATGCCGTTTCTGAGTAAGTTAAAACAATTCCTACTGTACAAATACAAACAATCTTTTATCTTATTCCAAATTAATTAATAAAAAGGAAAAATACAGGTTTCGATTCACTGGTTCATATATGTGGCTCTTTTTATAGCTTGTGTTCATTCATTTCTGTCCCAAAACCTTTTATCAATATCTCTTCAAAGAAGCCAGATCATTGAATTTCACATTCAGATATATTGATGATGTTCTTTCCATTAACAATCCAAACTTTTCTGATTGGGTTCCATTAATATATCCTCCACAACTAGAAATTAAAGAAACAACAGACACGGCTTCCTCCGCCTCCTTTTTTTGACTTATATCTCGAATTTGACACAAGCGGTTATCTCAGTACTAGAATCTATGACAAACTAGACGATTTTAATTTTGCAATTATAAATTCCCCCACTTTAGCAGCACTATACCAACTTAACCTGCATATGGGATATACATTTCGCAACTCATTTGGTATTCAAGAGCTTGCAGCTGCTACTCAGACTTTATAAATCATCACCTGTGTCTGAGCAGAACGTTGATAAACCAGGGTTATGTCAAAGAACGTCTCATACTTTTCTAAAAAAAAGTCGTCGAAAGATACCAAGACCTTGCTGATAAATATTCCGTATCAACTTCACAAATAATACATGATGGTCTTGAGGTGTAGATTCTAAGTACTTTTTTGCGTGGCTCGGAATTTATACATGTTGCCATTGTGTTATTGTGTTATTGTGTGGTGGTCATTTTTTTTTTTTTGCTTATGTACAATGTCTATAAAGTGTCTATATGCCATTTTGTTTTTCTTTGTTGAAATAGTTATTTGTTTTATAGTGATTAAGACAGCTGTACCCCGATTTTTGACAATTTTACCTATTATGTCTGTTTGTTTTGCGCACACATTGTTGTCAATATAATGGAATTCTATGCGACTGTCATACAAGTGAGAGGTTTAGCTAGCTATTAAACCAGATTCAATCCACCATTGTCTACATAAGAAAAAGCTTTTGAAATTGCCATTTGATAAAGGATTTTCCGTTTTGAATTTTTCATGGAGTTTGGTATTTTCGGTATTTTACTTTTCATTTGTGCTACTTCAATGTTCGATTGTTTATCTTCTTAGTGTTCATTACAAATGCAGATATTACCACTCTTTTAAAACTTTTCTTCATTGGGTTCTTTATTAATTTTATATATTATTTTTTTGGGGAGTTCTCACATTTTAATAATTTACTATTGACGTTATTGAATACTTTATTCTTAAATGCATACGGTCCCATTTTTACCGGACGATGTTTTGTTTATTTACACCCCGTACAGTTAAACGGATACCTTCTCTGCATAAGTCTTGATTCCGAGCATGGAAGAGTTCAGGTTGATTTATATCTATATACCTAAGTCAACCCTAGATCTTGGGTATATATTAAAGTTACGGAAAAATTATAAAGTCATATTGAAGATTTAATTCATTTTAGAGTTTGGAACAAAATTAAAGTATATAATTTAAGAATACATTTTCTTTTTATAATTGAATACTATCAAGTTCAATTTATTGTATAAACATATATTGTATGCTAGTATATCAGTCCTAGATAGTGTTAATAATATTTAAAGTGTGCAAATGACCTAATACGATATATATGGGGTCAGTAAATTCCATATGGGGTCAGAGCGAAGTTCGATTCCCATATGAAATTGACTGACCCCATATATATCTTATTAGGTCACTAGCACTCTGTGTAACGAATTTATCTTACCGACTATCTTAACAAGTGGCATTTAGACTAGTGGCCTATCAAAGTGATCAAGTCTTCAATATTAAGAACCTACTTCCATTGGTCTATACAAAAACAAATGCCAACAATAACAACTTGTTAGCTTTTAATGTGTTGTCGGCATTTATTTCTTCGTCTGTTGACACCTTTCAGATTTTTCCTCAACACCGTGTTGTTTTTATAAATGGACGTAACACCACTTCTAACCGTGTATTAAAAATAAACCAAGCCTACTAACCGCATACACGGTCTCCACATGATTGCTTTTAATCAATCATATTCCTAGAAATGTATAGGAGGTAAGTATGTTTGTAATAACATAACATCGAAAATATCACAAACACTTATACCCCGTTCACACTATGCCTTTTTAAACCGGGTTCGACCCGAATTAGTTAATCCGGGTTAAATTTAGGTAGTGTGAACGCCTCAACCCGGGGCGAACCCGGGTTAATTACCTCGCCTTATATATGTGAACGTCAAGTGGAGTTAATGCGAGGTTGTTGCTATGGTGACACATGTCGTTTTGTTGAAAAATAGGTCTTCAATGTAACGTAATAATTGCATGACGTCACATATTGAATGACGTTATATTTTGACATTTGACGTCACAGACGTCCAGCTCCTGTATTTTCTAGCACACAAAATATAACCATATTAAATTAGCGGCAGCAAGAGGGATAAGTGTATTTAGCTATGTTAAAAGACCTTCATAATGACAAATGATGAGAATACGAAGGCTGTTCAAAACCTTTAAGACTTCCGTTGCTTCTTTGGGGGCAAAATGGGTGCAATTTGGATAAAATGACGTTCCTTGAAAACACGAAAATTGGTTGATGTGGAATTCCTCCGAAGAAGTCGATCAGGAGTGCGGTGAAGAATTTCAGACTTTGAAATAATGCAACTGTGATTAAAAAGAATGTAGATATATACAGTGGACAGATGCGAGTTACAATTTTGGCGCTTACATTTCTATTTTTGTTGAGAGGGAAAATCCCAAACTGGGTTAATTTTTCATTAAGTGTGAACTGGGGTAATTAATTCGGATTAATTATCCCGGGTTCGGCCCGGAGCAGATTTCATAGTGTGAACACGGTATTAATGTATTGAACTGGAAAAGCATTTCGTAAGTCCAGCATCAAACTAAGGGGTAAATTACCAACATTTTGAAAAACAAATTATAATTTTGAATTATCTTTTTTACATAAACATTATTTTGACAATTGGAAGATAGAAATTGAAAACCAAAACAAATGTAATTAAAAGAAGATACATCTCCTTATTAGAAAAAAAACAGGCTCACACAAAAAAAGACAAAACACTTTTTAAGTTTAGTAATACCAAATCTCGTGAAAGAGAGGCGAAAGATACCAAAGGGACATTCAAATTCATAAGTCGAAAATACACTGACAACGCCATGGCTAAAAAGATAAAGACCAACAGACAAAAATAGTTAACAAAACACAAAATTACTATTTAACATAGAAAACTGAAAGACTGAGCAAAACACCCACCCATCAAAAACAGGGGGTGATCTCAGGTGCTCCGAAAGGGTAAGCAGATCCTGCTCCACATGTGGCACCCGTCGTGTTACTCATGTTAGTACAAACTCGGTAATTATAACTCTAATTCGAAGAAAAGTGGACGCGATTGAAGTTACGACATTTGAAACATATCCGCTATCATCTGAGAAACGGATATTCCATAAAGGTCAACCAACTCGTGATGGCGTCCGTAAAACTTACGAAGGGATGATTTCAACTCCACCACTTGGAACTCTTGATTTAATAGCTTCCTTGTGAGCAGCAACCCTCTATCAAGGAAATCATGATAGGAAATACAAGCCCTGGAATATCGTATCAACTGGGAGATATATACACCGTATGCAGGCGCTGCTGGAATGTTGCTACATAGAAATGGAAAGTTCACAATTGGGACACTGAAATCATCTCTTTTGTTGTAAAGTTTTGTTTTCAACTGACCTCATTGTTAATTTCTAGATGTAAATCGAGAAATGAAGCAGACTTAACGGTATCTGTTGTATCCTTTATCTCAAGTTCAATGGGATAGACGTGTTCAACAAACTCATAATGTGTACAGCTACAATTGAAAGAAGAATGGAAGATTCTTAGTATCTGCATACTGTTCTGACTTGTGGACAAACTTGACAGTCCATGTAGACAATAAATTAACTTTCTGTCAATAGTTTTAGGATGCGCTATCCCACTCGAATGATTGTGTTATTACATTTAATTATCATGATTGAATGAGTGGACAAACCGATAAAATGAAATTTTCAGAGCAGATTTCATAGTGTGAACACGGTATTAATGTATTGAACTGGAAAAGCATTTCGTAAGTCCAGCATCAAACTAAGGGGTAAATTACCAACATTTTGAAAAACAAATTATAATTTTGAATTATCTTTTTTACATAAACATTATTTTGACAATTGGAAGATAGAAATTGAAAACCAAAACAAATGTAATTAAAAGAAGATACATCTCCTTATTAGAAAAAAAAAACAGGCTCACACAAAAAAAGACAAAACACTTTTTAAGTTTAGTAATACAAAATCTCGTGAAAGAGAGGCGAAAGATACCAAAGGGACATTCAAATTCATAAGTCGAAAATACACTGACAACGCCATGGCTAAATAAGAAAAAGACCAACAGACAAAAAAAAGTTAACAAAACACAAAATTACTATTTAACATAGAAAACTGAAAGACTGAGCAAAACAAGCACCCCATCAAAAACTTGGGGTGATCTCAGGTGCTCCGGAAGGGTAAGCAGATCCTGCTCCACATGTGGCACCCGTCGTGTTACTCATGTTAGTACAAACTCGGTAATTATAACTCTAATTCGAAGAAAAGTGGACGCGATTGAAGTTACGACATTTGAAACATATCCGCTATCATCTGAGAAACGGATATTCCATAAAGGTCAACCAACTCGTGATGGCGTCCGTAAAACTTACGAAGGGATGATTTCATCTCCACCACTTGGAACTCTTGATTTAATAGCTTCCTTGTGAGCAGCAACCCTCTATCAAGGAAATCATGATAGGAAATACAAGCCCTGGAATATCGTATCAACTGGGAGATATATACACCGTATGCAGGCGCTGCTGGAATGTTGCTACATAGAAATGGAAAGTTCACAATTGGGACACTGAAATCATCTCTTTTGTTGTAAAGTTTTGTTTTCAACTGACCCTCATTGTTAATTTCTAGATGTAAGTCGAGAAATGAAGCAGACTTAACGGTATCTGTTGTATCCTTTATTTCAAGTTCGGTGGGATAGACGTGTTCAACAAAGTCATAATGTGTACAGCTACAATTGAAAGAAGAATGGAAGATTCTTAGTATCTGCATACTGTTCTGACTTGTGGACAAACTTGACAGTCCATGTTGATCATAAATTAACTCTGTCAATAGTTTTAGGATACGCTGTCCCACTCGAATGATTGTAAGTTATTGCATTTTATTATCATGATTGAATGAGTGGATAAACCGATAAAATGAAATTTTCCAAATATATATACATGCTCTAGCACACTTTAGTACTTTTTATGGAATATACGTTATGACGGTGCACCTACTGATTTTTGATTGCATAAAAACCCACAAACTAATTTGTTACGACAACATGTAATTATACACTACTAATTTGATTCACGTTACAGATACGTATTGGATTTATGATCAAAGTCTTTTTTTACAAAACTTGATGATTTCTAAGATATTCTATTCAGCAATAAAAACTATGAAATATAAATTATATATATTTTTTAATATATTTGATGATGCTTATGATATTAATTTCCGATTTGCATTCCGAATCCATTTATACTTTACTTTAAAAAAAAGAGATGACTTAAACTTCCCGATTATGAACTTTCTGATTTTATAGCGCAATAATCAGAACTTCCCTCATATACAATGGAAAAAAGGATATCGTGTTTTAATTCATGACACAACATTGCTACATGCGTCAGTCAAAATAAAAAAAATAGAACAACGTTTGTGTTGCCGTTTCATCTCACGGTTGCGTTGAAATTTGCAACATGAAACTTAACCTCACACCTGAGTACAAATTCAATACGATCCCTTGCACCATTATGTACAGGATTGTCTTAGATGCTTCTTAAGCAAGGGTTCTAAATGGCAAAATTTAAGTCATCTTTTCAAAGGTTTAAATGATCACTGTTCTTACTTTGTTTACTGGTTCGGAATATTTGAGCTACAAATGACCATCGTTATGGTCTATCCCTGTGTCGTAGCAAATATGTTATCCATCATATTCATTTATGAGTTGTCATCAAATGCTGATTTTCAGCAGAGTTTTTCTTTTATTAGCAACATGAGAAATGTCAGAAGTGAAGCACCAGCTGCTTGCCTATCCGTAACATGTCAGATAAAATGTTGTCTGTCTTATCTTATATTTATTTATTTCTGTTTCACTTTTTGTTGCCCGTTTTTTTCGTTTTGTGATATCTTGTCCCCGTTATTCATATTTATGATATAATATATCATGGAAATGCAATGCTAGTTCTTAAACTTGATTTAATAAATGCATAAGATGGTATTAACCCTAGCCTTAAGATACACTGTCAACCCTTCAAATTAAATTGTAAATAGATCGTGCGCTTAGCACTTATGAAGTAATTTTCCTTCTATATATGTCATATTAGTTTTAAGTCATCTTATAAGCTTAAGCAAAACAGTCGTCCCACAAACCAAATAATTATGACAGAATGAAATGTATACCTGGTCTTTAATTACCCTGTAACATAAGACATTTCTTATAGACGAATTAACAAACACAAACATCATAATTTTAGATGTGAAACTCTTCACATAGTTTTGTACACCTTTAATTGATCATGTCACTTTCGATATGAATTCCAAAAAAAAGTTAAAACTTATTAACACAAACACCTCTTTTTATGCCAGGCCTACTAGATAACACAAGTTCTTCTGAGCCCTATGTGGCCAGCAGAGCAGGAAATACTCGCAGTATAAGCATATCTGGTTAAACTTCGTGAAGTTGGTATAACCCCTTTTTCCAATCAAATCACTTCACATTTCATAGAAATGAATATATTGGTGGTGAACGAAGATGCTACGGAAGGGTAAGCTATTCCTTTGCACTAGTAATTCCCGTTGTAATACTGGTATGAACATCCGATGGGTAATCTGTAATGGGCAGTTTAAACAAAAGACCGTTTGTATATGTTTTATAATCGAAGAATTCATAACATTAGGGGCTAGGTATTCAGAGATAGAAGAAAAAAATTCAGAGGGTTGTTTCTACAGGATATTTGGAATATTATTTCTAATATACGTGTATTCTAATGTGAAACAATTCTGAGAGACACACAAAGGCTAAAAACAATAAACGAAAATTAAATATGGCAAGCGACGACAACTGAATTTACAGTTCCCTGACTTTAGACTGATACATTAAAAATGTGGCGGTGTTAAACAGGACAGTGGTGTTACATCACAACATAAGAACAAAATATAAATTCAAATGGAAAGGGCTCGACTCATCAAATCAGCACGAAACTCGAAAAAATAAATAAAAATTAGTAACAACACATTGTGCAATGTAAAACAATATGTATCGACAGTGAAGAAGGACCATAGTGTCCATAAATATATAACTATACATTTTTAGTTATGTTTTAGTTTATTAACAATAAAAAACAATGATAGTACAGATAACGAGAATATTTAAAGATATTACTACATAGTTAAATTGATAACATTAAAGAAAAAGTTACAAGGACCAATACGTGTACATGAATCATATCTTAATTAGTCTTTAGTTTTCTATGTTGTGTTTTGTGTACTATTGTTTGTCTGTTGGTCTTTTTCTTTTTAGCCATGGTGTTGTCAGTTTATTTTCGACTTATGAATTTGAATGTCCCTTTGGTATCTTTCGCCTCTCTTTTAATTAACTATAAACAACATAACCATAAACATTAGGATGTGATATCCCGTTTGTAATGCAATTTCTACATATAGACTCTAAATTGAATTTATGAAAAACTTTGAAATCTTAGGGTTAAATTAATTTTTTGGTAACGAAATCCTCGACTTGATAATTAAACATCTATTTCGTTCATTGAATCTAAAACGTCACTACAGACGTGGGCATAGCGAACGAGTGTGAGAAATATACATACTGTATGACAGGGCCAACATCACCGAAAAAAAAAACCAAAATTAACTGTTGGAACGAAACATTGACTCTTTTGTCGTAATTTGGGTTCAAAATATTTTGTTTAAAAATTCATCAATGATACTAGGGCCAGGATTAAAATTTTGTATGACAGACGGATGTTTCGTCTACACAAGTCACATCAATAATGCTCGAATCAAAACAGCTGAAAGGCCAAATCAAATTCAAAATTGAAGCCGAAATTAAGAAAAAAAATTAAACTGAAATATGTAATTCATGAAAAGGGAAAATATTGCTGTTTATCTAAGGTTCCCTCCGCATTGTACTAAGAGAATTCTTTATTATTTAAAACAGAAACATCACCAATGTAACCATAAGTGTTATAACATTTTTAATTCAACTCAGACGGAAACTTACTGAAATTGCCCATAAACCGCTATAAATAACAATACAGGAACAAATATGCTATTAAACGGACGTAATTCGTGCCCAAAGAAATACACACAACCTGTCGATAAATTGTATTGCTGAAACGTACAAACATGTTGTAAAGACGCAGTTAGTGAAAGTATATCTAGAACATTTACCTAAGGATAATGATCATTTGATTAAATAAGAAAAAATCTGTCTGATAAGATTATGTTTAAGTGTAAAGAATCGAATCGAAATGTCATAACTGTCATACGGAATTGAAATGATCATTACATATATCTCAAACATCCAAAAAGTTTTTTTACACACATAAATGATTCATTAATTTTGTATTGTATATTAACATAATTAATATAATAGGTTTTTTAACTGTGGTAAGGGAACTAGTTAAACGAACAGAAAGATAAATGTTGTAAAAAGCTTACTGGAAAAAAAGTTAAATCACAAAAATACTGAACTCCGAGGAAAATTCAAAACGGAAAGTCCCTAATCAAATGGCAAAATCAAAAGCACAAACACATCAAACGAATGGACAACGACTGTCATATTCCTGACTTGGTACAGGCATTTTCTTATGTAGAAAATGGTGGATTGAACCTGGTTTTATAGCGCTAAACCTCTTACTTGTATTGACAGCCGCATCAAATTCCAGAAGCAGAGACGAAACGAAATCAAACGTTGTTTTTTTATGTGAAGTTCAAATAGTAGGGACTTTCAAATGTTCAGAGGGGGCGTAAGTAGCTACGATGTAGTAATGTTGTATACTCAGTGGAGTGAACGGTCTTGAATGTAGAAAAAATTATGTTGTTTGCTTCTTTATCGGCCGGTACGAATACAAAACGTTTTGCGAGTACTTTTTCTTCTTATCCATAAAAGGGAGCATTATTGATCCTTTTATTAATTTCTAAATTATTTTCGAAATAAAATATTCAAAACCGTTTTGGTCAATTAATACGATTACAGTTTTCAGCTTCAACGTTCATTATTTTACAGCACAACTGTTTCGCAAACGTGACTATAGTCTTGTCATTAGATACTAGCTAAAAGTTTCATTTTGATATATTTTTGTCATACCGATAAATTTGGCAAAAACAAAGCTATGCTTCTCGTTACGTCAGACATTTTAGATCTCAAATGAGGAAATCGGTCATACTAATTAAAGTTTTATAAAAATATGAAACTAAAACTAATGGGATGAAAACACATGATAATAAATTTATAAGTTTAGGAATGTTCACTTGCATTACAGTGAAATTAAAGAACGAAGAAATATATAATACTTAATGATTATCACTGCATGAGCTCAGTTATTCTACAAAACAGAATATACTTCTTATTGTGTGTAACGATTTTTGATTTATTGATGTTTTAAAGTCATAATAGTCAATATAATGACAGACTAGTAGTCCACTCGTCTATCTGTAAATTGTAATTTTAAGAATTTTGTTGTTTAAGATTTATAACTACTTTTATTAAATACACGAAAAAAACTCGATTGATTGTATCAATTTCATTAAGGTTTTTTTCTCGTTACATTAAGGTTGGTACTTGTTTACACAAAATACTTTTATCGCATAATTAGTTTCCCTAAGTATCTGAAAACATTAGGTGAGTGTGATTATGGAAAATATTTTTATTGGAATAAAATAGAAAGAAAATGTATATTTTATTACAAAGTTACCTAACGTTACTTCCGTTTGTTTTAATGTTGTTTAATCATGGCAAAACTTTTTACGGATCCGTACATGTATAATATGTATAACTCACGTTTCAACGGACCTATAAACAACTGTCATACAAGTGGGAGGTTTAGACAGCTGTAAAAGTAGGTTTAACCAGGTTTTTCTACGGAAAATGTCTTTTCAATTTAGAAATATCACAGATGTTTTCCATTCGTTCCGTAGGTTGATATTGTCTAACGTTTGATTTTATGAACTTTTTTAATTTACCTTAGAGTCCGGTATTTTTGTTTATACATTTTCCTTAATTTTTGATGGATACATCTTATATTTTAACAATTTTTTTGATTCTTTAATACAGTCTGTTTGGTGAAATATCGTACACAAATTATAAAGGCGACGATTTTGAAGCCACCGATAGGATACGAATAAAGTGAATATACTTCACACTTCGTATTCCTGGTGTATAGAATCACATTTAAAAGGAAAATGGTGGTTATAACAAAATTCTGTAGCCCTAAATCTTTCATTTAAGTGACATTTTACCTGGTTCACTTAAGACATTTTTTACACGAAACAATAACTTCTGTACATACGACACGTCCGTGTTTTGCCTAATATCCCTGCATTTCAAACCATCTGCGATCTAAATTAAGACATAAATGATGCAAATCGCTTCATTAAATGTCTTCGTTTGGTATGTAGCAAGCCAAATATCTTTAACCTACAATGATGGAAATCTTAGCTTCTTAACCGACACATGTTTATCAAAATGTAATCAGGTGCAGTAAAACTCGTCTCTACGTTCTATTGCTTAAAATGTACAAACTAGAACACTTTCTGCACTAAAAGTGGCAGGGAATAAACAAAATGTTCTGGTTAACCTATCAAATTAAGTACAGTGATTTACAAAAATAGTCTTATTTCTCAAAGAAATAAATTGTTCTAATTCATCATGCTTTTTAAAAATTCAAATGAATATATACGAATGTCTGTCGTAAGATGAACTATAAATGACATAGCATAAATTAATTTGAATACGTACCTAATACTTATATTTTGAACTCGTTATTTGGACACCGCAAACTTTATGTGGGTGCGTGCACCTCTATGCAACAAAACGCTATCTCAGCACATTGTTTTTCGTTAAATCAAATTTACTCTCGATGATATTCGTCATTTTAACAAAGACATGTGTACTATATATGTCTCTGATTTTAACCACAATTTCTAAAGTTCAAAAATTAAGTTTTTTAGACTTGTTGTTCGGGTAAAACAAATTAAATCGTAAAAGGTTAGGAAATCTGCCTACGTATAACTATAACATAAGTTTGCTATCGGGAACTTTAAATATTGTTATACACAATTTTAGGGAGGATTGGCAAGAAGTCCTTATTTTGGTTTAACTATTTTCAAATTTGTCGTTCCTGAATTAGTTAAAAACAATCCCTACTGTACAAAACCACACAATATCTCATATATTTGTCAAGTTTCAAAATGGTGCAATTACTTTATTTTATCTGACTCTAAATTAACAGTATTTTAATTATCAAAAAGGAAAAATACGGTCGGACTTTGATTAACTTGTTCATATATTATAGTTTGTGTTCATTCGTTTCTGTCCCTAAACCTTTTATCAATATCTCTTAATTTGTGCTTTTTCAATGTTCGATTGTTTATCTTCTTAGTGTTCCTTACACATGCAGATATTACCGCTCTGTTATCATATATTTAGTAGTAAATACAGTAGTTTTGAATATTTGATAAATAGCCTGCTGTTTAATCCGTATCGCTCAACTTTGGTGAGCACCCTTTATCACACCCCTTTATCGCATGTCTACCCTTTATCACACCCCTTTATCGCATGCCTACACTTTATCACACCCCTATTCGGAAATATGAAAATAGCATAAAAATTAGAGAAATATTTTTCTTCAATGGGTCCAAAATGGAACGGTCATTACGGCATTTTTTGAATGACGTCATTATTTGGCATGTGACGTCACAGACGTCGAGCTTTCATATTTTCTGGCACACGAAATGAAATCATAAAAAACTATGGGCAGCAAGAGGGTTAAACTTTAAATTTTGATATTTTAAAAGTGCACATTTTACTTATCAGTCTCAAAGTAGTCTTTTGTTTATTACAGTATACTTTTTATTAAATTGTTGGTTTATTGTTACTATTTTTTTTTTTTTTTATTAATAGGTTTTATTCAGAATATGTGTTATATATTACAACATTACTAAAGTAGGACAAAAAGAAATCAATGAAAACAAAACACAAATAAACAACAAAAAAATACAATAAACAAAATATTTCTATGGACTACAGGACGCAAATTGTAAGTTAACCCAGGTGTTTCGGATGAATAATTAAGCATTTCCTATATGTATATGATAAAGCTGTTAAAACAAGGCAAAAATAAATCTGAAGGTAACCAAGGTGCTTTGGATCAGTAAGCAGTTCCTATATACACTCCTATTTAAATATATGGTAAAGCGTATAAAACATAGCAAATTCCGTATCACATGCCGTATCACCCTCGATCAATATCACACATACGGTATGTGATACGGATTTTGCCATGTATTATTCTCTATTAAATGCTTTTTACAGTTGTTTGTCTATTGATCTATTTTTTTTTTTTTGCCATGGCGTTGTCCGTTTATTTTCGACTTATGAGTTTGAATGTCTCTTTGGTATCTTTCGCCTCTCCCCTTCATTATATATTTTTCTGTGGGTTCTTTTGTTAATTTTTTATGCTATCTTTTTATTTTGGGAGAGGTTCTCACATTTAAATTAGTGACTACTGAAGTTATGGAATAATCTATTCTTATATGTCTAAGGTCCCATTATTATCGGACGGTGTTGTGTTTATTAACCCCCGTATAGTCAAACGGATACCTTCTCTGCATAAATCTTGATTCCGAGCATGGAAGAGTCCAGGTTCATTAATATCTATATACCTAAGTCAACCCTAGATCTTGGGTATATATCAAAATTACTAAAAAAATATAAAGTTATATTTAACTGTTTATTGTGTATTTTGTCAGATTATACAGACAGATAATGCTCCATAAATCTAGCTAACATCCAATATCAAAAGTTGCTCTTTCATATCTGCAAATTTATTGGAGTGAAAAGCAATTCAATCTTATATTGAAAATGTAATTCAAGTTTAAATTTGGAACAAAATTAAAGTATATAATTGAAAAATACATTTTCTCTTTTTCAATTGACTACTATCAAGTTCAATTAATTGTATATACATATATTGTATGTTAATATATCAGTCCTAGATCGTGTTAATAAGTACATGTATGTACGCAACAACAACAAAAAACGAACAATCTCATATACTTAATGTATTGAACTGGAAACGCATTTCGTAAGTCCAGCATCTAACTAGAGGGAAATAACCAAAATTTTTGAAAACAAATTATCATTTTGAAAATTCTTCTTCAGTACAATCACATTTCAGAATACATTACTTGATCAAGTAATGGTGTGAAACAAATGAAATTGGTACCCTTACTTTTTGTGGTCTAGGGTTCAGTAATTCTAAGTCGTAACGAGAGGGGACCCAAATTGCACCTTTATCGACAGTTTTTTCACCTATGTTTTTTTATGATCCAGAAAAAAGTTTCCATTCTGTGTTTATTTTGTAGACGTATCCTTATTTACTATATAGTTACACCAATTTAATTTTGAATCCATACTAAATCATAGAACATTGTGCTTGAACCGACCTCCAAACGAGCCATGATTCTGTAATGAGGAGTACCCAAATTGCATCCAAGCTTAAATTCATATCTTTAAAAATCGAATAACAGATGTTTTGTTTCATTTCTTCAAATATTTAGAACAATTTGACATTAGTCCATGCTTAACATGGAAAAGGTGCATTATATTTGAAAAAGGCAACCTTCGTTTTGATAAAGCATTTGAAAATTCTGTTATCTCCAATACGGGCCTCTGGAGACAAAATTAATGTTCAAAGGGGACTCATCAAATTAAAATTAAATCACAGTAATTTTGTGATGTCATATATTGTCACCGCTGTTCCAGTTTATGGGATTGATCGCTAACAAACATGTTTAACCACACCATATTCTTTATGTGCCTTTCCCAAGTCAGGAGCATGTATTTCAGTGGTTGTCGTTGATTCATGACTGTCATTTTTTTTCGTAAATTGAATGGTTATGAATTATGCCGTTAGTTTTCTCGTTTGAATTATTTTATCACATTTTTCATGTCGGGGCCTTTTATAGAGGACTATACGGTATGTTGCTTTTTTTATTGTTGAAGGCCATAAGGTAACCTATAATTGCTTACCTTCGCATCATTTGGACTCTTGTGGATTGTTGTCTCATTGGCATTCATACCAAATATTCCTGTTTTTATATTAGTATTTGGTATTGAACTTGTTCAATATCATCTTTTTGAATCCAAAATCAATTTGTCATCGGGTCACTAGTCAGATTCTATATAAATAAAAAGATGTGGTATGTGTGCCAATGAGACAACTCTCCACCCAAGTTACAATGTGTAAAAACTAAACAATTATAGGTTCAAGTACGGCCTTCAACACGGAGCCTTAGCTCACACCGAACAGCAAGCTATAAAGGGCCCCAAAATGACTTGTGTAAAATAATTCAAACAGAAAAACCAACGGTCTAGACTAATCTATATAAAAACGAGAAACGAGAAACACTTATGAACCACATTAACAAACGAAAACAACTGAACAATAGGCTCCTGACTTAGGACAGGTGCATACAAATTCAGCGGGTTTAAACGTTTGAACAGGCGCCAACCTTCATGTATGTATTGTATTTGACACCAGTTAAGGTTTCATTTTTAGGATTTTTTTCCATGATGATAAATTTTGCATATTAAAAAACTGAACTTCCGATTCCTTTATATAATGTTATCTTGAATGTTAATTTCGATGAAATCGGCCCTACTAATATTAATAAATTAAGAACCTAGGAATTTGCATTGTCGAATATAGCACACGAAGACAAAATATTATACATTTAATAATCACTACATGAGTTCCATTTTTTCCAGATAGGATACTCTAAGTGTATATAAAATGATACAACTCTTGTAAATTGTGCGTGTATTTCGATTTCAATTTATTATTCTTATAAAACTCGTACAAATCATTATAAAAAATTAGCTAGCATTCTAATCATTTTTCGTATAATGTTTTCGTATTATAAATTCAGGGAATTGCTTCGAATTAGCTTTTTATCATTCAAGATCAAACTTGTCCGTAAGACTTTTTTTCATGCAATATTGCGAATCTTTTATTAAGGCTTTTTACCCAAAATATGTTCAGTGCATGAATAAGTTTAAATAAAAAGTTAAAAAAATAATAAGTTTGTTTAAGAGAAAGTTTTTTTTTTTTTTTTTTTACTTTCTTTTAGGTAAAGTTATGTTTGAACAGTGAAAAAAATAAAAAGAAAATGCATTCCTCATTGTATAGTTGTCATGTCTTACTTTCATATTGCACTAGATATTGTTTAAATAGATAGGTTGTATTTAAGCAAAGAATTGTGTGGAAAAATGCATGTACAAATTCTATACTGTCCACATTTGACTATCATTTTTTCATGATTGTTGAAAGACACGTTTTTTTTACAGAAAGTTGGATGGATACATCGCATTGAAAATGATATGGTTATAATTAGTATTAATCATTGGGTAGAATTACATGATATAAGAATCCTATAGACGATGAGTTTTCAGCAACTAATGGCGGAATATTGATAACGTTAATGTACTTCACTTCAAAGTGTTTTCACGGAAAACTATCCTAATACTCCTTTAGTGTATAGAAGCACGTCAAATCAAAAATACATCAATAATGGTTATAACAAGGCTTTGAAGCCCTAAATATGTCATTCATATCACAAATTACATGGTTCAACTGTGACTTTTTAAAACAGAACAAGTACACCTGCACCTACCACACGACTGAGTTTCTTCTCGTCATATGATATGTCTCGATAATTCTAAACAATGACAAAACCATCAACCTACAATGTTGGAAAACCCAGCAATGTGGCCGACACATGTTAAGTTATTTTTTAATAGATGCATTAGGATTGGCTTGTCGTTTGTTCTTTTGCTTAAATGATACAGATTAGAAACGGTGCGTTGTTAGATCCACGATCAATAGAGCAGGTGAAAACAATGGTTGGACTTACCAATCAAAATGGCTTACTGTGTGTGTTGTTTTTTAATTGGGCGACGTGTTTTAGACGATTGTCATGTTTATTTTGAAGTTTCAAGTGAAAATAAGCCATCGTATGGTGTAAAGGACCTATGGTAACCAATATTTTTACAACCTCGTCCTTCAGTCGCTGACGGATGGTTTCTCCACTCATTGGCAGTAATACCATCATGTTCTCATTCTTTTATCATACGAACTATAACAAACGTTGTGCGAACTACATTAGTTTACTTATTATGTGGAGGGAACCGCCAAATTTACTTCTTCGTTAATGGCGTTGTCTGTTCATTTTCGACTTATGAGATTGAATGCCCCTTTGGTATCTTTCGCCTCTCTTTTGTTAACTATTAAAGTCATTGATTAATTGACTGCTTGATTGCTTAAGGGTGATCGCTGCTCTTATTTTTTACCCTTTGTCAGATATTCGTAATCCTCTGGTTTTATCCGTGTAGTGCATATAAATAAAATCCGCTAACCCCTACTTTTCTTTTTCATAATTTCATTACATATAGTTTAAAAAGTCATTTTTTGAAAATCTTAAAAAATCCTTCTTATTTTTTCATATTTAAAAAAAAAAGTTGCCAATGTTAAATGTATGAAAAATCTAAAGAGAATCATATCCCGCCAGATTTTCAATGGCTTATATCTCAAAAACAATGACACGGACCCTAATAATTTTGTCTGCTTTTTAGTTCAGATATTTATATACTAACAATTTATAACAGTCCTTTAAAAAGCTGATTGATTGCTTAAAGCTGATTGAATGTGGTTATTTGTTTTAAAAAACTCATCAAAAATACCAGGCTTGTAGTTGTGTACGCCAGGCGCGCCCAGTAAGCTCTCTATCTTTAACTTTGCACAATTTGAGCTTTCTGCTGCAAGGGCAACTTGAATGTCGATCATAAACATCATGTGACCTTTTATGGACAAAGTTCGTTCATTTCTGAATGAAATATACAGTGGTTGATTTCAACGGGTAAGCTGGCATGTAAATGTTTGATGAACAATAAAACATTACGCAACATAAAGAACTGAATGTTACTTATTTGTTGTGTAGTGCTGGAATGGTGGAGAAAGTATAATATCAGCCGTTGTCCAATCGCAGAATCAATGCTCAACATATTGCACACAATTATTTGCACTTTTTCATAAAATGTTTTATAACTATTCTTTGCACAAACTTTCTTTGTGTAAAATGACGGTTTTAACGAAATATCATCTTTTGTTTTGGCACCCAAAGGAATTATTTGCAATCAGAACATTGGGTTTTCACCCCTCATTTCGTAAATGTGGTGACTCTCATACATATACTTTCCTAATATTATGTTTAACCTATAAGTCTTTTAACTTCTTTACTACTTTCCGTTTAATTGTTTGTCTAGAGTTATTGTTTCCGTGGACGTTTGAATGGAAGAGGATGTTGACGCTTATTAAACTGTTAGCCTTGCCGCGTATAATCGTGCCATTCGAAAGCCAGGATATATACGTCAGCAATTGTCATGTTATTAATGCTTCTGTATCGTGTCTACACAAAACTTTTTCATTTGTTTATATAATCTTTTGCAAATAAATATGTAAGTTCTTTAAATCTCCGTTTGTTGGTAGTTCTAAAGCACCATAAGCGGCAATGCAGTAAGCAGAATGTTTCGCCTTTTTACATCTTAGGCCATTTTCTCGTGTATTTCAACCTAATAATTTTTTTCTGTTCTAAACGAATTAAATTGACAATAAGAAATAAAAAAAAAATACTTATAAGGAATGAAATACTTACATGCATTCCCTCTTATGATAAATGTACCAACAATTTTGTTGCAGCCTATACCATAGTTTATATAACCTATTCAAATATATAAAATTGCCATTAATTCCAGATAAAGCGTAACTGTAACATGGAAATAAGTTACCAAAATGATCATTTAAAATATCATTACAGTAAGTTTTATTTTTTGATAATGCATAAATGAAACGATATTAGTTGATTAAGAGGTTGTTTCCTTTATTGTGGGTTTCCATTATAAGTTCATTATTAGCATAGTCAATACGGAACGCCTTTTTCTTGTACTTTATGCACACGATAAAATAGATGCACAATATTTTCCGAAGTTAATGTGTCTTATCTTTTGCAAAAAGTACGTTCCCACGGCTAGAGTTCCCCGGGTTACAACCGCTGACATTAAATAATTTCGTCGGTTTGTGTTTCTTACGTTTTTTCTCAAATAAACAGGATTTGAACAAGTTTTAAAAGAAGAAAGACTTATTTTCTATATCAGAATTGTTCATTTGCATCAGATTTATTCAAATAAAGGTTATGTAATACTAGAGAAATTCTACAATAAACATTATTATTAAAAGAACTAGCGTCGAATGCAAATACCTTTATCAATAAGACCAACATGGTGATAAAAATGTGGTAGTTAATATTTTTCATGCGCAGAAACCTAACTACAAACATACATTTTCTAAAATTCATCAATACAAGGGTTCGAAAAGCTATCATTTTTTTCTGAATTGAAAAATAAACGGAAAATCAAAAGATCCAATTTGTATGTGTTTTTGTCTCAGAGGCACGTAGGAGTTAATACATAATTTAAGAAAGGATACATTTTACTGTATAAAATTAAGAAAAAAACATTCATTAAAATATTCAGAAATCTATACGACGGAGCAGTTACACTTAGCCCAGGCCCTATTTCTTTTAGCGAGAAAACTCAAAACGATATTAAAACTTTAAACACTGTAATGTATTTTCGGGGGTAGTCCATAAGTGTCAACCACTTTTTAAAGTGTATGAAACGCACACTAAGAGAGAGGGTGTGAACAAAATTGTCATTTTTGGGTGCGCTTTTTTTGGTAAATTCCGGAATTTTTTTCGTTTCCGCGGAGTTAATTTTTTTCTATTATCGCGATGAAGCAAACGATGGTGCATTTGATAATAACGTGAAATCAGGGACTTTCTATGTTAGTATAGATTGTCCTTGGTGAAATTGAACAATAAATTTAAAGTAACTTGTTTCTAAAATATGCGATGCCGATGACGACTTGCCAAACAAATTTGTTGTTATCTGTATCTGTATCTGTATGAATACGTCTTAGTAACCAATACTGATTTTTAATACAACAGTCCGTCGATATATTGCCGCCCGTTCGCGAGAACAGATTTAAAGCGCTTGTTGCGTGCATAGTTGTTTCTTCTGATTTCCATAACAGAGTCGCAAATTTATCTTTTTAATTTATAGTTATGGTCAATTAGTAAAAAGTGAAAAAAAGTCTTATTACTATGTTTATGATTTTTTCCTCGTTCAAGCTATCAGTTTCATTTCAAATACGTAAGTTCATCAATCACTCATTTAATATAAGTGCCAAGATGTTATCAGTAACAAGGAGAAGTATATAAATTTCAAATAATTACAATAAAAACATTATTAAAAAATGACAAAATGTGTGTACATAAAGAGAAACAGGTCAACAGTCAATATATAATTTCAGATTTTTTTCTTAATTTAGGTCTTAAATTCTACTACCCGATGTGTATTTATAAAGAGTTCATATTCATATATCATACTTAATAGACTGTTTTCCTCGGATGACATATGATATTTCAAAAAGGGTGACAATAAAAATGATTTAATAAAATAAAACTTTATATCTGTGTTATTTTGTAATTTCCACGTTGCTTTACAATTTACAGAATTTAATTTCCGCAGAATTCATATTTTCATCTTCCAATAACCACTGTTTTTCCGTCTCTCAATTTAAAATACTATTACTGTGATTTTCAAGTAGTCAGTGCATCGGTACTGACATGATAAATAACAAACTATTCTGAAATTCCCTGTTGATAAATTAAGAAATAATTAAAAAACAAAGGCTCCAATTTCTACTTTAGATGAAACTGTCTATTCTTCAAAGGTCTGTTTTTGGTCATGTAGCTCCTAAAGTTTCTAGATTTTTACACGTCCCTAGATTTCAAATGTTTAGGTTTGAATATTCCAAATGAAGGAACGCTTTGGACGCATGAAATTTGTAATGTGTTATTTTCATGTTTAAATCCACTTTTGATTTCAAAATTGTTTACAACCAAATGTAAATATTATAATCGTTTCTGCGATCAGGGAATGCTTCCAGTAAACCTTTTTCAAGTCTCGCTAAGACAGTAGTAGTTTAATAGTAGTTTAGTAGTTTAAGACAAAAGATGTTAGGTTCGGTTATGAATACCTTTGTCTTCTATGTAGAGATCTGATAAACATTTATACATACTTTTCTTCGCGGGGATTCTTAATCCTAAGATTGTGATTAAATATGAAATCCTTTTTTCTTATTGTGTGTTGTTACACCACTTTCCCAGGAAGATGTTAGTGTTGAGCGCTAACGAACATGTTTCAACCTGCCAAATTCTTTTAATATCTATCACCAGCAATGAATCATGTAGTTCTACGAAATCGTATATTAAGGGGAATAGTAAAAAATAAAATCTTTTATTTTCAAATTCAAAATGTTATAAATGAAGTAATTGTGACATTCGCGACTTTTTAAAAAATCGAAATTAAAAGATTTTAAAAGTCAACATTTAAGTTGGTGTCAAAATTTCGAGATTTGAAAAGTTAAAATTCTGAGTTATCGTCGAAATATTTAGAATTTAAATTTCAAAATTCAGATTTTGAAAATAAAGTTCAATGTCAATTTTATTTTTACTATGTCCATAATACGCTTCCGCATAATTCAGTGGATGTCGATGGTTGAATTCTGCCAGAATTGTTTTTGCTTGTTGCTGTAGCATAAATCAGGCCGTTGTTTTTGTTTTGTTTTTGTTTTTCTTTTGAACTGATTTACATTTTGTCAGACCTATTTTCTATAGCTTATCAAAATGCATGGTTTTTGTTACTTGTTGAAGCCCGTAATGTGGCCTGTCATTGTTCACATCTTTGTCCTATTGTCTTTATGGATAGTTTTCACATTGGCAATTATACCATATCTTTTTATCTTTTTATCATATAACAAACTGGACGACAATATGTTTTATGTCACAAAATCAATCCTGGGCGAAAGAAGTGTCTTGCTAAACACGTATCCATTCATATACGAAATAGATACAGCACAAGCAAGCTATTCTATAACGAACCCAAGAGAAGCTAAACACTGGAATGCGAGTATCTACCGGTATTTAATAAGTAAATCTATCAAAACAAAAACAACTAATTTATAAATGAAGGATAAAAATGAAAAAAAGGTAGAGTAAATTACACGCAATTACTTGTACTATAACAAAAGGAAAGAGAATTTAAAGAGGCATTGGCTACGATTTAGACAAAAAATTAATAAATGATTCTTTTCGTTTCAAGTATTAATAAAAGCGGAATTATGAAATGATATTTCGTTATAAAGAAGTCAGTTTGGCCAAATTTTGTCAAATTAAGCTTAAAAACATCGCTGATTTATTATTGACTTGAAAGCCAATGATTTGTCCTCATTAAAACAGTATTCATGTGACCTTCAATTTAACCCCTTAGCTTGGAAGATGTTGTGCATGTACTAGTCGTCCTCAGCTTTTAAAAGGAAAAGAATTTCAACATTGAAAGTGAAACATGGGTAAACCATTTGTTTGACTGATTCGATCAAAAAAAAATCATTGTTGTATATAGGTAAAAAACGATGAGTAACATATTTTTCAACCTATAATATGAAATCAAAAACCAGAAAAATCCAATTACACGTGCTCTCTATCTATTTAAATTCATACTTATGTTTATATCGGGTTATATGACCGTTGGCAGTCTTCGGGGGTCATCAAGATGGTAAATTAGATGGCGTCTAGACTAAAATTTACACGAAATGATGATACATATTATCGAGTTCATGCATTATTAATTGTTTATTTTAGACTTTTTGTAATTTAGATATACGTTTTATTATGTTATAAATCTAATACGAGACTTTGAGTCAAATCGGTAAACATGAATATGACAGCTTATGACTCTTTAACAAGTCATAAATCTCGACTTAATCATGTTAAAAAAGATAATGTTTTTTATCATTTTAAAAAAAATAATAAATAACTCTTATTACGTATACCATATATAACAATATTTTCCTCGTAGAAATGATTTATTTATTGTGTTTTTATAATGATTAGTATTAAAATGTCTGTCTCCTTTCGTATCCGAAAGAAGGAGTAATGGATATCAAAATATACAGTTCGTATATCGAAAAGACAGAATTTTCAGTTCACTAGGAATAGACAGATAAACATGGGGGATGTTATAAACTCCAAACGTAATTAAATAAATTTACTTTTTGTAGAGCAAAATAAACTTGATGGTTAAATATTACTGTCCTGTAATTGATTTGACATTTGCTCTGAAGGGTTGCGCGGGGTACAAAATCAGAACTGAAAATAAGTTGTCAAATCTGTCTGGGTTTTGTTTACCTTAAAATTAATATTTAATTTATAAATGGATAGACATTAATCCATCGGATAATATTTTAAACAATGAGGAATGTTTTAAAAGTAGAAATATAATGACGTGTTTTTATAATGCAGTATAACTGTCAATTAAACTGCTTCTCGTCGACATGAAATATCATTGAAATTCGAAGAATTAAATGATAATACATTTTTGAAGTAAAAATTAGCGCCACATCTGAATGATTGTATAATGTAAGGTGGGTTATTGTATGTAAGCATTTATTAATATTGTCTCGCAAGTTTCAACCAACTACAACATCACATTTTTTATTTTATTTTACACACATATTTCATACATATATAAATATTAACATCACATACTTGTAGTTGTAGATTATGTCGCACGGTGAAATCTTCCTTTAATAGATTTGGATAATTTAACCCATCTTATCCACTCTCAGTAAAGTGTACTTTCTTGTGACAAAAAGCTAGCATTCGAAGGTAAGAAATAAAACGAACTGAAGATTGCCTTTCCTCCATGGACTCTGTAGTTCGTTTTTTTTTTTTTTATTGTTTCTTTTTATGTAGATGATGCATTATATCATATCTGAGTACAATGCATGCTAACACGTCAAAGAAAGTCTTATTCCCTTGTTCCAGTATCAAATACTGACACTCATGTGTTAGCTGTATTGAAACTAATGGAAATGTTATTAAGTTTACGGTAACCTTTTAAGTTCCATTTCAATTGATTCTTTACACTTAGTTCAATTGTGTTTCTTAGCTTTAATATTTACATTTTAGCGAAGATCAAACAAGATGGATAATTATCTAAACATGGCGAAATGAACATTACGTTTTCAATAATTGAAATTGCATGTCAGTGTAGTAACATGCATATAAAATGTAAGTTTTTTGTATTTATTTTTTTTCCAACATTGCTAATTCTGCCATCAAAATACGTTGAATACGAAATTGCAAAAAAATGAATTAATTTCAGTAATCAATTGTTCTTAACCACCTTCAGACTTATGGCTGTTTGCACTAAAGCAAGCAAAAAGGGAGATAATGAATCTATAACTCTATATAAATGGAGTTGGGTGAGGTATACAAGTCCTAGATTGTATCGCTGAGTGAGATGAAAAAGATCAATTACATGTATGAATCTCTTGCAATACATTTATTACTGGGTTCGATCAGGTACCTGAATCTCTTGTACTATCACTAGTTGAGATCTGATACGTATATCGAGTTTGGCAATAATCTCTTGCAATGGTGCTTGTAACAATAAGTGATATATGTGACCTAAATATCACCTTCTACAATGCTTGTACACATGTAACAATGAGCTCGAGTGAGACCTGATTCCTATGTCGAATTGGCATTGCTTGCATTGCTTGAAGCAGTGAGTGAGTGAGATCTTGTACCTAGACCAAGCAAGCATCTCGATACTACTTGTAACAATGAGTGCGATCTGGTGGTATATATTTGGATCGAGTTAGCATACCATGCAATGCGTGTAACAATGAATGAGATACGGACCCTACATTGAGTTAGCATGTTTTATTATGCTTTTAAACATAAGTGAGAACTTGCTTGAAGCAGTGAGTGAGTGAGATCTTGTACCTAGACCAAGCAAGCATCTCGATACTACTTGTAACAATGAGTGCGATCTGGTGGTATATATTTGGATCGAGTTAGCATACCATGCAATGCGTGTAACAATGAATGAGATACGGACCCTACATTGAGTTAGCATGTTTTATTATGCTTTTAAACATAAGTGAGAACTTAGGACCTAGAACCATTTATCATCTAAGATATTTAATTCTGAGTGAGATAAATTACAACCAATACGATATGTGAAGAAACGTCAAACTGTATCCTTATTAAATAATTAAAAACTTGTTAAGATAAAATATAACAAGAGGCTGTCAAATAGACAGCAAACCGGATTTTCCTGCATGACAATGATATTTGCAAATCTGGATCCCCAAACAGGATCAAGTAAAAAAAAATAAATGAATTTTTGTAGGGTTCAGAAATAGAAAGATCAAAATCAATCTAAGTATCACTTTTCGCTACTTAAAGGTCTACAACTAAACAACGATAAAAGCTAAAATAGCGAAAATAGAACTTGACCATCAATTTGTCACAGGAAACAACAAATCTAAATTTGAAAAGATTTCGTCAAAGCGTTTTCAAATTATTGCACAGACAACGATCTAAGTATTACTTTTCGCTACTTAAAGGTTTACAACTTAACAACGATCAAAGCTAAAATTGTGAAAATCGAACTTGACCTTCATTTAGTCATAGGAAACAATATAACTTAATTTAAAAAGATTTCGTCAAAGCGTTTTCAAATTATTGCTAAGACAACGCTCTAAGTATAACTTTTTGCTACTTAAAGGTCTACAACTTAATAACGATAACAGCTAAAATAGTGAAAATCGAACTTGACCTTCAATTAGTCACAGGAAACAACATATCTAAATTTGAAAAGATTTCGTCAAAGTGTTTTCGAGTTATTGCACGGACACTGTTTGGCAGCCGCCCGCCTGACAGTCCGGCCGCCCGACAGCCCGCCGTACATCACCAAATTAATAACCGATACTTTCCTTTGGAAATCCGGTTAAAAATTTTTAAAATATTTAAAAGCCAATACATTAATTGACACTTACAGAATACAGTTTAAAATAGTATTTTGTGTTCTGTAAGAAAAAAAAAGGATATTCGATTGAAGTTTCACATACAATCTAAATTTTTGGTGAGCAGTCTGAAAGGTTGGATGTCGTATAACAAGACACATGCTTATATATCTATGCATTAAAAAATCTTAACGGTGGTCTTAAAACTTATTTACTTTAACAGACTTGGTGTGGTAAATTCATATAT
This sequence comes from Mytilus coruscus, assembly GCA_017311375.1. Taxonomy (NCBI): domain Eukaryota; kingdom Metazoa; phylum Mollusca; class Bivalvia; order Mytilida; family Mytilidae; genus Mytilus; species Mytilus coruscus. The sequence goes on from CM029595.1 coordinate 64,833,543, forward strand.
TACAAATAAGTCATTCCATCTGTCTCAAGTGTGTTTACTCTCTATCTATTTGATAGTCTCTTTGATAACAGCACTGACAGTTTAAGCCATCATTGCAACTGTGGGTTTAACAATTTATCACCACTTAATTAGGTCTTACCATCATTGTTAATAAATCATATTTTGACACATGAACTCCTACTTTAAATTTGATATGATAGATTAGTATGAAAAATGACCTTTAACGTTATATAGAGCTTTTTATGTCACAATTAATACGTACATTAGTAAATGAAGTGTTCATAATTGCACTGACTTCTAACCTTTGTTCACAGGAAGATATCATATTCAATGTTGTTTTGAATTTTTAAATTGTAAAATTAACTATTTGAAAAATGGCCCCAATTAAACTTTCGCCCATACATGTTTCTGGCACTTATTTGGTAAGGAACGGTAGGCAGATATAAGAAGAAATAGTAATTTGTAATTTATATATGCTGTTTATCAGTTGAAAAGATAGTTGTTACTTTCTGTCCTAAGTTGCTTTGACATTAAACCTGTTCATACCAAAATGTAGGATGAAAACAATATAAGTCAATGTCAGAAATATCAGGTTCATTTGTACTCACTCCGAAACAAAGGTTTTAGCTGCTTCTTACGCTTTTTAAAATTAATTGTACATTTTCCAATAATATGCGTATACTATGAATGAATACATTTAGCATCTCAAACTTTGAAAAAATGTACTTTCGAAATCTAACACAGTTTCACAAATATAGCCTTCATTAATGAAAAACAATAAACCCAACAGTACGTGAAATTAAACTAGAAACTATAATTTAAACTCCATGTGATCTTTTAACGTCTAGAGATTGTTTACTTCGGTTATGTTTTACTTACATTGCTCAACGTTTTGCAGTAAAAAGAAGGAATATACGGGGCTAAAGAAGTTGAGAAAAAAATTACGCTCACCAGCCTTTCTCTTTGATGTTTCAATAATGACGATCTGGCAAAGCTTGTGTACCTTTTATAACAAATTTTTCATGTAGAAAGAAGTCAAGGTAATAGTATTTTCAGAAGCAAATGAGATGCTCTGATACCTTTTAGTACAAAAGTTTAATTAATCAAGGTCCATGGAGTAGATAGACTGTTAGTGTCTAAAACTCGTACTGAAGCACTTAGGATCCATCATGTTCTTTCATTAAACGTAACTAATTATGTGAAACATTCAATTTGTGCAATATGATACTTGGGCACTGCAAAAAAAGGGTGCGGGGGAGGGGGAGCAGCCCCAAAGTATATTCTGATAAGATATAAAAAGGCGATCTGAGCTGATTTCTACTCGACAAGAGTAGGTATGTTTTCCATGTTTCAGCAAAGTAAAATGTTTCTTTCCCATATTTCAATCGAATTTAAAGCTGGAAAATAGCAATCTTAGGATTATTAAAAGGCGGGAAATAGAAAAGTTTGCAGTATTTGAAGGCCAAGGTTTTTATGTCTAATATTTCTGTTGCTTCGCTGATAATGTATGCAACTCCCTACCCCTACATGCTTAAACGAATGCAAGTAAAATCATTCTTTTCTGATAGAAAAAAAAGATTCAACATGACATTTACGTAGCCCGGAAAGGACATCGTGTAAATCCCAGTTTTTGAAGAAATGAGAATGTATTATTAACATACACACTTGAGATGATAGAGGAGGATAGAATATTCACAGAGTAATTCTTAAATTTCAATTTTTATTGCAAATTTACAAATTGATGTGTGACGAATAATCAGAAATCTCGTCAGCGGTTTTTGTTGTTATTTTACGTCTAGTGTTAATATCCACCATAATGTTTTGTTGAATTTATTTGGGTAACCTGTCAAGGCACGGATATTTTTTTTTATCATTCAAGATCGAGGTCTTTTTTAATTTCATTGAGTTGTATGGTTGCTGTCCCATCAAAGTTCACCCTGTAATTCTATTAGTCACATGCATGTATGTTTGCGAATTGCGAATAAATAGGCACAAAGAGTCTTTTGAAGATAGAATATTTGTTACTAGTTTTCCCTTTAAAACAGTTATATTGGGCATGCTGTAGTTTGTCTTAACAAATTGCAACTCTACACTGTTAATCTCCAACTTGTTGGATGGGCAACAAACCTCTTCATTAGCCCCCTTTTTACCAATTGTATACTTGATTCAAATTCGCCAATTTTCGATTATAATTCAATTGTCAGTGAACTTCTTTCTGCACTCGGAAAGGAATTGTTTGTCTTAATTATACTTTAAAATCACATAAATTCAGTATCAATGTGGATTTGTATGGGTGTTTAATTTAATCTATTCAAAGACCATTCATCAAAGTAACAGTAATATGAAAGCTAAAAATCTTAATTTTTAAGTCTAAATCGAAACAAATTGATCTTAAATTCTTATTCTAGTTCTGTATCTCTGGACAAGAAGTATGTATGAGCAAGTAGGTTCATTAAAATCTAAACAGCATATACACTTAATCCCTAACATGTCAACTTTTACATTCCCGACAAAGGCATGTGCTGTCGACTACCTCCCCGAGGGGTCATACCCACTTAGGCAAAGCTAAAATAGAAGACAAACATTTGTATTTAACTAAAAGAAATAATTTGAATCTTCAAAATTAATATCATATTTAAAGTCTTTATTGTTTTCTATTAGATAATATTGAATAAATGTCCAAATCACAGCTTTGATACTGAGAATTTTTGCAAAGTCAAGCTGATAATTGATTCATTATTGACACGTGCATACAAAAGATAAGCGGCAAAGAAAAAGAAAACAACAACAGGAACACCAAAACAATACATATTATATATGTATATTTGACGTTTATAAACTTTCATTTCAAATTTAAAGATATTTACTCAGACCAGTATTTCACATTCAGAAGTAATAAATGATGTCATCCTACAATCAGCCAACTATTGGTACAAATAACAGGTACACAAATAAATGTTTGCTATTACTCAGCTGCCATATTGAGCAAATGGTAAATTGAATATTTCTTTTTGTGTGACAGTCATTTTGGGATCTTCTTCGCGGACCGCGTTTAAACTGTGTCGATTTCTTTGAAAAAACAGAGACAACTTTTTGGATTTATAAAACCAACCTTAAAGTGTCGGGTGTAAATTGCAGAAAAAAACAATATGTACATAGTCGGAAATATAAATCTTATTTTACTCGGAGAGCCTCGCTCTTCATCCTGTTTCTAAAGCTCATACAAATAAATTTTATTTTTACTCGCTACGAATCAAGAGAAAAGCTCGGAGAGCCTCGCTCTTTGTCCTGTTTCTAAAGCTCATACAAATAAATTTTATATTTTCCGACAATGTACATATATTGTTAATTTAAAGTGCTTTTCCTATTCAAACTATTTGAAATGCAGAGAAAACGAGAAAAGATGCAATCAATCCAAAAAGACAACGCACCAAAGATCATAAAAGAAAACTTGAAGAGCTTAATTCAGAACTTGAAGAGCTAAATTCAGCTAAGTTATCCAGTGAAACTAATCGAGGACAGTTTCAAAAATACACAGAAATTAACAAGCGATCAGCTCCGCACAACACAATAAAAGAAACGGAGAACTTACGTTTACCATAAGTTACAACACATGATACTGCAGTTCAAGTTTCTTTGATGAAACCAATAACAAACATACCGATTTTTTCAAAAGGAAAACTTTAAGAAAGATGAAGTAGAAGTGAATCAGTATATATAGAGCAGGGATACTGTCAATAACATACAGGTCAGGACTTCTTAGATATTTATATGTATAAGAGTCTCAAGAAAACAATCAACCAGCAAATTAAACAGGTATCATATCGTTTTTAATTGACGATACTGCACAAACAGAAATAAAATTAACAGGTGTAAAGATTTGTGCAAGGATACTTATAAAAGTCATATGATCATTCAACAAACAAAGACCAATATCCTTTATAAACTTGAATGGATAAGTTTTACTGTAAAACACGTGTACATACACTTTCTTTTCAAAGACTATCCTTTATTTCATCTAAATCTTCTCAAATATACTGCTATCGAATTATTGTCTGCTCTAATAGCTTTTCCATATGCTGTGACCTTAACCTAGACATTTTCGTTAGAAATTTGCCAAGTGCACAGGGCAAGTGCGTAGGAAAAACTTGGATTTAACAAAAGTAGACAAAAGTGGAAGAAAAATCAATCTTTATTTTTAATGAAATGATAAAATCAGTTCATTTGAACGTTTAATTCGTATTGCTAAATTTACATTCAAAAATTAAAAGACATTCCAAATTCGGAGCAATTGAGTCGTACTCCAGTATTGCTTCTGGAGAATGCAGCTCGTATGGTGACAAACGATGAACAATAATAAATATGAGTGTTCCTGATGAAGATAAATCCAGAAAAGCGCTTTATACGCAACACATTGAGTTTTTTTTTTTTCATTTGTGTGGTTTTTTTTCATATTTGTACAGCGTTTGTCAACAGATGGGCGTCATTCTCCAGAAGTAATCGCTCATACCCAAAAATTGAAAGTTGAGGATGTATAACTAACTATCTAAACACGTGAAGAGCCTTCTGACCAAAAGGGTCATAAAACAAGAATGTGTCCATAGTACACGGATGCCCCACTCGCACTATCATTTTCTATGTTCAGTCGACCATGAAATTGGGGGTCTAAACTCTAATTTGGCATTAAAATCAGAAAGATCATATCATAGGGAACATGTGTACTAAGTTTCAAGTTGATTGAGGGGGCGGACAGGGGGGTACCTTTCTCCTTTCTCCTGCCCTTTATCTCCTTCCTCCCGCCCTCTTTCTCCTTTCTCCCGCCCTTTTCTCCTTTCTCCCACCCCTTTTCTCTTGTCTCCCGACCTCAAACTTGAAAAACTAATGTATACACATCTCGTTTTAATAAAAATCGATCAAATTTGTTGCTTTTTTGATAGCTAGTCCCTGTCTTGTCCTTTCACAAGATAGAAGTGTTGTTTCTTCTGCTTGAAGAACCTCAATATTATTTTCACTGACTGTTAAGCTGTCTGTTTGCATTGAATTTGCAACCAGTGAGTTTGATGCACACCGTTTCCCGATGATTTTTTTTAAAGTAGAAATCCAAATGCTGCTAAATAAGAAGAAAAAAATAACTGTTATTGGACTGTTCAGAAGAAATTCGATATGATTTCGGAAGTATACCTCATGAGGATAGGCCTACATGACCATAACCGAACCACCTCGTTTAGTATAAGAAACACAGACCAGATCTGGATTTCTATTCTAAAACTACACACACACACAATAATTATACTACAAGCATGGAAATGTGAATGTCTTAAAAAAAATATGAAAATAAATTCTGAAAACTGTGTTCCACAACAAGAAATATGTATCATATGCTGAGTATACCAGCTCCAATTAAATTACTATAAATATATGCACATGGAAAATGGAATTAATTACGAAGGATTATAATAAGATATGCTGGATTGGTCCTGGACCTGATTGATTTTAATATAGGTTCAAGCTAATTTACGCTTCGGTGTACAGTGATGGTTGTATTTTTTTTTTGTTTGAGCTGGACATGCTGTACAGGTACAGATGATGCAAAATACACCATTTCATAAAACGGTGAGTCAAAACGATTCATAAATGATTAACAAAGGTGTCTTATTTGGGAGGGACATAATTGCTGACATGACTCCATGAGCGTCGGAAAAAGTCAGAGGGTATTTACGATCTTTAAAAGAGATTTTATAACAAGTACATATACCAGTATGTATGTTAAATAAAAGTGTTGTAAATGGAGACATGGGAGATTCGATAAGACTGTAACTGGCCAATTAACGACACACAAAAACCAAAGACATCTAGATAACACAGGACAAATGCAGGATGGACGAGAATTTTTATACTGCTAATTTGTAGATTTAGAAAAGATAATTTGGTCCCTTGAATTTGAAAGTTAATAAGTATATTTACTATAGCAAGTATAAAATCTATCAAATGATAACATCACACGTTCACAAAATTAGTCATATTAATTATGATACAAACATATGTCAATCTCGTAAGGTACAAATTTGTTAGTCTTTAAACAACTCGTATTTCAGAAGAAAACTCAAACCATTATGAAATAAGGAGATATAGTGCCTATGAGACATCTTTCTATCAAAGAAAAAATTATGTTTTGTCACAAAATGCCTTAAAAAATAGCTAGACCATCATCAGATACGCTTAATATATATTTTGTTCCCGGAAGAATACTGTTTTACCCGTGTCTGTATGACCGCCCGTCCCTGACTTGGTATATATAACTGAGGGTTTATTCAGTTTATTTCTTATTGCTTAGTTTTTAAGATTCATCTTTAAATTATGTACCAGGTGTTAGTATATATACCAAAAGTGCGCATATTGTCAGGATTTTTGTTTTTTTTTTTTTTTTAAATGACAGGTTGCTTAATTTGGCATTTTGATAATATATAAATGCACGCAGAATACATAGCCCTGCTTACTCCTTCTACGACTACATGTACAATTTCAAGCTTGAACTTTTATATTGCGCCGAGTGTTTTACTTATATAGAGTGCATATATATTCTCAGGATTTTATATTGTATAATTTTTCACGATTGACAGAATGTTGAACTTTGTCTTTTCAAGTGAATTTTTAATACAATTTGTAAGGTGCCTTTATATATTATCAAAATGTTAAAATGAGCAAACTCATTAAAAATCACACGTTTACACCATACAATATACTTGATTAAGAATATGTATTTCATCAAGATATTGTTTGTATCTATCATTTTTACAACTAACAGAATGTTAAACCGTTTTTGATGGTTGCATTAAATGTGTCTTTTAAACACAACTATTTCTTATTGTATTGAATCGTCCTAAACATGCATGAAATATTTGACACACGGAAGTTGCGGTGGCATTACTCTTGTCTAGTTTGGCTAGTAGGGTTAAGTTGAAGATTTGAATTTCTTTATAAGCTAATTGTGCACCCGGTTAGGACGAAATGTAAGTAACTGGACACGGGAAATGAAAACAAAATAACAAAAACTTTCAGATCCCGTTACATATTTTCATACCTCTCCGTAAAAATAACGTTATTTGATATGCAGTAGCGTCATCCCTTTTCTGTCAAATTCTTTGCATATCGGTCAACTTTGACGCAATTTATCTAAAACACATGGGATGGTAACATGTTTGTTTCTATAAATGCACGGATTCAGAATACAATCATTGATATTCTGTTAGTTTTTAGTCTTTCTCCGTATATAAGAGATCGTAATGATTGAATAAGTGACGACGCTTGGCGTTTTTATGAGGTCGTTTTCATTAAACCTACTATGACATTTATTAGCACTTTCTTCAAGCTTTGTATTATCTAATTTAATAAAATAATCAATTTCCGGCTCACTTTTATTATTTCTTTATAAACATTTTTGTCTCCCTTATCTACCCCTTTTCTCCTTTCTCCCGCCGCTTCTCTCCTTTCTCCCGCCCCCTCTCTCCTTTCTCCCACCCTCTCTCTCCCTGTCTCCCTTTACCCTGTCCGCCCCCTCTTGATTGGACTTCAACTTCACCAAAATCTACCTTGACCAAAAACTTTAACCTGAGGCGGGACAGACGGACGGACGAAAGAACGGACGCACAGACCGAAAAACATAATGCCCCTCTACTATCGTAGGTGGTGCATAAAAATAGCCAAAATCCATCAAGTGTCAACTTTGCCTGAGTAAGTTGTAAACTTAGTTTTTCAATAATTTATCAATTCATCAACGGATAATATATTTACAAAGGTATATTATAAATCAAGTCAGTACCGAAGCATCGACTACTAAGCTAATGATACCCTCTGGGACTTAAGTCAATCAACGGCGGTATCGACCCAATGCTAGAAACATTAAAATTACATTTAATTATGTGATTCATACGCAGCGCTTTTCTGGATTTAACTTCAGCAGGAACGATCAAACCCACACATTTGAATGCCAGAGACGTGTGAATACGCAAAAAACGTTAGGAGCTATATCGAAAGGCCAGAGACGTGTGAATACGCAAAACGTTAGGAGATATATCGAAAGGCCAGAGACGTGTGAATACGCAAAACGTTAGGAGATATATCGAAAGGCCAGAGACGTGTGAATACGCAAAACGTTAGGAGATATATCGAAAGGCCAGAGACGTGTGAATACGCAAAAACGTTAGGAGATATATCGAAAGGCCAGAGACGTGTGAATACACAAAAACGTTAGGAGATATATCGAAAGGCCGGAGACGTGTGAATACGCAAAAACGTTAGGAGATATATCGAAAGGCCGGAGACGTGTAAATACGCAAAGACGTTAGGAGATATATTGAAGGCCGGAGACGTGTAAATACGCAAAGACGTTAGGAGATATATCGAAAGGCCCATAAAAAGAATAGCCAAATTCGGCTACGGTCAATTTTGCTTGAGGGAGTTGCAACCTTAATTTCTTAGTAATTTCAAAATTTATTAACGGTGTATTTTATATTAAATACATAATGTGACATGTTTATAGAATACCTTGCAGATCAGCAATAATTTTCTATCATAAAGAGTAATAATACTTACATACACCATGAAGTCACTTCAATGTGCTTTTATTGTATTCATTGTTAAATTATAACGGTATAAAATGGGTGTCGTTCCTTAAATGGGATTAGAAATCATGCTTCTTCACATCGTGGCAACTCCTCCTCAACTGTGCACTGAACCAATGAACACTGACTTCTCGGCAATCTATGCTTTATTTATAATCCAGCTTTCGTAAGCTGAGCGATACCTTCATCGTCGGCTTAATCTAGAGTTGTAGCATAATACATGCTTTAGTATGGCATGTAGATGGAATACCTTGCAGCTGTATTTGTGGTTCGTAAATAATGATAATACATACAATGCAGTCACAACAATGTTTTTTTTTAGTTGTACGCATCGGAATATGTGACATTTTTTAGCAGATAGTAAAGTGTTCCAAATGTGTTACGCAACGATATAGTCATATACCTCGTCTGAAATTTAGAGACCAACAATGTTAAATCTGTTGAAAAAAAATAACATGTGGTGTATACGTAAATGAGACAGCTATCAAGCGACAAAATAACAAAAGACAACCAGAACTGAGAAAACATGATTGGTTTACTTTTTGAAATGGCTTTGTGTAACAGTACTCCTAGACTTGATACCTTGTGTTTTATGTCTTTTTGTTAGGTATTTTTGTGTGATGTGTGGCGATCTGATGAGTCAATCCTTTTTTTCAACTGATTTTTACAGTCAGTTCTACTGTTAAACTGTTACACCACTGTCCAAGGTTAGGGGTAGGTTGAGCCCTCCGAAAAAGTTTAAGCCCGACATTTGGTTTGTGTCTGTCTCAATAACATTTATCTAATGGTACCAATTTTACTGTAAAAGATGCGAATTTCGTAAAATAAATGTCTCTTTAATGATGATTAAGGTTGAAATATTTAAAAAAAATCCCAACCTACAACAAACGACGAAGAAGTGATAAACCAAAAAGGACATAACGTTTAGCCAAATCCGAGTCGGTGGTTGTAGTTGGTTGCAGTCGGTTATATACGTATTTCGTTCATTGTTTTAACATAAATAAGACACTAGTCTTTTCTTTTAGATTTATCAAATTTTGTCTTATCGGACCTTTTTATAGCTTACTATACAAAATGAAATATAATCATTGTTGAAAGCTGTACGGTGACATTTATTTGTTTACACCTTCGGTCATTCAGTATTTGGCAATAATACCACATCTCCTATTTTTATACAGAGGTCAACATACAACAATCAACTATAGAGAAGTGTGTATATAATATGTAAAGCTTTTTATCGTCTCGAATCTATAAAAGTGAAGACAGACACAGTGTAGAACTTTTTAGCAAGTTTTCAATGGATATAGGAAATGACATGTGCATAACCATTTTTTTCTTCATTTATTCAATAACTATTATCAGTATTGCGGAAACGCACTCGTATATGCTTAACAGACAGAAACATCTTTTAAGGAGAACAAACTTTTGAAAAAAGTTCAACTTTTCTTTGAAATGCACTTGAATACAGAGTTTAACAGGTCGTTTAAATTTTGAATCCATTGAACATGGTAACCCCATAATGTGCACCCGATGCATACGTGCACAAATAGTTTACTTCGATCCAGCTTCATTTCCATTCTTCATTTCAACAACAACACTTGTTGTTGCTGCAAAAGCATTGGTCGTTCTTAGAAGATCAAGATAACCTCTCATAATCGGTTCTGAATAAATCATGAACATGGTGTGGCACACTTTTCGTGGTGTTATTGTGATGGTCCATGTAAAGCTGTAAACGCCATCACGTGGACACGTGAACTTTCCGGTTGCTGGATTGAACTCACTGCCGTTATTAATAACAACATTATCAAACTTAATCGTAGCACTGTTCGAGTACAAAGCCTGGTCCGCCGAAAGATGTACTTGAAATGCAACTGGTTCAGCATTAGCCATGAAATGAAAGGTCAGCAATATTATCAATAAGAATATATACCTCCTGCATTAGTGGTAGACATAGAATATAGCGGTTGTCAAGCAAATGTATCGTCAAAGTTTTATACAAAACTTCCAAACAAAATATCATTCACAAATACAACATCCTCGAAGACCACTCAATTTTGATAGATAAAAAAAAAGAAATGGACAGTGATGAAAAAGGATTGATATAGATGGCAGCCAACTAAACAGTGGAATTTATGAGAAATGTATTATTTCATGTGTTCCTCACTGGCATATAACTGCATAACTGATAAACAAAAAGACGGTCAGTGATAACAATGGCATGCAAACGCTATATATATGCACGAGAAAGGCACATTATCGTGTTGTCAATTATCAAAACTGCAAACTGTAACCATCCAATTGTCAATTTTAAGTTTCTTACTTTCCAACTGGATTACGTGATTTTTTAGTTGGACTGTACTCCTTTCGAGTGCCTCTACCCTGGTCAACAGTTGCCTGTGTTCTTCATAACATGCCTGTAAATCTGGGAAGAGTTGAATATGTTGACCAAATGCCACGGTTCCATTTATTGAGCATTTTGTACCGTTAATTACCTATAATGAAACGTTTAAGAAATAGAAATAGATAATGAAAATGAATACATTGCATGCATTAGCAATAAATAAATTAAAACATACTTCTTAATTTGCTGAAAAAGTTATAATAATTATCTTTTCTTTGCAATTGTTGACAAGGTAAAAAGAGATAACAATCAGTGCATGTTTTATCTTTCAGAATACTCGCTTAATTTCAATTGGATTTCAAAGCAGTGGAAGAAAACATCTAATAATTCTTTCAAATGCACATCGCTTTAAAGTGTTTCAGCGTTGAAAAATCTTAAAAGGAAAATAACCAAACTGATTAAGCCGTAATGTTCCCCTATTGACGAAGTCAAATGTACTATAGGTTTTCACACCGCCCGTCCGTCAATCAGTGAACTTTTATCCTCAATGCCTCAATCTATTGATTAAATATATTGCTTATAATCATTTCAAAAGTATTTACAGATCATATTTTAGTTCCGGGGCGTTGAAGGGATTTTTTTTGCGGATGGTTTGACCCTTGCAGTCATATCTTAATTGTTTCGGCCATTTTCTGCAATGCCTAACTCGATTGATTTTATATTTGTTTTTCAGTCAAAGCATAAGAAATCACAGATCCAGAGTGTAAAACTTGTTTTGATATATCAGTATGTATCACTTTTTTCTGTAACGCCTAAATTCATTGATTTGTTAATTCGTTTATAGTCCCATCAGAACAAGTTACATATATGGAAAATCTACTGTCTGATGTGAAAAAAAAACAATTCATACAAATGCAAATAAAAATATTGTTTCCATGGAAACGGCAGCCATTTTGAAATTTTAAAGTCCGATATCACATCAACACGTGACAGGTCACATTACTTACAAGTTTCATAAAATTGGACCAATTTTCAAATTTAGGCATTCGTGTTTCCATGGTTACGGCCCCATTTTGGAAATTCAAAGTTAAATGCCACATCTACATAAGACAGTCAACATTTGTGTAAAGTTTCATTAAGTTTAAAGCATTTTGAATTTTTGACATTTTGCAGTTTCCATGGTAACGGCAGCCATTTTGAAAATTCCAAAGTCGGATGGCACATCTACACATGACAGGTCACATTACTGTCAAGTTTCATAAAGATTGGACCAAATCTAGATTTTTCGCATTTTGTTGTTTCCATGGCAACGGCGGCCATTTTGGAAATTCCAAAGTCAAATTCCAAATCTACATACACTCGTTAACATCTCTGTAAAATTTCATTAAATTTGAAGTATTTAAAATTTTTCACATTTTGCAGTTTCCAATGAACGAATTGAAATAAACATCATTGAACTAAAATATCGGTCAATGATGTTTATAACCTCATCTTTTCCGGGTTTCAGTATCGTAGTGATGAGAGAGTAGAAGACAAACTGCGGAGTTTTATAAGCAATGAACTTAATATAAAACATTATCTAGAATTCGGCAACGTACAGATTTGGAAAACAAGGGCTAAATAGCACAAGGCTTATTGTTGCGCGGTTTTTGTATAGGAAAAACCTTGAAATGGTTCTTTCAAATGCACATCGCCTAAAAGGAAAAACCTTTGGCATCAAAGAACAATTCCCGATAGAAATTGACGCACTACGAAAACAAAACTATATCCCATACCGAAAAAAGCCAAATAGGAAAGGAAAAAGCAACCCTTGTACGCGAAAAGCTCTACATCGACGGGAAACTGTATATTACGTAAACTGAGAAAGCAACGCAAGATAAAACCACGGAGAAAAATCAAAGAAGCCCTCCAATTCCACCTAGATCTATGCGTCCACGGAGAGACTCAAACGACAGTCATATAAGAAGAAACTTAAAAGATAGTGACAGTTCACCGCCACCCTCTTCTACTGATACCAACTCCACAAATTGATATTAATGTAGCCATGTAGAACAATCATTTAAATTAGATATTGAAAATAATGTTAGTAATGAATTTATTCTGGAAACGAACCAATGTAATGAAAAATAGTAAAACAATAACGAATAAAAGATCCGGCGGAATAATTGTAGGTTCCAAAGATAACCTAAATAACAAATCTAAGATACTCCTTGTAAATATGTTCTATGGTTTAAAGTTGAAAAAAAATGTATTTAACTTTGTTTTTATAGTGATTAAGATGATAACACAATGTTGACTGCTGTACCCCTATTTGTGACATTTTTACCTATTGTGTCTGTTTGTTTTGTTCACGCATCGTTGTCAATATAATAGAATTTGATGCGACTGTCATACAAGTGAGAGGTTTAGCTAGCTATTAAACCAGGTTCAACCACCCTTTTCTATATAAGAAAATGCCTGTACCAAGTCAAGAATATGATAGTTGTTATCCATTCGTTTGATGTGTTTGAGTTTTTGGTTTTGTCATTTGATTGGGGACTTTCCTTTTTGAATTTTCCTCGGAGTTCAGTATTTTTGTGATGTTACTTTTTTTAGACCAACCAGTTATATTCGGCCGGGCAGTCGGGCTGGCGACCGGGCGGGCGGCTGCTAAACAGAGTCTGTGCAATAACTTGAAAACGCTTTTTATTTTTAGCTTTTATTGTTGTTGAGTTTAGACCTTTAAGTAGCGAAAAGTGATAATTAGAGCGTTGTTCGTGCAATAACTTAAAAACGCTTTGACGGAATCTTTTCAAATAGAGATATGTTGTTTCCTGTGACTAAATGAATGTCAAGTTCGATTTTCACGATTTAAGCTTTTATCGTTGTTTAGTTGTAGACCTTTAAGTAGTGAAACGTGATACCTAGATTTATTTTTGGCCTTTCCATTTCTGAACCCTGATTAATTTTTTTTTTCACTTGATCCTGTTTGGGGTCTTTTGCAAATATCCTTTTCATGCAGGAAAATCCGGTTTGCTTTCAATCTGACTGCCTCTTGTTTTAAATGGAAGGGTAGGACTTGATAAACATATCGGTCGTTTTACCTGTCGAAATGGAAGTGTAGTTGACTATTGTATTCGCTCCATTGAACTTCTAAAAACTGTTACTAATTGTGAAAGTTTAGAGTCTAGCCAATTGTCATCAGACGTGAACAACCCACTAAGCATTTCTTTACTGTATAACGATACCCCAAGAACGACTGAAAAAAATGCAAAGAATATCAAACAAACCAAACTGGAAATAAAGTTAAAACAAACAAATGTGATGTACTAAAACAGATGTTTTTCAAAAGAATATTAATTGGGAAGAGATCGAAAATCTTGATTTTCAACTTAATAATATTGACATAAATTTGGTAAATATAATTGAATCGATACACTAGTAGATGACCTTTTTAGCCTTTTTATTTATTCTGCGCAAACGACTTTTGGAACAAAAAAAAGTCAACGCACAAACTCTTAAAAGAACTAGTAGAATTAAAAATAAACCATGGTTTGATGCTGAATGCACGGTAGCTATGAACAGAATAGGAAATTGAAAAGAAAATATAAGTCGAAAAGTTAGATAATAAGTAAATCCAGAAATCACATCGGACGCACCAAATTTACGAAATGATATTTTCATATACTGACGTTGCGCATGCACGGTATTGGTACCGCTGATCGTTACACGACGTCCCAATAAAACAAGGACGTTGACGTTGTTCCAAAGAACGTTTCAAGCATACAAGCTTTTTACTTATGTGAAAATGCCACTTAAAGTTACGGTAGGATTTACATTCTTTTAAGAAGTCTTCATTTTGCAGAAATTTTCGTAGTCGCTTCATTATCTATTTTCATTTTTCCATGCCGGGTTGGCATTGATAAATGCAAACATTGATATCCAAATTTCCATAGAATTAAAAAAAATATTTAAAACACTCATGAAAAATTGCCTCCAACAGCAATGTTTAGCACTGAATAACAATTTGACGTTTTGAATCATTTGTGAGAAGATTTAACATCTTTTTTGTATATTATTTGGCGTCTTTCATTTTCAAAATCCAGAATGTTTTGAAACTTCAAAACTGATTTTGATACAATGAGCGAAACAAATGTAGGGAAAAACTGACACAACCGTTTTTCTCTTATGAAGAGTGTGCTTCAAAAATATTATGAGCATATATATCTGTATTATCAGTTTCTTCTTTTTCTAAAAATTTAGTAATGTTCTTTGTGCCGCAAGACTTCTTCAATCTTGGCTAGTAAAATTGTTAATACTTTGTTTCTTGTTTCTGTCTCTTCCCTTCTATCATTAGTTTCTTTTTGTCACGTTGTTGATGTTGGTATTTTCTCTCCCTCAATTTGTCTTTTTAAAAATTTAGCTAATATTCAAATGCTTCTTAATTTGATTATTTGAAAGATGTTGATAGACGATAGCCTGATAATTTTCTTTTCAGAATCTCATTTTATCTCCACTTTATTCATAAGAGGTCCGTTGTATTCATTTTTTTTCTCTAAAAATAACAGTCGCTTATGCTAGTGTTATAATTCATATTTCATATATTATCGGTTTAACTCGAAGAATCATCATCATATGCGTATAAGTTCACGATTTTGACATCAATAACGATTTTGTGGAAATTGTTTAAAATTGGCAATATTTTTTTATAAATCCCTTACGAAAAACTTTATAAAATATGCATCACGTTTGAAATAGAAATACGTGTTCTTGTGCTGCCATTGTTGATTTTCAATATTTGAAGGTAGAACGGGGTCTAAATTATTATTTTTTTATTGAAGAAAGCTGCAAATAATCGATTTAAATTTTTTACTATTATTGTTAGCAAGATTGAATGACGAATAAATTAAATTAATTTGTGAAATTTTCATTAAAAAGAATAAATAATGAGCTTATATTATGGTTACATCTTTTTCATTTAAAAAAGGTTTCACTGATTAAAATTTTTAAATCATGATTGTTTTATCAGGCAAATAATCCAGAATGTTTATAATTTATTTTATAAAGGAATTTACAATACATTTACCTTTTTTTTTTTTTGCTTTCGGAGAGCGCATTATAAGAGCTGATTTCTCATTTATATATTATTTAAAACTCTATCTTTTAGTTTTCTTTATATTTGCATAAGTTTACATTTCCCGTGTTTAATCCTTACAAAATCTGAACATTTTTCACAAACTTTTAAAAGCTCTAAAAAAAGGTTGGCGATCCATACTTTTTACTATGTTTTTGAAATTATAGCATTTTGGCAAAGTATGAAAAACTCTACCCCTTTTTATATAGAACCAAATAAAGCTACATCAACTGATATTTGACCAACAGTAGACTGAAACCGATTTTAAAAAAATATACTCATTTTGTTGTGACAAGATATAGTATATAATTATTTAAGTAACTGCTTTTCGTAAATATACATGGATCAATGTTTTTTGAAAGGAAGTACTATGGACCAGGAGTGCATTTCATGTACGTTTTATACTATGAATTGTTTTTTTAGCGCTTCCAATTTAAAAATATAACTGGGTATCGGTTAACACTAAATTTTCTTTGACATTTTTAGACCGTTTTTGAAACGGGTTATTTACGGGTTTCGGGTTTCGGTTTTGAGTGTTTTTGATTTTTTAACAAGTATAAAAAGCAATATTCCAGCCATTTTTGTGACGTTCTGCGAAGAAAAAATAAATCTACTATACACAAAAATGAACTTTTCCACACAGCAGATTGGTTGATTGATTTATTTGTGTTTAACGCCAAATTCAGCACGATTGGCTATTTCGTGGCGGTCAATTTTTATTGTTGAAGGAAGCCGATACACACAACAGACATTTTGTAGTTGATTTAGTGGTAAAAAAGGAAACTATGGTGTCAATTTGTTACACATACAGCGTGTTCAATGCAGTATATTTATTGTATTTAATATTCTTTCTTTAGTTTTTCTATAAATTGGTTATACATGCAAACAATGATGTACTTCCCACAAAATATACGCTTTCAAGAAATATGGATAGAATTTTTTTTGGAAGATATGGGATAGAGTGCATGGTGACTTTTTTCTAAAGGAAGCTTAAACTAGGTTAAAATGTACTTGGGAGTGTCTTTAAATTATTACACTGGACCTGCAACATACATAGTTGCGTGCAATCCATCATATTTATCGGACAACTATTACCCTAACACTCAAATTAATATAAAAGACAAGTTTCAATTAACATTTTAATACTCGTCCATCGCATTCCTATGTAGCAGTAAATTCTGTTAGAGATTCGAGACAACAAACTCCATTATGCCACACATTACTTCTAGAAGTAACAACCTTCTTTTTCGTACATATGTGGCTAGGTAGATGATAAGAGATTGTTCTCGCAGTAAAAATTTATATATTTATACTACTACATGGAGCTAAGAATACAAGTACGGAAACAAAATCCCGGTCTGCAAACCAGCTAGAAAATTGATTCACATATATAGTTCCGATTCTTTAATTACAACGCTAGGAATTTTTTTAAGGTCAGGGTGTATAGCTTGGGTTTGAGTCGTTTATAATCTGCTATGGGAAAACAATAAGGTGAGCTCATTTTTGAATGCATTTTGATTTTTACTGTATGTTCTTTTTCTAAAAGTGAGACAGTGATCGTATGTGAACTTGGCCTCGGAGCCTGGTCTTTGTCAAGCATCCGAGTTAAATATTTCGTCATATTTAAATTATTTATACAATGTAGATCTTTATTTTATATAGATCAGATAATTTCATAAAATTAATTGTATGCCAAATATGCAAAAAATATATAGTTTAGCGTTATCATGACGTGAACGTCAAATTACAGTTATGGGGACATGTTATTGGACATCTTAGATCGTTTCGTATTTTATATCTGCAGCTCAAACAAAAATATATATCACATCATTTTAGAAGAAATGAAATGTATTTTCCGTTCACATCGGTTAAAGGGTGTTCAAAATTGGGGATGAAATAAAATTTCGTTTAATAAACAGCCTCTGGGTTATTCTATGCGTCATTTTATGAGGGTCGTAATGGGGGTAATAACTATCTTCATGACGAATAACGGTAAAAATTCTTGCCAAATGACGTTAACGGTAATTTTTTGGTACATGACGATAAAATGTACACTTTCTTTTAGACGATAAAAAAATCGACTGATTTTGACGAATCACGTTAATTTTTTCCAAAAATAACGGTAACGATAATTATTTGAGACCTCTGACGAATCACGTTAAGGATATTTTGACGAATCACGGTAAAATTTTAACTAATTTGATGCTAATGGTAGCCGAAAATGACCGTTTGACGCCTGACGGTAAAGGGCATTCCTACCCTCTTTTATCCATCGGGACATTTTATTGGACACGGGAAAACTGACGATGTTTTGAAAATAAGACTGCAGTTATATAGTGATGACTTCATAAAGCATCTTTAGGACACATATAAACTTTCTGATATTATTAAAAGCCACTTTCATCTGTTATATCTTATAATAGTGAAGACAGAAAGTTTTAATAGGAGCTGAGCAGCTGAATGGGACATTTTTCCTCTTCCTAAGCTCAACGCTTCTGACAATCTTCTTTCACTCACAGTTAAAAACGTTTATGACGCTATTTTTCATCAATTGTATACAATACTGTTGTAAAATGTTATCTCATTTAACCTACTAACTAGTCCGCATTGTGATTTCAAAGGCAAACACAAAACAAAATTGTAACAGCGGGACACCCTTAAGGACATACGATACAGTTACAGTGGTGTTCATCCCAAGTGTTTTGTTGGAGTTTAGGTTACCCATTTCTTATCTTCTTTGTTAAATGTTGTATGTATGTTCATCGTATCTCAGTCTTTCATGGTGTTGTCTTTCTTCGACATTTGGACTTTGGCTGTCATTATTGTTTTCCTACTATTTTCTAAACAATTATTTGATAAAATCGTTGATTTTTGCGCATTACAAAGAAAGACTGACCAATTATACATCTTGTCAAAGAAAAAAATATTCGCAAACCGCAAAAACAAATTTTTTAGAGGTGAATCCTAACTGGGATACCAGGGAGAGAAGGAGAAAACACTCAAGTGTCGATATTAGTTACAAAGTAGTATGCCGGAGTTCGGTAGAGTTCTCACAAGTCTAGGTGTAAAACAGACAAACATGGATGTAAAATCAATCGGAACCACAAAAACCCTGAGGAGAGTGATACTAAGTAGCATGCTATATGGATGCATCATCCTTCAAAGTTTTACAGTCACATCCAGTTGTTATTGTAACAGGTAGGAATATGAAAAACCGAAAACTGCGTCAAATTGTAGACATGTATCTATGACAGAGTTAAAATGTTTACATAAACAATGAGGGAGACAAGAAACGTTTCAAGCAAGAAGTTAATACTGTGACAATCACTTTTGGTCGGGTGAGGAAAAAGAGTAAAGACATTGAAACGTCTTGCTCGCTTTACTGATTATGAATGCATTTCTTGTTACAAGTTTTTAAGATCATGTTCTTTCTATATGTATTACATATACATGGCATTATCATTGATCCTATTAACTGTCAGATCATCCTCTCTGAAGCACACGTAAACGCTTTATAATCGTTCTATACACCTAAATTAGTTGACCTATTAAATGAACCATGACAATGAGGTCAGGGTCACATGAATCATGTCAAGACAGATCTGTACACTACACAATCATCTTAATCACCAGATTGATTCGCCTATTACTTCTTGTTTCTGAGAACGTAATAAAAAACTGACCATCCAACAAATAAAAATGAGGAGACGGTCAGATGAGTCCAGTCAGATAGACATATAACACATTACAATTATCCTTCACACCAAATATAGTTATATATATTCTATTATTATCCAGAAACTGACCTTACTATGAAAATACTTCCTTGAAAAAGGAACCATTAGAATACTGTCAGAAAGACAATGAACACCTTTCAATGAATCTATATACTAAAAATGAAGAGACGGTCAGATGAGTCCAGTCAGATAGACATATAACACATTACAATTATCCTTCACACCAAATATAGTTATATATATTCTATTATTATCCAGAAACTGACCTTACTATGAAAATACTTCCTTGAAAAAGGAACTATTAGAATACTGCCAGAAAGACAATGAAACCTTACAATGAATCTATATACTGATTTATAGTTGACCTATTAAGCATAGTATCTGAATAAATTACCTATTCAGTAAAGCTTAAAATTGACCACTTTACTGTGAAAATCATGTCAAGGTCAGATGAATCTGGTAATTTAGATACGTCCACTATACTGATACACAATAATTTTATCCACCAGATATAGTTTACCTATTACTTATGGATACAGTATCTTTAAAAATCAATAAAACCTAGTGACCTAAACTTTATCTTCATCACTAAAACATGAATTGAGGTCTAAGTCAGTTGAACCCTGTCAATGAACTTGTTTAACTTGCAGTGATTCTAGTTGCACTTTCACTATAATAACTTTAAAATCATCATGCAATATAAAAACTGTATTTTTAGGTAGTCACTGAACCATGAAAATGAGGTCATACAAAGTTGTCCTATTACTCATTATAATTTAAAAAATCTTTTGACAAAATCTTTATAAATATTAAACATTCACTAAACTATTAAAATGAGGTAAACGATATGACAAACATATGCCAGACAGAAACTTCAGTCTAGTAGGCATCTGTAGAGAACATATGGATTATTCACATTTTCTACATGTACCTCCAAAATATAATGAAAAAATTTTGTCAAAGCGTTTGCATGTTAATGAACAGACACTGTTTGGCAGCCGCCCGTCCGCCCGCCCACCCGCCTTAAATCCCAAAATCAATAACTGATTTTTCCTTCGAAAATCCGGTTAAAAATCTTTACAAATAATTTACAGCTACCCCACTGGATTAGTAACACGGTCTTACATTTTGGTTTCTGAACATTAATACTGCAGCTTTGAATCTCCTTTCTGTATGATTGTGAAATAAATATTCCTGTAAGATTTAGGAAATAAATTTTGCTTTAAGATTTCGGAAAATGAATTAAATCTTCCTGTATGATTAGGGAAATAAATATACACCTGTCTTCAATCTCAGTAACAGTGTCAGAAACAAAATAACTAAGTTTAAATATATATTTTCTTTATTAATTCACAAATTTGTTTTTCTGATTTATTAACAAAGAAAGTAAATACAAGATAAATATAGAGAATGAGGAAGTAGAGATTACAAAAATTGTGAAATGAAAAAACTGTCCGACATTCCTTTATATATGTTGAAACACAGTTTTACTGAAAACAACTGTTATGATACCATTTAAATAGCCTCTGTTTTTCTTGCAACCTTTATTTGTCCATGATTAATAATTTCATTCATGATTTGTTATATAATGTACTTATGGAATGTTTGTTTCAAATGTGTACTGTTTCAATTGTTTAAAGTAAAACAGATGTTGAATATGGATGCCTCTGATAAACAAGATATTCAATTTACATCATCAACTTTAAATCACTACCCAAACACTGTGGCTACATCAAAAGAAGATTGAAAAAATATAAGCATGACTGCAAGTACATGTAAGTTATAAACATTGTAATCTACAAATTTGAAACAGACACACTTCATGTTTTGTAAAAATCCATTTTGACAGACTTATACACTATCATTTTCTTAAAAAGACCAGTTTCTATGACCAGAGGTAATATTTGTTTCTTGGAATTCAACTTTCCCAATGATGAGATATATAAAATGTTATTTCCATTTTTTGGCATATAGGGAAAATTTTGTTTAATAAAGATTAAAGTGAGAGTGGTCTGTACCAGGAGAAAATTACTACTTATTATAAAAACTTGATGAACAAAAACAGTTTGACAATTATGGAAATCCACATAAAATCCAAATAGAATTATCTATCAAGAGATCAGACATATTGAGAATCTACCACTCTTTATCTGCTATAAATGTGAATGACTTTAAAAAAAATCCTTTATACATCACAAATAGGCTATCAAAGAACATATATCCTACTTTTGTTTAATACACTTATGTTATCACAAGCGAAAGACTGACACTGACTGACTTTTTGGTACATCCAATAATTTCTTTGAGTATGCCCATAAAATATGACCATTTTGGAAGCCATGATCCAGTACCATAATTTAGTATAAATATTATCTGAGGTGTGTAAATGCAATGTTACTTTCATATATATAAGTTTAAGTCTCTTTTACTTCATGTTGGTTTAAGATCTGTCTTGGCTCAAAATCACCATATCAATCATTTATTTTAACCACATATGACAGTAGTCTTAAATAAATAGGGATTTCAATACCGTTCAGGTCCTGTATCCAATCATATTGTTTAGAAATGTATTTGTAAAAGATTTAACATTTTTTGCTTCAGTAAAACATTTATTTAATGTCTGATTATGATATATGTATATATTGTGGTTGTTTCTTGCAATATTTTGTTGTCATTTCCTTCCACTGAATATAAAATAAGTATCTAATCAGAAGTTCTTAAAATATTAAACAGAGATAGTTTGATTTGGAAAATGATTTTGATTAGATGTACATTAACACAACATGACTTTCAATTCTTTAGAAATACATGAAAAAATAGTTTTCATGTGAAAAACTATATTGCAAACTTTGGAAACACAACCTTTTATAACTACATTGGCATATCCTACAACAAATTGTCCCTGAGTAATTTCTTATTGATGTATACATAAGTACATGCAAAATGAAACAAATCAATAGAACTCATATATGAAGGATAAATGGTTTGACAAAGTATAATAAACGATTACCACCACTGGCACTGTTCAATAATAAAAGGGTAAGTACAATAAGGCCTCAATACCCCCCACTATTACTAGCTTAAATTTCAAATAAGGATTTGTTGACCATTACCACAATAAATTGTAGCTAAAACAATGACTAAATAAGGATTAAATCTGTTTGTTGAAAATTTACAAATCAGCATTCTTTTCACAAAGTAACAAATAACACAACTTTAGATGGTTCTCAAATTCAATGAAAACAAATCAAAATCCATTGGTTCTAAGAACGCATGATACAGTGTGTATGTAAAAAAAATTGGACTTTTATATTTTGTTTATCAAATTCCATATCTGACTGGAATATGTTGTTTGTGGAATCCTTTGCTTTATGTTTTCTTGACATTATTGTGGTTGAAATCCAGACGATTTTGTCAACTTTCACCTAAATCTCTATTTTTCGCCTATTTGTGGTATAAATGTCGATGCTTTTTAAAAAAAGCTTGACGAAAATAATTCTATTACATTTTCTTACATGTCTATTCATCAACTTGAACTACTTGTTTTTTATCTTAAAAAACAATAGACTTAATATTAGGGGCCAAACAGGAACATTTTCCTTTTGAATACTAACCAGGGAAAGGGTTATTCTTTGCAGATAGAATCTTGTTTCTCAAAATCAAGAGGAAACAAAACTTTGCAATAAATTTTCATTAAAAATGAAAGAACCTTAGTGAGCGTGCTCACATACCCCACGTCCCCACATTGTCATTGGAGAAATAAAATAAGTGTAAGAAAAAAAAATTGTATCAGAAAAAAAAATTGAATCATAATTTCCTGTCAATATGCACATCTACATAGTATGTCCTTATTATCTACACAGTTTCATGAAATTCTGTTGTGTGGTTTCAGAGGAGTTGCGATGACAAACTGTTGCAGAAGTACATTGAAGCAAGTTCAAAGGGGCTTAACTCTTGGAAAAAAAATTGAATCGTAATTTCCTGTCGATATGCACATTTACGTAGTATGTCCTTATTATCTGAAAAGGTTTCATGAAATTCTGTTGTGTGGTTTGAGAGGAGTTGCGATGACAAAAGGTTGCAGTAGTATATTGGGCAAATAAGTTCAAAGGGGCGTAACTCCTGGAAAAAAAATTGAACCGTAATTTCCTGTCGATATGCACATCTATGTAGTATGTCCTTATTATCTGAAAAGGTTTCATGAAATTCTGTTGTGTGGTTTGAGAGGAGTTGCGATGACAAACTGTTGCAGTAGTACATTAAAGTAAATAAGTTCAAAGGGGCGTAACTCCTAGAAAAAGAATTGAATCGTAATTTCCTGTCGATATGCACAACTACATAGTATGTCCTTATTATCTAAAAAGATTTCGTGAAATTCTGTTGTGTGGTTTGAGAGGAGTTGTGATGACAAGAAACAGGACTGACGGACGGACGGGTCAAAAACATTATACCCTCCGCAACTCGTTGCATGGGGTATAATAAGTCAGAGGTAGTATAAGGGTTAAAATAACTCTGTTAGTGCAGTTGGTATAAAATAAAGGTTTAACAATTTCTGATAGATTGTCAACATCTGAGGATAATAGGTCCACTCTAAGCTACCTAAGAATTGCACTTATTTAAATTTTAATTAAGTGACACTATATTAGGAATTGATCAACTTGTGTTTTCACTTAGATCTATATCTAAAATTAGCATCCATAGTAATAAATTTCGACTTCAGTCAATATAAACTGGAAGTTAATTCTAGCTCTACCTAGAGTTGGAAAAATGTAAGCTTTCAAAGATTCAAGTCAAATTCAGTTTATTGTAAAAATGACAACAACATACAATCAAGTACATGTATTTATAAGGTTACTAATAGTGGACATAAAGAAATGTTTTATCTTCCCAATGACCAGCTCCAGCTGACCTTTCAGTTATCAGTAGATTTACATATTGATTGACCTTAGCCCAAAATAGATGTTGACCAAAGAACCATGAAAATGATGTCTAAATCAGTTAAGCCCTGTAAGATGAACAGATCCATTTTCCCCATCATTTACAAGATCTAGGAAACTGCTTCATGTACAAAACTAGATGTTGACTTAAACAAGACATTCATTCATGAAAATGACTGACATATGCCAAACGGAAACAGACCAAACGCCACCTACAAACCAGATGTAAATTATTCTCATTCTTTAATATAATTTATACAAATAGTCAACACAGCTGCTAGATTCACAACATGTGTCTTGCCTTAAGCCACAAGAGTTGTAGTTGAAACAAAGAAAGTTACTAGTTGTGTGAATTTCAAAGAAAGAAATGTGTGCTGCCAAAAGGACAAAATACATATTGTGACATAATCATATCATAATGTCTACAGTACTATGGTATAAAGTGATACAAATGATAGACATATAAAACTTCATGCATAATAAACATTCATTATAAAAATACACAACTTCAAAGAAACACATTTTTTTCAACTCTTTGGTCCACTAACTCTTAACTGTATACTGTAAGAGACTCAGAGTGAAGTGAAAAAAACAGTAACTCTTACTGTATACTGTAAGAGACTCAGAGTGAAGTGAAAAAAACAGTCAACAAAAACAAAGGATTTAAATGAATCATAATACTAATTTCGATATATTGCTGTTAAATCTGATCTAATTTTACCTTAATTTGAAAAACTACTTTCTTCCCATAAAGATTCTATACCTAATTTCAGGAGACTTGATTTTGACTTTATGTGAGATATTTGGAATTCTCTGGTTCTATCGATGTGGTGCCATTAACAAATTTTGCCAACTAACCCCTTCTTTCCTGTTCATAATTTTATTACATAAAGTTTTAAAAAGCCATTCTTGAAACTCTTATAAAATCCTTGTTGTTTTTTCATAGTTTTTGGAAGAAAAAATTGTTCAAACGTAAATTGTATGAAAAATCTAGAGAGAATCATTTCCTATCAAATATACATGAATTTATAACAGTCACTTAAAAGTTTGTTATTTTGAAACAGAGTAACAAACATCCTTAAGAATACATTTCTTCAATGTTAAGTCTACAACCCAGCTATAACCTACATCACCCTGATTAAATATAAATTTGCCTCATAATTTACTGTTAATTATAAAAGGATCACAGTCATCAATTAATCTATTGTTAAAATCCTAAACTGTCATCAGATCATGATTTTTCAGCTTGGATATATGCCTTTGCATTCTGTACTGCCAATTGAGCGGCATGATCAAAGCCGTCAGCAACTTGTATGTCTAAATCACTTTCTTTCATTATCTTCCTAGCAGCCTCTACATTTCTACCTGAAATTGAAAATATAAATCTGAATCATAACTAGGCAGGACCATATAGATTAGTCACCAGTAATGGTGTAAAAGTATTCTGCAGTTGTTTTTTACCGATAATTCTTTTCATTACAGGCAGACAGATACCTTAAAAAATCCCTATAACAGATTACAAGTGTTGAATCTGTCAAAGTCACTCATGGAATAGAATTTCGTTATAATATTAGTTAGACAAGGTTTTTTTTTTAATTTGTTGCTTTACAATTACATATCCACCAACCCAATTTTTCCGATTTTCAGAATTTTTTTAACATTTTATGCTTTTTATTCCCGCCGATCCTAACAAATACATTATCCCTGAAATATAAATAAAAATATCAGCTAAGCAGCATTTTCATGACGTAAAATGAAAATGCATTAAACATTGACAGAGAAATACACATGTAATTACCAATTGTGTTCTAATAAAATAAAAATCTAAAAATAATCCGTAGTTTGTGTTTCTAAAAATAGACACTTCAAATATTGATTGCGCAAATAATATTGCAAAACAAAACCTGTGTTAAAAACCAATTACACTGGTTGGTTTTCCTTTTTTTCTCATAATTCTGTAATATTTTTCATCTCATATATGAAATGGACCTGTCCATACATGAAAGATGTCAAGTTAAAAGTATTAAAGAGATATCTACAACTAATTTGGAATTTTCAGAGATTGTAAAAAATAGTTTATCCATTTACGGATATAAAAAAACGGGATTGCATGACAAAGGATGAAACCAATATCCTGATCTTTCCAGTGGTTGAGTTTAATCCGTTTTTGACACAGATGGTAAAAGATGACAAAATAAAATACCAAAAAATATTGTTAGTAAGCTGAAATTAAATTTATTTAATACAGATTTATGTCTTGTAAGATCATAATTAATTTTTTTTCCGACCAACCCGACTTTTTCATGTAAAATGTCTGTAAACCAACAAATTAAAAATCCCTGGCCTTAATAGATTGATCACTACTGTCAGGTAAGAGAACACAGACTAGATAAAAAAATATAACCATTTGCTATTATTATCCAATATCTCCTGGAGGCCTAATAGGGTAATTATGAAGGTAGTCTGGAAGATCGTACTATACCTGAGTGGCAGTTTTATAACCGGAAAAGCATTGCAAACAACAATTAGGGCGAAGTGGTAATTAAAAAACCCAATCTCAATGAAATTACCAAAATAATTTCTGTAAAACATTTTTTTCGACCTAAATCCAAATCTGCCATTTCAGTTAAACGGGTTTCAATTTAGGTAATGTCTGACAAATACAACCTTTTCCAGACCCTTGACAGATAACTACTGGTACAATAAACTGTTATCACAGAGATATGTCTCACCTTTTTGTAATTTTGATAATGCAAATGTTGAAATTAAAATTAGTAATACTTTAACATGTAAGTTATGCAAATATTCAAAGTCAATGAACCATGACTGAAGGTACATGACTAAACAATCTCCATGGAAATGAGATGTGCCAATGCTAATACAACTGCATACCAAATACCAATGACTTATCATCAGTTGTTCCCTTTAAGGTAGTTCAGGGGTATAGAAAAAAAATGACAGAATTTTCTTATACTTTGCCAAAATGAAGATTTTACTACGCTTTTTTCAAAAAAATAATAAAAAGTATGGGTCACCGCGCTATTTTTCAAGGTATGAGTCGTTCAAAATTGCCAAAATTTGCTTAGATTGTTCATGAAAAAACACATTTTTGTGCATAAAAAGAAATCTATAAGACAGAATTTTGAAATAAAATATGAGAAGATAGGTTTTATAATATATTTTAAGAAAATAGAAAGAAAAAATGGTGTCACCGAACTTGTTTTCTTGCTACAAGTTAAAAAAGAAAATTTCTCTATATGTCCAGTATAAATTTTGTACTGAAAGAGTTATCTCCCCTTAAATGGCTTATTTGAAAAATTGATTCTAAAAACACAAATATTTTGTATTTGTTAAAACATTTTCGATAATGCAATGAATCATTAAGTTTTCTTTATATAAATAAACAGTGTTACCAATAAATTGCAAATCTGTGGGCAGATTTGGGCAAAGAACTAGACCGATTATGTACTGTGATTTTACAATTCAAGATGGCGGTATACCCCTGAACTACCTTAAACAAACCTAAGCACAAACATTATCTTGTAAACTATGTAAAAGTTTCAAAGTCATTGGACTATGATAAGGGGATGGGGCTATATAATCTCCATGAAAAAGAGACTTGCAAATGCCAATAAATTTGCTTCCAAATATCATTGACTTAACATTAGCGGTTCATCCTAACCTGATCTTATCACAAACTAATACATGTAAGCTAAGCAGAAGTTTCAAAGTCAATAGTCCATGAGGGGGCGGGTCCAAATATTCTCCATTGAAATGAGATGTGCTAATGCTTATACAACTGCATACCAATTAACATTGGCCTACCACTAATGGTTCCCCTTGAACTGACCTAATCACAAACTTATACATGCAAGCTAAGCAAAAGTTTCAAAGTCATTAGACCATAACTGAGGGGGTGGAGCCAAATAATCTCCATGGAAATGAAATGTGCCAATGCTAATACAACTGCATACCAAATATCATTGATCTACCACAAGTGGTTCACCATAAATTTTAACTAGACCTAATCACAAACTAATACATTGTTGATGCTGCCGCCGCCGGAAACAGCATACCCATGTCTAGCTTTTTGACTCTGTCAAGGCGAGACAAAAACTGACATAAGGTATACATTTCTACATAGTTGAAGACTGTATGTTGAAATCTAAGTATCTTTGAGTTTAATTGTGTCATTGGTTGATTTTTTATCAAAAATTCATTAAGGGTTCCATGGAACTCTGTGGTTAGCTAGTGACTGCTTCTGTCAGTGTAAAAGTGTACTGTCGACTGTAAAAAGTAAGTCCACTTATCAGTAAAGTACTGAAATTATTTGAAAAAATAAAACTTAAATAATTCAGATGCTATTTCTTGATCTTGAAGATTAGCTTCTGTAAAATTTCATAACAATCCATGAAGGTTTATAAATTCTTTATGTCAAAAAAATTTAATCCCATACTGTATATAAATGTTAACTGCAAAAAAAAAATAAGTCCATCTATCAGTAAAATACTAAAAAAGGAAAAAATTATTTTCAGAATTTTGCTTTAGACATGATCTCTTAATCTTGAACCAGCTTCTTCCAAAGTTTCATAAAATTCTATGAAAGTTTGACAAAGTAATTGATGACTCACACACTTTAACACCAGACTGTAAGATATTCTGTCAATATTATATTTTCAAGGACAAACAAGTACATGAATGACATCCACTTAAAACAAACTGTTACCAAAGGAAAAGTTCTCATTCTGTGTTATTTTCGTATAAGGATATTTATTTTATTTGTTTTTGATTTTATTTATCAAAACCTATTAAAACAAGTCTCTATTTTGGCATTTTGATTTCTTTTCACAAATCAAATTTAAAGCATACAAAACATGGAAATAAACTGCCACAAAATATGTTTTAATGACGGGATAACCTTCTTACCTTCAAGTCTGACAACCAGTGGCAACTGTAGATTTATCTTCTTACAGGCATCGACAATACCTTTGGCTACAGTGGCACAATCAACAATGCCACCAAATACATTGACTAGAATTGTTTTTACCTAGAAAATAAATAATTTAGTGTGAGGCGCACAGTAAATTTTTCCTTTTTCTTAGTATCAAATTTTGAAAAACATTCAAATTTAACTGCTGAAAAGGCTAAAGCTTTATATATCATATTAGATGCTTTATTTTAACGATCTGTGATACAATATTGACCTAGTTTCATATAGAAAAGTGAATGAAAGTTCTGTTTTGCTTCAGTTGAATTCATTGAAAATTACAGTCCATGTTAAGATATTCTGGAGGGTTAAGGAACCATTCCTTGCTTAAAACAATTGCATGATAATAGAGTTTCAAGGCTAAACAATTAATATCTGGTAGTTTTATAACATACTGTGCTACTAGTAGTAACTACAACTTACATGAGCATCCCCTGTGAGAAGATGAAAAGCATCATGAACTTGCTGTTCTGATACACCCCCTCCGACATCCAGGAAGTTAGCAGGTTCACCTCCATGTAATTTTATAATATCCATGGTAGCCATGGCAAGTCCAGCACCATTTACTACAAAAAAAAGTAAAATAAATAATAATACATACAAGGAATAGGAATAACAGGAATATGACAGTGGCAAATATCTGTTTCACTGGTGACACTTTCAAATTGCCAAAAGTAAAACAACAAAAATACAGAACTCCAAGGAAAATTCTAAACGGAAAGTCCCTCATCAAATGGCAAAATCAAAACTCAAACACATCAAACGAATGGAAAACAACTGTCATATTCCTGACTTGGTACAGGCATTTTCTTATGTAGAAAATGGTGGATTAAACCTGGTTTTATAGCTAGCTAAACCTCTCACTTGTATGACAGTCGCAATTGGTGGCGGCAACTCTTCAACTACGGTACTATTATTCCTTAAGTTGGAATTTCCTTTCATTTATAGGTAACAAATTTGACCAATCAGCTCCATGAATTTATTGATATTAGATAAAATTTTGAGGTGTTACTTTCTATTATTCAGTAATCGACACCCAATGTTATTATGGTTATAGCAATTTTTTTTTTATATTCTTAACAGTAAAATCTTTATGTTGATGAGGTCGGGAAACAAATTATTATAATTTTCTTTCAATATGAAATGAATCAAAAAAAGAACCCATGTTACTTAACTATTAATAAAACTAAAACCTTACCAAGACAACCTATACTGCCTTCCAATCCTATATAATTTAGTTTTAATCTGGTAGCTTCCACTTCCCTAGGATCTGTCTCTGACATGTCATCCATGGCAAAAATTTCTTTCTGTCTGTAAGCTGCATTATCATCAAAGTTTACCTTCGCATCAAAACACACAACTGAAATAATAATTATTTGAATACACAAAAATATTAATAACCAAAATGCCTAAATTCAAGTTAATGATTATCAGTTTATGATAAAAACACAATTGAAATCTGAATAAATAATGATTTTAAAAAACAAGAGGTTCCCAAGAGCCTGAATTGCTCACCTGGTAAAAAATATGTCATTTTGATATTCATTTTACCTTATTGCAGCTAGTTATGTTTGCTTATTTCTAAATCTTATTTTGTGGCATTTTTGTACACTTTGTATTGATGATCATTTTTACTGTTTACAGTGTATACCTATCTATTTAAGTTTCCAGATAATTGGCCAATTTATAAAAATTAGTAAAAGAATGTCACATAAGGGTATTAGTCCTATAAGGAGTCTAAAAATTGGCCAAGTTGACCTTATTTTGCTGTTCTTTTTTTTTCCTTTTCAAGTTTCTCTTTATCATGTCTATCTACTTTCATTTAATTTTTTTAATGCAAAAAATAGGTTAAATAATCATTAAGGTGAAATAACTCCTATGAGGAGTCGGTTAACAATTTTCGACCATGTTGACTTATTTGTAGACCTTATTGTGCCAAAGAATTTTGCAAGTTACTGTTTCACTCCATCAATTATAGTTTCTGAGAAGAAGAAAAAAATGCAAGAAATGGGTAAAAATTATCTTTCAAAGACAGTCAGGGGTCAATTGATGGTTTTGACCATCTTATTTTGCTGAACATTTTTGCTATATATATATTGTTGCTCTTTATTATATCTCCTGCCAAAAAAATCATAACATGTGTACAAACAATTATTACTTACTACTCTTCCTTGGTGTTATTATTTCAAGACATCAAAAATGTTTAAACTAAACTGAATCAAACTATTATCTTTATAAAGAAATGAAATGTAGTATGATTGTCAATGAGACACTGTCTACCAGAGACCAAATGATGTGTATGTTTCAGAGTATGTCTTCCAACAATGAGCAAAAC
Source organism: Mytilus coruscus (assembly GCA_017311375.1). Taxonomy (NCBI): domain Eukaryota; kingdom Metazoa; phylum Mollusca; class Bivalvia; order Mytilida; family Mytilidae; genus Mytilus; species Mytilus coruscus. The sequence goes on from CM029595.1 coordinate 64,865,614, forward strand.
AAACATCCTATAGCATACAATAAACGGCCCTGGCATAAAAGAATGTGAAACAATTCCAAGGAGAAACAAAAAGGCATGTTGTAGGTTTGTTTATCAGATCTGGTTTTTTAATAGAGGAAAACAAATTGTCTTGTGGTATTTGATCGTAAATCTTCTTGACCTTTGAAAAATTACTTGCAAACTATGCAATATGCATATTTTAATGGCAGATATAATGTATATTCCAATTAGGGGCTACAAACCCATGTCTACTTTTGCTTCTTTCATAACTAGCCCTGTTAGTTGATCTATTTTAACAATAACCACTTTTATGACAATATATTTCATTGCAAATTATAGATAGCTATTATAGTATTACCTCTGCCATCTGGTGTTTCTCCAAATGGATTGATCTCTACCTGGGATGCATCAACCTTTATAAATAGGTTATATAGACCTTTTATCTGATCTGCTGCCTGAAACACACAAATAGGTTATATAGACCTTTTATATGATCTGCTGCCTGAAACAAACATACACAGTCAAACCTTAGTGAAAAGGTCACCAATGGGACCAAGAGAAAACTTGGCCTTTTATAGCCGACTATACGATATGGGGTTTCTTAGTGCTGAAGGCTGTATGGTTGCCTACAATTGCTTACATCCACTTCATTTGCACTTTGGTGGATAATTGTCTCATTGGCAATCATTCCACAACTCCTTTTTTATATTGGCTACATGATGGCAGCCAGTTTTTATTGGTGTAGGAAGCCAGCGTACCCTGAGTATATATGTACTGTACAATGAATCTTAATTAGGAAATATCATCGATATTCTACAAAGTTTTTTTCAGGAATGTAACTACATGTACAACTGAACAATAAAAGGATGCACAGACAAGATTAACACTTTATATCTTTTACTTTTGTGTTAGTGCATAGAAATAGTGCTTTATTCCCCCGAAAATATTGTTAAATATATGACAAAGTGTTACCTTTAAATTTTATGTTGAAACAATCCTATTTACCTTACTTTCCCATACATTTTTTAAGGGTACTTTTTTGTTTCTATATCTTACCTCTTGTAAATGAACACCTTCAAAACCTAACCTCTTGGCCATAGATAAGGCTTGTTCATCTTTTATACCAGTAAGAATATCTACTGGCTCCTAAAATGGTAATAAAGTAGTTAGAAAGAAACAAATACATGGCATCTGTTCTTAAAATTGTCTTAACTTGTTAATTCTTTAAATTTCTATACATCCACATACATGTACTATATTCATTTTCAGTTATACTGTTTATAACTTCAGTAAAAAACAAGAGTGCACATGCTGAAATGTATCTCCTGCTTAACTGATCTTAAAGATAAAGGTTTTACTACAAGTATCACATAAACTTAATATTTCAGAGATCTGTGACAATGAGGTCAATGTCAGATGAATCCTGTCAGACAGATATGTACACCTTACAATTAATCCATACACCAAATATAGTTGACCTATTGCATATGTTAATTAAAAAAGGCCTAAACACAAAACTTAACATTGACCAAAGAACCATGAAAATGAGGTCAACATCAGATGATACCTACCAGACAGACATGTACACCTGACAATTATTCCATACACCAAGTATAGCTGACCTATTGCTATAAGTATTTGAAAAAGAGACCAAAACACAAATTCTTAACATTGACCAATTGAAAGGAACCATGAAAATGAGGTCAAGGTCAAATGATACCAGCTAGACCGACATGTACACCTTACAATCATTCCATACACCAAATAAAGTTGACCTGTTGCTTATAGTTACTGAAAAACAGACCAAAACACAATAAACAGCTACGCCATGAGCGCATGATACCCTGTCGCATTTTGAAAGAATAAAGTTCAATTACTTCTCAATGTCATATCAGAAATTTATAAAAATCGAAAGGGAGCTTAAGTCAATAGATATGAACAGTTCACCAAAGTTTCATGAGAACTACTGAAAGCATTTTTGAGTTATTGTCCGAAAACTGGAAAATACCCTCTTTTTAATGAATAAAACCCCATAACTCGGAAATGTAAAATCTAAAATTTATAAAAATCGAAAGGGAGCTTACATCAATAGATATAAACAATTCTGCAAAGTTTCATGAGAACTGCTGAAAGCATTTTTGAGTTCTCGTCTGAAAACTGGAAAATCCTCTTTTTTTAATTAATAAAACCCCTAACTCGGAAATTTAAAATCTAAAATTTATAAAAAATGGAAAGGGAGCTCATGTCAATAGGTATAAACAATTCACCAAAATTTCTTGCAATATTGGTGAAAGCATTTTTGAGTTATTGTCCGAAAACTGGAAAATCCCCCTTTTTTTAATGAATAAAACCCCATAACTCGGAAACGTAAATCTAAAATTTATAAGAAAACGAAAGGGAGCTCTCGTCAATAAATATCAACAATTCCCCAAAGTTTAATGCAAATTGGTTAATGTTCGACATATTGACGACGGACGGACGGACAGACAGTCGGACAGAGGTTTACTATAATACGTCCCGTAAACAAGCGTATAATAAAATGCTCCGCAGGGCGCAGCTTGATACAACCACAGAGGTCGAACCCTGAACAGTTGGGGCAAGTATGGACACAACATTCAAGCTTGATACAGCTCTGAATTTGGATTGTGATTAAATATTTGACACAGCATAGGTTTCTGACACAGAATGAATGTGGTCTAAGAACTTAAAAATTTTAAATTGGACATTCACCTATTATGGTCCAATATCCAAAATCTAAATACATGGTTAGATTCAGCATATCAAAGAACCCCAAGAATTCAATTTTTGATGAAATCAAACAAAGTTTAATTTTGGACCCTTTTGACCTCAATGTGGACAAAGTTGATAACGGGGCCCAAAAATCAAAAATCTAAATACATGGTTAGATTCAGCATATCAAAGAACCCCATATATTCAAACAAAGTTTAATTTTGGACCCGATTTGGACCAACTTGAAAACTCGCCCATAATCAAAAATCTAAATACATTAGAAATCAAACAAAGTTTAATTTTGGACCCGATTTGGACCAACTTGAAAACTGGGCCCATAATAAAAATCTAAATACATGTTTAGATTCAGCATATCAAAGAACCCTAAGAATTCAATTTTTGTTAAAATCAAACTAAGTTTAATTTTGGACCCCGATTTGGACCAATTTGAAAACTGGGCCCATAATCAAAAATCTAAATACATGTTTAGATTCAGCATATCAAAGAACCCTAAGAACTCAATTTTTGTTAAAATCAAACTAAGTTTAATTTTGGACCCTTTGGACCTTAATGTAGACCAATTTGAAAACGGAACCAAAAATTAGGAATCTAAATACACGGTTAGATTCGGCATATCAAAGAACCCCAATAATTCAATTTTTGATGAAATCAAACAAAGTTAAATTTTGGACCCTTTGGACCTCAATGTGAACCAATTTAAAAACAGGGCCCAGAATCCAAAAACTTAATACACGGTTAGATTCAGCATATTAAAGAACCCAAAGAATTCAAGAATAAAACCCCATTGAAATTGGTCAAGAAATAAGCAATTTATACGAAGTATCTTCTTTTGCACAATACTGTGCAATTGAATATTTCTTGCTATTGCGCAATACTGTACAATTGACAATTTCTTGCTATTGCGCAATATTGTGCTATTGGATATTTCTTGCTATTGCGCAATACTGTGCAATTGAAGATTTCTTGCTATTGCGCAATACTATGCAATTGAAGATTTCTTGCTATTGTGCAATACTGTGCAATTGAAAATTTCTTGCTATTGCACAATACTTATTATATAATAATTTACACATCCTGTTTGGTGTGTATCTCCTACCATATCATTATTATTTGCTCTTAAATATAAATCAGAAATAACCAACTTTAAATGGAAAATTTTAAACCCCTTAAATGAAAAACCCCGAACTCAATCGTCTGAAACTAGAAAATGTGTTTTTGGCCTTTTGGCCCCAAATTCCAAAACATTAAGGGCAATTACCCCAAACTCAAACCCAGCTTTCCTTTGTGATATGGAACCTTGTAGTACAATTTCAGAAAGATCCATACACTAACACACAAGTTATTGTCCTGAAACTAGAAAAATGCTTGTTTTTTGCCCCTTTTTGGCCCTAATTCCTAAAATATTGAGGCAATTACCCCCATCATAAATCCCAGCCTTCCCTTTGTGGTATGGTACCTTGCAGTACAATTTCAGAGATCCATACACTTGAACACAAGTTATTGTGTGGAAACTAGAAAATGCTTATTTTGGCCCTTTTGGCCCCAATTCCTAAACGTTTCAGGCAATAACCCCAAACTCAATTCCAGCTTTCCTTTGTGATATGGAACCTTGTAGTACAATTTCAGAAATATCCAAACACTTACACACAAGTTATTGTCATGAAACTAGAAAATGCTTGTTTTTGGCCCCTAATTCCCAAAATTTTTGCGGTCGTATAAAAACTTGACATTGATCAATGAACCATGAAAATGAGGTCAATGTCCAATGATACCGGCACGACCGACATGTATACACCTTACAATCATTCCATACACCAAATATAGTTGCCCTAATGCTTATAGTACTTGAAAAACAGACCAAAACACAAGTCTTAACATTGACCAATGAACCATGAAAATGAGGTCAAGGTCAGATGAAATCTGCCAGACTGACATGTACTCTTACAATCATTCCATACACCACATTAGATCACCTACTGCCTATCGTATCTGAGAAACGTACCTAATCACGTAACTTTAACCTTGATCACTGATCCATGAAATGAGGTCGAGGTCAATTGAACCCTGTCTGACGGACATGTAGACGTTGCAAGGAACCATTATATCAAATATAGTTAACCTACTACTCATAATAAGCGAGAAATTCACATGAAAAAAAAAACTACAATTTTTTTTCAAGCAGTCACAGAACCATGAAAATGAGGTCAAGGACAATGGACATATTACATACGGAAACTACGTAACATAAGGTATCTGCATACTAGGTATGAAGCATCCAGGTCTTCTACTATCTGAAATACTATGCTTTATACAAAAAGTTTACGCAGTAATATTTCATTCAATGAGTACTGAAGACAACTCTTGCACTTTTGCACTAAAATCATTGGAACCTTAAATTGAATAAAAATAAATTTGACACTTATCATTAGCATTTCCAATGAAAAGGCCTGTAGTAAATAAGTTATAAACAATTATAATTTATTTGTTACCTCAGTTAACATCATAAATGTGTCCAATCTTTACAAATGTTTTTTATTTCCTAAATTTCTGTAGAGTTTAGTTTTTATCATCTCAATATTGTATATTTTCCAGTTGGAAATAATTTAAATAAATTTGTAAACATTATCAACATTCTGAGAAAAGTAACATTATATTTTGTCAATCTTCTATGACAAATAAAAGCTGATTTACTCAATAAAGAGTTTTATGTTAACTTCTAAAAATTTGAAGATCTTTTTCTAATATTGTAAATTAAATGGAGAATGTGTCCATGGGACACAGATGATGCCCCCGCTTGAATATAACGATATAAAGGGACTTAACTCAAGAAATATAAAAGTGACGCCATCCAATTCAAATTTGATCTCAGTTTTGTGGTAATAAGCATTGTCTATAAGTTTCCTAACATTTGGTTGAGGCAAACTTAAGTTAGAGAACGGAATTTAAAAATTCAGCAATTTTTCCATTTGTAAAGGGGCATAACTCTAGAAGGTAAAAGTTACGCCACCCAAATTTAAACTTGATCTGTGTTTTGTGGTAATAAGCATTGTGTATAAGTTTTATAACATTTAATTGAGGCAAACTAAAGTTAGAGAACGGAAACCAATTTCAGGACATACATACGGACATACAGACCGACAAGGGTAACACTTAATGCCCCCTCCGCTGTGGCGGGGGCATAAAAATATTTTCTGGAAAGGCATTTCCAGTTGAAAGATTAAATTTGAGGCACCTTCACAATGGAATCAGGGTCAGTAGCAGATGTTTCTTCAATATCTACTCCACCATGCCGACTACCAATCATAACTGGTCCCATGTAAGTACGATCCATCAATATGGCAAAGTATGCTTCTCTTCCTATATCCAAAGCTTCAGCTACCATTACCTACAAAAAAGTTCATAATTATTGCAAACGATGCTTTATGTTGTTAAAAATTAAGATGTTAGTTTTCTAGTTTGAATTGTTTCATATTTTTCAAGTTGGGGGCCTTTTATAGACAACTATACAGAATGTGTTTTTGTCATTGTTGAATGCAATATGTTGAGCTTCAATTGCTTATATCTTCGTCATTTGAACTCTGGTGGATATTTTCTCATTGGCAATCATACGACATCTCCTTATTTTATACTAAAGCAACAGCTTCTATTTGCTACTGCTCCTGAACCAATTGACAGAATTATGTGAAACTTTCACAAAATCTTACTCTGCACATAATGTACCTTCTATACCTTTTCTTCATCTGGATGAATTTTGGCACAGCATGGACTTTGTCTTTTAGAATCTTCACTATATAATGCCATTTTGCACCTAGTTTTTATCCAAATAATGGCCTTCGCAAGAAGTAGATGTATCATTTTGTGAGTTCTGCACACTATATCTCTTGTTTATTGCTATGATGTAGCGCACTTCACAAAAAAATCTTATAGCATCTGAGTAGCCAGGGAATTTTGAAAAACACATCTTCAGAAATCAAATACAAAACAGTATCTGTTAAACATGTTAAAAGAACTTTATACAGAAATGTACTCTAACTGATATTGTATAGTAAAAAATAACCTACACACAACTGTGAAGATTGACTGATTATTTGGTGTTTAACATTACTTTCAGCACTATTGGCTATTTTGTTGCAAGCAGTCTTTATAGGTGTAGGAAACTGTAGTGCTTAAAGAGAACCATGACCTTTGTCAGGAAAATTGGCAATCCTAGTCAATTAACATTGGAGTCGAACGCACCTGCTATGTGCGGGGTTCCAACTCACAACCAGCTGCTCACAACCTCACTGTAGACAGGGTAGTAGATGAACTACTTAAACCACTCTGCCATCGAGGCCCCCCTGTAAAGATTGTTATCAAATCCAAATTCTAAAACTTCTACACACCTTAATTGGACACAATAAAGTTTACCTTCTGTACAAGCACACCATCACCAACAGTCTGTTTTGTCTTTAGTTTACTCCCCAACATATTTTCTACTATATATGGCACTTTTTTTTTTCTAAAAAAAAAATACATGTAATTCTCAGTCTCTGATTAAAAACATGAAAAACAATAATTTTATTGTTAATAAATATTCTTGTGTTTACTGTAAGTATCAGACAAGAGAATATACTTAATGGTTTCAAACTAATTTCTAAAAAAAATTTAGTTTTCTGCAAGTTCTTAAAACTTTATATTTTCACCAATTTTATTGAATATTGTAATACTCTCTAAATCACTCATCCATGAAGCTGACAAAATCAGTGGTAAAATATCTAAAGGGTCAGAAAATTTTAAAGTGAAATTTATTGGTATCTGATTTTGTATTTACATTGATAAGTGTGTGGTTAGAATTCACTTACTCTTTTATCATGTACTCTGAAGCAAGAAAACCCTATGTAGTTAAATAAAAATTTATCAGAAACAGTAATACTGCAGATTTACACTAGCAAAATGTTATTTCATTACAAAGATTATTTACAAAAAAACACTGGATAAAATATTTTCTTGCTTTTGAAATTTACAGTTTATTTCCTGTGAATACATAATTGTTTTCATGGATGTGACCTTGTATCAATTTAATATAATGATTATCAAACAAATGAAGGAATCTTAATCTGTAAAAACATGAAAACTTACTCAGTAGTTAAATGTACACCTCCTTGGAAGCCATTTGAGAAAACTCCTTTCCCTCGACCACCAGCTAAAATCTGTGCCTTTATCACATACTCTTTCACATCTAGAAATACAATTTAATGACAATTAAACAAATGTTTCATTCGAAGAATGTAACTGAAAGTACAAGTATTTTTTTTTACACATTATTATCCTGGCTTCAAGAAGAAATAAAAACATATCTGGTGTAATGTAAATTAGAAAAAAGATTAAAAAAAACAAAGGCATTTTTAGATGATTAAATGAGTGATTTCTTAAATCACTTATTTAAGTAACATTTTGTCTAGAAATGTTGCAAATAAGAGTAGTCTTTCTTTAATAATCACCCATTTAAATAGTACAAATAAATCACTAGACTAAGTGATTTTATTTTATTGTAGATATTATTAGATATAATCTTAACCTGTATGTTCAAAATGTTGGTAATACTACAAAATCACAGAGTTTATAATTTGCTACTTAAATGAGTGATTAAACTAGAACAGTAAAAGTGACACCACCCAAATTCAAACTTGACCTGTGTTTTGTGTTAATAAGCATTGTGTATAAGTTTCATAACATTTGGTTGAGGTAAACTGAAGTTAGAGAACGGAAACCAATTTTGGGACGTATGGACGGACGTACATGTACAGACAGACAAGGGTAAAACTTAATGCCTCCTCCGCTACGGCGGGGGCATAAAAATCACTTATTTCAGTAATTCCCCCGACTGATATAGGTCCCATGAAAAGGAAACACAAATAATATTAAGACAGGATTAGAATTCCTTTTATATGTATATTTATTTTACAAACCTAAATGATCTGTAGCATGTTCAGCTTCCTCAAAATTGCTAACCACAACAAATTTTTGTACAGATATTCCATTATCCTGCATTAATTTTTTACTCTGATATTCTTGCAAATGTAAACATCTTACTGTTCCTAGAATGCTTGCCTGAAAAAAAACATCAAAATTTTATGCAAGATATTGTGATGTAATTTAACAGAATTTCAAGTAACGTATTGTTATTTTCAGTACCACATTTTAGTATTTACTACATGTAACATGTCATGAGAAACGGATGATCTACTCTAATCAAAGTGTGTGTGAGCACTGAGGGGGTTAGAATTGCTTGTGTATTGTTTTTAACTTACTTAAAATATTGCAGTGTCTTAAGCAAAGAAACATACAATTAAAGGGGCATTAGCTACGAAATATACAAAATAAAATGCTCCAGGGCGCAGCTTGATCGACCGCAGAGGTCGAACCCTGAATAGTTGGGGCAAGTATGGACACAACATTCAAGCTTGATACAGCTCTGAATTTGGATTGTGATTAAATATTTGACACAGCATAGGTTTCTGACACAGAATGAATGTGGTCTAAGAACTTAAAATTTTAAATTGGACATTCACCTATTATGGTCCAATATCCAAAATCTAAATACATGGTTAGATTCAGCATATCAAAGAACCTCAAGAGTTCAATTTTGATGAAATCAAACAAAGTTTAATTTTGGACCCTTTTGACCTCAATGTGGACAAAGTTGATAACGGGCCCAAAAATCAAAAATCTAAATACTTGGTTGGATTCAGCATATCAAAGAACCCAATATATTCAATTTTGTTGAAATCAAACAAAGTTTAATTTTGGACCCGATTTGGACCAACTTGAAAACTGGGCCCATAATCAAAATCTAAATACATGTTTAGATTCAGCATATCAAAGAACCCTATGAATTCAATTTTTGTTAAAATCAAACTAAGTTTAATTTTGGACCCTTTGGACCTTAATGTAGACCAATTTGAAAATGGGACCAAAATTAGAATCTAAATACACGGTTAGATTCGGCATATCAAAGAACCCCAATAATTCAATTTTGATGAAATCAAACAAAGTTTAATTTTGGACCCTTTTGACCTCAATGTGGAAAAAATTGATAACGGGCCCAAAATCAAAAATCTAAATACATGGTTAGATTCAGCATATCAAAGAACCCCATATATTCAATTTTGTTGAAATCAAACAAAGTTTAATTTTGGACCCGATTTGGACCAACTTGAAAACTGGGCCCATAATCAAAAATCTAAATACATGTTTAGATTCAGCATATCAAAGAACCCTAAGAATTCAATTTTGTTAAAATCAAACTAAGTTTAATTTTGGACCCTTTGGACCTTAATGTAGACCAATTTGAAAACGGGACCAAAAATTAAGAATCTAAATACACGGTTAGATTTGGCATATCAAAGAACCCCAATAATTCAATTTTGATGAAATCAAACCGACCACCAGCTAAAATCTGTGCCTTTATCACATACTCTTTCACATCTAGAAATACAATTTAATGACAATTAAACAAATGTTTCATTCAAGAATGTAACTGAAAGTACAAGTATTTTTTTACACATTATTATCCTGGCTTCAAGAAGAAATAAAACATATCTGGTGTAATGTAAATTAGAAAAAGATTAAAAAAACAAAGGCATTTTTAGATGATTAAATGAGTGATTTCTTAAATCACTTATTTAAGTAACATTTTGTCCAGAAATGTTGCAAATAAGAGTAGTCTTTCTTTAATAATCACCCATTTAAATAGTACAAATAAATCACTAGACTAAGTGATTTTATTTTATTGTAGATATTATTAGATATAATCTTAACCTGTATGTTTAAAATGTTGGTAATACTACAAAATCACAGAGTTTATAATTTGCTACTTAAATGAGTGATTAAACTAGAACAGTAAAAGTGACACCACCCAAATTCAAACTTGACCTGTGTTTTGTGTTAATAAGCATTGTGTATAAGTTTCATAACATTTGGTTGAGGTAAACTGAAGTTAGAGAACGGAAACCAATTTTGGGACGTATGGACGGACGTACATGTACAGACGGACAAGGGTAAAACTTAATGCCTCCTCCGCTACGGCGGGGGCATAAAAATCACTTATTTCAGTAATTCCCCCGACTGATATAGGTCCCATGAAAAGGAAACACAAATAATATTAAGACAGGATTAGAATTCCTTTTATATGTATATTTATTTTACAAACCTAAATGATCTGTAGCATGTTCAGCTTCCTCAAAATTGCTAACCACAACAAATTTTTGTACAGATATTCCATTATCCTGCATTAATTTTTTACTCTGATATTCTTGCAAATGTAAACATCTTACTGTTCCTAGAATGCTTGCCTGAAAAAAAACATCAAAATTTTATGCAAGATATTGTGATGTAATTTAACAGAATTTCAAGTAACGTATTGTTATTTTCAGTACCACATTTTAGTATTTACTACATGTAACATGTCATGAGAAACGGATGATCTACTCTAATCAAAGTGTGTGAGCACTGAGGGGTTAGAATTGCTTGTGTATTGTTTTTAACTTACTTAAAATATTGCAGTGTCTTAAGCAAAGAAACATACAATTAAAGGGGCATTAGCTACGAAATATACAAAAAAATTAAATATGATTTTTTTTTTGATCAATCATTAATGAAAGTGATATAGTGAAATACCAATTTACTTTTAGCAGCCAATTTAGTTCAATTTTGTCAAAATAAGATAAATAACATCACTGATGAATTATTCACTTGCAAGTGAATAATTTTTTCTCTTTGAATCCGTATTCATGTGATCTTTAATTTAACCCCTTAGCTGAAGATGGGTTACGCATGTATTCAGCTATTTAAAGGAAAAGAATGTCAACATTGAAAGTGAAACAAAGATGAATCATTTGGTTGACCGATTCTTCCACAAAAAAATCATTCTAACACAGGTAAAAACGAGGACAAACATATTTCTAAACATAAAATATGAAATCAAACAGATCTAGAACAATCAAATTGCATGTGGTCGATATCAGTTTATGTTTGTATTTATGTTTATATTGGGTTATATGACCATCGGCAGTCTTCGGAGGTCATCTCGATGGTTAATTAGATGATGTCTAGACAAAAATGCACACGAAATGTTGATACATATTATCGAGTCCATGCATTGTTAATTGTCTATTTTAGACTTTTTTCAATGTTTATATACGTTATAGTATGTTATAAATCAAATATGAGAATTTGAGTCTAATCGGTGAACATGAATTTGACAGCTAATGCCCCTTTAAGGCAATATTTAAAATTAAGTTATCTCCCATTGTCTATAATTGTAGGTAGACCATTAGATATATGTAAATATGTATAGATCTAGATTACCCGGTAGTGGGTTTTCTACACATGGATATTTTTTAAAATATCTGTATGCAGAAAACCCCCTTAGTCTTTAATATATGTAATGTGCAGTGCATTGTTTATTTCTAACGAGGTATATTATTGTCTTTTCAAAAAATCTTTTAACAGTAATTTGGTATTTAGTAACTAATATGTGGCAAGTGTAACCTGTGAATGAAGGTGAAGTCTGTATAATGTTCAATATATAATTTAGTCATCATATTTAAAAATTTGCAGGAAATAGTATATTCCTTTAAGGATTTAATAAAATACTTCGCTGAGCGCAGCCTGATACGACCGCAGAGGTCGAACCCTGAACAGTTGGGGCAAATTTGGACACAATATTCAAGCTTGATACTATCTGAATTTGGATTGTGATCAAATTTTTGAAATACTATAGGTTTCTGACACAAAATAAATGTGGTCAAAGATCTTACAAATCTAATGTGCAATACTGTGCAATTGAAGATTTCTTCTTGAAACTTTTCAAAAATTTGAAATTCGAAAAATTTGGAAAAAAAATATGAACCCCTTAAAAACAATTGGAACCCCCCCTCCCAAACTTTTCGAATCCCCCTTGGAGCATTAACCATCAAACTCAATCCCAGTCTTTCCTGTGTAGTATGGAACCATTGTAAGGGAGGTAACTCTAATGCAAAAAAAACCCAAACAAAGAATAATCAATTCTGAGTATAAAAATTTATCACCACTGAACCCTTCGATATACACTATCTTAATATTATATGTATTCAAATCACAGTATTTGATGTTTCTAGAAACAGCTAAAAAATATTTCATACTAGAACTAGCAAACAAATAGCAAAAAGTACCAACATAAAGAAACAAAGCTAAAGTAATTATCCATTAACCAGGAAACCCTTGTTTTCCCCCTTTTTTGCCCTTAATTCTTAAACAGATTGAGCCATAACCCCCCCAACGCCAATCCTAACCATCCTTTTGTGGTGTGGAAAATTTCACACAATTCCATACACTGTTCCACAAGTTATTGTCTGGACACTAGAAAAATGCTTATTTGGGCCCCTTTTTGACCCCTAATTCCTAAACCATAGGGACCATAACCCCCAAAATCAATCCCAACCTTCCTTTTGTAGTTTGAAACCTTGTGTTTAAATTTCATAGATTTATATTTACTGATACTAAAGTTATTGGCAAATTTCCAATGGAGTTTATTATACTATTTAAAAGTTATTGGCAAATTTCAAATGTAGTTTATTAATACTAAAGTTATTGGCAAATTACCTACATACATAATTTAAAAGCAGTGTAAGAGTGTAATTCAAATGTGTTTGAATTACCTCCCTTACACTGCTTTTAAATTATGTTTTGTACTTAAGTAATTATCCATTAACCTGGAAACCCTTGTTTTTCCCCCTTTTTTGCCCCTTATTCCTTAACGGTTTGAGCCATAACCCTCCAAAGTCAATTCTTACCATCCCTTTGTGGTATGGAAACTTGTGGTATAATTTCACAGAGATCCATACACCATTCCACAAGTTATTGTCTGGAAACTAGAAAAATGCTTATTTGGGCCCCTTTTGATCCCTAATTCCTAAACCATAGGGACCATAACCCCCAAAATCAATCCCAACCTTCCTTTTGTGGTTTCAAACCTTGTGTTTAAATTTCATAGATTTATATTTACTTATACTAAAGTTATTGGCAAATTTCCAATGGAGTTTATTATATTATTTAAAAGTTATTGGCAAATTTCCAATGTACCGTATAGCGGGTTATTTTTGCGGGGTGTTTATTTTCGCTTATTTTGGCGGATGAGGGAAAATCGCGAAAATAAATTCTGCGAAAAATTAATGCATACATTTGGTTCTTTCTATAATAGCTAAAGCGTTTTGTAAACAATCTATTTTTTTACCGGTCGACGGGGCCAATAACGGTTTATGTTAGTTAAACGACATAAATGCCAAAGGGCATTATTCACACATATCTTATAAAATGGCTGTCAGGTGTTAATTAGTTTAATAGTCATGATAGTGTAAAATAATATAAGAGTGTAAGGTACTCTGTCAGGTATTTACCCTTATTAATTCGTGTCAAATTATGTAAGAGTTGCAAGTCACTCTTGATAATTTAATAACCTAATTAGTAAATCAAAGGTCCGGTCAATTTCGTAACTAATCAACCGTAACATTTACAAGATGTCTGTACTCCTGTGACAAATATCTAAGTACCGGTATTCTATTGATTGACTGTATCAAAATATAATTAATAAATAAGACGTCATGAAGGTAAAACAATCATTTAACACTTGTTTGTCAATTTTTTACAACTTTTTAACTTCAAGCATTTCAGTATCCGTCAAAATATTTAATTGGGATTAAAGAATCCGCCAAAATAAAAACCGCCAAAATTTTTCGTATACTTTGTTGCCCCTAAATCGCGAAATTTTACACCCGCCAAAATAACCCGCTATACGGTAGTTTATTAATACTAAAGTTATTGGCAAATTACCAATATACATAATTTAAAAGCAGTGTAAGTGAGGTAATTCAAATGTGTTTGAATTACCTCCCTTACACTGCTTTTAAATTATGTTTTGTACTTAAGTAATTGTCCATTAACCTGGAAACCCTTGTTTTTCCCCCTTTTTTGCCCCTTATTCCTTAACGGTTTGAGCCATAACCCTCCAAAGCCAATTCTTACCATCCCTTTGTTGTATGGAAACTTGTGGTCTAATTTCAGAGAGATCCATACACCATTCCACAAGTTATTGTCAGGAAACTAGAAAAATGCTTATTTGGGCCCTTTTATGGCCCCTAATTCCTAAACTGTAGGGACCAAAGCTCCCAAAATCAATCCCAACCTTCCTTTTGTGGTCAGAAACCTTTTGTTAAAATTTCATAGATTTCTATTTACTTATACTAAAGTTATTGTCCGGAAACCAAATGTCTTCGGAAGACGACGGCAACGTGATACCAATATACAACTACAAAAATTTTGCGGTCGTATAAAAATTTGTCCAGCCATGCCTTACACATCTTAAAACTTTTCCAGGTGCAGAGGTTTGTCTGCACTCCGAGCAGATTTTGTAGTGTACACACACCTATTTATTTTGGAGTGAACACACTGCCATATTTTTCAATACCTTATTATATGAAGAATCTTAATTGAAAGATTTTGGATTCACTAGTGTATATACTTTATATTGATTTTTCTACAGTAAATGATGACTATGTCTTCTATATTTTTTTTTAATTTGTCAGATTTTTCACAGGTTTGTTTAAGTTTCCTACACCTGTTTATCAGTTTATTTTTTATTGATATGTAAAAGTTTTATTCAAATTTGTATTGACAGATTAAATGAAACTATCTGGTCCTTTATCCCTCTCATAACAATGTTCACCTTGCTCCATTCTCCCAGAATTCATTCACTTTCATTATTAATCAAATTATCCCATATATATTTTTAAATGGTATTTTGTTTTATAAATAATGATATGTACTGTCAAACCTGTATTCAGCAATTACTCATGGGAATTATCAAAAGTGACCGCTCAAGACAGGTGATCTTTTAAATGAAGTTCAGAAAAAAAATCTGATTACGACATCGCACACGGCCTAGATTGTTGCAAATTGCTTTATAGTTTTCAATTGGTAAAGTTATCATTCGTGCAAGCTGACAAATAAAAAATGGCTGATTCCGGCTCTAAATTTAAAAGAAAACATTTGAAATAGTAAATAATTGTGGATAAATAAGTTGAAGATATGGTTTTCAATGAAAACTGAAAAGAATGGAACACGAGAAAGTCACAAATTCACCTCCTATTGCCCGATCTTAGTTGCAAACTGGTTCCAATTCTCATTTTGACCTTGATACTGAACACATATATGTCTTGTCATGATTAAATATTGGTTGTTAAAAACATGAAAATGACCATGGTTAAAAGTTGAAATGAAGATTTTGTGCAAAAATTAGGTGACTGCTGACCGCTTTAGACAGGTGACTGCTAAAAAGAGTCAAATTATATAGAGAAAACGTTTGGGAGGGTCTGAAAGTGACCGTTAGAGGTAGATGACCGCTGAAACGAGGTGACTGTTAAGGCAAGTTTGATTGTATTTATTTCACTCATATTTATAAAAAGGTAAATTTATGTAAAACAAAAATATTTCTGAAACTAATAGGGTAGGCTTGAGCTTTTTGGCATCATTTGTAGATTGGTATTTAATAAAATCACAAAATTTGTTGTTGGCTTCGTCTCTAGCAATAGTTGATATCTCAGGGACAACATTAATGTGCTATTACCCTCATAACCATTCAATAGGTGTATACTTTCCATATTGTAAAATCACTCTTTTTTAAAAACAAAAGATGCATTTGCACATTCATGCTGTTTTCTGCAAATTTGTATATGTATCTGATTACCAAAAAGTATAAAAAAAATAGAACATTCTTTTTCACCTGCCTGAGGGTCAGGATGGGAGGTCTTTAATTTCTGTATTCTTTACATTTTTAGGGCATTTTTCTTTATCTTTAATTTTAAACATAACGCTTAATATGTAAAATTCTCATGAAAATGATTAAACTATCATTAGATTTTTTCATTCTGTACATCGTTCATTTCTGTAATCAGTATTGAATTTGTATTTCTTCAATTTTTCACAGTTATTTGTACTGTTGCACCCTTTTTCTCTATCCTTATTTTTAACGGCTATTAGTATTATTCTGTAATCTGTAAAACCAATCCAAACCCTTATGCCCCATATAAACACATAACAAACTGAAACTGGAGAACACGATTCTTATTAGAAAATCACATTGTCTCCTCCAGGACTCCTGTGTTACAGTGCTTTAACCAGTTGATAGTGTTGGATAATCGGTTGAAATTGCCAACCGATTATCTATTACTATCAGTTGACAGCAACCAACCGACTATCGGTTATAATCGCATCATTATACCTTGCCCTTTTTTAAATGAAATCATGCATTTAGTCACTTTGTACATGTCTAATGCGTATATTCCATATCATTGCAGAGTTTTATATGTTCATATTTGATCTTTTGTTTCCTTTTCATATTTTGTTTAGCAATTAAAACAGTGAATCAATTAGAATCCAGATTCAGATTGAACATATTTTGTCTTATAATTACAACATTTATTACCAACAATGACACTAAAATTTCTAAATTTCAACGGTATTACTCACATTATAATTTCAAATACATAGCTGTATAAAATTTGAATGCTTCATATTAAAAAAAGATATATGAAGTATTTAACTTTAAGCAATTTAAAATTAATTAAAAAAAAATAAACAATGCATTTGCATTGAAATATATACATTTAACTAAGGGGATCCAACCAATGTGTGTTAATATTAAAAAAAATACAGACAGTCTATCCTCTCGGTCTTAATGACAATATCATGGGAATTGGTAATATATCTACAACAGATTCTGTTAACATTTTAGATATAGTTTCTAAAACGGTTCGTAAAAACTGTTCTCATGGGCGTAGAATAAATCGCAATCAAAGAAAATTTCGTAATAACAATACAAATATTTCAGACCTAATTTCTATATCAAAAAACAACGGTAGACACTATCTATTAACCAAGCTCTGTTCTTTGCTTGTTAATAAATTACATCAAATTTTGGAGGAATGCAACTCAATTCCATATTGCAGTCCTAAGTATGAAATCGTTCAAATAATAATTGCATATTGTTATTCTAAATTGTTTCCCAAAATTGATCGCCCTGAAGATCACAAAAAAACATTTTATTAAAATTAAATATGTCAATAAAGGTTTTGATTTTGTAAATATTGCCAGTATTTTTAATGATCATTCTGTTAAAGAACAAATTCCTGGCTATTTTGATAATACTGAACTCCCTCTTATTTGTTATGTTTACAAAAAATCTACCCGGAAATATGTGTTTAATTACAGCGAAGTGTGTAAAGATGTTAATATCAGTGACAATACACCTACCTCATGAAATTGCAGTAATTCCATATACATTTATGGCCCCAGTTCCCATGTTATAACAGGAGACCTTAACATCGTTCGTGACCGAGAGTTGAAATCATTCCTCAGTAAAGGACCTAAATATCGTCCCCCTTCAATTATTAATTGGAATGAGTGTCGTAACATCATCCACGACTCACTCCATACTTATTGCTCTAAATGGATAAAACGAGAAAAAGCTGACAAGAAATCATTAGATTCTTTTTTTAATTCGGTAATGAACATAGTTGATATACGTATTCAACATTTTAAAGATAATTTTACTCCTAACAACAACCATAATAGCCCAGTTTCTCGTATCAAACATAAGCTAAAAGAACTCACCAAGGAATTTGTTTTTGTCCCGGCTGATAAAGCTGCTAACAATATCATTATTGTTTGAAGTAAATTTTACATTGAGGTTCTACAAAAGGAAATCACGAATTCACCAACATTCCAACTGACTCCATTTTCAGAAAATGAAATCTGTAACAAACATAAACTTTTAGCTACCTCTTTACAAGCAGAACCAAATACAATGAAAGTTCCAACTATGTACTGGCTTCCGAAGCTGCACAAAACTCCTTACAAATATAGATTTATTTCATCTTCAAGCCATTGTTCCACTACTAAACTATCTATTCTACTTACTAGTACACTTGGTACAATCAAAAACCTGGTAATAAATTGTTCAAATATGGCTTTTGAAAATAGTGGAATTAATTACTTTTGGAGTGTCAAAAATTTGTTGGAAGTACTTGATAAATTGCATGCTTATGTTGGTGATTTCGAATCTGTTCAAAGTTTTGATTTTTCTACCCTATATACCACTTTGCCTCATAATCTTATTAAGAAAAAATTGACATGTGTACCTGATTAATTGGGCATTTAAAAAGTCGGAATGCGAATATAAATGTTCAAACTCTTTTAGATCATTTTTTAGTAACAACAAACAAAAGAACTATGTCAATTAGACCTGCTTTGATACTATAACTACCCTTGAATTTTTACTAGATAACATTTTTGTTCGCTATGGAGATTCCGTATATCGTCAGGTTATCGGAATTCCCATGGGGACTAACTATGCACCACTTATTGCGGACCTGTTTCTGTATTGTTATGAATTACAGTTTATGACTAAAATCAGCAAAGACCCATCGAAACAACATCTGATTCAAAAATTTAATAACACTTTTAGATATTTAGATGATATATTGGCTCTCAATAATGACGACTTCAGTATCTACACTAAAGAGATTTATCCTGTCGAACTGACTTTAAATAAAGCTAATACTAACAATGAACACTGCCCTTTCCTGGATCTTGATATCTATATCTTTAACGGGAAGCTTAATACCAAAATTTATGATAAAAGAGATGATTTTTCATTTCCTATTGTTAATTATCCATTTTTACATGTAGATGGTGACGTTCCCTTGTCACCATCTTAAGGTGTTTATATATCTCAACTTGTTCGATTTGCTCGTGTTTGTAACAACGTATTTGATTACAACGAAAGAAATCTCTGTATTACTGAAAAATTATTACACCAGGGTTTACGATATCACAAACTAGTCAAAACATTTTCTAAATTTTATCATCGATACAAGGACATCATTCGTATTTAAAATATAAATCAACATGTAGACATCTTAAACGTTCAGGTATTTCACATCCAATATTTTATGGTAATATTCTTTACAAAGCACAAAAATATCGGCATTCACCTCAAAAGCTAACCAAACCTTTAAACAGACTTATTCGGAAAGAATATAGTTACGATACTGTTGTCAGGTCATTAAGGATTGCATATTTTGGTATTAATATTGATTCACTCATAGGGTCTTTGCATCGTAAATAAACACTATTATTCTAAAACCAGTTGTTGGCATGATACGGGTTATGTTCTTCTCGTATATTTTATGATTGTATGATACTAAACCCCTAACGGGAGGGATTATACTTGATTTTCATATGATGAAGACATAATCTTTCAATCAGTTTAATTGTGGTCTGGAGCTGGCATGTCAGTAACTGCTAGTAGTCCTTTGTTAATGTATGTATCATGGTCATTTTGCTTAGTTTCTTTCATTACCTATTCTGACATCGGACTCAAGACTTCTTTTAAACTGAGTTTTACTGCTGGAACACTCAGACTTCTTTTAAACTGAGTTTTAATGCTATGTGTTTCTTTATTCTAAATTGGCTAGAGGTATAGGGGAGGGTTGAGATCTCACAAAACATGTTTAACCCTGCCGCATTTTTGCGCCTGTCCCAAGTCAGGAGCCTCTGGCCTTTGTTAGTATTGTATGTTTTTTTAATTTTAGTTCATTTATATGTTTTGGAGTTTAGTGTGACGTCCATTTTCACTGAACTAGTACACAATTTTATTTAGGGGCCAGCTGAGGACCACCTCCGGGTGCGGGATTTTCTCGCTGCATTGGAGACCCATTGGTGGCCTTTCGGCGGTTGTCTGCTCTTTGGTCGGGTTGTTGTCTCTTAGACATATTCCCCATTTCCCTTCTCAATTTTATTTGGCAAATGGACCTGGATCGAACAGGTATATATCTGAAGACAGTCCCCAGATTCATTCACAGCTGGCCAGGATGTTCCATTTTGAACTTTTTTCAGAATTATGTTGATACTGTAGAGTGGCTATACCCTATAGTCACCTTATTGATATATTGTCTTATTGAAAGTCAAAACTTGACAAATTGTTAATGTGTAATTTTGTTAAAGAACATATGGAACCAGGCATCTGAAAGGACAAAAAGTTTATATGTCGTGTTAAAATAGGAATCAGATCTAACTGACACCTACTTTTTTCCACAATCTTTGGAATAAACCGTGTCTAACTGACGTTCTTATCATTTTCATGGGCGCAGCCATTTTTCTCGAAAAGAAACTATAATTCTCGCGATACTTCGAACTTCTTCTGTACACAAAATAGTCCTATAATTATCAGCAACACGATTGATATTGTAGTCAAAATTTCAGCAAACAAAGACATTTGCCTCCACAAAATAAGTAGGTCCTTTGATTGATTGCATCCATAACTTATTTATTATCGCAAAATGATCAGTCTAAATTATTCCGCATTACTTTCTTCTGTTCATCCTGGGACTTACAAGATTTTCATCCTGGCTCTTCTTTGATCACCCGTACGAAAACATTGTAAAATGTCAAAACCACGTGTTTATCAGCTGTAATATAGTGTACTTTTACATTTTGAAGTGGTGAAATGTAATATTTCCGTGACTGACAAAAAATTTGAAAAATCAAAATCAATTTGTTGACAAAATAAAATCAAAACATATTTGTTAATGGGTGCATATAGAATGTTTAACCACGTTCACTCATAAGTTTCTAACTTCCCAGCCTGGTTACCCTTTTGACAAGTTTTGTTTATATGTATAAAAAAAAAAAAAACTAATATGTAAAAGCGTTATCGTTATCTAGCAGCCATACCACAGCACATGCACTTGTCTATATACCAAAAAATAATATACTTTTAAAACACATGGATTGATTAAATATTGATTCCATATGGAAAAAGATGTATGGAATATATATAAGTACATCTCATGATCTCTCTAGTTTAGGGATTTGTATGTAAATGGTCTGTTACAACAATTTACACATACTTCTGACATGTCTCAGATATGGTAGGATTGCCAATGAGATAAAATTTGCCACCCCAGACCAAAGACCGAGGATGTAAACAACTAAAGTTCTGTCAAAAATAAGCCAAACCCATACTGTATAGAACGTTAAAACAGACCCATAAATCATATCTGAAAAACAGGCTATATACATGATATATGACCTCAATTTTATTCATTCATACATTTTTGTATTATTAAAAATTATCAGTAAATTGTGTGTTCTACAAGGATCACCAGTCCTTCACCTTTCATCTGATACCATAATTACTAAAATATATGCTACTTAGTTTAAGATTTACACCTATGCGTAGGAACTATTTTGTTATTTATGCCTGATTAGGTGTGTTACATCTTCCAAAGTCTATCCAAATTATTTTTGCAAAGAATTCCACTCAAGCCAGTGCTAGGGGCTGTCTTAAACTTGCAGAGAGTTGAGAGTTTTTTTGCTCCGTGTTGAAGGCCTCACTGTGACTTTGAGATGAAGAACAGCAATAAAAGTGCTGTTCCTTTGCTTTTTGTGTGTTTTTTTGCTGTGCATGTACTGATTTTGTGTCATGGATGGATACCTCATATCCTTTATTTTTCTATTATGCAACATGTAAAACAAACGAGAGAGAAAACCAACTGCCTGATTAAAATATTCTAAAAACAATAAAACTAATAACGAAATATGGCAGACAGCAAATGACAACATTACCGAGTTACATTGCAGGTTCCTGACTTTGGATAGGCACACACATCATTTGGCAGTTTTAAACATTTACTAATTTTATGAGCTCAACCTTACCTAGGAAGTAGTGGTGTAACAGTTATACATGTGTACATAATAAAGAATAACAAAAAAATCAGGTGGAGGGCTTTGGGTTATTGACTCATTAGATTGGTACAAAGTACAATAAAAAAGAAATAACGAAGTAACAAAAAGACCCTGTTTACCTATATCTTAGAGTTCTTGTGTATGCATACTTTTATTCTGGGGTTTATTTTTTCTGGCTTACTAATTACAATTAGGATATTCAATACGTAAATAGTGTAATAGAGACTGTATAGATTTTTACTTGGGTAGTTGGATATAAGAAGATGTGGTATGAGTGCCAATGAGACAACTCTCCATCCAAGTCACAATTTGTAAAAGTAAACCATTATAGGTCAAAGTATGGTCTTCATTAATGTTTATTTACCTTAAATCTTCTTCATTTTAACATTGGAATCTAAACAACATAATTTGCGATAATCATGATAATCAGTTCTATGTTGATATTTTTTATATACAAGGGACTACATGGACTACATGTATTGTATGTACATGTATATACGAGCATGACAGAGTGACCTATAGTTGTTAACTTCTATGTCATTTGGTCTCTGGTGGAGAGATGTCTCGTTGGCATTCATATAAGAGGGTCGTAATGGAGGTATTTTCATGACAAATTACAGTAAAAAATCTTGCCAAATGACGTTAACGGTAATTTTTGGTGCATGACGATAAAATGTACATTTTCTTTATAACTATAAAAAAAATTCGACTGATTTTGACGAATCACCCTAAAGTTTTTACAGTAAAAACAGTTAATTATTTCAGAACTCTGACGGATCACGATAAGGATATTTTGACGACTCACAATAAAATTTTAACCAAATTGACGCTAACGGTAGCCAAAAATATCCGTTTGACGCCTGAGGGTAAAGGGCATCCCTACCCTCGTATAAGAAAATAAATAGTAATTGATATGAATTGATTTATTTAAATGAAAATTGATTTGAAATTGATCCATATATATTTACCCCTCAGTAGACAAATTAAAAGCAACATAGAGGAGGATGAAATGACTCCTGTTGACATTTTACTCCTAGATTTTTTTTGGCTAGAAAATGTATGCCTTTTACAATTTTGGTTTTAGATCCTTATGGTATAAACTACTTTATCCTGAAAAAATCTTCTTCTGTATTTTATCAAACTTTAAAAAAAATTCTACTGTATTGTATCCATGGTATCCTTAACCAAAAAGAACACTTGTGCATTTTATCCAAACTAAAAACAGAAGTGTTTTTTAACAGAGGGGAAAATACTTCTAACTTTTCTCCAAAAAAAAAGCCTGTCCCCCTTTTTTATACACCAGTTTATGGTATACCGTTGTCTGTCTGTCCGTCCGTCTGTCTGTCTATCCGTCGTCAACATGTCAGACAAAGGTTTTGAATCAATTCGCATGAAACTTTGGTTGACCTAAGCTCCCTTTCATTTTTTATAAATTTTAGATTTTAAGTTTCCGAGTTTTGGGGTTTTTTCATTAAAAATTGGGGATTTTCCAGTTTTCGGACAATAACTCAAAAAAGCTTTCACCAATTTGCA
Source organism: Mytilus coruscus (assembly GCA_017311375.1). Lineage (NCBI taxonomy): Eukaryota > Metazoa > Mollusca > Bivalvia > Mytilida > Mytilidae > Mytilus > Mytilus coruscus. Next base: position 64,889,722 of record CM029595.1, read on the forward strand.
AGAAACATTGGTGAATTGTTTATATCTATTGGCATGAGCTCCTTTCGATTTTTATAAATTTTAGATTTTACGTTTCCGAATTATGGGGTTTTATTTATTAAAAAAAGGGGGATTTTTCCAGTTTTCGGACAATAACTCAGAAATGCTTTCAGCATTTTTCATGAAACTTTGGTGAATTGTTTATATTTATTGACACAAGCTCCCTTTCGATTTTAATTAATTTTAGATTTTAAGTTTTGGAGTTATGTGATTTTATTCATAAAAAAGGGGGGATTTTCCAGTTTTCGGACAAAGCTTTGAGCAGTTATCATGAAACTTTGGTGACTGGTTTATATCTATTAAGATAACCTCCCTTTAGTTTTTCATGAATTTCTGATATGACATTGAGAAGTTATTGACCTTTATTCTTTAAAAAAGCGATGGGCATATCATGCGCTCATGGCGCAGCTCTTTATCCATAGATTCCTCTCAACATGATGCTAAAGAAAGACCCTCTTTTTAATATTTGACTTTTCAAAATTGTTACATGCATAAATTCCCTAGTAAAGCATCTCTAGTGGATGATTTACACTAGGATATTTTAACTTGTGGAATAAAAACAGTCATGACAGTGGCTACAGGAAAATCTATATACACTGTATTTTGAAAATATTATCAAGATAAAAAATATGTTTTAAGTTAAATGGCAAAAAAGATATACCAATTAGAAGTTTAAACAGTAATAGTGTCATACATTACCTCCTGATAAAGGGCATGCAATAGTTTAAGTTCTTGGAACTCTTTAATCATGTTAATAAAAAGAATGAATCTTCATATTGCAGGTGTTTTTTATGGAGACAACAAATCAGAAAACTTCAGAACCAGTCGTACAAGAAATATGTACAAACGGAACATCAGATACACAACATGATGAACAACATGAGCTAACACAGTCTGAGACTTCTATAGAAAATGTTGCAAACAATGTACAAGGAGATGACAATTGTGATGAAGGGGAGACAATCCAGAAGACTCATCTTTTGAAGATAGAGGTACCAGATGGTGAAGCAGACTTAGGACATACAGATGTAGCAGTTGAGGAATGGAAGGACATAGAGAACATTGTAGACATGGATCCATCTTCAACAGCTGGGTTTCTCATTCTGTCAAAAGAAGCTGCTGGTTAGTGAAAATTACACTGAGGGGGAGGTGGTGGGCACGGTCTCAAGATAAGATTTTGGGTATAGACAGATGTGCAGCTGGGATTTAAAAAAATATTCATATATACATGTACATTGTATTGAAGTCTCGTGATATTAATCACGACTAACATAAATATTTCATGGCAAAATATTATATATTTCTCAATTATCAAATATACAATCTACAACATCTTAGTTTTATTTAAACATTTTAAAGGTTTATTTAACTTGTGTCAATTAAAGTTTTGAAGTTGGTAATACATATTAATTAGACATGTTAGGTAGAAGGAGTGGTGTACTGAATATACAGACATCTAATTGAAAGATTGATTGATTGATTGGTGTTTAAAGCCCTTTTTAGCCCTATTGTACTATTTTGTGGAGGTCAGTTTTTATTGGTGGAGTAAGTCTGAGTTCCTGTTGAAAACCACCGATCTAAGGTAGGAAAACTGACAATCCTAGGCAATAAAAATTGAAGTCAAGCGCACCTGTCACGTGGGGAATTCAAACTCAAAACCCGAGTTTTGACTGGCTAGTGATACAGAAGTTAAACTACTTAGACCACTCGGCCAACAAGGCCTTTCTCTAATTGAAAGATAAAAAATTATTGACACATTGAAATATAAATTTCATGAAGTTGCAATCCATTGTTTTGTTTTACATAAATAAAATAACCCATTCCACCAACACATCTGAGTGTAACCTTCATATTGGAACAGTACCCCTAGAAAATCATTGCTTAAGTTGTGTTTAAAAGACTATGTCATAATTATATGGTTCTTATACAATTTTAGCATCCCTTGGAATGGATTCTATTGAAAATACTCAAAATGGAGATGAACCTGCAGCCAAAAGATTCCGTATTGAAGGTGGTGATGGCCAGTCGTATGTGTTATCTGTGGCTCCAGGTACATGTTTATATAGATAGCTATATATAGACATAGTTTTTTTTTTTGGTAAACAGAGTCAACTTTCCTCAGTGTTTTGTTGAAATGATTATAACTAACCAGACAAGTACAAATTTTTCTACTATATTTCTCACATTTGTGTTTTTAATCGTGTTTAAAACAATTACAGTTCCCAATTATTGTGGTCATTACTATTGAAAAGTCAAATTGCTTGACAATCTTATTCATTGTCTTTTTTCCCTCCATAGAAATGTTATTTAAATGCAACACAAATAAAGGGAACTGTGGGGTATACATCAATGAGATATCATCAGATAAACTTTAAAAAATAACCAAAGACATCTTATATACATCATGCAGAGTCTAGTATCAAAAGTAATCTTACAGTACGCACAGAGAGTTTGTAATCGCGAACTCTAATCACCGATTGAGTGTAGCGGTGTGACACCGCGAATCACGGATTATACTCCCAATTTCCTCCAAAGATTCTCTCCCAACACCGCGTGGCTGTTAATTGGTTTATTGCCCATCGGATGTACTGAAGATTAATGACGCGTGACAACATAATCGGATTAGCCAGATTTATTACCTATGTACATTTAATCGATCTTGATTGCACCTGTGTGCTTTAAAACACGGTATTAAAATGTCCTTTCTTTGACAGATAAATATGTGACATTATCATTCAAAATAAGATAATTATTCTTGTCTGTTTTTGTCCCATGTCATTGTCATTTGAAATAAAACGTACCAACGAATAAAAATACGAATAAAACACTTATTTTGTATTTTTATTATAGTCCGGTCAGGTCATAATTTGTGTTTTTTCAACAAAGACGATTTTACCACAATTAGTATCTATTATGACCTACTCAGTGAGCAATATCCGGTTCATTAATTGTTCAATATATAAAAATCAACTGGCTTAAAACAAAATGTTGTTTTAACGGTAATTTGTCCAATCTTAACCCAAGAGTTAATTTATCGGATCAACAAGTGAACTCTGTTACTTTCAATTTATTTCGCAATGTAAAATATTGTTTCACTACCTCCGTACATTACCGACTTGAATTATTTGAATTCAGAAAAGAAACTGTAACGTGACAACTCTGTTGAACGAAGGAAAACGTTTTGTATGCAATGTGCCCTATATTCATAAAACACAACACTAAGAGACATTCCCGCCCAGACACAACACAATAATCACAACCTAATTAATTATATGAAGAAGAAAAAATCATGTGTTGTTTATCTCTGTTATGATCTGTTATGATCCTTTATTATTTAAAATAAAATTGGATGTTAAAAGTCCTTGTCGAAATAAAAAAAAAAAAAGAAGTATTTCAACAATTACTATAGAATATTAAATGAAACTATATCGTGAAAGAAATACGTAAAAAAAATGTGGATCGGATTTTAACGATCTGCACATTTTCACAGAGGATCTCTACCAACGCTAACAGGAACTGAACGACATGCATCGTGTTTTCATCTACCATTAATGTATATTGTTGACCATGGACGATAAATAATGTCCAGGTTTACGTTTTGTGCTGATTGAGAAACGTAAAATAAAAGGCTGGTGTTCGTTTATTCAGAAAAGGATTATATTTTAGATTCGGTTAATCAATTGTAAAAGGACCTTCTAGAGCCTCAATCTTAACGCACACAAATGTCAATCATTACAAAGCAAATTTAAACCATGAATGAATTTTCCCACGGTCATCCAGAAAGGTCACCTGAGTTTACTGTTACGTGATAATATTTCCGCCAAATAACAATCTCGTGGACAAAATTGATGTCACTATTTTTAGCATTCAATATTGTGAGCGAAGTCAAGTTCAAAGTTCAACCACGCACTGTTGATCACTGAGATGTGTATCGTCTTCCCACGGCAATTAATTCCTTTAAAAATATTTAAAGATCACTGTCCTAAATACAACACAAAGTTTACATTCATTGTGCGTAAATGAATATTATGCAACGACGAGTTGATGCAGCTATAGAAGTATTCCTGTTGTAGCCAAAATGTATTATTTATCCTACAGTAATGCTAACAAATCGTAAAGAGAAAATGCCGTAGACTTATTAAGCATAACGAATGGTGAATAGTATTTTCTTTTTTACTTGCATATACAAGTTTTGAGACACGTAATTTTCTTTAAACTGCTCACATTTTATATTCAGCGTTAGTTTCCGTTTATTTTACGCAAGTATGTCTCTTTTCGTAAGTAATATAATTTACCGATACAAAAAACGAGGTCAAAATCAGGTATAGTTTTATTTTATAGAACTTTAATGCAATTGAAAGAATTAACAAGAACATTTTGCTTTTAAATCTTTTATTTTTTCAAGCAATTATGTAATCGTAAAATGAAAACGGCGAGACTTATTAGCATAACGAATAGTGAATAATATTTTCTTTTTACTTGTATACAAAACTTTGAGACGTGTAATTTTCTTCAAACTGCCCACATTTATTCAGCGTTAGTCTCCGTTTATTTTTACACAATTATATCTCTTTTGTAAATTAAACATTTATTTACTGACAAAAAAACCGAGGTCAAAATCAAATAAAGTTGTTTTTAATAAAACTAATTTTAAATGTACAGTGTAATTGAAAGAATTAACAATAACGTTTTGCTTTTTAATCTTTTATTTGTTTCAAGCAATCAGATATATAACCTGATTATCAATAGACAGGAAATACAACTGTTTAATTACATTACAAATCTCACATACCTTGACTGTCGTGTGCCGGCATAGATCAGAAGGATTAGGGCAATTAATTACCTGGTGTGACACCGCGTCACACCGGACTGGGAGAGATGTCGCTAATACAATAAACAAAAGGTAGCGAATTTACGCGAAGTCGGAGGGAATACTCCCAAATTTCTCCGAGAATTTAGGGAGGGATGTCGGAGTTTCCTGGTGTTACACCAGGAATAATTATGTGTATGGAGTTTGGGATTACAAACTCTCTGTGTGTACTGTATTTCAGGAAATGATATTAGTTATTTACTAGTACATGTATATTCAGTTTATACTTATCATGCTTATGTAAGATAAGTATATTTTATATAATACAAAGGTTATCTGTACAAATATCTTACAATATATACCATCAAACTATATAAGACAGCAACAAAACAACACAAAATACCCAAAAACAGACATTTAAGAGGAACCATGTATAGCATTTACCGGTAAGGCATTTCATTTTTACAGATGATACTTTGACAACTGATGAAACCATTGTAGAAAAAATGGAAACAGTTCAGGTAAATTTATTAGTGTTTCTTTCTGCTTTAGAGAGGATTTGTATAAATAATATAATTTAATAGCCAGTCAAATTCAACATTGGAGATAAGGAGAACAATCTTGTGTATTTCTCCAGATTCTATTCAGGTTAGAAATACTACCAAATTTGGAAGTTCTTAACTTTTCACTGACTTTTTAACAAACCTCAGAAGGGTAAGGGAGGGTCATTCTAATTGAAAATGTCCAACAAGCCATTTTTGATTAGGCAAGGGACATTTCACTAAACTGTAGAAACTGGACTTGCATTTCTGTGAGGTTTCAAATAATTTATTATACCCCACGCAACAAAGTTGCGGAGGGTATTATGTTTTGACCTGTCTGTCTGTTCGTCCGTCCATCAGTCCGTCAGTCCTGTATCTTGTCATCGCAACTCCTCTCTGTATCTTGTCATCGCAACTCCTCTCAAACCACACAACAGAATTTCACGAAACCTTTTAGATAATAAGGACATACTATGTAGATGTGCATATCGACAGGAAATTACGATTCAATTTTTTTGTAGGAGTTACGCCCCTTTGAACTTATTTGCTTCAATATACTACTGCAACAGTTTGTCATCGCAACTCCTCTGAAACCACACAACAGAATTTCATGAAACCTTTTAGATAATAAGGACATACTGTGCAGATGTGCATATCGACAGGAAATTACGATTCAATTTTTTGTAGGAGATACGCCTTTGAACTTATTTGCTTCAATATACTACTGCAACAGTTTGTCATTGCAACTCCTCTGAAACCACACAACAGAATTTCATGAAACCTTTTTAGATAATAAGGACATACTATGCAGATGTGCATATCGACAGGAAATTACGATTCAATTTTTTTTGTAGGAGTTACGCCCCTTTGAACTTGTTTGCTTCAATATACCTCTGCAACAGTTTGTCATCGCAACTCCTCTGAAACCACACAACAGAATTTCATGAAACCTTTTTAGTTAATAAGGACATGCTATGTAGATGTGCATATAGACAGGAAATTATGATTCAATTTTTTTTCTAGGAGTTATGCCCCTTTGAACTTATTTGCTTCAATATACCTCTGCAACAGTTTGTCATCGCAACTCCTCTGAAACCACACAACAGAATTTCATGAAACTTTGTAGATAATAAGGACATACTATGTAGATGTGCATATCAACAGGAAATTATGATTAAATTTTTTTTCTTATACATTTTTTTCTTACAGTTATTTTATTTCTCCAGTGACAATGTGGGGACATGGGGTATGTGAGCGCTCACTAAGGTTCTTTAATTCAAGATAACCCAGCAAACCGCTGAACTCCTGTTGATCTGCCCATGTTTTAACAAAGATTTGTTAAAATCTTTATATATCTTAGATAATATAAATCAAATGTCATTGTCAAACTTGCATCATATAATCATGTTCTCGTCCTATATATGCATTAAATTTGCCACTAGACCTTAAAGGAAACTTATAAAAAATCAAAATTGATATTATGTCCATTCTGTATAAAATGCTCAAATTCATAGATATTAAAGTTTTATTCTGCTAGATAAGAGATCACCATCAATTTTAAATTTAGAGTATCAATTCTCTGCGTTCGCCATTTTGTCATCTTCTCCGTTTAGAAACCACGATATGTCTATAAACCACAAAGGACAAAACTACAGTAACCTGATGTAGTCGTAATTGCGTGTCGATATCTTGTCAATCGTCACGGTTGTTTTATCCGACTAACTAACTTGATACGGAAAATGTTATTATTTTTAAATAACCATGGTCTGTCATTTTAAACTGTTTATATTGGAATTAGTTAAAAGTCAAAGTTCAAATCATAAATAAGTGTTCCGTGAAAATTGTTTTCGAAAATCTAATTTGTTTATAATTCTTTTATGTAATAAACTTAATTTAAATACATTCGGACCTTCCTCATCTGATCACCAGCACGGCTAAAGGTATTACTTCCAAGGGTATTGTGAGGTGACACGTCCAGGTATTCAAGCGATTTCCTGTTGGGCTTGCAAGTTCATGCATCGTTTCACTTCTGAGGGTATTGATCAGTGTACACGCCAATAACTGTGACTTTCCATTTTGAACTATCAGGTGTATAATATACATCTCTGTCTTGCGTGTCCGAAAGTGATATACTAGTTATTACTTAACTCATACGCTTGTTTATAAATAACATTTCTGGTGTAAAGAATATTATTTATAAAAATCTAAATAATCTGAAAAAAAAGATTTGATAAAATAAAATCTATTTACATATTTTTCCAAGGGTAAATTTGGGAAAATGTAAGTATAAAATTATACTCGTTGTCAATAGTGAAGGACAGATTGGAACATACCAGAAATATTGATTAAAAAATGTACGCACTTGTCGACCATTCGTAATACGCCTGGATAGAAAGTTACGGAACTATAGCGCAATTTGAAATATATACATGTATACATTGAACATAAGAAAGAAACATACATTTTGTGTAAATTGGGGTAAAATTTTGTAAATAGACTAGTCCACGATGCCAACAGTATGTAATCATCGAATGTCGATAGACTATTGTATACCAAAAGAAGAAGAAGAAGAAGAACCAATTTGATTTAAATACAGGTCGATATATAACTTGCTTGAAGTTATGGACATAGTAAAATCACAGATTTATATTTCAATTAAATTGTTTTCGAATAAAGGAAGAAATTCGTCATCATCACAATTGTTCCGACATGCATGTACTATATATGCAACTGGACGTACACTAATAATCCCCAAGGATGTGAATATTTTCAGGAAACTATTAAATATCAAAGTTTCAAACCAATTTCGGATTTATTTTCTTTCTTGATATTCAATAACAGAAATTTAAAGAATAAACTGCTTGTCCGCTTTAGGGTATTCTTGCCAGTTAAAACAGACTTATAATTACATTCAAAAATAGGAAAGATGACATTAAATTGTTCTGTCTTTTTTTAAAACATCGTTGGTCAAAAAGCTTAAAGTATTATCGTTGTGAGACGAAAACTATTTTAATAAAGACATTCCGATTATGTATAAATTTTGTTGATGTTTTTACGCTTGAAAAGAATATCTGTTTGTAATTTTCGATTCCATTCCAAGAAGATCCTTAAATTTCCTGTCAATTTTTAAACATCTTTTTTTCAAATAGCTGAAGTATATTTATGCCTAGTGAGATTTAAAATATTTTGATGAGAACATTAATTCCTAAATATGTAAATAAAGATCGCTTTGGATGGACTAAATTATATAATTGCAATCGGTAATGATCTGTTTCAAATATTAAAGGTTACCGTTTCTTATTTAAAATAGTACAATTTTGGGTTAATACACTCGTGTTTAGAAGGCTATTATTATTTATAAATTTATTCAATTAAATTAATTCATCGTTACAAAAGTAATCAGAAGTCATAATTCATTTAAAAGTGAGCTAATGCAAAATATAAAATATACAACGGCTATCCAGTTATTGTGCGACCTTATTACTCCCGTAAATTAATTTTAATTCTTTTTTTCACATTTCTGTGTCTAAAACTATCACTCCCGTTTATCGGCAGCAGTCCTTTGCGCCAATTACTGTTTTTCAGGGTATCATTTGCGCCAAATTTTGTTTTCCAAATGTATCAACTGCGCCAATATTCGAACTCATTTGCGCTAATTTACCTGTAAACATATCTATCATAAATATTAATGATTAATATGTATTCTTATTTTGGCTTAAAAGTATCATATGTTCGGAAATTTCACAATGAAGATGAACATCTGGAGAGAAATGACTTGAAAAGCATTCAGACAGTCAATGTACAGAGAGAAAACTTACTGCTTTGCTGAATATTTAATACAAGATACATGTATGTCAAAAGGGAAGAAAATAGAAGCTTTTGCTGATTATGTTTCAGCACATATGTTGATGACACAGTGCTTTGTTCCCACCATCCGTATGGGCTGCAACTCTATCTAACGCAAGACGTACCAGTTATGGAGCAGAAGCATTCCACAGGATTTATTATGAACTGGATTTCATCCTTCAGTGTTTTGTCTTTTGGACAATAAAGTGAATATACAAGCTACTACGTACATTAAATTGGGAAGTACCCATGCAGCAGCAGTAAGAAGAAAGTATGTTTCAGAAAAGAAAACATTTGCAATGTAAACTGCTGGTTCCAAGTCCCAATAAAGGAGGAGGAAGTAATTTTTCTTCTAATTGGCGCAATCGTATGTTTTATTTTTGGCGCAAATGATACCATGTAATTTTAAAACAGGTGGCGCAAACGTAGCATTGGAGAAAAAAGTTGTGGCGCAAAAGGATCATTCATACGAAATGTTGTTCACACCTGGAGCGGTGAACTGTGACGGCTAGAATTCACTGAATGAAGATCAAAAGATTAGAATTACATAATGCTAATCTTTTAATTACCTTGAGTTTAACTACGCATTCAACATTCACTAAGTGTCACATAACAATACACAGTACAAGCAGAAAATGTTTGCTGGACTGAAGCAAAAGGTCAGAATACAAACATGTATTTTAATACACTATCGATCATGTCAGTTTCATATGTTTGTTTAAAGTATTTGTAGAAAAAAATCATAAAATGTTCTATTGTATGATTTACTTTTAATACTAAAATTGTATAAAAATCCACACATAAATCCTACAATCTAATTTTAAAAGTTGCATGGCTATCACTTATTTTTAGTTGGTTAATAGCTACACCAAAAGTCGTCGATGCGCTTTAAATCGCGTTATTAGATGGTTAACGAACAAGACTTAAATGAGATTAATTTCACTCCCGGCATGCAAAAAGACTTAAACTACGTCACATAAGTCAGGAAGTTTGAAGAAATAAAATTAATAATTCCAAATTTTCTTCTTTATTAGTTTTCATATCAAAATAAAACTTGGTGAATATGTTTTTATGGTATTATGAACATAATAAGATAAGTGAAAATCGCGAATTTTCCCTTTAAACGACCATCCACCCATCAAACTTTCCTCATTGTTTTGAAAATCACTGGAGAAGCTTTCAAAATGCAAATAAATTACATTCTCAAGACACTTTTAATACGCCAAAAACAATGAAATTTAATGAAATGGAATTTAATGATTTTTCTGGTTTTACTTCTCAAACTAGTAATAGAAAATCAGAATAGCTTTTTCTTGAGAAGAATTCCAAGTGCTTTTTATTTCACAATATCTGTTTTGCACTTATTATAGCTTTATATTCGCATCGAGTAAGTGTTCTACTACTAATCTATCAGTTCTTCTAACTACCTCCTTACTACTATCAAAGAACTGGTTATTAACTTTTGTAATAAAGCTTATGAAAATAATGGTATTAATTATTTTGGAGTGTTAAAAATTCTTTAGAGGTTTTAGATAAAATACATGCTTTTGATGGTCCTTATAATTCTGTTGACAGTTATGATTTTTCTACTCTGTACACTACACTTCCACACAATCTTATAAAGAAAAAGTTTTGTATTTGATAAAATGGTCTTTCGAAAAATCTCATTGTAATTTTATTTGCTGTAACTCGTTTAAAGCCTTTTTCTGTAACGAAAAAGGAAAGTATGCTAGATACACTTACTGGAAATGTGAGGATATGATTGAAGCTTTAAATTTTCTGCTAGATAACATTTATGTACGTTTCGCGATAAAGTGTATCGTCAGGTAGTAGGTATTCTATGGGCACTAACTGTGCCCTTTAATAGCAGATTTATTTCTATATTGCTATGAATCTCAGTTTATGACCAAACTCAGTAAAGACCCATCATTGTTATATTTAGTTGATACATTCAACAATACCTACCGTTATCTGGATGATATTTTTTCGTTAAATAATCCAGAGTTCTCTAAATATACTTCGAAATTTACCCAAAAGAACTTACTTTAACTAAATCTAACATAAACAGCAGCAGTTGCCCTTTTCTAGATTTAGACATTTCAATATCTAACGGAAACTACATACTAAAATTTACGACAAAAGAGACGATTTTCATTTCCTATTGTTAATTTTCCATTTTAGACGGCGATGTGCCTTTGGCTCCATCATACAGTGTTTATATATCCCAACTCGCTCGGTATGCCCGTGTGTGTTCTGATGTCATAGATTTTAACGAACGTAATCAATGCATCACTGGGAAATTATTGTGTCAGGGATTTCGATACCATAAATTACTTAAAACTTTTACTAAATTCTTTCATAGATACAAAGATTTGATTAGTAAATTTGGCTGTACCTGTAGAAAACTTATTAAAATGGTATTTCACATCCTAAATTTTACGGTAATATTGTACTTAAAGCGAGGAAATCACTATGTGATCCGTGTAAACTCATCGAACCTTTAAACAAACTTATAAGTAAGGGTTATCGTACCAATATTGTAATTAGATCTCTGAATATAGTTTACATTGGCACTAATATCGATTTTGTCATTAGCAAATTAAAACATAACTAAGTTGTATCTTCTTTTGAGGCGGATGTTTAGAGACACACACGTTAATTTTTATCTCTTAAGTAGCTCCTCACTATCCTACTACCTGTCGATACATTTATTTTGGCATTGCACAAGTCATGTCTTCTCTGACTGTTTATGACGTTAAAATACTAAATCCCTGGGATGTGTTTTAGTTGATTTTAGTCTCTGATGCATGATTTTTATCATTAATTGTTTTGGCTTTTAACTAGCTGTCAGTAACTGTGAGTACTCTCAAATCGTACTTTCTTGTTAATTCGACCTGTTGATACTATTTTAATACTTTTTGTTATTTTATATTAATATGGATCTTGTCTGTATACCAGCTTTGATTATTTGGAATATCTACTAATTTTCACTTCTTCATACTACATTTGTATGAACATCAAGATTATTCTCCTTTAATCTGTACAGGAAGTTTTATTGTTGATATTTACCCTTATGTATCTAGTGTTAAATTAGGTATTTATATGACAGACCTTTCTTGGTATTCCTAATTATTGGAAGATTTTATATAGACAGAAAAGTATATCTAAAACGACAAAGTTATTTTTCATTTACCTGTATATATTATGAAAACCGGTTTTTCAAAAGTGATTATTTTCTAAGGGTTAAATATTTCAGCGGTGGTGTCTTGCCATGGCTTTATTTGGACTTGTTTGTTTGCTTTTTGGCCTTGAATGTTTATCCCTAATATTTTATTAACTATGTATTTACTTTCAGGTATCACAGATCGAATTTATTCGTTCATAGTGTGTTAATTTACGTTTTTGATTGAGTTAAGCCTTCCAATTGATGTTTTATCGTGTGTTTTTCTATGTTGTGATGTTATACTATTGTTTCAGAAAAAAGGGAGAAGGTTTGGTACCATTAAAACGTTTAATCCCGCTGCAAATGTTTGCACCTGTCCTAAGTCAGGAATCTGATGTACAGTAGTTGTCGTTTGTTTATGTAATTTATACGTGTTTCTCGTTTCTCGTTTTTTATATAGACTAGACCGTTGGTTTTACCGTTTGAATGGTTTTACACTAGTACTTTTGGGGCCCTTTATAGCTTGTTGTTCGGTGTGAGCCAAGGCTCCGTGTTGAAGGCCGTACATTGACCTATAATGGTTTACTTTTATAAATTGTTATTTGGATGGAGAGTTGTCTCATTGGCACTCACACCACATCTTCCTATATCTATTATATTGTCAGCTCATAATTTGTTTTATAAATAATAACAAAAATATTTCCAATTTGAAATCTAAATCAACTTGTGACTCCCATGAATAATTTCTTAATTTTATTGTAGGATAATAATTTGCTTACCATCTTTTCAGGATACTGATGACAGAACCTTTTAGATAGTAAGGACATACTATGCAGATGTGCATATTGACAGGAAATTACGATTCAATTTTTTTGTAGGAGTTACGCCTTTGAACTTATTTGCTTCAATATACTACTACAACAGTTTGTCATCGCAACTCCTCTGAAACCACACAACAGAATTTCATGAAACCTTTAGATAATAAGGACATACTATGCAGATGTGCATATCGACAGGAAATTACGATTCAATTTTTTTGTAGGAGTTACGCCTTTGAACTTGTTTGCTTCAATATACTACTGCAACAGTTTATCATCGCAACTCCTCTGAAACCACACAACAGAATTTCATGAAACCTTTTTAGTTAATAAGGACATACTACATAGATAAGCATATCGACAGGAAATTATGATTCAATTTTTTCTAGGAGTTATGCCCCTTTGAACTTATTTGCTTCAATATACCTCTGCAACAGTTTGTCATCGCAACTCCTCTGAAACCACACAACAGAATTTCATGAAACTTTGTAGATAATAAGGACATACTATGTAGATGTGCATATCAACAGGAAATTATGATTCAATTTTTTTCTTATACATTTTTTTTCTTACAGTTATTTTATTTCTCCAGTGACAATGTGGGGACATGGGGTATGTGAGCGTGCTCACTAAGGTTCTTTAATTTTGTCTGTAAAATGATTGAATTAGATAAGTTTATCATGAGATAAGTATTCTAATTTTATCATGGAACAAATTATTTGAGTATAATAAAATGTTTATTAAAATCCTGTTTATTGTCTTGAATCCATTTACTACATGCATGACTATGTGTTTACTACTACATGTACAATCCATTTACTACATGCATGACCATGTGTTTACTACTACATGTACATGCACAAACTTGTGTTTTTAAAAAACTTTATTATGTATCTGAGTTTTGATTTACGATAATACTCTTTTTTGTTTAAGGCAACAAATGGATCAGTATTATTGGGAGCAGGAGATTCAGCAGGCCCAAAACAGTCAGGTTCTGGGAACAGAAAAGCTTTAGAAAGCTCGGATATTTCTCAGGCTTGGTTCACTACTAGAGATGAAAAGGATGCTCTTCATAGTAAAGGTATAAACATTAATGAAGCATATGAATAAAACCAGATGTGAGGGAAAACTTCTACGAAATAACAATTCAACAATGATAAAATCCCAAAAAGTCATTTGAGTTAAGGATCCAGTCTTAATGGTAGGGAAGTATTAATATCATATTCACAATTCACAATTTGGGACGCAAAAGATTTTATTAAAAAATGTAAATTGTATTTGAGTAAGAGATGATCTTAAAATTAAGATCCGTACATCTGTACACCTCAAAATTAGTTTCCGTTCTCTAACTTTAGTTTACCTCAACCAAATATTATGAAACTTATACACAATGCTTATTACCATAAAACACAGATCAAATTTCGAATTTGGATAGTGTCACTTTTACTGTTCTAGAGTTATGCCCCTTTTTAAATGGAAAAATTGCTGAATTTTTAGTTTCCGTTCTCTAATATTAGTTTGCCTCAACCAAATGTTATGAGACTTATACACAATGCTTTTTACCAAAAGCACAGATAGAATTTGGTTGGCATCACTTTTACAGTTCTCTAGTTAGGTCCCTTTATAACGTTATATGCAAGTAGGGCATCATCTGTGTCCCATGGACACATTCTCCATTCATTTTCATATATACAATGTATATATATCTTTAAAGGTGCAACATGGAAACAAGGACAGTGGACAAAAGAAGAAGTTGCTGTATTACAGGAGAATATTAACAGATATTGTGCAGTAAATATTTATAACTACTTTGTTGTTAAACTCTGACCTGTAATATAGATGAATAGAAAGTAGCAGGATTTACATGTTTGAAGTCCTGGATTATTGTCCTCTGTGCAACGTGTTGAGGGGGACATAGAAATACTGGGTGTCCTTCCGTCCTGTCTTGTTAGTGCTCTCACATGTACAATTTTTGCCAGATTTTTATAAAACTTATATCATAGATTTATATTAGCAATGTCTCCAATGAGTTTTGAAAATCAGTGCAGATCAACCATTACTTTTAAAAGAGTAATGCCCCTTGGAAACATTAATTTAATGGAAAATTGCATTGTTAGAGCTCTCATGTGTACAATTCTTGCCAGATTTTTATGAAACTTATATTGTAGGTTTATATCAGCAATGTCTCGGACGAGCTCGAAAATCAGTGCCAATCAACTATTTTTAAAAGAGTAATGCCCTTTGGAAACATTAATTATATGGAAAATTGCTTCGTTAGCGCTATCATGTGTACAATTCTTGCTGGATTTTTATGAAACTTATGTTGTAGGTATATATCAGCAATGTCTCAGACGATTTTGAAAATCAGTGCTGATCAATCATTTTTAAAAGAGTTATGGCCTTTAGAAATATAAATTCTGTGGAAATTTGCATTGTAAGCGCTCTTACATGTACAATTTTAGCAGAGTTTTATCAAAATCTTATCAAAGGTTTATAACAAGTTCGAAAATAAGTGCCGATCAAATATTTGAGTTATGCTGCTTGGAAATATTAAATATTTAAAAAAA
The DNA here is from genome assembly GCA_017311375.1 of Mytilus coruscus. NCBI lineage: Eukaryota > Metazoa > Mollusca > Bivalvia > Mytilida > Mytilidae > Mytilus > Mytilus coruscus. The sequence continues at coordinate 64,905,507 of CM029595.1, forward strand.
AAATTTTTTAGTTATTGCCCTTGGACAGATAAGATATGTGCAATGCGGGGACATTGGAATTCTGTTTTTATTTGTTTATAGAATTTAATCATTTTGCCTATGACACCTGTCTTATTGACTCACATTAAAGACATTTTTCTTCAACTATTTATGTAACACTGTAGATTATGTAGTTGTTTCTTGCATGAGGTCTGTATATGCAGGTCTGAAAACCATAAACTAATAAATCAAACTGCATGAAGTCATAAATACAAATGTAGTTACAAGTCCACCTGTTATTAATTTGTATAATCTCAACTATAATAAAGGAAATATTGAATAAAAAATAGAAATGTCATAGAAAATTAAGCCAAATATGACTCTTATCCCACCCTCTGCTTTGGCAATTATTTTAAACTACTGTAAATTCAGAAATTATTGCAATGTTTTTATTGATGTGAAAAATGTGACAATATCAGGTTCACAATAAGAAAACTGGCATTCATAATTTCGGTAGTGATTTTCTTTCATAAAATTTTTGCAATCGCATAAATAAGATTTAATATTTTTGCCAGAGGTCAAGGATATCCAATAATAAATGCACACACTAATTTCTGAATTTACAGTATTACTTGAAAGCTATAGAAAATGGGAAGAGTCAGCTAAGTTAGACTTTCTATCATAAAAATTTGACTATCAGGTAAGTTGAATACTTAATGTTTGATTCATATGTATGGAGAGGGGAACTAAACTCTTCTACATTTCTTCAACAAATAAAAATTTATATTTTAACTACTTCTTTGATCATTGATGATGATTTAAATTTATTTGAATAATAGATGTGTGTTATATGTCTATGAGACAGCATACAAAAAAGACATCAAACGGTTAACATACTGTCCTCAACAATAGATAAATGTCTATATAATATGTCATGCTGAATAATACCGGTACTTATTGTATATAATATATATTTCTTATGTTATAGTAATTTCATATTTGGGGTTTTGCAGGAACGTAATATAGTTGACCCTACACACATCATATTTGAAATGTCAAAAGATGAAAGAAAAGATTTCTATCGTAACATTGCTAGAGGTTTACAGCGACCATTATTCTCTGTGTATAGAAGAGTAACCAGGATGTATGATCAGAAAAATCACATTGGCAAATATACACCTGATGAAATTAACAAGCTTAAAGAGTAAGTAGATAAAGTGACATTTTTACAAAATAGACAATTTACAGAAATTTCTCTATTTTTTATGCATGTGTCTTTTATTTTAAATCCTGAATAACACTGTACTTCCCCTTGAGGAAACCAGTGTATAGAAATTGGACTCAGTTACTCAGACTAAGAGGTAAAACCCCCCAACCCACATTGGACTGTCCATAGGTATGCATAAAGTATCTAATATGCATCACTTGTTGGGAGAGTACCTTGCTCTTAGCACTAAAATGACCCCTCCTGCATCATTTGTTAAGTAGGAATAAAAGTTGTGGGGTATCAATGAGACAGAAGCCAAACATCACAAATAACCAAAAGGCATCTAAAGAGCATGACACAGTCTTCAACGTTCGGCTCATCTATGATGTAGGGGCTTAAAAATTTTCAACCCTACCTTATATCCATATGTTTCTTGTAGCAATTTGTTCCTCTGAGTGTCCAATCTTGACACCTTTTCATTTAGTGTTAATTTTATACCATTCATTTCATGGATGTTACTTTGATATAGCCTTTTGTGCTGCTAGGGCATAAACAATCAACAATCAGTCAGTATTGTTTTCTTTTCAGTTCAATAAATTTATGAAAATTCTGAATATTTGAATGTTTGTCATGGACATTATTCTTAACGTAGATAGGACAAACGCTGTGCTCTTCAAATTTGATATACTTAGTTTATAATGAACTTGCCTGTTTGTAAATTTTCAGACTTCGTGGAAAATTTGGTAATGATTGGGCATCAATTGGTGCTGCTTTAGGTAGAAGTGCTTCATCTGTAAAGGATAAATTCAGACTGATGAGGGAAACTTGTAATTCAGGTAGGAATGAAATAGTAAAAATAATGTAGGTATTTGAATCAGAATTCTTACGAATGTTTTATTATTAGCAGAAATGATCAGTACAAAGTATAATAATATTTATTAATTATTTTTTGGCACACTGTTTTTTATGGATACATTAAAAATACAGTCAGTCCTATGTTACCTTCTTTGTCCATCCATTTTAAACATTTTCCTTCATTCATTGATGTGATCAATTGGTACAAAGATGCTTTGTACATCGCAATGACTGTGAGGGCATTCCGATGTATTGTTGCCACAGAGATTTCTACTTACTTAACTTTCGTTTTGACTGGTAACCGATCTAAAATACGGGACATTATCTAGTGCAAAATAAAATTCCTTATCGCTTGTTATAAATTCATTTCTTCAATAAATACTCATAAAAATTTTTTTAGAACATAAATTAATAATATGAAAAGGTTTGGTCGTTAGAAATATATATATAAGTAAAAATCATTAATATCTATGCACATGTACAGAAAATTGTGTTAACATATGCGGAGGAATATCTCAAGAACGTTTTGGAAAATATGATGGCCTACTCAAATCCAATCTATTAGAAAATCAATTATTACAGAAGAGTGTCCACCATGCACTTGCACTGCACTATTATTAGAATAGTAGAATAGAATGATATACAAATGGATGAAAATTATATATACATGTAACTGTTATATACAAATATTAATATAATATATAACAACAAACCAGAGTGTACTGATTTGTATCACTACATTATAATAGTTATTACGGTGAGGTTGAATTCCTGTCATTTATTCATCATCCATGCACACCTTGTCTCAGAAAAAATATATCTCTGTAAATTAACCTCACTTTCAGGTATAGAGATGTGATTTTTTCTGAGATAAGTGCTGTGACCATCCACAAGAACTTGCGGTCATCCGATGTTCAGTACTTCAGTACTTTGATTAATTATAAGGGATACAATTTCCTGTATTATGTCTTCTGATAAGTTTGCAGATTATCCAAGCATGCCAATGGAAATGGCATGTGATTGGAGTGCAGTATAAACTAGTTGAATATTTTTGTATAGAATTCACAAAAATGTTCTGGTGAGCAACAAACATTGAAATTATGTTTATTTGGCAGAACTGTTCATTATACCATAATTTTTGTTTAAATAATCTCTGAGAATTGATGGGTTTTCTGAACACTGATCAACAGTAATGTTAGTCCTCATGTAATTCTATTGTAATTCAGAAATTAGTGTATCATTTATCACAGGGATTAATTGAACAACGAACAAAATATGAGACTAATCATTGTCATTTCAGGAAATGCTGAAAAATGCTATCAAAATTTTATCAAATTTTAAATGCAATTTAAAATTATTCAGAAACCTATCCTGTCACATGTTCCCAATAATAAAACACATCACAAAAATTTCTGAATTTTGCTATATATTAAAAAATGCTTCTTGAAACAGTTATAAAATCAAGCCATACTATAAATAGAAAGCATTCTTTTATTTCTTTCATCAGATAGTGACACAAAACTTTTGTCTGCCAAAAAACTTGTTAATTTAGATTTGTCTAGTCATTATAGTTAACCATAGCTGAGTTTAAAGTTTATATTTTGTAGGTAAATGGTTGAGGGAAGAAGAGAGGAGATTATCTTCAGCTGTATATGATCTGGCAGGTGTCAAACCAGGTAGGAGTGGCTTAACAAGGAAAAATAAAAATTGTGGTTCTTAATAGTTAGTGGAAACTTTTCTTTTGTTTTTAGGGTCAGTGCCAAACAAGTGAATCCAAGAACATTCATACATGATGATTGTGTAAAGCAAGACGTTTTGTTGTTTTTTATTTTACATTGCATGTTTAATTTTTAATCACTTTTATAAAAGTAAAGTTTTGATCAAATTTTAAAGTGAAAAATTTGTTTCTTGTTTCATTAAATGATTTTGTATGTGTACACATTTTCAAAATCAAGATGGGTTCGGTCTTTTACACAGGTGAAAATGTTACAACTGGATTATCGTGGGCATTGGTTGCAGAGAGAGTTCAAACCAGATCAGAAAAACAGTGTCGAACAAAATGGCTGAATTATCTAAATTGGAAACAGAAAGGAGGTACAGAATGGACTCGTGAGGATGATATCAACTTAGTTTTAAAGTATGTTTACCACTTTGACTTTGATTTGTATTAATTTACATTTCTAGATCATGTGTATTTTTTTCTTTTTGAAGAAGATTTGTCACTTATCGTAAAACACATGGCAAACGGACTGTAGATTTTGGATAAATTTTCCAAAAACAAATTTATGACAGTCAAATTTTTTTGCTAAAATCAAAATATGAATAGGAACACTTGATTTAAGCTTAATTTTTTATTTTAAAGAATGAACAAAAGCCATTAGAATACTGTAAATTCAGAAATTATTGTACGTTTTTTATTAATGGGAATAATGCCACTGGAAGAGTATCGCAATAATAAAAACTGGCATTCTGATATCTTATACATATATCTGTATACAGATTTTCCTGGAATCGCAATAATTGATCTCACCTTTTTGTCCTTTCTTCAAAAATTGCAATAATTTCTGAATTTACAGTAGTCATATTATCTTTATTGATTGATCACTTTCGACCTCACAAACATTTACATGTATTATGCGTTTTATCACTGCAAACAATATTTTGATGCCACAGTTATATGAACCACCTTGGTGATGGTGCCTAGAATGTTCACCTCTGATGTGGCTGGTCATAAGTATCAATGCATACTGATTCAAACAAAAGACTTTAAAATAGTATTTTTACTTTTTATGCCCCCCTGTAGGCGATGGGGGCATTAAGTGTTACCCTTGACCGTCCGTCTTTCCGTCTTTCTGTCCGACAATCCTTTTAGCTCACCTGGCCCAAAGGGCCAAGTGAGCTTTCTCATCACTTTGCGTCCGTCGTCGCCCTTCGCCGCCGTCCGGCGTCGTCTGTTAACTTTACAAAATCTTCTCCTCTGAAACTACTGGGTCAAATGTAACCAAACTTGGCCACAATCATCATTGGGGTATCTAGTTTAAAAATGTGTCCGTGACCCGCCAACCAACCAAGATGGCGCCATGGCTAAAAATAGAACATAGGGGTAAATGTAGATTTTGGCTTTTATCTCTGAAACCAAAGCAGTTAGAGCAAATTAGACATGGGGTAAAATTGTTTATCAGGTCAAGATCTATCTGCCCTGAAATTTTCAGATGAATCGGAGAACCTGTTGGGTTGCTGCCACTAAATTGGTAATTTTAAGAAAATTTTGCTGTTTTTGGTTATTATCTTGAATATTATTATAGATAGAGATAAACTGTAAACAGCAATAATGTTCAGCAAAGTAAGATCTACAAATAAGTCAACTTGACCAAAATGGTCAGTTGACCCTTAAGGAGTTATTGCCCTGTATAGTCAGTTTTAACCATTTTTTCGTAAATTTTGTAATCTTTACAAAATCTTCTCCTCTGAAACTACTAAGAAAAATTTAACCAAATTGTCCACAATCATCATTAGGGTATCTAGTTTAAAAATGCGTCTGATGACCCCGCCCATGAACCAAGATAGCCGACATGGCTAAAAAATAGTACATAGGGTAAAATGCAGTTTTGGCTCATATCTCTGAAACCAAAGCATTTAAGCAAATCTGATGAGGATAAAATTGTTCATTAGGTCAAGATCTATCTGCCCTGAAATTTTCAGACCCAATCAGGCAACACGTTGTTGGGTTGCTGCCCTGATTTGGTAATATTAAGAAAATTTTGCAGCTTTTGGTTATTATCTTGAATATTATTATAGATAGAGATAAACTGTAAACAGCAATAATGTACAGCAAAGTAAGATCTACAAATAAGTCAAACATGACCAAAATTGTCAATTAACCCTTAAGGAGTTATTGCCCTATATAGTCAATGTTTACAATTTTCATAAATTTTGTAAATTTTGTAAATTTTACAAAATATTTTCCACTGTAACTATTGGGCCAAGTTCATTATAGATAGAGATAATTGTAAGCAGCAAGAATGTTCAGTAAAGTAAGATCTACAAACACATCACCATCACCAAAACACAATTTTGTCATGAATCCATCTGTGTCCTTTGTTTAATATGCACATAGACCAAGGTGAGCGACACAGGCTCTTTAGAGCCTCTAGTTGTTGCAAAGCTTGAGCAGGGACATTCCAGTCCTCAGCCATATTCTTCTTTTATTAAACACATGCTGCAGCATTGAGGATGTAGAGTCAATAATATTGTTTGCCTCATGGTAAAAATAAATGTTTTGGATTGGGCCATATATGATAGGATACATGGCATATACTTCTCAATGAGGGTAAAACATGGTTATAACAAAATGTCGTACATCATACCACAAGCGTCTCATTGTTTGCATTTATTTGTTACCTGTATATTATATAGCAATAATGAATAGAAATTGTTCTCTTTTTATTTGGAATAAGTGCTACTTTATTTACTATAGAATAGCTAATTTGGACGTAAATGACGACACAGAGATTGATTGGAATGATCTAGCCAGTAACTGGCCAAGGTTAGTTGTAAGCAAGTTGTATAACATTAAAAAATATGGTTTATGCTATATTCCTTTTTAAATATTACACATTAATAATCTAGAATTAGATATTTGAAAGAGTGATTGCACTCTAATTTTATTAACACGCTATTCTTTCAATTAAAGTGTAACACAAAAGTTAAGGTTAATTTAATTTTATAGTTCTTTTAATTTATAACTGTTTTCATGTTGTTAGCCTACTCTCATGTTTCAAATACAAATCTGTTCACTTGTATCCACAAAAAAATGTGAAAACAATTTGTTTATAGTGTGAGATCTCCCCAGTGGTTGAGAGGAAAATGGTGGTCATTAAAAAGACATTGTACAGAATATCAAAGTATGGAGTTTAAAGGTAAAACTTTTTCTAATAATTCACATTAAAAGGTTTGGAAATCTAAAATTCTGTCTTATATAACTTGACTGAGTTATATTAGCTTCGATTAAGTTATGAAAACTTATCTTTAATTGATATTTTACAAAAGGCATTTTACATTGTTTTAGTTTCTGCATTAATATTTGGAAGTGCAGTTTCAAACTTGACTGGCATAGAAACAAAACATAGTGGATTAGGCAACACGTTGTTGGGTTGCTGCCCTGATTTGGTAATATTAAGAAAATTTTGCAGCTTTTGGTTATTATCTTGAATATTATTATAGATAGAGATAAACTGTAAACAGCAATAATGTACAGCAAAGTAAGATCTACAAATAAGTCAAACATGACCAAAATTGTCAATTAACCCTTAAGGAGTTATTGCCCTATATAGTCAATGTTTTACAATTTTCATAAATTTTGTAAATTTTGTAAATTTTACAAAATATTTTCCACTGTAACTATTGGGCCAAGTTCATTATAGATAGAGATAATTGTAAGCAGCAAGAATGTTCAGTAAAGTAAGATCTACAAACACATCACCATCACCAAAACACAATTTTGTCATGAATCCATCTGTGTCCTTTGTTTAATATGCACATAGACCAAGGTGAGCGACACAGGCTCTTTAGAGCCTCTAGTTGTTGCAAAGATTGTGCGGGACATTCCTGTCCTCAGCCATATTCTTCTTTATTAAACACATGCTGCAGAATTGAGGATGTAGAGTCAATAATATTGTTTGCCTCATGGTAAAAATAAATGTTTTGGATTGGGCCATTTATGATAGGATACATGGCATATACTTCTCAATAAGGGTAAAACATGGTTATAACAAAATGTCGTACATCATACCACAAGAGTCTCATTGTTTGCATTTATTTGTTACCTGTATATTATATAGCAATAATGAATAGAAATTGTTCTGTTTTTATTTGGAATAAGTGCTACTTTATTTACTATAGAATAGCTAATTTGGATGTAAATGATGACACAGAGATTGATTGGAATGATCTAGCGAGTAACTGGCCAAGGTTAGTTGTAAGCAAGTTGTATAACATTAAAAAATATAGTTTAAATGCTATCTTCCTTTTAAATATTACACATTAATAATCTAGAATTAGATATTTGAAAGAGTGATTGCACTCTCTAATTTTATTAACACGCTATTCTTTCAATAAAAAGTGTAACACGAAAATTAAGATTAATTTAATTTTATAGTTCTTTTAATTTATAACTGTTATAAACTTCTAAGTTGAATTAGTTGATATGTTTTCATGTTGTTAGCCTATTCTCATGTTTCGAATACAAATCTGTTCACTTGTATCCACAAAAAATATAAAAACAATTTGTTTATAGTGTGAGATCTCCCAGTGGTTGAGAGGAAAATGGTGGTCATTAAAAAGACATTGTACAGAATATCAAAGTATGGAGTTTAAAGGTAAAACTTTTTCTAATAATTCACATTAAAAGGTTTGGGAAATCTAAAATTCTGTCTTATATAACTTGACTGAGTTATATTAGCTTCGATTAAGTTATGAAAACTTATCTTTAATTGATATTTTACAAAAGGCATTTTACATTGTTTTAGTTTCTGCATTAATATTTGGAAGTGCAGTTTCAAACTTGACTGGCATAAAAACAAAACATAGTGGATTATTTCTGTGTGCAAATTTACCATGATTTTTTGGAGGATCATTCTTAATTATATTCAGAAAAGTACTTCCTTATTACTTCTACAAAGTTTCATATTGCAGTTCAAAATAACAAGCGAGAAACAGGAATTTCATTGAAAAATTGTCAAGGGAGATATAAATATTTTCTAGCCAGATTGAGCTAAAATAGCTGGATTGAGGTATATTTATAGCCAAGACTGCAGAAGTACTAAACCTGATTAACATGTGGTTAAATAGTACCAGTGAATCTTATTTAGTTATTATTTGTATGAAAAGAAACTGCTCGCAAGAAATCACTATTGAATGGACCAATTTAGAAATTCAACTTTTGTCCTTGAAAAAAATGGTTGTCTTGTCCATTTCAATGAAGTCTTCACCAATCAAAATGTACAAAACAATGACCTTTCTGTAATATGACATCATTTCTGAATTTTCCTTTATATTTAGTGATAATTTGTGTGAACAAAGAAACCCAATAAACAAAGGACATCTAGAGGTCAACATATGGTCTTCAAAAAGGCAAATGTCTTTACCATAGCCAACAGAATTAACATATCAGTAAATATCAATGACTGATTCAATTTACAAAAACTAGTGTCCACATGAATATCCAAATAATTGCTGCATATTATTGTATATATTATAGATATGTTAGAGTATCTTAAGACAGTACATTTACAAAACCTGAAGGTAAAACAGACCCCACAAGCAGGCAGTGGAATGAAATTTATAGGTCTACAGAATGATGTCACCACACAGTATATTCCTATACAATTAAATTCAGGTATGTACCGGTAACAGTGGAATGAAGTTTATAGGTCTACAGAATGATTTCACCACACAGTATATACCTATACAATGGAATTCAGGTTTGTACCAGTAACAGTGGAATGAAATTTATAGGTCTACAGAATGATGTCACCACACAGTATATACCTATACAATTAAATTCAGGTATGTACCAGTAACGGTGGAATGAAATTTATAGGTCTACAGAATGATGTCACCACACAGTATATACCTATACAATTAAATTCAGGTATGTACCGGTAACAGTGGAATGAAAATTATAGGTCTACAGAATGATGTCACCACACAGTATATATCTATACAATTAAATTCAAGTATGTACCGGTAACAGTGGAATGAAATTTATAGGTCTACAGAATGATGTCACCACACAGTATATATCTATACAATTAAATTCAGGTATGAAACAATGGTGTGAAATTTACAATATATGCAAAATATTTTGATTATCACAACAATCAATAGACATTGCTAATTAACATTTTTGAACATGGTCACTGCTTTCTGTGTTGTCAAAAGGTATAGCATGTATGATTAGCTAATTTAATTATTATGAAAACAGAGATCTTAATTAATTGTGCATATTCTTGTGATCTGTTCATCAACACAAATGACTGATCTTTTATATAATGTAATTTCATCTTTAGGGCGAAATGATGAGTTTGTTTACATATCAATTTTTGAAAACTCCATTATTTACAGTTTTATGTATGAAATGTTTAAACAAGCTGTAAATCTAGGAATAGGCAGGTAAATTTTGCGCACGGTATAATTTTCGTGTTTCTGTAGGTGTCACAAACAAAGCGAAAATTAAACGCACATGAAAAAAACCTGATGTACTGTAGTTCCAAATATTCTTTACAATACTTTTATGAGAAAAATAATCAACACAGAGATAATTATATATGTGACTAGAACACACCCGCGACATCGCGGGTCCATGCCTGAATAAAAGTGCCTCTGTCTAATTTTAGCAATTTTTAGTATTCGTATTGTCATCTGATAAATTCATGCTGATTGCAATGTGCACAATTTTCTCTGGTTTGAAAATCTTTTTGTTCGAACCCGTCTTGGTTTCTTACATGTTTTTATGATTTTTCATTTTCTATATTTAGAGGATGGCCAGACTTGGAAACTGTACCGATACAGTGTGTTAAATGTTCTCCCTAACACCATAACCCATGGTGGTGCTCCTACTAAAGGAGGAAGATACATAACATACAAACATACTACAACTGGAAACTACATGTGACATATACTATTTGTATCTGTATCGAATCGACCGAACTTGTTAATTACGGTAATATTAATTATGTGGAAAACAAAGGGCCTTGAATGGTGTAATTTTAATCTACACCATTGTCGTATATTGGTTATATATAAAGTTGAATTCTTTGATTCGTCGTGTTTACGTCATGCCGGCTAACAAATTGGACCTCGTTATTTTAGTATTATAGATACTTTACTTTCAGGTGTAGATGATGGTGGTGATAGTATTCAGTATGAAGTTCTCCACCAATCAGATTCAGGGATGTACCTAATCCAACCAGCCAATAGTACCCCTATCTCACTAAGTAGCATGGCTATGGGAACAGATCATATTATTGTTCATGCTCTACCTGTAAGCTTTTATTATTGCTGATCCTAAAATACTGTAATTTCAGAAATTATTGTGTGCATTTATTATTGTGATTTCAAGAAATGCTGCAGATAAATTATGCTATCAAGTTTTTATTTTGCAAAATATATCATGTCGCAAGTTTGCAAAATAATAAAAACATCGCAATAATTTCTGAATAAAAAAATTCATGAGTGGTTATTTACTAGTTTTAATTACCAGCAAAGTTGCTAAAAGGTTCCAACTACCCAGCAATTTTAATGCAAAATATTTTTCCTACACTTTTTATTTATAAAGACTTCTGACATTCAGTTTTTCTGATGGACCCTTTTAGTTGGTGAAAATTATAATTGGAAAATGGCATTGATTGCTATAAAATCACTCTTTGGCCCTGTCACTCACTGGGTGGATTAATCTAAACAGTCCATATTATAAGATTAAATTACAATTGCTTTTAAATTTTAATGTAAACAATTTCAAACATAATTGCACCAAAATATTAATGTTATTTCAAAATTTCATCTAAAAAAAATTTTTTTTCATATAAAGTAATCATAATTAATAATTATTGACAGATTACAAATATTTACTGATGATTCATTGCAGCTTTCAAAAACTTGAATCATTCTTCTTGACAAGTTTCCGGCAGGAAGACAACATTAGTATGATCAAAAGCAGATAGAAATTAAAGTCTGATTTTTGCTTTTCATTTAATATAAGGTCCTTAAGTTAACCTTAAAAATATTAGCTTTATTGCTTTGTTTATTATCTCTTCTGGGACCATTGAGACCGTTGAATATTCTTTCTCTTTACATTTCTAGAGAAATACCCACATGATCTCAAAGGTATAGTAATTACTTGAGATAACCAGACTATTGTACTCCATTAAGTTATAAAAAAAAAAATTTATGATAAACATTTGTGAGGATATTAATAAATAAAAAAAGTGTATTTTGTTATTGAATAGAAATTTATCGTTAATACAAAAAGATTTACAATTGAACTGTAAGTAAGTTGCTTTTCTGTTGGAATATTCTGATTTTGAACTGTGTATTGAAGATCAGATATGTTGATTTTACAAATATTTATACCAATTTCTTTATTATAGACAACTAACATAGCAACAAGTGAAAGTGTTTCTGTAGAAATGAACCCTCAGTCTGTGATTCTCTCAAATGAAAACGATAGTGAAGTTACCTCCCTTGATTCCACAACAATCTCATTACCAATAGAACAAGACGCTCTTTCAGTTAGTAATGGAGGTAAGCTACCACTATTGATTTTTATTTGTGAGGTAAAATTATCTCCAATTCCAAGTTGCCATTGACAAGGTGTATCTGTGAAACATAAAATTGAAATGGAAATAGGGGAGATAATTTGTACTGGTTCAATCTTATTTTTCTGAGGGAAAGATATGTCAATAGCTTATGATGGTGTTATCTCCCTCTGAATTATATTCAGTACTCAGGAGTACAACATCAAATTTATTATTTTAATTGGTTGAATTCTGAGTCTTGAGTACGAAAATCGTACTTGAAATTTTTATGACTGCAAGGCCTGGTGTCAATGGTGGCTTATGAGTTTTATTCCCTGTTTCCACTTTAATTTTATAATCTACAGAGATAGACCTGGTGTTAATAACTTATGATGGTATATTATCTGTTTGTACCGGGCGCATTGCGGGGACATAGAAATACCGGGCGTCCGTCCTGTCTTGTAAGCGCTCTCACAAGTACAATTCTTGCCAGATTTTTATGAAACTTATATCATAGGTTAATATCAGCAATGCATTGGACAAGTTCGAAAAATCAGTGCCTATCATTTATTTTTAAAAGAGTTGTGCCCCTTGGAAACATTAATTATATGGAAAATTGCATCGTTAGCGCTCTCAATTATACAATTCTTGCCAGATTTTTATGAAACTTATATCATAGGTTTATATTAGCATTGTCTTGGACGAGTTCGAAAATCAGTGCTGATCAATTTTTTTTATACCCCACTTTAAAAAAGTGGGGGTATACTGTTTTACCATGTCTGTCCGTCCATCTGTCAGTCCATGAATATTTTTCGTCGCATCTTTCTCAGGAACTACATTACAAGGATTTCTGAAATTTGGTTTCAGAGTTTATATGAGTCCGCTATACCGTGTGATGGGTTTTCAGATTCATCACTCAACAACTTCCTGTTTACATTATACTTTTAGTGGGGCTGGGACATCATTAGTGAGCAGTAGCTCACAGATTCACTTGTTAAAAGAGTTATGGCCCTTGGAAACACTAATTATATGGAAAATTGCTTCCTTAGCGCTCGCATGTGTTCAATTCTTGCCAGATTTTTATGAAACTTAGATCTTAGGTTTATATCAGCAATGTCTTTGACGAGTTCGATAATCAGTGCCAGTCAATTATTTTTAAAAGAGTTATGTCCCTTGGAAACATTAAATATATGGTAAATTGCATTGTTAGCACTCTCATGTGTACAATTCTTGCCAGAATTTTATGAAACTTAAATCATAGGTTTATATTAGCAATGTCTTTGACAAAATTCGAAAATCAGTGACGATCAATAATTTCTAAAAGATTTATGTCCCTTTTATATGGAAAATTGCTTTATGAGCGCTTTAATGTGTACAATTCTTGCCAGATTTTTAATAAATTTATATTATAAGTTTATATCATCAATGTGTTTGACGAGTTCAAACATCAGTGCTGATCAATTATTTTTTTTTTAAAGAGTTAGGCCCCTTGGAAATATTGACTATATGGAAAATTACTTTGTCGGCATTCTCATGTGTACAATTATTGCCAATATTTTATGAAACTTATATCATAGGTTTATATCAGCAGTGTCTTTGACACTTTCGAAAATAAGTGCTGATCAAATATTTTTTAAGAGTTATGCCCCTTGGAAATATTAATTATAATGGAAATCACATTGCATTTGCTCTGAAGCCTTCATTTCTCTAATCATGCCTGATAATAGCTGTTGGTACAATATCAATGATGTCAACCTATCTTTTCACAACTAAGACTTTGTCAAATACAAAATGTAAGATGTAGTATGATTATCATAATGACTATAAAATGACTAGAAAAAACTGTTAAATGAGTTATCACATACTATTTATTGTATTTATTTGTAAATGATCCTTAACAAAACAACAGAATTGCACCAACAAAATAAAAAAGTCTACAGAATGATTTCACAGTAAATTCTTTTTTTATGTTTTAGAGCTTCAGCCTTCAACAGATTTTGAATCTCCAGTAAGTATATGAACTCATAATGTTTCTGTGTTTCAGTTTTGGAAAGGTGCAGAACATAAGACAATAAGCTGAAATTGTTACTAAAGATACTTTTTCTTAATTAAGAGAGGGTTATTTTTAGCTGAGTTGCAACATGGACAACACTTGGCTTATACTGTGAAGAATGCCAGTCATCTGGACATAAATTTTTAGTTTCTGGACAAAATGATTTGAGCCAAAAAAACAAGTTCTTACATATACTTGGTTTGATAATAACCCATGGTGTCAAAAAGACTCATGTTGATTTTGAAGTTATTATTAGTTCAAAGATAAAGGTCACAGCAGCAATTGGAAACTATAAACTTTGCCAAAAGTTTTTTGTTCTGATGATATCTTTTGATTTATATATTCCAAACATTAATTAAATTTTACAATGTCTGTTGGAAAGAACAAGAACCTGATTGATTTGGGTCAGAAGGTCAAAATAGAAGATTAAAGTGCCTATGATAATGATTAGTAAACAGGGGAAAGTTTCTATCCATATAATATCTGTTGAGCTATAAATCAGATAATCTTTGGCTGATGATGGATCAAATAAACCTGCATTGATTTAGAGATCACTATGTCAAATATCATGTTTGTAGCAGCAGTTAATAGGTTACCAGGGTAATATTGGTTCAAAATTTTGTTTTCCAGAAAATCTTTTGAACTGGGGGTTAAACCTTTTCCAAACTTTGCTCGAAAAAGATAGACTCCTTTTGTTTTTCTCTAGGGGAAGGGGGTTGTCTGTAGGTTTGTAGGTCAAAGGATAAGTGCCTACAAAAAGAAAAATTTGGAGAAATATTTTCTTTTTGAAAAACATCTTTTGAGCTACATCTCAGACCTTTACTTATAAATGGTGGATTATGTCCTTTGGTTAAAATAGACAACTTGAGGTCAAGGGGTCAAGGTCATAATTGCAATTTGCAGACTTAAATGTTGATCAATTTTTTCAACACAATTAAACATAAAATGTTAGGAGACTTTAAAACAGTCATCATCACCAAAAAATACAGAATTCCATCTAGGGAGAAATCTTAAATTTGAATATATTGGTAAAATTTCAAACAAATTTTCATATAAAAAAAATACAAACGGTTGAGATACGTTTCAAAGATTACAAAGGCTTAAAAATTTCAAAGACATAATATAAAAAATTGTTGTATGAAGGCCATTGAACAACTATCCACCATAGACCAAATGAAGGCGATATAGGCAAATATAGGTTACAATAAGGCTTAAAAATGAGCAAAACTTTACAGTGTTGTTAAATTGTAAAATTGTAAAGACTTCTAAAAATTTAAACAGTAGTTGATCAAAGTGTAGTATCATATATTTAATTTTTTATCAACAACAGTAGGCAACACAAAGGGTTTCACAAAACCCCTATGAGTTTTGTACCTACATATTTGCCTTACAAATAAACATAGTATTAATCTGAATATGACAGTTAACAAAGAACACAAACACACCAAAATGGACACCATTGTCATTACATATAAAATTGTATTAATCTGAATAAGACAGTTACCCAACAAAACAAACACATCAAAAATTGACATCTATATGTCACTGTTTGGTAATCAAAATTAGAAAGTCATCCTTGCCTTACTAATACTACTGCATTTGTACTGAACTTCTAAATGATTTATAATTTGTTTTTCATTTTCCCACAGTCAATTCCAGAAGTAACTGACATGAGTCAGTCTTCATCTACAGCTGATGGTGATTTAAATGATACATCAACAAACTTTGTACAGAATAATGTCATGTGTACACTCTCAGGTAAATACAAAACTTTGTACAGACTGTCATGTGTACACTCTCAGGTAAATACAAAACAATGTACAGACTAATGTCATGTGTACACTCTCAGGTAAATATTACATCAGCCAATGAAATTTCAGTGTTCAAATTTTAGAAGGTGTGTATTAATCGGACATAACCAGAGGATCCTGAAAGGTCGTTTAACCAGAAAAAAGAATGGAGTGTTTCAGATCCTACATAAGCTTAGCTTGGACACAAGATCTGTATGTACAGAATTATGACATGTTAATGCTCTCAGGGAAGTTTACATACAAAATGTTGGAACAAAACTTTGTACTTTTAATGTATTTTATTCCTGAAAATATCATTCCAAATATTAATCTATTGTTCACTGAATTGTGTGCAGCAATAATGATTTATTACTTGTTAAGGTCAAGTAACAGTAAATGAACGCCGTCTACCGGATTCCGTGAAATATTGCGACGTTTTGTACGAATTACGTCCCTTTGACTAGATTTTGCATTGTTGCAACAGGCGACTTTCCGACGGGACAACGGTAAATTTTATGGAAAGTATGCAACTTCTAAGAGAATGAACTTGTTTGCTAAAATTGAAGATGAAGAAATACTACAGGATTTTAAAAATAAATATGAAAAAAGTCATGAAGAAGATCTTCAAAATGAAAATCGCGAATTTGACTGGTATAGCCTATAGGGTGGTAGAATTTGATATCTCGCTAAGCAGTTAAAACAGTGTGTATTTCTTCCTAAGTTGTGATGAGGAAAAACAGTGTGGTCTCAGAAGTATTCTATATGTAGTATGTCAAAACTGTCCATACAAAAACCCTATATTCACTGGGAAAAGACATTGTTCAGCAGAAAATAAGCAGAAGGGGGTGCAAGTTTTGGACATTAATCATAACCTTAGTATTGTATGGTTAGACTAGATATTCCCTATTTTGAAAATTATCACACCAGTCGGAACTAGTAAAAACCTTTTCAAATTTAAGATCATTTAAGAAAAGGAAATGAACCACATAAATACATACTGGTCATAAATTCTCCGCTGCGTCAGTCAGTCAACGACAACAGATGACACAAAACGATTTTACATTTAAATTAATTAACCTTCTCCACGGTTGCAACAATCAACTAATATTTATACTTCATAAGTTTTTTTATACTATAACAAATAAATTATTAACAAAAGTGATGTTTCACAATCATTAACCCATCGCTACATTTTGCGTTCCACGTTTTTGTTTTTTGTAATGGTGTTTTCTTTCACGTCCGCAATTTTGTGGAAAGTTTCGAAGTTAAAAATAGAACACAAATCTTTAAATAGATACATGTATAAATGGTATATTGTTTGAAGAGTTAAACATGGAATATTCTCCTAATAAAAGAACATTCAATGGATCCTTAAAAGAATTTTCTTAGTACTGATTCGTATGGTTGTCTCCTCAAAGGAAATTGTAATATAGCCTATATGGATAAAAAATTAACCGAATAAAAAATAGACATGTACCCCGAAAGTAGCATCTCAACTTGAATATAGAATAGAACTGTTTTCAATTCTATTTCACTCATAACTTGAAGGTCGAGAACGAGATTCTATCGATCATGTCTATATCATACTACTACTATATATCTACTAAAAAAGTATACACACACACTTTCTGTACCTAAAGTAAAATGAAAATCCCGTAAGTAGTCAGTACTTTAATAAGACAACAACCAGACAACAACACCAGGCCAAAAAAAATGGAAATCAAAAGGAAACGACATCGATGATGATATGCATTTGTGCAGATGGACTATAACAAAACACCCAATTTCCAGTCGTGTCTCAGCCTGTGTTTTTTGTTGTTTTTTCAGGGGGATTATTCTGGTAGGCAAATTAAACATAAATATGTACATCTGTTTTTATGTCATGTCTCAACCTCCGTATGTTTCGTTTTCTTGTAAATGTTTTACACGATGTCTCACCTGGAAAATTCACTGTACTACAAAGACAACGTCTCGAGAGAAAGCGAAATTCAGAGACAGAAGCACATTAATTTATCGTCACATATAATAAGATCTAAAAAGGGTTGCAGAATAAAGAATACTGGCGAATGTAAAAATTGAACAAAAGAAATAAAAGTTTGCAAAATTATAAAGAATAACAATGGAAAATAAAATAATAATTTAAATATAATACTGATCACAGACAAGAACCATGTACAGATTAAAGAAATAATTTAATGATTGAATAATTTTACAATATATTTTTTTGAGGATTTCACAGAATAAGCGTTATATTTAAAGGTAAAGAACATTTAGGTGTAACACACTTCATGTAGACCCTTATATAATCGTTGAATTATCTCGGTGTGTTCTGTAATAAAAAAAAATCACTGGTCAATTCAAAGGTTGTTGTAAGCGATGCAATATATTCATATTTTCCTGTTCCCCTAACTTCCATTTTTATTGAAGTTCATGAAGTTTACATCAATCAAAGCCTTAGTTTAATTGAGTTCCCTGTTATTACTACCCCCCCTTTTTTGTCGCATGTTGTGTATCAAGTACTGGTTCTATATATACTTTGAGCATACACGTGAACACTTTTGGAGCCAGAACCATTAAGTAAACTTTAACGTTTCTATAGACTTGTATACAATCAATTTTATATAAAAAAAACAGTTAACAAAGATGCCAGTTTGTATGCGTCCTTTACTTGTTAACTTGCAGACGTATTAATAACCACACGACACTCTTTCAAGAATTTGTAGAATCATTGATATAATGTTGTTTATATATGCGATGTTAAGAAGCAGTATATGGACAGAACACGTTCTGTCGTGATATAGTACCGAGAACAAGCTATTACATGTCCCACTGCTAAAGTTTCCGGTTTTTCAAAAAGTGGCTAAATCATATATCTGAATGGAGAAATAATGCTTTGAGTTTTACAGATGACATGCAAGATAGTCGAAGAGATTTACGAATTGGTTACCCAAAAATGACAAAGTTCAACTATCTCCCATAAGAGCAAATATTAATAAAAATCAAAACCCTGACCACATGCACACCTTAAGTATTTGTACAAACAGACTGCAAAGTGAAAACTTCCCAGGATTCAAACTGTATGAGGAGTTATGCGGAAAAACTATATATCCATAATGGGACAGAAGGACGGACGGACAGACGGACAAGGGTAACACAATATGCCCCCCAACTTTCAGTTTTAAAAAAATATTGCTAAAATTTTATCTCTTATTAAATCAAGACATAATAGGATGATTTCTATTTTTATGTTTTTACTAATTTTGCGTTCATCTACTTACAAAGTATTTTTGTCTAAATTAGTATTTGTCTTAAACATGTACATATTGATAATGAACATATTTTTTTACAACGTTTAATTTTCTTTAAAATACGTGTCCATAAAAAAAGGGTCTGATTGGGGTTTACGGAATACAGAATAACGGGCAAAAATAGCAGAATAAAAGGAAAAAAAAAAAGAATAGAGAATAATGGGGTGCTAAAATATAAAGAATAAAGAATACTGGTAATACAGAATAAAAATTAATGATAATTATCCAGACTCTTATGATAAAAAGAATCTATCAATTCAAAACACATAATCATCGTGCATAATCAACACGAAGAACGTTGGAAATTATTAGCATGATAACTTGACGTTATGTAATAAAAATGACGACGTCAAGATTTTTGATTTTTTTTTGCCAAAATGTTGAGTTTGCGTCGCTTCTACAGGGAAAACGAAGTCGGTGACCATATTTTTTTTTTAAACATCATCTAATTTGTTAGACAAAGAGGAAGAACATATTTAATTTTTTTTTAAATTCTATGGAGTGGTTCACGTGATTTATTCAGGAAACTGAAAATTGTTGAAGAAAAATATTGATTTTCCCTATATATTCAAAGTAATTTAGTACGCTATCAGACCATTTTAAAAATGGCTTTTTCTCGAAAACGAAGTCGGTGACATATACTTTTTTTTACATTTTCTGATGTATATTTTCAATATCTAATTGAGTTTTAAATTTTAAAAAAATCTATGGACTGGTCATTTACTGATCCTTGACCTTAAAATATTTTTTAAAAATGGTACCAAGTTACCAACTAAAAATTTCAGTTCAAACTAATTAAAAAAATTGTCATAATTATCATCATTGATGGATCACAGACAAACATCATTGGCAGATCAAAGAAACCTCTTCTCAAATAAATTGCTTTGATCTGATATGTGGGGAAAAATAACATGTTACCCTGTCCTGTAGTGAAGTTATCTTGCTCCAGCAGAGGGTTTTTCTATGGAACTACAAGATAGAAACGGCTGAAATTTGCTATCAAGCTTCATGGGAACATGTTATACAGTGTAATGCATTTTCAGATTCATGGCTTATACACCCCCTGGTTACCAAATTCTAATATATACTTTACATATAATAGCCATGATAGCCATGTATGAAATTTTCTTCATATTTTTCCCAGGAACAACAAATCAATGCTCTCTGAAATTTGGAATCAAACTGTATGTGAGCATGCTATACTATGTGATACATTTTCTGATTTATTGTTCATCAACTTTCTGTTTACCAAATAGTTATAGATATAAGAAGATGTGGTATGAGTGCCAATGAGACAACTCTCCATCCAAGTCAAAATTTATAAATGTAAACCACTATAGGTCAAAGTACGGTCTTCAACACGGAGCCTAGGCTCACACCGAACAGTAAGCTATAAAGGGCCCCAAAAATTACTAGTGTAAAACCATTCAAACGGGAAAACCAACGGTCTAATCTATATAAAAGCGAGAACGAGAAACACTTATGAACCACATCAACAAACGACAACTACTGAACATCAGATTCCTGACTTAGGACAGGTGCAAACAAATGCAGCGGGTTTAAACGTTTTAATGGTACCAAACCTTCACCCTTTTTCTGAAACAATAGTGTAACATCACAACATAGAAAACACACTATAAAATATCAACTGAAATAGCTTAACTCAATCAAAGGACATATTAACACCATTGAACATACACTGAACAAATAAATTTGACCTATGATACAATGCAAATTCAAAATAAATAAACTAAGGAAGAATAATAAAAGTAACTTGTTATATCGGTATGAAATGTTAAACAATTAAAGAAAACAATATGCTCGAACAAAAATATCAGCCATTTGCAATAACTTTAAACACAGGTAAATAAAATAATTTTGTTGTTAGGTATACGTGATACAGTTACAATAGAGAAAGGAAATATTTTAACAAAATAAATAATTTTGATGTTCATAGTACTGAGTGGAAATTTATATTAGTACCAAACACTTATCAAAGCTGGTATATAGACCAGATATAACCCTGAATAACATTAAATAACAAAAAAGCATTACAATTAGTATCAACAGGTCAAATAAACAAGAAAGTACGATTTGAGAGTACTGCAGTTACTGACAGCTAGTTAAAAGCCAAAACAATTAATAATAAAAATCATGCATCAGAGACTAAAATCAACTAAAACACATCCCAGGATTTAGTATTTTAACGTCATGAACAGTCAAAGAAGACATGACTAGTGCAATGCCAAAATAAATGTATGGACAGACAGTAGGATAGTTAGGAGTTTAACCTCTTTATAGATCAAAATGAACGTAGGTGTGTCTTTAAACATCCCGTTTGAAAAGAATACAAATTTAGTTATGTTTTAATTTGCTGATGACAAAATCGATATTAGTGCCAATGTAAACTATATTCAAAGATCTAATTACAACATTGGTAAGATAACCTGAACTAATAAGTTTATTTAAAGGTTCGATGAGTTTACACGGATCATATAGTGATTTCCGCGCTTTAAGTACAATATTACCGTAAAATTTAGGATGTGAAATACCGTTTTTAATCAGTTTTCTACAGGTACAGCCAAATTTACTAATCAAATCTTTGTATCTATGAAAGAACTTAGTAAAAGTTATACATTCTTACACATAAGGACTATGTTACATATGAAATTTAAGTTGCGTTTTTTCTCAGGAACTAAAAATCAAGGCTTTCCAAAATTTGGAATCAAGCTTCATGAGAAAGCTATACCTTATCATGTATTTTCACATCCACTACCGGTACTCATCAGTAAACTGTTTACCAAATACTTATAGCTTGGGTTTCAATTGAGAGCAATAGCTCATGGTTAACTTTGTTTTGCCTGTGTTTGATAATCATACAAATGAGTTGGACTGTGTATATACTCTGAGAACATTTAGGATGTCCTTGCTATAGTCCAAATTGAATTGTTTAGCATAGTATGATTATGGCTATTCCAGAAGAAATAGATGGGGGTTGGAAGGCACTGGAATTATTTTTATATGGGTGGGGGCAGGTCACAATGTTCTCTGTTGTTTTTTTCTTTCTGGAATAGCCCTTAACAAATATATTTATTACAGATCCCATGCTGCCATCAGGAGGAGGTGATCTGATTGGATCTTCATCTGATGCAGAGATTGACAAGACACATCACCATGATTCAGACTTGGAACATTCTAATACTGCCTAGACATTGTGGAAATAGATGTATTAAACCTAGCATTGCCTAGCACCTGTCTGCTAAAAATTTCTATATGGAAAAAGAAACCACAAAAGCATAATATTTGGTATATATTTTTTGAATTGGACAATAAAGATTATGATGATAATAAATAAAGATTTCTGGAGCTCTATGTCAAAGTATTTTCTGCTGCTGTCATAAAAATGGAATAATAGTAACAATACTTCAAAAATTACAATGTATGACAACAGTGTTTATATTGATGTCTGCCTAAGCATATGTGCAAAATGTTGAGTTTGACGCCTTCTACAGGGAAACGAAGTCGGTGACCATATTTTTTTAACATCATCTAATTTGTTAGACAAAGAGGAAGAACATATTTAATTTTTTAAAATTCTATGGAGTGGTTCACGTGATTTATTCAGGAAACCGAAAATTGTTGAAGAAAAATATTGATTTTCCCTATATATTCAAAGTAATTTATACGCTATCAGACCATTTTAAAATGGCTTTTCGAATAAGTCGGTGACATATACTTTTTTACATTTTCTGATGTATATTTTCAATATCTAATTGAGTTTTAAATTTTAAAAAATCTATGGACTGGTCATTTACTGATCCTTGACCTTAAAATATTTTTAAAAATGGTACCAAGTTACCAACTAAAATTTCAGTTCAAACTAATTAAAAAATTGTCATAATTATCATCATTGATGGATCACAGACAAACATCATTGGCAGATCAAAGAAACCTCTTCTCAAATAAATTGCTTTGATCTGATGTATAGATATAAGAAGATGTGGTATGAGTGCCAATGAGACAACTCTCCATCCAAGTCAAAATTTATAAATGTAAACCATTATAGGTCAAAGTACGGTCTTCAACACGGAGCCTAGGCTCACACCGAACAGTAAGCTATAAAGGGCCCCAAAAATTACTAGTGTAAAACCATTCAAACGGGAAACCAACGGTCTAATCTATATAAAAACGAGAAACGAGAAACACTTATGAACCACATCAACAAACGACAACTACTGAACATCAGATTCCTGACTTAGGACAGGTGCAAACAAATGCAGCGGGTTTAAACGTTTTAATGGTACCAAACCTTCACCCTTTTTCTGAAACAATAGTGTAACATCACAACATAGAAAGACACACTATAAAATATCAACTGAAATAGCTTAACTCAATCAAAGGACATAGTAACACCATTGAACATACACTGAACAAATAAATTTGACCTATGATACAATGTAAATTCAAAATAAATAAACTAAGGGAAGAATAATAAAAGTAACATGGTAAATCGGTATGAAATGTTAAACAATTTAAGAAAATCAATATGCTCGAACAAAAATATCAGCCATTTGCAATAACTTTAAACACAGGTAAATAAAATAATTTTGTTGTTAGGTATACGTATACAGTTACAATAGAGAAAGGAAATATTTTAATAAAATAAATAATTTTGATGTTCATAGTACGAAGTGGAAATTTATATTAGTACCAAACACTTATCAAAGCTGGTATATAGACCAGATATAACCCTGAATAACATTAAATAACAAAAAGCATTACAATTAGTATCAACAGGTCAAATAAACAAGAAAGTACGATTTGAGAGTACTCGCAGTTACTGACAGCTAGTTAAAAGCCAAAACAATTAATAATAAAAATCATGCATCAGAGACTAAAATCAACTAAAACACATCCCAGGATTTAGTATTTTAACGTCATGGACAGTCAAAGAAGACATGACTAGTGCAATGCCAAAATAAATGTATCGACAGACAGTAGGATAGTTAGAAGTTTAACCTTTTATAGATCAAAATGAACGTGGTGTGTCTTTAAACTTCCCGTTTGAAAAGAATACAAATTTAGTTATGTTTTAATTTGCTGATGACAAAATCGATATTAGTGCCAATGTAAACTATATTCAAAGATCTAATTACAACATTGGTAAGATAACCTGAACTAATAAGTTTATTTAAAGGTTCGATGAGTTTACACGGATCATATAGTGATTTCCGCGCTTTAAGTACAATATTACCGTAAAATTTAGGATGTGAAATACCGTTTTAATCAGTTTTCTACAGGTACAGCCAAATTTACTAATCAAATCTTTGTATCTATGAAAGAACTTAGCAAAAGTTTTACATTCTTACACATAAGGACTATGTTACATATGAAAACTTTGCACCTTTTGGTTATTATCTTGAATATTATTATAGATAGAAATAAACTGTGAACAGCAATAATGTACAGCAAAGTAAGATCTACAAATAAGTCAACATGACCAAAATTGTCAATTGACCCTTAAGGAGTTATTGCCCTTTATAGTCAATTTTTACAATTTTCATAAATTTTGTAAATTTTGTAAATTTTACAAAATATTTTCCACTGTAACTACTGGGCCAAGTTCATTATAGATAGAGATAATTGTAAGCAGCAAGAATGTTCAGTAAAGTAAGATCTACAAACACATCACCATCACCAAAACACAATTTTGTCATGAATCCATCTGTGTCCTTTGTTTAATATGCACATAGACCAAGGTGAGCGACACAGGCTCTTTAGAGCCTCTAGTTATGTTTTACTAATTTTATGTTCATCTACTTACAAAGTATTTTTGTCTAAATTAGTATTTGTCTTAAACATGTACATATTGATAATGAACATATTATTTTTTACAACGTTTAATTTTCTTTAAAATACGTGTCCATAAAAAGGGTCTGATTGGGGTTTACGGAATACAGAATAACGGGCAAAAATTGCAGAATAAAAGGAAAAAAAAGAATAGAGAATAATGGGGTGCTAAAATATAAAGAATAAAGAAT
Source organism: Mytilus coruscus (assembly GCA_017311375.1). Lineage (NCBI taxonomy): Eukaryota > Metazoa > Mollusca > Bivalvia > Mytilida > Mytilidae > Mytilus > Mytilus coruscus. The sequence goes on from CM029595.1 coordinate 64,931,035, forward strand.
ACTGGTAATACAGAATAAAAATTAATGATAATTATCCAGACTCTTATGATAAAAGAATCTATCAATTCAAAACACATAATCATCGTGCATAATCAACACGAAGAACGTTGGAAATAATAGCATGATAACTTGACGTTATGTAATAAAAATGACAACGTCAAGATTTTTGATTTTATTTTTGCCAAAATGTTGAGTTGGCGTCGCTTCTACAGGGAAAACGAAGTCGGTGACCATATTTTTTAACATCATCTAATTTGTTAGACAAAGAGGAAGAACATATTTAATTTTTTTTTAAATTCTATGGAGTGGTTCACATGATTTATTCAGGAAACCGAAAATTGTTGAAGAAAAATATTGTTTTTCCTTTATATTCATTGTAATTTAGTACGCTATCGGACCATTTTAAAAATGGCTTTTTCTCGAAAACGAAGTCGGTGACATATACTTTTTTTTACATTTTCTGATGTATATTTTCAATATCTAATTGAGTTGTAAATTTTAAAAAATTCTATGGACTGGTCATTTACTGATCCTTGACCTTAAAATATTTTTTAAAAATGGTACCAAGTTACCAACTAAAAATTTCAGTTCAAACTAATTAAAAAAATTGTCATAATTATCATCATTGATGGATCACAGACAAACATCATTGGCAGATCAAAGAAACCTCTTCTCAAATAAATTGCTTTGATCTGATATGTGGGGAAAAATAACATGTTACCCTGTCCTGTAGTGAAGTTATCTTGCTCCAGCAGAGGTTTTTCTATGGAACTACAAGATAGAAATGGCTGAAATTTGCTATCAAGCTTCATGGGAACATGTTATACAGTGTAATGCATTTTCAGATTCATGGCTTATACACCCCTGGTTACCAAATTCTAATATATACTTTATATAATAGCCATGATAGCCATGTATGAAATTTTCTTCATATTTTTCCCAGGAACAACAAATCAATGCTCTCTGAAATTTGGAATCAAACTGTATGTGAGCATGCTTTACTATGTGATCCATTTTCTGATTTATTGTTCATCAACTTCCTGTTTACCAAATAGTTATAGATATAAGATGTGGTATGAGTGCCAATGAGACAACTCCCATCCAAGTCAAAATTTATAAATGTAAACCACTATAGGTCAAAGTACGGTCTTCAACACGGAGCCTAGGCTCACACGAACAGTAAGCTATAAAGGGCCTAAAATTACTAGTGTAAAACCATTCAAGCGGGAAAACCAACGGTCTAATCTATATAAAAGCGAGAAAGCGAGAAACACTTATGAACCACATCAACAAACGACAACTACTGAACATCAGATTCCTGACTTAGGACAGGTGCAAACAAATGCAGCGGGTTTAAGCGTTTTAATGGTACCAAACCTTCACCTTTTTCTGAAACAATAGTGTAACATCACAACATAGAAAACACACTATAAAATATCAACTGAAATAGCTAAAATCAATCAAAGGCATATTAACACCATTGAACATACACTGAACAAATAAATTTGACCTATGATACAATGCAAATTCAAAATAAATAAACTAAGGAAGAATAATAAAAGTAACTTGTTATATCGGTATGAAATGTTAAACAATATAGTTATACATTCTTACACATAAGGACTATGTTACATATGAAATTTAAGTTGCGTTTTCTCAGGAACTAAAAATCAAGGCTTTCCAAAATTTGGAATCAAGCTTCATGAGAAAGCTATACCTTATCACGTATTTTCACATCCACTACCGGTACTTATCAGTAAACTGTTTACCAAATACTTATAGCTTGGGTTTCAATTGAGAGCAATACCTCATGGTTAACTTTGTTTTGCCTGTGTTTGATAATCATACAAATGCGTTGGACTGTGTATATACTCTGAGAACATTTAGGATGTCATTGCTATAGTCCAAATTGAATTGTTTAGCATAGTATGATTATGGCTATTCCAGAAGAAATAGATGGGGATTGGAAGGCACTGGAATTATTTTTATATGGGTGGGGCAGGTCACAATGTTCTCTGTTGTTTTTTCTTTCTGGAATAGCCCTTAACAAATATATTTATTACAGATCCCATGCTGCCATCAGGAGGAGGTGATCTGATTGGATCTTCATCTGATGCTGAGATTGACAAGACACATCACCATGATTCAGACTTGGAACATTCTAATACTGCCTAGACATTGTGGAAATAGATGTATTAAACCTAGCATTGCCTAGCACCTGTCTGCTAAAAATTTCTATATGGAAAAAGAAACCACAAAAAGCATAATATTTGGTATATATTTTTTGAATTGGACAATAAAGATTATGATGATAATAAATAAAGATTTCTGGAGCTCTATGTCAAAGTATTTTCTGCTGTCATAAAAATGGAATAATAGTAACAATACTTCAAAAATTACAATGTATGACAACAGTGTTTATATTGATGTCTGCCTAAGCATATGTGCTCAAAAACCATGAAAAATCATGCCTTGCAAGTTTAAAAGTGCTAAGTTTCAAATAAGACATGTAAGATATATAAAATGTCTGTATCTGCATTTGAGAGTGGAATTAATTCCATGATTAAGGATCAGCTTTATATATTTTTCACTTTAAATTTATTTATTTTAAATGTTTCTTTCCCTATTTATTTGTTTATAGAAATGACACTTGATGAGATATACTACCTAATAATATTTACTGTGTTGACAGTACATCTGTTTGTATTTACTGTGTTGACAGTACATCTGTTTGTATTTACTGTGCAATTTACATTTATGTTGTGTTTTCGTTTTCCAATTTCTTCACGTTTATTTGCATAGTTGATTTGTATGATGTAAAATTCATTTAAAAGTTGAGAACTTTACCATAGTTAATATAATGCATGTATTGATTGTGATAGAAAAGCATTTATTTGTAATTTTTATGTTTGTCAATTTGTTGAAATAAAAATTATTTTGTGACTTTAAACCTGTATGTACTGTTTCCTGCTACAGAATCTTGTATTGTTAAAAACCAATTGTTTAGAGAACAATTGAAGGTTTTTCCACCTCACATGTTGATGATTATTCAAAGGTTTAAATGAACTTTTATACAGGTATGCTAAACTTTTACAAAAAAGGAACCTTCTTAAACAAAAAAGGTGTCAGAAGATAACTTTTCTTTCAGACTCCAACAGTACAATGTTTGTAGTTCTTTTCTTTGAAACAAGGGGTCTGCTACTTCAGGTTTTAAGTAATCACTTCTAGTGTCATCTGATAGCTTACCTTTCACCCGATTCCACAGATATATCATGTATATGGTATATATGTATTTTCCTGTGAAATAAGGGAGATAATTTGCTACTTCCAGTTTAAAAATGTCACTTTCATTTCATATGGAAGGTTGATTCACTGTTTTTGAAAATATATGGTTTATAGGTACATGAAATAAGTGCAAAAGAATGCTAGTTCCAGTTTACATAAGGTCACTACGGGTTGACCATTGTCAATGTCATATGTCATCCATCCTATTGGAAACAACCTTATGGCTTTATCATGTACCAGTAAGAGGTTATAGCAAAGGTCAAAATCAAGAACGACAAATTTAACTTTGACCATGACCTCAATTTCAAGGTCTGAGGTTATGGACCCAAGGTCCATAATAGGTATGTTGAACAAGTTATCCTACTAAACAGCTTATTTTGAATATTTAAGGGGAACAAACTTCTATAAAAAGTCACCACAGCATTTCGGCCCAAATGTATTGGAGTAGCCTAATGTTGAAACAAAAACATTTCAATGATTTGCAAAAACCCTGTGATAACTTTGTTTCTGAGGAATTATGATAGCAAGCAAAGTTCAAAATTTATCAATTGACCTTGACCTCAATGTCCTGCTTATTGATCAAGGACCTTATATCAAAAGCCGCTAGGTCTTTATGACTTATGAATAATGAGTTACTCCTACACATCACTTGTGTCAAATACAATAAGGGAAATTACTGTTATGACATGTGACTGTATAGCTTTGGTCCAAAAATAGATCATCCTGAGGAAGTAAACATTTTGGAGAAAAAATTTATGTATAACTTTTTCTGAGTTCAGATGTTATCTAAGCGAAGGGATAAACAAGAAAAATAGTATACAGGGAGATAACTCCCATATGGAAAAGTGTTCAGTTAAAAGGGTAAGTTTCAAAAGCACATAAACTGTTTGATACCATTTACCAGATATCTTATTGTAATGTTGCGAAACAAAAGTGGCAGAAGAAAATTAAATAACCAGAAACAAAATCCAACGGTCTTTCCACGGAAAGGAGGAAAGATCTAATAATTGAACTCTTTCTCAGTTTTCGTTTAAGACTTCAGTTGTGGTCACATCATGTTTTAACTTAGTACAAATGTTGATAATCATGTGAACTATTGAAATTGTATACCATATTACGGTTCACAGAACATAGAAATGTGATACATGTAGTGCGAAAGGGGCATGGTATCCTATGGACATATATCCTTGTTAAATAAAGATCCATTTTGTACCTAATTACTGAGGTCAGCATACAGTTTTCCACAATGACTGCTTTTCTAGAGGATCGCCATCAATATATATAAAAATAAAATGCTTCACTGAGCGCAGCCTGATACGACTGCAGAGGTCGAACCCTGAACAGTTGGGGCAAATTTGGACACAATATTCAAGCTTGATACTGTCTGAATTTGGATTGTGATATTATTTTTGACATAATATAGGTTTCTGACACAAAATAAATGTGGTCAAAGATCTTACAAATCTATTATGCAATACTGTGCAATTGAAGATTTCTTATTGAAACTTTTCAAAATTCAAATTTGAAAATTTTGGAAAAAATAAGAATCCTTTAAATGCCCCCAACTTATTGAAACCCTCCTTGGAGCAATAACCCCAAAACTCAATCCCAGCCTTTCCTTTGTAGTATGGAATCTTGTAGTATAATTTCAGAGAGATCCATACACTTAAACACAAGTTATTGTCTCGAAACTAGAAAAATGCTTTTTTTTGGCCCCAAAATAAATGTGGTCAAAGATCTTACAAATCTATTGTGCAATATTGCGCAATTGAAGATTTCTTCTTTAAACTTTTCAAAAATTTGAGTTTGAAAATTTTGGAAAAAAAACATGAATTCCTTAAAAAAATTGGAAAAAAAATCCCCCAAAAAAAAAAACTTTTGGAAACCTCTCTTGGAGCAATTACCCCAAGACTCAATCCCATCCTTCCCTTTGTAGTATGGAACCTTGTAGTACAATTTCAGAGAGATCCATACACTTAAACACAAGTTATTATCTCGAAACTAGAAAAATGCTTTTTTTCGGCCCCTAATTCCTACATGTTTGGGGCAATTAACCCCAAACTCAATCCCAGCCTTCCCTTTGTTAAAGGAACCTTGTGGTACAATGTCTGAGAGATCCATACACTTACACACAAGTTATTGTCCTGAAATTAGAAAAATGCTTGTTTTTGGCCCTTAATTCCTAAACTGTTTGCCCCATAACCCTTAAAATAAATCCCAACCTTCTACTTGTGGTATTAAACATTGTGGTACAATTTCAGAGCAATTGAAATACTTATACACAAGTTATTGTCCTGAAACTAGATAAATGCTTGTTTTGGGCCCCTAATTCCTAAACGGTTGGGACCATCATCCCTAAAATCAATCCCAACCTTCCTTTTGTGGTATTGAACCTTCTTAAAAAATTTCATAGAGATCCATTCACTTAAACTAAAGTTATTGTCCGGAAACAAATGTGTCTTTGGACAATGACACAGACGACGAAGACGACATCATACCATTATACGATCCCAAAAATTTTTTTGCGGTCGTATAATAAGATGTGGTATGATTGTCAATGAGACAACTATCTACCAGAGACCAAATGTCATAGACATAACAAGTCAATCTGATTAAAATGTAGATCAGAGGCATCCTGTGTTGATGCTTTGTTTACAAGCATCAGAATTTGTTCTGTTCAGATAACAATTACATCAACTAACGAAATTTCTGCCTCCAAATTTTTGACAGTATGTATCATGACAAAACCCAGAGATCCCAATCGTCTTCAAAATAGAATGTAGTATGGAGCATTGCCAGACACTTGTAAAAAACGCACAGATACAGGGCCTGTATTTCAAGCAGACTTACCCTTTAAAAGTTTAAACACTATTGGCTTTATATGATGAGAGCAGAGTTTTCAAAATTGGCTTAAGCTGATGCAGCCAATTTCACCATCAATTTTGCAATACACAGAACTGAAATGTACAAACAACAAGAACTAGAACTTTTGATGTCTTGACAGCATACTTCAATATGGGATGTACTGTGGATTCATTATTATTCGTTACCAATTTTCGTGGATTTCGTGGGAACAGGGAAACCACGAATTTAAATGTTCAACGAATTGCAAATTTGCTGTATGATTGTATGCAGGCTTTTGGAAAACCAGGAAATCAAATATCCACGAAAATGAAAGTTGTCCTCAATCCACGAAAATTGGTACCCACGAAAATAAATGAATCCACAGTAGATGGATATACAATTTTTGGTCAAGCCTTTTTTATTCAAACAAATACTGGTAACCAGTTTACCTTTAAATAAACAAGTCAGATTATAAAAAAAGCAATATATTTTATTTTTAAAATAAAGTAACAATTAATCCATTTCATGGATTACATATATAAAGCATGTGTAATGAGGATATACATAAACACATATACAACCATAAGTTATTAACGAGCATGCATGTAAATATTAAATATTAGTATATGGCATCCTGAGACTCTATTTATTGTTTCCCAAGTCATGAATGTACAAGTTTCCACATAAACAAAGAAGAATTATTGTAATTGCATTGTAAATTATCATTTTCCTAAATTTTGGCTCCAAGTCACCCTGTCTATACCAGTAAATCTGTGAAAAAATAAATATAACACAATTATTACACTTAATCAATAAAATGTGGAATGGATTTTAAATGAGTGATAATAAACTTTCCAGGATGATTAAAATTGTACCGCTTACATACTATCGTTTATTTATATGTTGGGTGGGATGTGACATATGAGAAAACAGGAGCAAAGAGAGGTTTGATTTTAATCAGCCTTTACCATTTCAGAATTATATGTACCTACAAAATTTAAAGCTCATATTGATCTTGTCCGTCCATTAAACTTTAAAAAAAAAATGTAAATAAGAATTCTGTTGCTCTGTAAGTCATTTGATTTTGGTGTTCATGCATTTAATACAAAATTGAAATTCTTTAAATTTAAATTTCCCCCCAAAAAAAATCATGAGCATCTTTTAAATATGGATTTATTTAAGAAAGCAACCATAGAAAAGTTTATCTGAAAAAGATATTCATAAAAAAATAAGGGTAGTTTTAGTATTTGAGAATCTATATAACCTATAATTTATAACATAATCTAATTTTGTACATACCAAGAATAAATGTGATCCACAAATAAGCACTATAATACAGGCAAAAAATACATTGACTCCATTTATTTTTCCTGGAGGGAATATAAAGGCACTTATTAAGGTGACCTGAAACAGAACATTACAATAAAAGTACATTTTAGTATGTATTACTTAATTGTAAAACTTAACTTTGATTTCCAAAAATCAATGAAACAATGAATTATAATGATAAACCTACAAGTACTATATATATATACCCTGATGGTTCTAAGTGTTAACATATCTAAGCTTAGGAAAACAAAGGATATATATTTGATTTTTGGTGTTTTAACGCCACTTTTAAGCACCGCTTTTGGGCTATTTCGTGGCGGCCAGTTTTTATTGGTGGAGGAAGCCGGAGTGCCCGGAGAAAACCACCGACCTTCAATAGGAAAACTGACAATCCTAGTCAATTAAGATTGGAGTCGAGTGCACCCGCACGAGCAGGGTTTGAACTCACAACCTCAGTGTTGACTGGCTAGTGATTACAGTAGTAACTACTTAGACCACTCGGCCACCGAGGCCCCCCAAAGGATATATATATATTTTTTTTAGCTAAAATTTATTTTCATGAAGTTTTAAACTTAAAGGGAGATACATGTATTTGAATTAAGTTGTACAAATAAAATATTTTTATTGTTTGTTATGTCTTTATTGATTGAGGTTTTGGTGTTTAACGCCACTTTCAGCACTATTGGCTATTTCCTGGTGGCCAGTTTTTATTGGTGGAGGAAGCTGAAGTGCCACATAGATGCCCACCATCCTTGGGCAGGAAAATTGGCAATCCTATTCTATTAAGAGTGGCATAGGCGGATCCAGGAAGGGGAGCCCCCTTTTGTGGGAAAAATTTGGTTGATTATAATCGGAATCACTGAAGCATGACTGGAGCGGGCCCCCCTTAGGTCAGTCAGCAGGGCCCCCCTTCATGAAAAGTTCTGGATCCGCCACTGAGTGGAGTAGAATCCACCTACAATGTGCTGGGTTTGGACTCACAACCTCAGTGTTGACAGGCTAGTTGTAGAGTAGTTGAACTACTTAGACCACTTGGCCACCAAGGCCCCTGTTGAGGCAATAGATTTATTTTGTTAAAGGGTAGAGTCTGTTCTTGTAATTACTGATCATGTTTTAACTGATGAACTATTTGTCAGATTTTAATCATTACCTTGCTTTCTTAAATATAAGTAAGGTGCTCTTCATTTGGATATCACTGTTTTGGATTAGGACAATTAAACGATTCCAATTTTTTCATCATTTGGTCAGTTATCACTCCGAAATGATATTTTCCATGAATTTTACTGACAAATCCAAGCTTATATTTTCACAAGAAATTACAAGAAAAACATCTTTATCAAGATATATATTAAAAGCAATGCCTATGCGCATGAATGCAAACCAGATTTGTTAGATTATTCAAAAATGAAATGTTACAATATTTCAGGAAATGTTTCAATCTACAAAATGATGATTTATTGAGATACAACAATCAATTCTGCAGAGAGAAGAAATTTTATACATGTGTATATACGTTTTATTTTAGAGTCAGAAGGCATTGTCATTACCATTTTGTTACTTATCAGTCAGTAAACTATAAAACCAAGGGTTCCAAGTGGTGAAGTTGTAAGTCATCAAGTGGAATTGTTGTTTCTCTTCATGTTATGAATTATAAATGCCCCTAAATATTTTCCAACATATTTTTTGTCAGAGTGCCATGGGTAAATAGATATACAGTGTAACATGACCACTATACATGCCTTCTTCAAACATTGTTCCTGGTTTTTTTTCATGTTGATTGCTCAGAAGTTTCTCCCACAACTTACAAATGACTTACTTTTACATCTTAGTTAAGTTCATTCACATACCAGTACAGTGATAGAATGCATCTTTTGAGGATTGCAATTGAGGGTCAGCCAGAATGTCATTGGAAAAATGGGAAACGATCTACAGTAAATTTTCCATGATTTGTACACCTTCCCTTCTAAACTTGAGTAGCCTTTAAACAATTCTGATGTTAAAAAACAAAACATTTTGATTGATTTAAAATATCTATTTCAAAACTGATATTTTAGATACCATTTTTTCTAAATTAGCTTTAAATTTAATTAAAATTCTCTCAAATCTAATTTCTTTGATTCATCAATATCATACATGTATTCAATTATACTTACAACTACTGCAATTGAAGTGAAAACACCAACAATTAGGTTCAGCATACGGTCCTGAAATAAAAATTAGAATTTTTCAGTATTGATAATTAATACGTACAATTCTGGTTTAAAGTGATCCATCAATAAAACATACAACATGTCAGGCTGTAACCTACTGATATTTTATTGCACACTGATTTCATCTGTTTTCTTTTTATTGTCTTGTTTTTCTCATTTAAATTTATTTCAGTGATACATGTACAATGTACATTAATTTGTTTGTCTCACCAGCTTTACAGCATATTTTAAGGCAATAATTTGACTGCCACAATAATTATATGAGAGGGGTTTAATGATCACTTTACAAGATTACAAGAACGGTTAAGGCTCATCTGATTAGTAAGCTTCTCAATAAACTGTGTTATTACTTCAAATTCAATACAACCTGTTAGAGCCGTAAATTTACTTGAAAATCATTGGAAATGACTTGCATGTATTTAGATGCTCATTCAGCATATTTCTAAATATAACGGTTATCATAACCTTATCAGGGAAATTAGTATTACTTAAATTAGCGATATTGAAATCACTTGTTTCAGTTAAGTTTTGTTCAAAATAATTGAAAATAAGAGTTTTCTACCTTTATTACTAGTCTGAAATTACAAAAATGTGCAACACATTAACACATAATGTACATGTGAAAGAGCGATTTTATATTGTGTTACCTTTTCTCCAATTCAAAGTATATGTCATAAAGAATATAGCAGAGATAAACAAACTGAGCAAAATTACTCTTATATCATTAAACATTTTAAAACTAGTACATGTACTGTTATCTGGACCTAAGTAATATTTTTTTATCTGACCCAAGGTATTTTCACCCTCTTTAGATCACTAGATTTTGATGAGAACACTATTTTTTTTCTGCATAATCTCAAAGCTGAATTACTGAAGTTTTCAGGAACAATACTGCCCAGCCCTATATCATGTATATGCTGAAGAAAGAGTAAAACATATGTACACAGGGTTTAATTATTAAATTCCCCCGAATAAAAATTATTCTTCATATTAATAAATTATATTTAGAAACTGCAAAGGGTGGATGCTAATGAGACAGTAAACTATATCAATGGTCTTAAATCAACTCTATCATAAATACTTCAACTTTTATAGAGCTGAAAAATTAATTAAGGATAAACCCTGTACACAAATACAATGTACATGTATAAGGCTTAATTGAAGCAAAACCATATTGTTATATGATTTCTAGAAATGACTGTTTAAAAAAAAAAATTTGAAACCAATGTTGGTACTTACAAATTTTCATGCATTTATAAGAAATCAGGTTTAAAAATACTGTGAACATGTGTTTAGTCTATATGGTAAGAAATGGTAAACATGCAGTTAGCCCATATGGTACAAGATGGCTATGTACATGTATGGCATGAGAATTCATGTCAATTTGCTCCATTGCCAAATCGCCCCAACTTTCTACCAACTGGTCCCACTCATGTTAACAAACTTGCCCCACTAATGTAAAGCAGTATAATTCCCCTGTATTTAAACCTACAAACTCCCCCATCTAATAAAAAGGATCATACATTGTATCTATGGAACGCAACAGTTGTCTTATATGGCAAGTTAGCAGGCTGTATTTAACTCCATTTAGTTAGTGGGGCTAGTTGGCAGGCCTTTATTCAGCAAGATATGGCTCCATTTTATTAGTGGGGTGAGTTGTTGGGTCTTTTATTCAGTGGGATATGGCTCCATTTATTAGTGGGGCAAGTTGGCAGGTCTTTATTGAGCAGGATATGGATCTATTTCATTAGTGGGGCAAGTTTGCAGGCCTACTTTCAATGAAATTCAACTCCTTTTCATTATTGTGGAGCGAGTTGCTTAACATGAGTGGAGGAAGTTGGTTTGGGGAAATTTGGCAGTGGGATAGTTGTCTTGCTTCCATGGTATGAAATGGTGATTCATAGTACAAAAAAAAGCTTTGAAGAAGGGAAAAAGACAAATCTAAACATAACAATGTCAGATGTAAGAATCGCAGTCAAGATGTCTACAAAATTGAAATGCCAAAGTTTATGGACAATCAGTGACACTGGGAGACAACTTTTCAATCTGGTACCTATTGTTGGGAAGGATGTACAACTTGACACACCAGGTATACAACATGTACCCCTATAAATTCTATATTCACAAAGTTTTAAATCAACCTTTAAATCACATGCTTCATGGTTTGTCAAAGCTAAGTCACTCTAAAGAGCTTTACTATATATTACATTTAAAAGTAGTTTATCTGATGTACAGTAGTTGTCATCTGTTTATGTAGTTCATACGTGTTTCTCATTTCTCGTTTTTATATAGATTAGACCGTTGGGTTTCCCGTTTGAATGGTTTTACACTTGTAATTTTTGGGGCCCTTTATAGCTTGCTGTTCGGTGTGAGCCAATGCTCCATGTTGAAGGCCGTACCTTGACCTAAAATGGTTTACTTTTATAAATTGTTACTTGGATGGAGAGTTGTCTCAATGGCACTCATACCACATCTTCCTATATGAGTATATCTATATATCAGTTGATATAATTTAAAATTGAAGCATTCAAAGGAAGTAGAGATGAAAAAAAATTGTCCTTAGAAAGAATGCTAGTCGTTTCGTAACCTGGTCGTTTCGTAACTAGGTTGATTCGTAACTGAGACGTTTCATACCTTGTGTAATTATATATGGTTTTAAAGTGTGTCTCTATTAGTTTTGTCTTAATTAAACAGGTAAAGACAATATATATAAATTAATTCACTAGTTTTGTCGCTGGAAGTGTAGATCTCTTAGAAATGTCTATATATTGAAGCCAGAATAAATTTCTTGTGCTTTTCATATAATACAGGAAATAATTTAAATAAACTAAAAGTAATTTATTTATCACAGTTCTGCATACTTTATATATTTTTATTGAAAATGATCAAAGTATGCATCAAATAATAATAATATTGTAATAATTTAAACTGTTTTAAATTATTTAATTCTTGGCCAATTGGTGATTATGCCTAGTGTTGAACCTTAATGGTTTTATGAAGCTATTGACAGGTGATTATAAGTAATAAGGTGTCAGGTGATTAAGTAGACTAGAGGATTAAAAATGGCACACGACCTGAAAAAAAAAAAATTTTCTTCTTGTTTTTCACTTTGACATAACCGTCCTCCTTTTTCACCCGGACTTGGGACCGGCGTTGGCACAGTTTAAGTTTGTTTTTCTTTTTTTTTTTTTGTAAATCGTCTTCCTTTAGAACATTAACTTACTCATTTTTTTTTCTTTCTTTGAGATTCATCATTATGTTGTCCTTTGTTAATGTTATATATATCAATAAGTCTTTTTATATTTTTAATCGAAATATTTATTCAACATTTCTTCCATAACCTACAACTCATATCATGATATATTGTTATAAGGGTACGAAACGTCTCAGTTACAAAACGACCTAGTTAGTTACGAATCGCCTAGGTACGAAACGACCAGGTTACGAAACGACCTGCACCCCTTAGAAAATTGAAATCATTTAAGTAATATTTTCATATATCTTTGCATTCAATTTGCCTTAGATTTAATCTTTTTTTCAAAGAAACACCAATTTCAGGAGTAGCAAAAAGGGGAGTAACTCAAATTTTTGTCAAACATCTTTAAAATACACAAATTATTTATGACCTTAGGCTAAGGTAATTGATGTTTAAAAACAACAGTGTGTCTGGTGTTAAATAACAGTGTGTTTGACACCAAAGCTGTCAAGTGAAATGAACTTAATGAGTCACTTGATTTGACAGATTACACTGCTAGTTGAACTTCCTGTCAAGGAATTTGCCAGTTAATTTCAAAGGAAAATCATGTATGAAATCATTCATTTCAAACTTAAATAGTCTCAAGGCACTAGAATAATGGTGAAAACAGGCCAAATGCCAAATAACATCCCAACAGACATAAAATCAATATTGTCAGCACCAAAGAGCAAAACCGACGAAGCAACAGCTCAAATTGAAGGGGAATATATAGCAAGATCAGGGCAATATCAAGAACTGGCAAGCCCTGAATCCCGATCCTGTACCTAAACAAGTATTCTAAAGTACCTCGAGGAACAGTGTACCATAGGAGGAAACAAAATAGTATCGAGAGACAAGTTGTGTCAAACTTGACCGTATCACACGTGTATGAATAGGATCAGGGTGGCTCTACATATCTCTAATGAAAACTGATATGTCTATTACAATTGTAACAACTTCATGTTATTACCCTTGGTTGTGGCTCTCCAAACAAGGGTCTTTCAGCTGAATCATCATATTTAGTAGAGCTCATTTTACATAGGCTTCATAGGACTGTTAATCATTAATAGTAACACATCATATCGATTTACACCAACTGTCATGCGTAGAAAACTTGAAGTCTGTATGTTTATAATAGTGTTCATCAAAGAAGCTCAAGTAAACAAGTTTCCATTATCAGGAGACTTTTGACAGTTGTTTAAAATAGTTAAAACGAAACTTCCTGTTTTCATGTGATAACCGGAAGTATACAACTGGTTACTAATCAGGGACCAAAACCGTACAACTGTGATCTAATTCAGGATTTGATGACAAGCAAGTTTTTCACCTTTTCAGATGAAATTGAAATGTTTAAAGGTATCTAATGATTTGATTTATTTTCATCAACAAATTGATAACCAAATATACAACTAATATATGAAAAGATGAGAAACGAAGGGCTTTTTCTGTTAGTTATGAAAGGGAAGGTAGGGAAGACAACTCTAGATATATACCAACATTATTTTCCTGATATCCAAGAATCATGTATTTAGCAACTTATAATGATTTTTTCAATAATGAGCTAAATGACTTCTGAAATTGATTCTTCTGTTCTTAAATTTCAATATTAATTCTTTCATTAATATGAGGCAGGCGTTACCTGTGAAAGGGGACAAAGTCAGAAATGTATACATTATTTTTTTAATAGTCAAGCATATATTTTAAATTCAAAATCTGTTAAGAAAGAAACGGAAATACGGAAACGTTTCCAACGTTGGTCCTATTGTTAGGGATTTTAGTTGTGACGTCATTTTCAATGTAAAGAAATGCTAATATCAGGTAACTTTTTTTTTTTCATATCAAAGAATTATCAAAAACAACAAATAAAAATTTACGGGAAACAATATGATGCTCCTTCCAATATTTTACAAGTCTCTTGACAAACGAGACCGGAAGAAAGAAAGGATTTCTGCGTAAATGCGGGGAAATAAAAAAGTCTGATAAAAAAAAAGTTCATGTTATTAGTCATGTTAGTAGATTGATTTTTTTTTTTTTTTTTTATTGATTTTTCTACCGTAATTGGGGACTTTGTCCCCATACTATACAGTATATATTACATATGTATTTTTATTTCATTAAATAAATATTCTACAAACAATCCTTAATCTTCTATTAGTTTGACTGTCCAAATAATTATGATGTGTAATTATGATGACAATTGAAGAAGTTTTAACCCGTTCATCCATGACAATACCTTGAGGCATTGCCTGGCGCGTGCCCAACGATGCCTCAAGGTATCGCCTCCCATTGGCCTAACAATGTTTTTTCGGTATTTTTAAAACCAGTTTCACAAACAAATGACAAGGCATTTGAACAAGAAAGTTGACCCAGTCATGGAGCTCATTGTGAAATTTGTTTCTATGCTTCGTTTTCTGCAATTGTACCGTTTTAGATAGGAAAAATACAGTGTTTAAAATTAATGGCTTCCTCCATGGAGCAAAGTGGGTAGATTACAGCCATTTACTGCAATGTTTTACGTTTCAACAAGGGTCTTCTCCGTGAAAATCACAAATATTTATTCCGTTACCTCATTTGCATATCAATGCGGATATTTAGGGGCATTTAATCCAACATTTCAATGAAAGTTGTCATTTTCAGATTTGGATGCTCTAACCTTTCCGTTGCTTCATTATTTCTCCAATTTTGCCCGTGCAAAGATCGAGCCATGGAAAACATTTTATTCAGTCCAATAATGAGACCGCATGCAAATCTCCATTTGTTTTTTGTTTTTTTTATTCTAACTTATAAATAAATTAACCTTTGAAGACAGCCTACAGTTGACCAATAAAAATAGGGATTCCGTTTCTTATGTCGTAATATCATGTGAGATGTCCTGTGCTTAAAGTAAAAGAAATGTGCACGTTTTGGAAGCTATGCACACGAAACATATTTAAAAGACTGAGAAATTATTTTTGGTGAATAGGGAAAGGTATATAATGCTTCTAATTGTATTTCTCCAAATAGTTAAGACCCAGCAAGTCTTTGAACTTGCATTTTCAAGTATGCAGATCACAAGTAAAGTCACATGAGGCTACAATGTACATCAAAATAAATACACAAGCTAAAAAAAAATACACATAAATATGTCGAGTCCTGATACTTGGTTATATCATAAAAGAATTATATTAACTTTCATTTTCTTTCCATGCTTATATGTTGGAATAAAATGGAAAAGGAGTTGAACAGATTGATAAATAACTTAAGATTGTGGATATAATGAAATGTATTTCTACTTAATTTAGAGTAATATCATAATTTTAATGTATATGGAAAGGAACATTTTCAATCCCTGTGTTATGTGTGTTTTACATTTAAAACAAAAATAGTACAAGGAAACAACTCATATTTTATTTAAGTCATTAATTTATGGAAAGCTTCAGGAAAAGCAATAAATTTTCTGAATTTATTTACAAAATAAAACCAATATGCCCTAGCTAATCTTGGCCTAAAAAAACTTTACATTTAACATTTTAGGGTATAACTAAATACATCAAAGGAGTAATGTGACTAATATATACTTCTGTACTATTGAGCCTTTTCACTTTGAAACCATATAAATTAGTATTATATGTGACATACATGACATATAATGTGATATTTCATAAGGAAACAAATAAAAATAATAATAATATAAAATGTAAAAAGAAAGACTTTGATTTCAATATGAAACTTTTGAGACAACTCAGAATATACCAGATTCTTATATTTTCCAAAATTGGTCAACAAATAATCTGTTTTAACATAACATAGTCCAAATAATTACGCAGGAAACATGGGAAAGCATCACATCAAAAAATTAAGATAGCCTTTCAAGACGTCTTAACAATTTGGATTAATCTTCCATATATATACTGTCCATATTCAACATGATGAATATCCTGGTTCCAAATAGTTTTTTTTTATTCTTTACTGTATTGTTTATTCATGTGCATAACACTTAAAGTGGAGAGGTGATTAAGTGATCACAAATACCCCTACCCACAGCAACTGAGAGATTATGATTTTGTCTAGTTCATTAAAATTTCAATTTCAAAAAGGGTTTCTAAGCTATGACAAAATTTAAATTTGTGTTTAGTGACCACAGAATATTATTGCCGTAATGGAGAAAAATTATCTTTTGGCAAATTTTCTTGAATAAACTTTCCTTTAAAAATATTTTATTGCTACAAATAAATGGTATATATAAAAATAGTTTCTTTATGCAATAATAAATGTGAAAACTACTACACAAAGCTCATAAATTTAGGTTTGGCATTTTATCTATCAAACTGACATACATGTTAGCACTATCATTTTTGTCTTGCCTATGATGAAAGTTGCAGAAAGTCAGAGACATAGGGATTGCTTTTCCAGCGAGGACGAAGGTGACGACGATGATGATGGCGTCAACAATTGTTAAGTTTTAGAGAAGATGCTTAAGTTAGTTTGATAGGAACTACTTGTGTTAGATCAATGATATTTTGTATGAAGTTGCATTACTATCAGTTCATATCAGTTTAATGACTATTTTGAGGCCTTGTCCCTAGGTCAAGGTTCAGTGACTTTGAATTAATTTGCTATATTCAATGTTAAGTTTTCTGCTTAAGTTAGTTTGATAGGAACTACCAGTGTTTGTGATAGATCAATGATATTTTGTATGAATTTGCATTACTATCAGTACATATCAGTTTGACCACTATTTTTAGGCCCTGCCCCCTAGGTCATGGTCTAATGACTTTGAATTAATTTGCTATATTCAATGTTAAGTTTTCTGCTTAAGTTAGTTTGATAGGAACTACTTGTGATAGATCAATGATTTTTGTACTAAGTTGCATTACTATCAGTACATATCAGTTTGATGACTATTTTGAGGCCCTGCCCCGTAGGTCATGGTCCATTGACTTTAATTAATTACATGGTTGAGGGCAACAAAGTATACTAAAATTTTGGCGGTTTTATTTTGGTGGATTCGTTAATCAATTAAATATTTTGGCAGATTGAAATTGTTGCATATAAAATATAGAAACATTGAAAAGCAAGTTAGTTGATTTGATTACCCAAATAACTTCTTATTTATTGTTCTTGACCGAACTTTGATGTTTTTACTAATTAGGTTATAAAATTATCAAGACTGATTTACAACTGTAATTTGACACTAATTAATAAGTTTACTTGATAGAGTACTACTTTTATCTATTTGACACTAATTGATAAGTTTGATAGACATTTTATTAATTGTTCAATGCCCTTTTGTTTATGTTGTTAAAACTAACCTATAGGTACCAACCGATGCTTTAGCCAATTGACTTTGAAAATAAGCGAAAATAATAACCCGCTATACAATTTTCAATGTTTAGTTTTCTTTTTTAGTTAGTTTGATAGGAATTACTTACAATAGACAATTATATTTTCTATAAAGTTACATTACTCATGTTACTGTCCTCACATCTCAGTTTTTTTACCATTTCCAGGCCCTGCCCACTAGTTCATGGTCCAGCAACTTTGAAATAAGTAGCAATTATGCTGTCCATTTGATTGTCTTTTGCTGAATTTTATGCCAAAGGGCGAGACATATCTCTGTTTATATCTTTGAATGATATATATCCATAAAAAATGTGTTTTATGATAGTTTCAGTTAATATTAAGTTAAATAAAACCAAGAAGTCAACAAGCATGACAAGTTTTAATTTTTATATTGAGTAGACAAAGGCTAAAAATATGATGGAAAAATGTGCACTTTTCCTGGAACATGTGTGGTCCAAACATTCTATTAAAATTTTAGTGAATATCATAAAGCAGTTCTCCATTTATCATCTAGAAACTAAAAGTAGTAAACAGATTTTAGTACAAAATTGTATCAGACACTATTCCCTTTACTTATGAAGTCTTCTCAAAAGAAGAACAATACAATATATAATAGCAACACTACATATTCATGATATTATTTCAACATTTGTATAAATTGGATAATTAATTAAGTGGCTCAAAAAAGAAGAACAAAATAATAGAACACTAATAAACAACAAGGAAATAAATTAATAAAAACAAAAAAACAAAAACTTAAACAAAACAAACAAAAAACATGTTTTACTAACTGAACTTAGAAGATGATCTATTTGACCTGATAATAAACTATCTCACATGTTTAAAGATATTGTCATTTTGCTCCTGAGTAAGTAGACTACTACCCAAGGTTAATCATGTTAATAGTTCTATATTTAAATGACAGTTATTTGGGAGCCAGCTTTCTGTTTCTCATTAGTTATTTGGAACTGCAATTTCACCAATTTGGAAGTTTTTTAAAATTTACCAAAATTGGAATGCAAAGAAACATATATGATATTTTACCTTTTTACAATTTACAGTTATCATATTTTCCTTCACCTATATCATCACCCTGGTCAGTTGCTTCATATATAAATTGCATATCTTGGCTTTAAGACGTGAGTAAAACATATTAGCAATGTTGCAATGTGTGTGACAAGTTATCAATGACATCATAATATAGAAGAACTTATTCAGCTTACTTTCTTTAGGACAACCAAGCTCAAAACTTTCTTATTGGGATATCAGGAAATAGTGCAAATAGATAATTTATATCAGGTTTTCTGCTTATACATGTAAATATTGCAAAATACCAGCTGCTCAACACTATCTTAAGCTTTTTAGCTCATTTGCTGCACTCATTCGCCCAAAAAAGGTGTCACATGGTGACTTCTTGCAGCTAATTTTAGGATATCAATGCACAGCAAACCCAATATTAAATATTGTTTCTATGACTGATTATTTAGGCATTTCCACTTCTTCATATGGCAATGTATGGTGTAGTTCAATATCGAGACTTCACATTGATTTCATGACTTTTTGTTATCAATTTGTTATCATTAGTAATCAAATGTGGCATTTTATTTTAAATAACATATATTTAATTTTCAAGACAAGGCAAGAGTAAGACATTAATTTTTGTTTCTATCCCAGCACACCCAGGAAGCCATTTTGTGAAAAATTTACATGTCAGAAGAAAATAATATTGTGACAATAAATCAACCCGCCACATCATCAAATAATATTCTTTAAAATTATTAATTTTCAGAAATATTTTGTCAACAACATAAACAACATAACATTTAAAATGTTAATTGTATTTTTTTTATTCCATTTAAACTTCCTAGATCTAACATTGTCAAAAACATAATTGCATGACTAGAATTTAAGAAAACTTGTATGCCACAATAGTATTTTTACACTTCATTTGCATAGAACTTTCTTGGTTATAATAAGTTCAAATTAAGCAGTACATCTATGTCATATTAATGACTGTTATGCTTATATGCAGGCAAAAGAAAATAATACAAACTAACATCTCCATGGATGGATTAAAATTCCATGCTACAGATGCAAAATCAACCCATTCAAGAAACAAAGTATGTGAAAATGTCCAGGCAGGATCTCTTTTTTTATATCAAATATATTAATCTGATTCAATTTCACGGAGGTATATTATAATATATATACCTATAGATTTTCATCTTCCTTTTGTACATGTAAGTGTCTGATAAATACATTATGTGCATGTACTGTGCACCACTCCTAAAAGTCCTTATATATCATGTTTATATCATCTAATGAGTATGAACGATTCCTTTATCTGCTTAGATTTTTATTGACACAAAACAAAAAATCCTTTTTAATCTTAATTGAAGATGTCACAGGTGGTATAATTTATACATGGAAATATATATAAAACTAGTGCCTGTGCACATGTACTCTAGAATCAGAACTGCTAAGTAATTTTGAAATTAGTATTTTCACATTAGTACTCTATGAATCAGATTTCCTGTAATTAACCAGCTATTGAGCTATTGAAAATTTTGTACTTAAACTGTTCCTTTCTAATTCAATATGTTCGTTTTGATTTTTACAGGTGAAACAGTTACTTCAAGTAGAAGCTGTAAAATATGTGAAGATTATCAGCTCCTTATTTTTTTATAAATGTATGTAAGTTAAAAATAAATGTAGATTTTCAGTTTCCAATGTAATGAAATTAAGTTAATCATCTGATGGACCAATTAGTATCTATTGAAAAAGTTTTAGAAAAAAATAGTTTGATACTGATATGAAAGAGGTTCTAGTGGAGAATAGAATTTATATTTGAATGATTCATGATAATGACAGGTTAGCAAGATAGGACGTATCATTGTCTAAGTCATCACAATAAAATGAATATTCATGTCATCATGGTCATTACAGGACGTATATTTATCAATTAATAAAGATTGTGTTTAACTCACCCTGGTGAAAACCAATACCAGTACATATATGACATATAATTGATTTTTTTCAATAAGTCAAAGCATATGGTGTAGTCTGCTGTACTTTCTAATTTCAAATGTAATTCCTGTTATCTTTTTATGTTTAATATCTATAAACATGTGCAAATTGGGGCTTTGATGGCTGGGTGATTAGGGGGTAGAGAACACCTAGGGGAGTCAACTCTTTCAAAATCGGCTGAACATTTTAATCACATACTATTAGTAAAGAGAAATCAAGCTTCTCATTGATCAGAATTAGTCAAACTAATATATATCCAATGAAATTATTACTGTAAATTTTGTGGTTCAAATTTCTTGAAATTTTTATATTTTGTCAACATGTCAAAGTAAATGTTTTAACCGGATTTTGAAGGAAATATCAGTTATTAAAATAGGGATGTACGGCAGGCGGCTGGGCGGGCTGACGAGCTGCTGCAAACAGTGTCAGCACAATAACATGAAAACGCTTTAACAAATTTTTTCAAATTTAAATATGTTGTTTCCTGGGACTTAATGAAGGTCTAGTTCAATTTTCAAGATTTTAGTATATCTCCTTTGTGAGTTATTTCCATTTTAATATCCAAAAGTGGAATTTTAAATATTTTACTCTTGTTATCATGTTATGATTTGTCTTATCTCACAATAAAAATTGGAGTGACAGATTTATTTGAAAATTATCTATCTCCTAAGTGGTAATGATTATAAGCTATATCATTAGACATTTTGAAGATTATTACATTATTAATTATTATATATGTAATGTTAGAGTACTATGTTAAACCATAGTTTTGTTCAGTTAGATATTAGAAATATTTTAGCGTATGATAATGATTTATTTTCATTATTAATTAGATCTTGGAAATATTTTAGCATATGATAATCATTGGAGTGACAGATTTATTTGAAAATTTTCTGTAGGACTGTATATATAAAGTTTGAAACTTACTAGTAGGACTGTATAAATGAAGTTTGGAATTTACTGTTCATTATTAGACATTTTGTAAATAATTAAGTGTCCCTTAATCATATATATTCTTACCCTACCCCCTTCAATTTGATAATGTGCTTTTATCTTTTATCTTGTAAACGGTCGAGATCCCCACCCTAAACCATATATATTCTTGTATGGGACAATAAAACAAATCAAATGAAATATTGGGATAGTCCTCGGGTTCACACCTACCCTTTTTTTTTTTGAAAACTTGTAAATGTGCAAGCTCCCACCCTGAAACCATATATATTCTTGTATGTTACAAATCAAATGAAATAAAGGTGAGTCCCTGGGGTCACCCCAGCGTGTCTGTTTGAGAACTTGTAAACGGTCAAGATCCCCACCCCTAAACCATATATATTCTTGTATGGGAAAATAAAAGAAATAAAATGAAATATAGGGAAGTCCATTGTGGTAACCCCTACCCCTTCTGTTTGAGAAATGAAATTTAGGAATTCCATGAGGGTAAACCCACCCCTTCTTTTGAAAACTTGTAAACGGTTGAGATCCCACCCTAAACCATATATATAATCTTTTATGGGACAATAGAACAAATCAAATGAAATAAAAGGTGAGTCCCTGGGTAACCCCAGCCCCTTTGTTTTTGAAAACTTGTAAACAGTCAAGATCTCCACCCTGAAACCATTTTTCTTCTTGTATATTACAATAAAACAAATCAAATGAAATAAATGTCGAGTCCCCTGGGGTCTATTTTGTGATTGAGTTATTTTCCTTTGAACAGAAATTGCTAATTATATACATAAAGTTTGATTACACTAAGCCTTTATAGATAATTTTCACCTGTTTATATGTCCTGTAATCAGTTTACTAAACATATGGTTAATGTCTTATCTTGAGTGACAGATTTATTTGAAAATTTTCTGTTTTCTAAGTGTTGATGATTAAAAGCTATATAGTAGTAAATATAGTTAGAAATTGACTGTTCATTATTAGACATTTTGAAGATAATTACAGATAAGTTTTATAGATTTTTAAAAGACATTGTATTAATGATAAATAAAATTTTGATTTTTTTCTTTACTTTGGTAAATTGTAAATTGTTTGTTATTCTGTAAAAACTAATTTTCTGAATGCTATATATATT
Source organism: Mytilus coruscus (assembly GCA_017311375.1). Classification (NCBI taxonomy): domain Eukaryota; kingdom Metazoa; phylum Mollusca; class Bivalvia; order Mytilida; family Mytilidae; genus Mytilus; species Mytilus coruscus. The sequence continues at coordinate 64,954,364 of CM029595.1, forward strand.
TTTTGATTAGGTGAACTCCTTTTAAAACTTAGCTTATATTGTCTATTAATAAACATATATTTAGATTTCTGATTTTGGGCCCAGTTTTCAAGTTGGTCCAAATCAGGGTCCAAAATTAAACTGTGTTTGATTTCAACATAAATTGAATATATATAGGGTTCTTTGAAATGCTGAATCTAAACCTGTATTTATTTTCATTATTAGTTAGATAATACCACATCGAGGTACTAAGGGTCCTAAATTAAACTTTTGTTTAATCAACAATTGAATTCTTGGGTTCTTTGATATGCTGATTTTAACAATGTTTGAGTGTTAAATCATATCTAATTTAAGAGAACTTAGTCATCACTGGTTGTTGTTATTATATTATTGATTATAATTTGAAAAATTACAGCATTTCTAATTTTATAGAACTTAGTCATCACTTTATTCATTATAATCATATCTATTTATCAAGTTTGAGTTATTTCCTTTGCACAGAAAATATGTGGATAAAATTAAATTGTGTTTCATTTCAACTTAAATTAAATATATATAGGGTTCTTTCAAATGCTGAATCTAAACCTGTATTTAAATATTAGATTTTGGGCCCAGTTTTCAAGTTGGTCCAAATCAGGGTCCAAAATTAAACTTTGTTTGATTCACAAAATTGAATTTATGTGGTTCCTTGGAATGCTGAATCTTACCATGTATTGAGAGATTTTGGATTGTGAGCTACTTTATCAAATTGGTCCACATTGTGGTCCAAAGGGTCTTAAATTAAACTTTTGTTTGATTTCATTAAAAATGAATTTTGGAGTTCTTTGATATGCTGATTCTGACAGTGTACTTAGATTTTGGATATTGGACCATAGTAGGTAATTAAATAAATGTCCAATTTCAAATATTTCAGTACTTTGACCACATTCATTTTGTGTCACAAACCTATGCTGTGTCAAATATTCAACCACAATCCAAATTCAGAGCAGTTTTAAGCTTAAATGAAGTGTCCATACTTGCTCAACCTCTGCAGGAAAATCGGGTTTGCTGTCACTCTGACAGCCTCTTGTTTCAAAATTGTATGAAAATTAAACAAGCCAAATCTATTTTAGTGAAAGTGTTGGGTAGCCCTTAAAAGCATATCGTACATATCATGTTAGCATGAAGTAAGACTTGCTCCAGTCATTTGCAAATATAATATATCTAGTCGACTATCGTTAGTCTATGATGAACAGAAAAACAATGATCATAGAAGAAAAATAAAAAGTAAGACAATATTAAAAAAATATAGCATGATAAATATAGATTTAGCAAAGAGCCATAAACAAGGTGCACTCAATCATCAAATATGTGACAGTGCATGCTAGTTGCTGAAAATTGTATATTTTCCCACAGTTCTCCCATTTCCTGCTACACACAAAATCTGATTGCCATGAAATTGACGAAAATTAGCATTAAACTCATTTTCACACTTACAACTATCAATGACTATATATATTTCCAAAACGGAACAGAATTTATTATATCTCAAATTTTCAGCTAAGCAAGGTACATTGTAAGTCACTAAGTGTAAACAAACAAATTGGTTTCTTGAAAGTAGGAAGAAAATTAACTATAATATAGAACTCATTTTCTTTCAGAAAGGACATTCCTTAATTGACAGTAAACATGGCAGAATGTAAAGATTTTATTAACTGGATGTCAAGATTACCAGAGCATTTACATACTGTTCCACTTAACCAGTTGGCTATTCCAGGTATGTTATACTTTGACACATTCCCAATTTCCATTCTCAATTTTATTGATATTCTTCTCACTAGATTTGTTTGACATTGAACTGAATTCAGTTAGTTGAATCAGAAGACATAAGTTGGAAAGTAAAGTACAAAATTGTGAAGAAAATAACAGATGAAGTCATGTTACTGATTGATATTGATTTTAAAATTATGCATTAGGCTTTAATATTTTTATTGAAGTTTCATTTTCAAAAGTACAATTATATACAACTGTGTTTTTGGTTCCGAAGGGCACTTTTAAAACTTTATGTTCTCTTTAACATTTTAGTCACTTCTTTTTGATACTTATACAAAACCAACTTGGTTAGTTTTAATAATAAGGGAATCAAAAATGTCTTCATTGACTTATGAAATCCAACTATCACATACAGATATCATCCAGAAGATTTTGTAGATGTTCTGTATATTGTTTTTTTTTTAAGGTAGAAGAAATCTTTTCATTAACTACCTAGAACCTTCCTGTTATCTTCACCTCTTCTCTGTCATGTGGCAAATTCCATTTTTAACATGTGTGATATTGAAAACTATTTTGTTTCTTAGTATAAGTAAACATGATAAATGAATTAGAAGATATGGAGTAAACAACAAATGAGACAGCAGCCCACTGACACAAAATGCCAAAACACACATTAAGGGCAACATACACTTTCCAAAAATATACAGGAGGCTCTACAGTATGTCAAGCCCTAAACCATTCATGGTCAAAACATTTTGAATAGATTAAACAAAAATATGAAAGACTAATTCCATCAACACGGATTTTTCTTCCTCATAACATTAAGATATGAAATATCTGGTTTAAACCCAGTTAATAATCAAATTGTCGATAACATTCAACTTTTATTGTTTAAAGCACAACATATGTCTTTATCACCATACATCAAGGTCAGTTTTTCAGAATTAGTTGCAAGTGATATATTTTTCCACAAATTTTTACTTTTGACAGCTGTGGTAAGTAGTATGCAGCAGCAACTGACATATAATAACAGATTTTAAGCCCCTGTGTCTTATGACTTGATATGAAATTAAGTTATGATATACAGCATCTTTGTTTGGCTTTTTGCATGAAAAAATGTGAAATATAACTATCACTTTCATCCATTTAAAAGATACCTGTCAACCTATGAAAATGAAAATGCAGGTCACGAAATCAGTCTAAAGGCTCAAGAATCTGGGTGAAAACGGGTCATTTTCCGAATTCCCGGGTTATTTAACAACCCGGCGGGTATTTAATAAATACCGAGTGAGGGGTGAAATTTACAGGTGTAACCCGCAGGATACAGGTCAGTTGACAGGTATGCATGATTTAGCCATAATTTATCCATTGACAATGATTGCCATGATAACTTTTCATATTTTCATCGACTTCATCAACAAAACCAAATTATATGAGACCAATATTTGTACTGTCCTTTTAAAATTCTATTTTTTAGTCCAGACATGGCAATTTGTGGGTAATTGATTTTGGCATCTTCCCTGAAACTGTTCATCAAAATGAGGAATGAATATTTGCAATCTCATTAAAATCAGCTGTTAGTTTTCGCTAGGATACTCTCATATCACAGCAAAGGATTTTAATCAGATTTAGATATTTGGGTATTCCCATTTTAAAACTCTGAAACTATAACAGTAAGGACCTACTAGTAATTTAAGATGATATTTAATTAACTGAAATTGACTGAGACAATTTCATTTTTTTAAACTGCTTAACTACATTTAATCAATTTGGGTAGGAGAAATGCTTTATATTACTTTATAACAGTGTCGACCTCTGTTACTAAAAATAAATTATTTTAAATTAAATATTTTTGAAATTCTGATTAGGTCAATGACATGACATGACCAATTTTAACCAGTTTTAACAGAAAGTTCTTAAGATTACATTTCAATATGTCTGTTGACCTCTGACATCTACCAACAATCCTGTCTTCCATGTTATAAATACCCTTTGGTTACTGCTGAGCAGGTACACCTGAAAAAAAGTACCCAAGTTTCTCAACTTTCAGAAATGTTCATGAATCATAATTGCTAGGTGAACAATAATAACTTCTTAAGTGAATAATAAGTATCAAAAGCACATGCTTTACATTTATAAATTATTTTTTCTCTTATTGTTTAATAATTTGTGGAAATTATCGCACTGCAAATAATATATTCATAACAAAATTTGGCTTTATGCTTATTACAACTTGCATGTTCAGAAATACCTTTCTGAATTTTCTTTGACCTTATTCTACTTGATTTTTAATACAACTTCAATTTTAAATGCGGCACCTTGAACTTCCTTGTTCATATTTGTGTAATAGCAGTAATGTATAATTTTTGTTATCGTTTTGAAATTTAGACCAAACATGATAAAAGTTTTGAAGATCAGAAGTTATCTCCTAAAGTTGTAAGCCTTAAATCAGACCAAAACGTTTGAATTGATATACTTAATATCAGTGGGAAATCAAGTGTTAAAATATTACCTTCCCTGTAAACACTGAAAACTTGATCTTTTCAATGTTAAATGTCAAGTTTCTACTTATTAAGTACTTTCACAGTGTAGTAAATATGATATTTAGCAATCTCTTATAGAAGCTAGCAACTGTCCTAATTCCAAGCAAAGTATATTATACAGTCTATTACATAATTATATTACCACTGCATGGACATGTTGATAAAAATGCTAGTAGAATTGATTCATATAATCTATTGATGTGTTTTTTTTGTAATATACAGTTTGCAAGCATTGTGAAAACCTCTATTTTCTGTGGCAAAAAAAAAGTAGTGCAATAATTGAATGGTAGCTGTATATGTCCTGTTGTATTTAATACTAATACATTGCTTTTAGTGTTGATATTTTTTTATATTTATATAGGCAGAGATTCCATTTCAATCTGATGGCTGAATTTGATTTTTAGTAACAGCAGATGTTGGTTTGTATTTGGGTGACAGCCATTCTTCATGGGGGTCTGGATGGGGGTTTTACAAAATAGAGAATAATGGGCAAAAAATAAAAAATTGAGAATAATAGGGTGCTAAAATATAAAGAATAGAGAATAATGGGCAAAAATAAAAAATAGAGAATAATAGGGTGCAAAAATATAAAAGATAGAGAATAATGGGCAAAAAATATAAAGAATAGAGAATAATGGGCAAAAAATAAAAAATAGAGAATAAGAGGGTGCTTAAATATAAAGAATAGAGAATAATGGGCAAAAAATAAAAAATAGAGAATAAGAGGGTGCTAAAATATAAAGAATAGAGAATAATGGGCAAAAAATATAAAGAATAGAGAATAATGGGCAAAAAATATAAAGAATAGAGAATAATGGGCAAAAAATATGAAGAATAGAGAATAATGGGCAATAAATATGAAGAATAGAGAATAATGGGCAAAAAATATGAAGAATAGAGAATAATGGGCAAAAAATATAAAGAATAGAGAATAATGGGCAAAAAATAAAAAGAATAGAGAATAATGGGCAAAAATTTGAAGAATAGAGAATAATGGGCAAAAAATATAAAGAATAGAGAATAATGGGCAAAAAATATAAAGAATAGAGAAATATGGCCTAAAAAAGAATAAAGAATAGAGAAATGAAGGACCACCATCCAGACCCTTCTTCACAGTGCCTAGCTTCTTATGAAATGTGAAATGTCACTATTTTTATTCAATTATTAGATTATTAAATATCATTTTGTATTTTGCTTTTCAGGAAGTCACAATTCATATTCCTATGATTTGGACACAAACTCAGAGATAGGGCCAGACAAGGCTGATATCAGACCATTTATTTCAATGTTTGGAGATATGGGGAAATCTGTGATGAAAGAATGGTCAGTTACCCAGTACTTGACATTCCGACAACAATTAGAACATGGCGTTAGATACTTTGATCTAAGAGTAGCATCAAGAAAGGACAAAGAAGGCATATTCTTTTTGCATTCTTTATATGGCATGCCAGTAGCATCTGGGTTAGATGAAATAAAATCTTTTCTGGATGAACATCCAAAAGAAATAATATTATTGGATTTTAATCATCTCTTTGATATGACTTCAAATCACCATGAAAAACTATTAGATTTGATTTTAAGAACATTCGAAAGTAAAATGTGTCCACATTTAGACATGGATAGTGTTAATTTATCTATGATGTGGGAACAGGGTTTACAAGTGATTGTGTTTTATCACAATGATGTTATCAAAGGCAATATGATGTTTTGGCCAAACACTTCGATAAAAGCTCCATGGGCAAATACTACAAATGTACACGATCTTATTACTTTCCTGGAGTCAAATTATAAGGCGAGCAAAACAACAGACATGTTTAACGTGACACAAGGAGTTCTCACTCCAGGGGCTGGTACCATCATGGCACATTTAAATAGCAGTTTACACAATGTTCTTGCTGAAAAAGTAGCTCCTCGAGTTGTTATGTGGTTGAAAGAGAAACAGACTGGAGTTCATGGCATCAATGTTTGTATGATTGATTTTGTAGAAAAAGCAAACTTCATTCCAAATGTGTTAAAACTAAATAAATAATGTTGTAATAAATGTTCTATTAAAAATTTATCATCACTCCACTCCATTTTTAAATGTTTTTTCATACTGTGGAATCATTATTATTTGTGGGATATCAATTTTTTCATAGATTTTTTGGGTTAAGGGAAACCATAAACTTAAATGTTCAACGAAATACAAATTTTTTATAGGCTTGTATGAAAACTTTGAAAAACCACAAAATCAAATGTCCATGAAAATACAATTTTTCCTCAATCCACGAAAATAAATGAATCTGCAGTAGTATACCACAAATTAAGGAAGATAAAAGATATGGGTTATATAGATGTTTTCAAAAATTGTCATTGAGAAAGATGTTCAATATTATTTGTCAGGTACTTCAATTCATAAATATGTTGTGAAAAATATTTTTCAATTTTAAAATTGAAAACAACATGTTATAACTTTCATGCATCAGAAGGGCTTTTCTAGTATTACCTTCATCAGGAATGCTCATTGCCGGATATTTGAAAGCCGTGGTTGCATAATATCAAGGAGTTGAAGAGCTGTATGACCAAAATGGACCTAAAATATAGCCAAATATATCTTATTGAAATGAAGATATATCTAGACATGATTTCATTCAGATTTGAAAATAAACAAGAATAAAAGGAAATGTGGAATGTGCATTATGAGATAATAAGTTCTGTTTAAAAGCATTTGACCAAGGCAGGTTTACAGTTTGTTTTCCTTAGATAGAATTTTCTTATACTTTGCCAAAATGTAGATTTTACCATGCTTTTTATGCCCCTGCCATAGCAGAGGGAGCATTAAGTTTTACCCTTGTCCATCTGTACGTACGTCCGTCCGTACGTCCCAAAATTGGTTTCCGTTCTCTAACTTAAGTTTGCCTCAACCAAATGTTATGAAACTTATACACAATGCTTATTACCAAAAAACACAGATCAAGTTTGAATTTTGGTGGCATCACTTTTACCATTCTAGAGTTATGCCCCTTTACAAATGAAAAAAATGCTGAATTTTTCGTTTCTGTTCTCCAACTTTAGTTTGCCTCAACCAAATGTTATGAATCTTATACACAATGCTTATTACCACAAAACACAGATCAAGTTTGAATTCTGGTGGCGTCACTTTTACCATTCTAGAGTTATGCCCCTTTACATGTTATAAATTGAAAAATTGAATTTTTTCGTTTTCATTCTCTAACTTTGCCTCAACCAAATGTTATGAAACTTATACACAATGCTTATAACCACAAAACACAGATCAAGTTTGAATTTTGGTGGTGTCACTCATACCTTTCTAGAGTTATGCCCCTTTACAAATGGAAAAATTGCTGAATTTTTCGTTTCCGTTCTCTAACTTAAGTTTGCCTCAGTCCAATATTATGAAACTTATGCACAATGCTCATTACCACAAAACACAGAACAAGTTTGAATTTTGGTGGCATCACTTTTACCATTCTAGAGTTATGCCCCTTTACATGTTATAAATTGAAAAATTGTTGAATTTTTCGTTTCCATTCTCTAACTTTGCCTCAACCAAATGTTATGAAACTTATACACAATGCATATAACCACAAAACACAGATCAAGTTTGAATTTTGGTGGTGTCACTCATACCCTTCTAGAGTTATGCCCCTTTACAAATGGAAAAATTGCTGAATTTTTCGTTTCCGTTCTCTAACTTAAGTTTGCCTCATCCAAATGTTATGAAACTTATACACAATTCTTATTACCACAAAACACAGATCAAGTTTGATTTATGGTGTCATCACTTTTACCATGCTAGAGTTATGCCCTTTAACAAATGGAAAATTTGCTGAATTTTTCGTTTCCTTTCTCTAACTTAAGTTTATTGAATCTTATACACAATGCTTATAACCACAAAACTCAGATGAAGTACAAATTTGGGTAGTGTCACTTTTACTGTTCTTGAGTAATGTCCCTTTGTAACGTTATTTGCAAGTGGGGGCATCATCTGTGTCCCATGGACACATTCCCCATTTATTTAAAAAGGTAATAGAAAGTAAGGGTCACCATGCTATTTTTCAAGTTACAAGTCGTGCAAAAGTCAATTTTGCATGATAGATTATTTATGAAAAATCTATTTTTTGTGAATGAAATGAAGTCAATGAGATAGATTTTGAAATAAAATAAGAGAAAATATGTTTTAAAACATTCTTTAAGAAAATAAAAATAAAAAATGGTGTTATCAAATTTGTTTTCGTACTACAATCGAACAAAACAAGTATTTGGTATTTGTTAAAAAAGTCTAAGTAATGCAATAAATCACTTACTTTTCTTTATTTAATAGACAGCATTACACATTCATTGCAAATTTGTCTAAAAACTTGCAGATTTAAGCAAAGATCTAGACTGATTGTTAACTGCTATTTTATGATCCGAGATGGCGGTATATGTCACCGAGGGCCAGTGTGGCATGCTTTTTGCTAGGGGGACTAACTGTGCATGCTTGACCCAAGGGACAAGGGGTTAGTCTATTAATAGACATGATAGACAAGTGGAAAAGTTAATACTCTAAAACGTTTAACAATTTCATAAATAACAATATATGCCAAAGATAAATCCAAATAATTAAAACAAATGCACTATAGAATTTAAAGTCACTGCTCTTATGAATTGTCTAATCACTTTGATGAATTGTCCACTGGAATTGTTCGAAATGCACTTTTAGAAGAAGTTGTCCAAATAGTAATTTTCCTGAGATAGAACTGGATATGAATTTGCAGAATAACTGATTTTAAGGTTGAGAATGTCTGAATCACTTATCGAAATGTTCTGAGTAGGTTAGTTGAATACACTTTGTAGAATCACCAACTGGAATTGTCCGAAATATGAATTTGTAGAAATATCCGATCTTAAGGTTGATAATGTCTAAAGCCCTTATTGAAATGTTCTGAGTAGGTTAGTTGATTTGAATTATCCAAAGTTGTCCTGATGTTAGAGACACTGAGTTGAAACGGTATCTTGAGTTGAAGGTCTTGATCCGACGAGCTGTTAGTCTGTCCCATGTTGTCTAGTTGAGACGTAGAATGAATCCAGTTGATTGGTGGCCAATCTTGTGATAACTGATGATTGATTGCATAGCCAAGACTGGATACAGACGCTACTCTGTAGGTTCACTCCAAACTACTTCCACACTGTTGATAACTGTATAGTGGAGTGACCCAGCCAACAAATTTTCAACTTTAATGGACCACCCTAACTGCAGGCTAAATTATGAATTTTCGTTTAGAGAAATGTTTAAACTTTAAGTTTTGCCTGGTCGTAGAATCGAAAAATGGTGCAAATTTGTAAAATTTGGGGCCAAAGTTCGGAAGTTGAGTTTTTCATTAGTGTAAAAAAAATTCACAAGGGGTTATAAAAAGTCAGGAAATAATATTTGAATTGTGAAATAGGCAAAACATTACTCCTTTAACGAAAAAAACAATAGCAGATTACTTTCGAGTCAATTTGAAAAAATGTAATCACCAAATGCCCATTTTTTAGGGAAATTCAGGTGGGCAACAAGAAAAAGGCAAAGACAAAACAAGAAATGGCTTTCAATTGATATTTTGTACATTACATTTACATTTAAAGATATATGTCTGGTTTTTACCCGGTTTCTTAAGAAAGAATCGAAGTTTATTTTGTTTTTGTTTAATTATATACCAGTTGCCAGCGGCAAATATTTCACTAGGTAACTGAATAAAATGGTTTTAATGAAGTACTGATAGGTAAACATATATTTTTCTGTTGTGAACATTGAGATTGTATTAGCAGGAATTTTGATATCGGCAGCCTATTATGAACCCCTCAGAAAGAGTTGCTGCAAGGGTCATTTAAATGCAAAGTGCACAACATTTTCAGAAAACCGGGCTTCGTATTGTTCTTCCCTGTGTTTAAACATTAAGCATAGTCAAAGATGTAACCACCATTCATGAGTTCTACTGTAATATATGTATACGAAATAATTTTCCAATATTACTGACTTTACATAATTTGTTCAGACATCGTTTTCATCGTTGTCTTCTTCAGAAATTGCTTCGTGAGTAAGATGATTCCTACATCCCTCAGACCCCCACACGATCAATTACTTGGACAAGCCTAACTCTGTGTGTTGCATACACAACTTTTATTTTAAGCTCTTTACCTTTGCATGTAAAAACAAGGTCTTGAAGGCAAAATGATGACATAGGTCTCTCGAAGAAAACCGGTATGTGTTCTCAATTCTTGAAGTAAATGTGTGATCTTTATACAGTAAAAAAATCGGCAATGCCTTTAGTGCTTTTGGATAAGACAAAACATGAACTTCGACAGTCAAGGAACGCCGTCCATACTTTTGGTTCAATGTTTTTTATGCAGTTTTATGTTTCTCTACCAATTGAAAAATGATTTAAATAAAGGAGCCATGAGAGCATCATAGGTCAGTATTAATTCTGAGTCGCTACGATTAACCTGTTCGCAAATCAGAATTCATTAATATGCTTCCTGTATTTCTAGCATAGACTCCAGAGTCAACACATATGTCAGCTAGCCCACCTAAAGTTAATAACTTACTAACTGTTGCTATAAAAGAAAGATGAAAGCACATGCCATTCTCATATTCTTATAATGTGGGACTATAAAACGCCTGTCATAGACCATATTTTTTATAGGGCATCAGCATGCAATTGCTGGTCAAACGTTTGCACAGCATTTTGCTGAACATATCTAAACGTTATTTCATATTGGTATATATAATAAACTGTAACTACATGTATATTTTGGGTCTAAGTTTTGTTTGAAATAAGTTGGATAAATATCCAAGACTTGTCCAAAGTTTCGATGTTTTCCTTAAAACAACACTGAATCTCCCCATAAGCATAGGTTGTCGAAGGGTAAGCATGTCATAGGTTTGTTATTAGAATCATCAAACGTCAAAGATCTGTCTAGTTCAAGTTAAATTTTGAAAGAACTTATGATATCGTTTGAATTGTCTGTTTTCTACTGAAAGACAGCCATAAGTATAGAGTGAAAAGTATTTTTACCATCAATTGTCTCAGCATTGATGTCACTATAATAAGCTCCCGCTTATATTATATGAACACCTTCTTCAAATGCAGCAATGCCATAAGGTAATTATGACATATTTGGATTTTGCATACCTCCTAATTTTCTAAGCTAGTGAGATATTTTCGTGCTTCCGAGTATCATGCACGAAAGCCTAGGGAATTTAGAATGCCATTTATATTATTTTTATCCTAACTCATGGTGTAGTTGTAATGCATGGCAATTTTAGATGAAATGATATAAAAAAAAAATAGTTGCTGAATGTAACTATACATTGTGATATTGCTAAGACTATAGACATCTTGTCGTCAGGAATTTCAGAAGTAAATACCCTCACCATTGTAAGCTTAATCATCAACTATCCACAACAAGAACTTCTTAAGCAAGCAAGGAGTGTTGTATGGAATATGAAATAGATATTTCAGATGTTGTTGGGTAAGTCCCAATTGTTGTTTCTAAGGACTACATTGAAGTAAGAACTATTGAAGCGGCTGCATGTAATGTTTGATCTTCATTGCTAATTAGTGTCTCAATTTCAGTTTCAATTTCTGTCAGTATTTATCCATATTTTACATGGTTAGCTGCTTGAAAGGCTTCGGAAATTAGTGAAATACTGAACCAAACATTTGATTCTCCCTGCCCTTTTTGTTTCAGTATAACGATTGGTTTTGCATAATGTTTTTCAAGCTTACACTGTAGTTTGGCTGAATCGTACTTTGTTTTCAAGTCATGAAGTAGGATGAGGCAGTATTAATCAGTATTTTAGCAAAAGAAAAGACAAGAAGCTTTGTGTGCACAATCAAGTCTTCAAGGATAACACAAAACAGGCAATGAGAAGCCTTCTTCATGTAAAACATTCAACTCATCGTTAAATCTTCTTTCTTTGGATTGCTTAGTTGAACAAAATAACAGAGCAAGCCCTGTAATAAACGGCCTTTGTTATAAACTCTTATGGAATGGAGTGACTTTATTTCTTAATGTCGTTTAGATAATTTTATTATTTTTTGGAGCCCTTCGTCTGATTCAGTGAAACGTAGATTTTTGTCACGTTTCTTCTATTTGCTTGCAGAACATACTAGCAGTCCAGTCAAAAGGCATGAGCATTTATCTGGTCAGAACAGACTAGGGTATATAATAAAAAAGCTGTCAGCATTAATGGACTACTATACGTAGATGTATTACGGGAATAACACTTATCCGCTCCAATTTGACTTTTAATGTTAGAAAAAATCTATTTTTAACTTTTAGAAAAAGCACGATAAAATATCTTTTTGGCAAAAATTTAGTAGTCAAAATCTTTTTAAAACATTGTTAAATAAACCTGTGATACAAAAATATCAATACTAATATATTTAATTGGCAAAAACACGAACAATAGTATGATGAATTTCTGAAGCGATTCGTCAATACAAAGTAAATCTACATCGTATCGGTAGGAGAAATAAATCCGGAAATTCATAGAATTTTAATGTATATTAAAATATGTCGAAAAACGTGAATTTATTAGAAAAACCGAACAGGAGAGGTCTCATAACAGTACAAAATGAAGTTTTATTACTTTTTAGCGCGAAAAATTTGGAAGATATCGATGCAATGTAAACTTACAAATGTTGTAACCACTCTGTGGAAATAGAACAGACGGTGCATATTCTTAAAACTGAGTGAAAAAGAACAAAAAAAGGCAAAATGGAAGAAATTATAGTTTTACAATATAAATTAGTACTTAAACTCTTCAAAAAATGCCAAAACAAGAGTTTGATGACTATAAAAAGAAACAAAAGAAAAATAGTTTGTCGAGTTGCATTTTGAATGAAAAAATCAACATGTCTTTTTATTTCCATTTTATGAAAAACTGCACCGTAGGAAATGGCTACGACCGGGCAAAAAAGTAAGATTAATGTATTAGCTTTGCAAAAAAATCATTTTCAGCCTGCAGTTATGCCGGTCCATTAAAGTCGTAAAATAAGCACCTTTTTCTTGATTTGTCACTCCACTAGTAACTGTACTAGTTGTTGTATAATTACGTTTGAGTCTGTTCCAGTTGATGGGTCTGAAAAAACATCCTTGATAGCTAATGAATATCCTGAGTTGCCATGCCTGTTGGATACTGAAGAACGAACTGTTTGCTCACAGTTGTGAATCTGACTTCTTTTCTCCTACTTGGCGTGTAGGTACTCTGTTCCTAGAACTCACTTACTGGCATTACTGGATGGCCACCTAAGTGACTATGATGTTATTGTCCCTACATGCTGATTCTCTGGTGACTTTTTTTTTCTCATGAGCACTCAGACTGAAGGGTTTGGAGATTAATTTTAACACAATCATCACAATATGACCTAAGTTAAAGGTAAAAACTAGGAAATTATTAGTATAAAATATTAATAATTAAGAGTTGTTATAGAGTGTTGAACATATATGCAAAGAAAGAAGCTAGGTTTGAGCTTATAATTAATACCAGATTTCCAGAGAGTTATCATTAGCTATTTTTTACCAAATAATTAGAAATAATGTATTTAAAATAATATTAGGATGAGGGCCTCAACCTTCCTTCTCATGTTAGTAGAAGAGGTATATGTGGCCAAATAATGTCATCATTGTGCTCCGAACATTTAAAGTATTTTATTGAAAAAATATAACATATACACACAAATTATAATAAATAAAGTATCATACTTTACTAAATTAAATTATTTTTATCTAAGTAATATCTCTATTTCTATGAAACGTAGTGTTAAGAGTATGAACTAAACCACTGGAATTGATAATATATCTCATTTGATAAACTGAATAAACATATAGATATAAGAAGTTGTGGTATGAGTGCCAATGAGACAACTCTCCATCCAAGTCAAAATTTATAAAAGTAAAGCATTATAGGTCAAAGTACGGTCTTCAACACGGAGCCTTGGCTCACACCGAACAGTAAGCTATAAAGGGCCACAAAAATGACTAGTGTAAAACCATTCAAACGGGAAAACCAACGGTCTAATCTATATAAAAACGAGAAACGAGAAACACTTATGAACCACATCAACAAACGACAACTATTGAACATCAGATTCCTGACTTAGGACAGGTGCAAACAAATGCAGCGGGTTTAAACGTTTTAATGGTACCAAACCTTCGCCCTTTTTCTGAAACAATAGTGTAACATCACAACATAGAAAGACTTACTATAAAATATCAACTGAAATAGCTGAACTCAATCAAAGGACATATTAACACCAGTGAACATACACTGAACAAGTAAATTTGACCTATGATACAATGTAAATACAAAATAAATAAACTAAGGGAAGAATAATAAAAGTAACATGTTATATCGGTATGAAATGTTAAACAATTTAAGAAAAACAATATGCTCGAACAAAAATATCAGCCATTTGCAATAACTTTAAACACAGGTAAATGAAAATAATTTTGTTGTTATAGGTATACGTGTACAGTTCCAATAGAGAAAGGAAATATTTTTACAAAATAAATAATTTTGATGTTCATAGTACGAAGTGAAAATTTATAGTAGTACCAAACACTTATCAACGCTGGTATATAGACCAGATATCACCCTGATTAACATTAAATAACAAAAAACCATTACAATTAGTATCAACAGGTCAAATAAACAAGAAAGTACGATTTGAGAGTACTCGCAGTTACTGACAGCTAGTTAAAAGCCAAAACAATTAATAATAAAAAATCATGCATCAGAGACTAAAATCAACTAAAACACATCCCAGGGATTTAGTATTTTAACGTCATGGACAGTCAAAGAAGACATGACTTGTGCAATGCCAAAAATAAATGTATCGACAGACAGTGGCCTAGATAGTTAGGAGTTTAACCTCTGTATAGCTCAAAATGAACGTGGGTGTGTCTTTATACATCCCGTTTGAAAAGAATACAAATTTAGTTATGTTTTAATTTGCTGATGACAAAATCGATATTAGTGCCAATGTAAACTATATTCAAAGGTCTAATTACAACATTGGTAACTAAAGATAACCTTTACTAATAAGTTTATTTAAAGGTTCGATGAGTTTACACGGATCACATAGTGATTTCCGCGCTTTAAGTACAATATTACCGTAAAATTTAGGATGTGAAATACCGTTTTTAATCAGTTTTCTACAGGTACAGCCAAATTTACTACAGTAATCAAATCTTTGTATATACGAAAGAACTTAGCAAAAGTTTTACATAATTTATGGTAACGAAATCCCTGACTTAATAATTTACCAGTAATGCATTGATTACGTTCGTTAAAATCTATGACATCACTACACACACGGGCATAACGAACGAGTTGGGATATATAAACACCGTATGATGGAGCCAAAGGAACATCGCCGTCTAAAAAAGGAAAATTAACAATAGAGAATGAAAAATCTTCTCTTTTGTCGTAAATTTTCGTATGGAGTTTTCCTTTAGAGATTGAAATGTCCAAATCCAGAAAAGGACAACTACTGCTGTTTATGTTAGATTTAGTTAAAGTAAGTTCTATTGGGTAAATTTCGGTAGTATTTTTAGAGAACTCTGGATTATTTAACGACAAAATATCATCTAGATAACGGAAGGTATTGTTGAATATATCAACCAAATGTAACAATGACGTGTCTTTACTGAGTTTGGTCATAAACTGAGATTCATAGCAATACAGGAATAAATCTGCTATTAAAGGGGCGCAGTTAGTGCCCATAGGAATACCTACTACTTGTCGATACACTTTATCGCCGAAACGTACATATATGCTGTCCAGGAGAAAATTTAAAGCTTCAATCATATCTTCACATTTCCAGTAAGTGTATCTAGCATACTTTCCTTTTTCGTTACAGAAAAAAGGCTTTAAACGAGTTACTTCAAATAAATTTGTAATGAGATTTTTCAAAAGACCATTTAATTAAATATGAAAACTTTTTCTTGGTAAGATTGTGTGGAAGTGTAGTATAGAGAGTAGAAAAATCATAACTGTTAACAGAATTAAAAGGACCATCAAAAGCATGTATTTTATATAAAACCTCTAAAGAATTTTTAACACTCCAAAAATAATTAATACCATTATTTTCATAAGCTTTATTACAAAAGTTAATAACAAGTTCTTTGATAGTAGTAAGGGAGGTAGTTAGAAGCACTGATAGATTTGT
Source organism: Mytilus coruscus (assembly GCA_017311375.1). Taxonomy (NCBI): domain Eukaryota; kingdom Metazoa; phylum Mollusca; class Bivalvia; order Mytilida; family Mytilidae; genus Mytilus; species Mytilus coruscus. Next base: position 64,970,841 of record CM029595.1, read on the forward strand.
AGTAGAACACTTACTAGATGCGGAGATGAAACGGAATTTAAATGTTTTTGTGCAATTTAGGTAACCAGTACATACATGTAGTAGGTGTAATATATTTGCTATATAATAATACAATCCAGTTTCTATAACTAATTTATTAACAAGTACATCGTTTGATAGTCAGACTACAGAATGACAACATGTGTATAAGAACTTCAATTGATCTATTTAATTATGTTTATTTAAGAACGTGCAGACATGTGAGTGTTGCTGATCTGTCAATTATAATTACTGTAACAGATGATACGGTAATAAAGTGCGGTGAACTTTATAACACTTCTCCGGCCTTAGATAAAAACAAATTAAAAACAAATTAACTCAATTACAGAAAATTAATGTCTTTTCACGGCTACTGATTGATAAGTCCATATCAGTTTGAAAACAAATAAAAATGTCAGATCACAAAGATTCATTCGTTAAAGTTTGTCTGCACTGAAACTATAATGTCCTACTAAGAAAATAAAATAAAAATGTTCGCACTGGTCTTGTTGTTATTTCTTACACTAAATGATATGTACACACATGCACTGTGAAGTACTTAATGCACTTCAAACGGTTGTGAGGATTATTATGCCTCTTTATAAATCAACAATTTAATTCAACACAAAATCCTTAAAATGCGATGGTTTTTTTCTTATTCTCTTCGGATAGCGTGGTTCCGTTTGTTCAGTCATGTTTGACGGTTTCTCGATTTGCGGTTGTTCGGTCTCAGGAGTACTTATCGGTAAAGTTATTTCTGGCTCAAACAATTCACTGTCATTGTCACATTTTTCTTCATTTTCGTTGTTTGTGCAATCAAAGTTTCGTACTCTGATGTGATCAATATGTCTACGAATGACATGTCCATCTGGCAATTTGATATGAAATGAAAGTGGACCTGATTGTTTTATAACTTCTCCCTGAATCCATTTAATCTTTGAACCAACTGCGAAATTTCAGGCAAATACTCCCTGTCCTACACTAATTTGTCTGTTCACAGATTTCTTGTCGTGATAATGTTTTTGTTTTTGTTGTCTCTCCTGAACTCGCTTCTCGATATTTGGAAAAACTAAATCTAGACGTGACTTTAGTTTCCTTTTAATCAGCAATTCTGATGGTGCCAATCCTGTCGTTGTTTGTGGCGTTATACGGTAGTTGAAAAGAAAACGGTTCAACTTTTCCTGGACATTTCCTTCTTTGATTTTCTTCATACCTTCTTTGAAACTCTGAACTGCTCGTTCAGCACAACCATTACTAGCTGGATGCCACGGCGCGGAAGTGCGATGTTCAATTCCATTTGATTTCACATAATCGGCGAATTCCTTACTAGTAAATGCGGCTCCATTATCACTAATAATGAGATCACATAATCCATGTGTTGCAAACGTTTGTTGAAGTTTTACAATCGTAGCCTCGGATGTTGTAGAATTCATGACGTGTATGTCTATCCATTTTGAATACGCATCAACCATAATTAGAAATGATTTATTCATGAATGGTCCTGCAAAGTCTATATGTATTCTTGACCACGGATGGCTCGGATATTCCCACGGATGGAACGGTGCTTCTGCTGGTAATTTTCGGTTTTCCTGACAACTGTAACGGTTAATTACAGTTAATTCCAAGTCATTGTCCATTCCCGGCCACCATATATAGCTTCTTCCTAGACTTTTCATTCTAGTAATCCCTGGATGTCCTTGGTGTAATTCATTTAACATCGCCTCACGTCCTGGTTGTGGTATAATTACTCTTCCTCCCCACAATATGCATCCGTCCTGACTACACAGTTCATTTTTTCTACTATAATACGGTCTTATGTCTTCAGTGGGACCTTTTGACGGCCATCCATTCAAAATGTATCTAAGCACCATAGACAGTATTTTGTCCTTGCGTGTCCACTTTTGAATTTGTTTAGCATCAACTGGCGTAGTGACTAAATGTTCCATTAATAATATCGTATCACCTGGCGTTGGTGTCTTTTCAATGTTTGTTTTCAGCGGTAGTCTACTTAGTCCATCCGCATTACCATTCATCAGACTCCCTTCTTTATATACAATCGTGTACTCATATGCAGCTAAAGTCAGTGCCCACCTTTGAATTCGAGATGCGGCCATTGTCGGTATGGGTTTATCTTCTCGAAATAAACCTATAAGCGGCTTGTGATCGGTTATGATTGTAACGGGGTGTCCATACAAATATTGATGAAATTTCTTGATACCAAATATTATGGCCAGACTCTCCTTTTCAAGAACGGAATAATTCTTCTCTGCTGATGTAAGTGTTCGAGATGTATAAGCTATTGGTTTGTCACTGCCGTCGTCCATTTTATGTACGGCCCCTACTCCATACGGAGATGCATCACATGCTAAGATTAATTTCTTTTTCGGATCGAAATGTACAAGTACTGATGCGGATTTCAACAGCTGTTTTGACTCTATGAACGCTTTTTCCTGTTCTTTTTCCCAACTCCATTTTGTGTCTTTCTGTAGAAGTAAATGTAGCGGCTTTAACAAGTGAGACAAATTCGCTAAGAATCTATTGTAATAGTTCGCATTCCAAGATAAGCTTTCAGTTCTGTCACGTTTGTCGGACTTGGGGCTTTATCGATCGCCTCAACTTTACTCTCCACTGGATAGATTCCGTGTTTGTTTATTTTAAATCCCAAATAAACAACTTCTTCGGCCATGAACACACACTTCTGTTTCTTTAACCGAATTCCGATTCTCTTAAATCTAGACAAAACCTCAGAAAGAGTATTCAGATGTTCCTTCCTTGTTTTACCCGTTATCAGTATACCATCTACTCGAACCAAAACATTGGATATACCTTGAACAACATTTTCAAGTGTTCTCTGGAAAATACCTGGGCTGGACGCTACACCATACGGAAGTCTATTGTATCTGAATAAACCCTTGTGCGTGTTTATAGTCACATACCTTTTACTGTCCTCATCAAGTTCAATTTGTTGGTATGCTTGATTTAAATCCAATTTTGTATATTCTTGTCCTCCTCCAAGCGTTGCGTATAAATCCTCAGTTTTAGGAATCGGATAATTATCCAACTTTGAAACGGCATTAACGGTTACCTTGTAGTCACCACAAATTCTAATAGATCCGTTCTCCTTAACTACAGGTACTATCGGAGCGGCCCAGTCGGAAAATTCCACTTGCTGAATCTGACCCTCCTTCTCAAGACGTTCAAGTTCCATCTCCACTTTATCCTTCAACGCATACGGCAAAGGGCGAGCCTTGAAATATTTAGGTACGGCACTCTCATCAACATAAATCTTGGCTTTCATGCCTTTTACAGTTCCAAGTTCATCTTTGAAAACCTCCTTATTTGCTTCTAAGACCATATTTAAATCACTCAGTTGATTATCACTTCCTACGACGGAGAAAATATCCTTCCAATCCAGTCGGAGTTTGTTCAACCAGTCTCGGCCAAGTAAATTCGGACCTTTACGCTTCACTATCAGTAATGGTAATTTTGCGCTTTCCTTCTTGTAGGTGACATTGACGATTGCACGTCCTATTACAGGAATCTGCTCTCCCATGTATGTTCGGAGTTTAGCACTTGTCGGTTCGATTCTGAATTTCGACTTGTAATCCTTGTAAGTATCCTCGCTCATGATAGAAACTGACGCTCCGGTATCTATTTCCATGGCTATTTCACATTCATTCACATTGATTTGCACTTTATATGCTTCATTAGATTTATTTCCAAAATGAAAAACTGAGTAAACTTCATCTTCACTTTCACTTTCGCTACTTTCATCCTGCTCCATGAAATGAGCACGTGGTTTAAAACGGGATTTGAACTCTCTGTGATTTTCACTTAAATTCCCATTGGCAGATTTGTTACGGCATTTCTTTGCGATATGTCCTTTCTTTTTACAACTGTGGCATTTTGCATCCTTAAACCTGCAATCGGCGGCTAAGTGATTTCCTCCACACCGGTAACAATCTCCTTGTTTCGAATTTCCAGAGTTGTTTCTCGTGTACGATTTTGAAACTTTGTTGACTTGCTTCTGAATTGTTGCATTTGTCCCACTCGCTTGGATGTCTTGTGCGTTCTTCTCAGCAGTCTCCATAGCGGTAGCAATTTCCAATGCCTTGTCAAAAGTTAAATTCGGCTCTGCTAACAGCCTCCTCTGAATGCGGTCACTCTTTATTCCGACGACTAACCTGTCTCGTAACATCGCATTTAACGTGTCACCATAATTACAGTGTTCTGTCAGACTTCTTAGTGCTGCAATAAATGTCCTCACTGACTCATCGCTGTGTCTTGTTCTACTGTTAAATTTAAATCTTTGAATAATTTCTGATGGTACTGGATCTCGGTGATCTTTCACTAGTTTAGTTAAATCGGCAAGTGATTTCGTTCCTGGTTTGGCTGGTGCTAATAAGTCCCTAATTAATTTGTAGATATTCTTCCCACATACACTTAAGAAAATATCTCTTTTCTGGTCTTCTTCGTCTATTTCATTAGCATTAAAATAATGTTCCATACGTTCTACATATTGTGTCCAATCTTCGGATTCATCAAGAGTCTAATTTCCCGTAAGTCGGCATTGTTACTTGTAGAAATTCACATTTATTTTAATATTCAGTTTTCCTCGTCGCCAAAATGTGTAATATATTTGCTATATAATAAAACAATCCAGTTTCTATAACTAATTTATTAACAAGTACATCGTTTGATGGTCAGACTACAGAATGACAACATGTGTATAAGAACTTCAATTGATCTATTTAATTATGTTTATTTAAGAACGTGCAGACATGTGAGAGTTGCTGATCTGTCAATTATAATTACTGTAACAGATGATACGGTAATAAAGTGCGGTGAACAGTAGGGACTTTCAAATGTTCGGGAGAGGCTTTAAGCTGGGTAGTGGCAGTGATATGCTTGTTTACAATTTGACTCTCTGTGGAGCGTACGGACCTGAATGTGCATATATTGATGGGAATAGTTCCCATGGTATCTTGAATAACAGACAGTTTAATTCATTTAAAACAAAATTTTCATCATTTATTTCTATTCTAATGAAGTCATTGATATATTCTCTTAATAATCTTAATTTGTTACAATGTAGCAGTAAATGCTTTAAGGTTTCATTTTCCGAGTTGCAAAAATAGCATTTCGGAGAAACGTTAATATAATTTCTTCTCTTTAGATTATCTTTAGTAGGAAGAGCATTATGCACAACTCTATAAATAAAATCTTGCTAGTAATTGCTTTTGATATTGCTAATATTACACCATATATCTGTGAAATCGACATAGCTGTACTTTATTTCGATTTTATGTTTATGATTATCTATTTCAAGAATTTTTTTATAAATATTTTTTGGGTTGTAACTTTGTAAGTCAATTTTATTCATATAATTCATTAAGAGAGCTTTTTTTTGTGCAAACTCTTGGTAAGATCATCGTGTGTTGTTAATTATTATTTCCTAGTTCTGAATTAATTTCCCTTAATGTATAGCCTACATAATATATCATAAAACTTGTCCAAACAGATTTATTTCCTTGTAAGAAAATTGTTATTCTTTGAAGAAGCATGGCATCTATTTTGAGACTTATATTTGGTATTTGTTGTCCACCCCTATTATACATTTGTGATAAAGACTTTCTATTTATATATTCTGAATTACACCTTCCCCAAAAAAGTATAAATATATCTATTTATTTGTGCGAGATATTCAGGTAAAGGAACACCACTCTAGCAACAAATAAGATTTAACTAATGATATGTAAGTATTTATAACAATAAGTTTATGTTTAAAATTTAGCTTTCTATTTTCCCATTTATTTACTGTATTTTTATACTATGGATAATTGTAGGCAACTTTCACTTTTACTTTCCTTACCAAACCAAATTCCTAGTGTTTTAACGCTCTCTTTAGTTAAAAGCTTTACGCAAGTGTCTTCTTTTGGAGCATTACAAATATTTAGTATTTCCGTTTTGTTTTTATTTATTTTTGCTCCTGATGCTTTACCAAAATTTTCGAATTCATTCATAAACAAGTAATAATCTTTAATATCTGTTGTAATTGTTGTACAGTCATCAGCATGTTGAAAAAGTATTATGGGATATTTTAAATTTGGAATGTTAATGCCTTTTATATTTTTATTCTCTGATGACTCTCTTGTGACTTTTTCCCTACTGATCTTTCTACTACTGGAAGTGTTTAACGACCTTGACTGGCTGTTCAGCCCTCGCACGGTCGGCTCGGTGCCCGAAGGCGTTTGGTGAGCGTTTAAATAATTTTGTGCCATCGGTGGTGTCTTCCTCCTATTCCCACTTTTTAAAAATCACTATTCCTTCTATTCCCACATGCAAATAACAATAGATGTTTTGATAAATAATTTGTTTTTATAACAATCAAGTTTAATTAATAATTGAGCTAAGATTTACCTGTATTTTTTTAAAAGAAAACATATTTCTTTCACTGTTTAAGTATATTTTGCAAAACAAAAGAAAAAATTAATACACTGTTTATTTGTAACATGTTTTTTTTTCTTATTCAAAGAATTACCTTAAAATAAAGAATAAATCAGATAAACAGAAGTAAGATTAAAAAATCATTGAATTTGTAAACCTAAATTTCATGCGCATGATGACGAAATTGGCAAAAGACTGAAAGAAATTTATTTTAATCGGAAAGCACAAGTGCAAGAGGCCATCAAAAGAAAAGAACGGTCAGCTAAAATCCGAAAGTTTAATGAAAAATGTATAAACGCAAAAATTAAAATGAAAGGTTTTGGAATTTCCTTAAAATAAAACAAATCGATACAGGACATATAGAGTTTAATGATCCACATGATTTTGATAAAATATAAACGGCTACGGATGAGATAAATCATTGCCCTTTCCCAGCATTTTAACTCCATAGGCTCCTTTCAAAATGAAAATGGTGAACTTGAAAAAGAAGTTAAAAACCTAATGTTAAATATTAACGAAAATTTATTAATATCAGATTCTCCCCTATCGGTTACTTTCAACGAAAATAAAATTTCACAGACTTTACACATTTTACACAATGGTTAAAGGCGCAACAATCCACAGGTAAACAGTTTAATTCCAGCCAAGTGCGAACTAGTATACACAAGGTTCCTGACTTTACTAAAAGATGTATGTCACCAACACCAACTTCAGCCTACTCTATCTTCCCGGACTATGAAATCGTCATCCAAAATGCAGCATATTATGTATTTCCTTACATCAAGCAAACCACTGTTTTTTTCCATTATACACAATGCATCTTGAGAAAAGCACAAGGAACAGGGATTTGGGTTCCATACAAGAAAGACAACACCATTCATCAACTAGAACGCCGTACCGCTGTCCTTCCACTTTTACCTACTGCTGAGGTCGAAGATGTGTGGTTTAATGCCCTAACCGACATAGATCAGATTGATACGAACAGCAACTACACGCCCTTTACAGACTATGTAACAAAATACTGATGAGACCATTACACAAAACAGGGACTGAGGACTACACATCATCTAGAAGAATGGAAAAGCAAGCTGATGAAACATGTCCAGCACTCACATCATAACATCTTTAAACTCATAAAACTACTAAAACATGAGGAAGCTAATCCCTGAACATAATCCTGTATGCAGCCGATGGGAAGAGAGTGGCCCAAAAACGAAACTATGTCGAAATCAACAACAGATTATATAGAAGAGCTTATGGATAGATATTGCAACTAGGAAGTCACAACAGTACAGTTTGGTGATGCAGCATCCCACCTTATTCACGTTGAATAGATTATTAAACATTAATAAACTTATCTACTGTGAATTATAATGTGTGTGCTACAATGTGTGGTTTGTTTTAGTGCTGTTAACTTGTATTGTGTGTTTCATATTATAGTGCTTGCTTGAATCTGCTGTTGAATTTGTGTTATAAAAGAAATAAAATAATTTACTTATATTTGTTTCCATTTCTTTCATATTAATTTGAATTAAAAACATAGAATTCATACACATACACTGGGACTATTATACTAGTATAATAGTCCCAGACATACAAAAATAACCTTTAACCTATCCAAAATCACTTGTCAATTAAAAGTTGATTAAACTATGTTTATACTGTATAATCCTTTGTTTGCACAAGTTTTCCTGCTATTCCCACATGAACTTTTAACTTTTCTTACCAGATTTATAAAAAGTGGGAATAGGAGAAATGAACCCCATCGGTCAGGAACAGATGGAGGACGCCATTTTGGTAGCCCTCCATCTTGGTTTTGTGAGTTGTTTTGGTTTTTCTTTTGTTGACTATTTTGATGTTATGTCTTCACAACAGCTGCTTTCAGGGCCAGATTGGTCAGCTTGGCAGCCCGCTAACCTCGATGATGGAGTACTGGTAGATGAGTCTCGGACGTAGTATTAAAGATGACAGGAAGCATTATCAAAACCAAAGTCGTGAGACAGTAAAATGAAGGTCCATCATCAAACACCTAGGATACAGCCCTCGGACGTCAGTCGGCGTAACACTCCCCCATCTACAATTGGTTTTGGAGTGCATGTTGACGCGGGAATTTACGCACAAAACAAACGTTTACTGTACAGCGTTGGATTGGTTTCTGTCATCTAAAGTAGTAAGTCGTTAATCCATCTAAAAGTAAACCCTCATCGAAGATAGCGGGTAAAGGAGAGCTGACCCTGCACGTCCGTTCAGCTGTAATGACTGAGACGTGACTGGATTGTGAGATGACTGATCTTTCAAAATTTCTGCGAACTCTTTATAATCAAAACTGAAAAGAACTCAAGGTGAGATGTAGATTAAATTAATCCGAGTGATAATAATTTTATATACAAAATGCCAACTGTAAAAATATGAATAGTAAATTTAAGATCAAATACAATTACAGGATTAAACTCTAATTATCAAATGACATCTGTCTGCCTAATTAACAAGATTTACAATTACTGTGAAGAAGAGATACTCAATGACATTTGTGACATATACAAATGTTTCTAATTAGCGATATGTAATTTAATTAAAGTACAATTAAATTAGAAAACTGAAAAATAAACTTAATTCCTTAATAAAACAAACTTTTGATAATAAACAAATAATTCTAAAATTATCTAACAAACAGAAAAATAGATATGAAAACTGAAAAATACTAAAAAATATTATTAATACACTGAGAGGGAAAAGGCACCCATGACATATACAGTAAATCTACCTTAAACGTCACTAGAGTATAGTAGATTGGACACGAATCCGGGTCCGTTCGCGCCCAATCACGTTCGCCCCCATGCACGTTCGCCCCTTTTCACTTTCGCACCCTACACGTTCGCACCCAAAATCTGTTCGCACCCTACACGTTCGCGCCCAATTTTTATTGGTTTTGTGTTTAATAATTTGTAAACGAGTTTTGGTAAGTGTATTGCTATAAATATATATTTTTTCATTGTTTCTAAATAAAGTGAGATTCTGATAAGGTTTTTTTTTGTGTCATGGTAAATGTATTGCTATAAACATTTTTTTTTATTGTTTTTAAATAAAGTGAGATTCTGACAACCAGTATTTTATTTTTGTGTTGAATAATTTTTAATCATGTTTTGGTTAGTGTATTGTTATAAATATTTGTTTTCATTGTTTCTAGTAAATAAAGTGCGAATCTGACAACGTTATTTTGGTGTTAAATAAATGGTAAGCATGGCAAGTGTATCGCTATAAATATATTTTTTTCATTGTTTCTAAATATAGTGAGATTCTGACAACGGTTTTTAAATGTGTTGAATAAATCTTAATCATGTTTAGGTTAGTGTATTGCTCTATATATATCTATATATCTATATATATAAACAAGTCTAAATTGAAAACAACGTTCAAACCTAGTATGATTGCGTTGGATAAAAACTGCAGTTTTTATACGTGTGCATGCAAAACAAATTTCTTGTTAGAGGGGTCTAAATACAGCACCAACAGCATTTTCCAAAAGACCAAAAAAAGTGAAAAAGTTTGCGGGAAAGATGATATACCGCAAACAAAAGGTACAAAGGTTTTTGTACACCATATCCGGATTTCGACAATTAATGTCTCTTTAGTGATGATAGGAATCGAAACGGTATTTGGAAAGCCATACAATTTACCTCAATTTAGGATAGACTCTTGAATTTTGAGGAGTCAAAATAGGATGAACGGATCATATAAACCCGAAGGCAAATATAATACAAGCCCAAACGAAAAAATGTAAACAAGTCTAAATTGAAAACAACGTTCAAACCTATGATTGCGTTGGATAAAAACCGCAATTTTTATACGTGTGCATGCAAAACAAATTTCAAGGAATTGGGATTCTGACAACGTTTTTTTTTTATGTGTTGAATAATTCGTAATCATGTTTTGGATAGTGCATTGCTATAATATTTTTTTTCATTGTTTATGAATAAAGTTAGATTCTGACAACGTTTTTTTTTTGTGTGTGTTGAATACATCTAATATTCAGCAATCATATATATCATACTTGTCCAAACACACATGAGATAAAAGGAGCCAAGCTGTTAAAAACAATTATCTTTCGTGTTTTTTATTTAAAATCTTCAAAGTTTTACTTATACCAAGCTAAATACATGCAGTATTTACATCAAAGCAAGTTAAAACAACAATCATGATTTTTAAACACTCAACAATAACACCAAATTAGGCTGTGTATAAATACCAATTAGCAGTAAGGCACTGGCTACGGTTACATGGAAATGTAACAATAATATAAAAATTATTGTTACATTAGAGACTAATTGAATTGCCGGAATGCAGGGTTGGGTAAGGAAACGATTAATTACGAATGTAACAATAATATTTGGGTCTACGGTTACATTGCGTTATTGTTACATTAAAGACTGCAGTGTACGCTAGATTTGTTAAACTTAAACCTTCTATAGTTTTGTTGCTTAATTCTTCGATATGTACGAGATAATAATAGTAATAATAATAGTAATAATCATATCATTATTCAACATATTTTTAAGAATTGATTGTTTTGATGTTGTTAAATAAACTACTATAGTTTAGTACAATGACACTATTGACGAATACTTAATGAACTGTTCAATAGAGCATTTACTGTCACCAATAAGAACGAAATTACAATCACAAAATATCTGGACTCTGAAAATGAAAACACTGTTTCCACCAGTTTCAATCTGTCGGCTAATTTCAACATTAGTTGCTTTCACAATTAACTTATATTTAAACAACCTCACATGCTTCCAACAAAAAATTGGGCGAAAATATAAACATTGCAAGAGTAAAAAATATATTTTTCACCTGAAGCATAGCGGACATTGAAAGTTTTTTTTAACTTCAAAAAGGGAAAGTGCAGAATGGAATTGCAATACAGAGCGTGCACATTTGCCGTATCACTGGTTTGTGATGACTGCTTAGAGTGGTTTCACCAAAAATGCGTCGTACTAAAACATGCTAAAAAAACAACATACTGGATTTGTAGAAACTGTCCTTGTAAATAAAAAATTTAAAAATTGTGTGCATGCAATATTTAAATATCAAATAAAAGTTTTCAAGTTTTATTCTAATACATATTAATAGGCCCATCGTAAATTGCAGTGCGTTAATGTAACAATAACGCAATGTAACTGTAGACCCAAATATTATTGTTACATTCGTAATTAATCGGTTCCTTAAACCAACCCTGGATTCCGGCAATTAGTCTCCAATGTAACAATAATTTTTATATTATTGTTACATTTCCATGTAACTGTAGCCAGTGCCTAGCAGTAATCATACATAATTAACATTTAATAATTAATCTTCAAATCAATTTAAAACAATATTTCATTTAAAAATTCACGAATTTTTATTGATGAAAATAAAAATATTTCGATATAAACATCTACAAAGCAACTTAAAATTTATCAGGTTTTTGAATAAAAAAAAAAGGGTGCGAACGGACCTAGGGGCGAACGTGTGGGGTGCGAACGTGTATTGGGCGCGAACGGACCCGATACCATTGGACACATGCATAGAAAACATGATACTCTCTCTTCATATGATAAGAGCTAAATAAAATACGAAACGTATCATCTTGAAAATATGAAAAAGATTTTTCTTTATTGTTTATTTATAAAAAGAAATGGTCCAAAGTGTTAAATGTAAACATTTATATAACAAAGTTAAAAGGTTATATATATTCTATAAATTTCTGTAAGTGGGTAATTATACTATGTTTAAATATACAAAAATAAACAGATTTAGATTTGGAATTTGGGGTCATTATTTATCCATTTCTTGTTTACAGTTCTAGAGTTGTGTTGTTCAAAGAATTTTTTCAAACCATGTTTAGATAGTATGACATATTCATTTTTGTCAAACCATGTTTAGATTGTATGACATATCTAATCTTTTTTCAAATTATGTTTAGATTGTATGACATTTTGATTGGCCATAGTTCCTATTTTTTTTAAAGCTCCCCAAAAAGATGAACTTTGTCATTTCACCATATGGTTAAGTTTGCAGTTACAAAATCTAGAACTGATTTTCATTGGAACTTATTTCTTCTATCAAATTATATTCACATTACAAGAGATGGATCAGAAATCATATGAGAGAATAACCAGTTCTGATGCTTGTGTAAAAAAGGACCTGATGAACAATAAAGATTTTAAAGAATCCTACATTTGGTATATACAGCAAACCATATGACTTAATTGTTAAAATCATCTGATAGGAAAAGTTAATATAGATCATTGCTTCATTTATTTAGCTTGCATCCAAAACCAAATTAAAGGAATTGCAAACTGGATTAGAATCAATATAGTGGAAGGTTATAAGAATATCAGTTTTGTATAATAAAATCAATTATAGTAGCTTTATGCTTCATTTTCTGTTTTAGTTAATTATGCTTATTTCCAGTTTATAAAAGGCATTGTCTTTTATTTTATTTAGTATTTCTCAAACACAATATCTTAATGGATTGTAATTTGAAATCAATCCCCGAAACAAAATTGATGTCAAGTTCAATATTGGCGATTCTCACTGTTGCCACCCAGGAGTCATGATCCTTGAATGTATGGAACATGGCAATTTATGTTGTTTGTGTGCAATACCAAGAAAGTATTTAACCTAAACTTTCCAAAATTTAGTATGTTGTTACTGATTACAAAATTGAGGTATTGAAGTTTGATATTGACAAATTTTACTTTTGCTGTTCAGATGTTATGGTCCTAATTGGAAAATGGCAATTTAAGTTATTTCCATCGAAATAAGTTGAAAACATTTCAACCAATGTTTTTCAAACTTTAATATGTAAAAAATTACTAGACGAAATGGAGGTCAACATAAATACTTATTTTACTTTTCAGGAGTTTGACCTTTATTTGCTTTAATATTGATGCATTAAAGAAGTTGTACTACTGTATCACTAGCCTGTCAACACTGAAGTTGTGAGTTCAAAACCCGCATGTGGCAGGTGCGCTTGACTCTAATCTGAATTGACTAGGATTGTCCTACTGAAAGTCGGTGGTTCTCTTTCTGTCCCAATAAAAACTGACCACCATGAAATAGCACAATAATGCTGAAAGTGGCATTAAACATCAATCAATCAAATAATTTAATATTGACACTAATAAATGTTATAACAACGTGGTTTGCTGTCATTGTGACAGCTTCTTGATAATGAATATACATGTACTAAGTATTACCAATTTATAACTAGAAACGAAAGAAAAATACCGCAAAAACTATTCACTTCATAAACAAAACTTCAAAAAAAGTTAGTTTGTAGTATTTTATAATAAGCTTTATTGAACCAAATAGAGCAAGTGTGATACATTTTCAGACCAATCAAACATCTTCATGACTTTTGTGAAATACATGTCAAGGGGACATTTAATGCCTTCTATAGTCACATGTCACTGGTTAAAAGGTTTATGGACATAGCATGAAATCAGAAAAATACAACTTTAATAACATACCACCAAAAATGCCAAACATTTTTATATACATTTGTACATTATTTTCTTTGACCTAGTTTATGCTTCTATGAATTTGGTATATTTGTAGAGAATTATAGATGATTGAATATTTAACAATATTTACTTTTCGCTATGTACAGTCATAGGAATATACCTTTGATGAACTAGCACTGTATCTTAATAGTTTAAAAGCACTAGATTTTACTACAATCTTGAATTAGAAATGTTGTACTCTTTTGACTCATCTGGGCTAAAACTGCATCATACATATTTAGTGCATATACTTTAAATGTTATTGCACTTTTTAGTCAAATTTCAAAAAGATTATTAAACTGATTAAGATACCTACCAAATGCTGAAATATACTATTTTGTATATAAAGCCCATAAATTTAGATACAATCCGTATTAACTAATTGATCCTTTGAATAAACTTATTCTTAAAGTATATCAAATAAACACAGTATTAAAATCTTTGAATATTGTTTTATTGGTATAAACATAGATTTTGTATTTGAAAGATTAAAACATATCTCAATATATATTGCTATATATGGACCTACATCATGGTGATACTGTTTACTTACATATAAGCATTGCACAAGTAATGCGTTTCTTAGACCGTTTATGACGTCTTTATACTAAATCCGTTGGATGTGTAATGGTTGATATTTTTAATTATTTTGGGAGAAAATGATTTATTCATTAGTTGTAAGTGGAACTACAAGCTTTGAACAAGCTTTCAGTAACTGTGAGTACTCTTATTTCGGTGCTTTGTGTCTATTGTTTAAATGTTAGTTGTGTTTGTGCCTCATATCAATTTTATGAGTTAAGCCAATTGCAACTGATTTTTATCTCGCCTGCCACAAAAGTGTCATAGGGATTACAATCCGGCAACGGTGACGGCGTAAACTATTTGTATAAATCTTTATATTTCAGAGGCTAGAAGACGTGGATGCTTCAAACCTTATATACAGATACTTTATGTTACGAAGTTTCCGTCTGTCATATGTCCGTTGTCCTTGACCTCATTTTCATGGTTCAGTGACTGCTTGAAAAAATACTGTTTTTTTAAAAAGTTAAATACTCTCTTATGAGTAATTGAATAACTATATTTGGTATATGGGTTCCTTGCAAGGTCTACATGACCTTTTTGTCCAACTGGCAGATTTCATCTGACCTTGACGTCAATTTAATGGTTCGTTGGACAATGTTAAGTTTTTGTGGTTTGGTCTATTTCTAAGATACTAAAAGCAATAGGTCAAGTATATTTGGTGTATGGAATGATTGTAAGGTGTAGATGTCCAACTGACAGGTTTCATCTGACCTTGATCTCATTTTCATGGTTCATTGAACAAACAATTTTGCGGTCGTATATTGGTATCAGGTCGTCTTCGTCGTCGTCAGCGTCGTCCGAATTCATTTGGTTTCCGGACAATAACTTTAGTATAAGTACATAGAAATCTATGAAATTTAAACACAAGGTTTGAAACCACAAAAGGAAGGTTGGGATTGATTTTTGGGGTTATGGTCCCAACAGTTTAGGAATTAAGGGCCAAAAAGTGGCCCAAATAAGCATTTTTCTAGTTTCCAGACAATAACTGGTGGAACAGTGTATGGATCCCTCTGAAATTGTACCACACGTTAGTTTCCATACCACAAAGGGATGGTTAGGATTGTCTTTGGGGGGTTATGGCTCAAACCGTTTAGGAATTAGGGGCAAAAAAGGGGGAAAACAAGGGTGTCCTGGTTAATGGACAATATTTAAGTACAATGTTATGTTTGAATTACCCCCCTTACACTGCTTTTAAATTATGTATAAAGAAATGTTGTATTGTCTTGAGGTGATTAGCTGTCAATTTGTTTTTAGAAGTTAAATGCTGATTCAGGTATAATAATTTTAGCCATGATTATGTAATATGTCATTTTCTATTTTAAGACTTTTATGATTTATTTAAATGGGTTATTATGGTTGCAAACTCCATTGGAAATTTGAAATGAGATTATGACCATATCTCATATTTGGATTGTAATTCAATATTTGACACATAATAGGTTTCTGACACAGAATGACTGTAGTAAAAGAACTTTGAGGAATTTATATTCAATTTTTGCTTTTGTGCAATGCAAAGCCATGATTATGTAATTTCTATTTTTTGATTTATTTAATTATGGTTGCAAACTCCATTGGGGATTATGACCATAAAAAAGAATTGGGGGGGACAATTTTTCTCCTCAAGATTTCAGAAATTAAAAGAACATTTCTTCAAATATTTTTTTGCAAAAAAGGGGAGTAAAATTTTTTTTTTTTTTTATTTCGGGGTGGGGTCAATTCGCAACAGCATAGTGTATTGCACAAAAGCAAAAAGCAAAAAAGGGGGTAAAATTATTTAATTTTTTTTTTTGGGGGCAATTCGCAACGTTAATCCAATCATAAGTAACATAGGCAAGACATTTCAGTGTGTGCACTCTTGTTACAGGTTGTTCTTATGTTGTGCTGTTACACTACTGTCCCAGGTTAGGAGAGGGTTGAACGCTCACAAACCTGTTTAACCCCTCCACATTCTTTATGTGCCTGTCCAAGTCAGGAGCCTGTAGCTCAGTTATTGTCGTTGGTTCAAGTCTGTCATATTTGTTTTTCGTAAATTGTTTTGTTATAAATTAGGCCGTTAGTTTTCTCAATTGAAATGTTTCACATTTAGCTGTTGGTGCCTTTTATAGCCGACTATACGTTATGGTTTTTTAGGCAGTTAAGCTGCCTTATGCTACCACCCTAGATTTGTGCTCTTCCCACTGAATGGTGAAAAAAGTGCTGTTGTTATTATCTAACTGGCTAATATGTTAATAATAACTAATTGGGCACTTTTTTCATACTATCAATTCTGGAATACAAAAAATATGACCAGAAAAACCTTAAATGATCGTCGAACAACCCAAAAGTTTTGAAGTTGCACATAGGAAGTAGCGCTCAATAGAAATCCTTATGTAGTTTATTTTCCCCTGTACTTTTGGCTAAGATGTCAAAGAACAATTGTATGAATTTTTTAATCGCCGAAAATCTCTAAAGACAAGTCGTTTACATTTCCCAAATGGCAAAAGTCGTAGGAATATTGTTTGTCGACAATACGTATTACAGTAGTCTAAGTTGGCGGCAATTTTAACTTAGAAGACGAAATTTACGTACCTTTTAAATTTGGAGGATTCTGATGATAGAAAGGTAGTTATTGTTAATCATGATATTCTTTTTGTTTGAGATGAGTGTTAATAAATTGTGTATTCACATTTGAATTTCTTCCTTTTATATTATTCCGCTTTTCACATAAATGACCTTGTCAAGTATTAATGCACCAACAGGTGGTGTTTACACTTGTTATTATGAATGAAATAAAACCGGAAATCAAGAAGGTCTCACTAATAAGCGAAAAGAAAATTGTAGAGACAATAAGCGACAAGTAGAAAAAAGTTAGCGACAGGAAGAATTGACAAGAAGGGATTTGCGACAAGAGGATAAATTTAGAGACAAGAAAGTTTATATACTATTAAAATAATAAATTTAAAGAAAAGTTAATTAATTACAGTTGATTTTTTTCTGTTTTGTAAAGTTTTAAATTCTGTTGCATTTAGTAGCCCTACGTAATTCATGACGCTTGTTGTCGCTTCTTGTCTCTAATTAGTGAGACCTTGTAAATATGTCAACTTTGCAGAGAATGACAGTAGAATGAGATATGGATATTAGACCTAGAAAGATCGTGTGATCATAGTAAGTCACAGGAAAATGTAGAAAACCCATTCATATATTACTGTATACAGGTATGGATGTCTGAAAAATGTATAAAATCAGCGAAAATCAATAAAGAGCAAATGTGAATTGGGAAATATATGCGGATAGAAGAATTCGATCTACATTATCTTGATCATGACATGAAGCCAGTGTCTGACTCTCAGGCACTTGTTTATATCCATGGGAAGATTTAGGAGCTCATAATATACGTTGATAGTCGATCTTCCCATGCATAAAAACAAGTGCCTGTGGTCCGACTTTGACATTTCAATCACGGTTTATAACATTTTTTCTAAACCAAAACTTTTTTTATTTCTGGGCCTAAAGAAAATCTTCATTTATGGCCAATTTTAAAGAAGCTATATTTTTCAATAAGTGTAAGGTCCAAGAATGTTTGACCAACCGTTTATTTATTCCAATCTTGGTATAGATTTCAAGTAACATCATGGACTTGGAGAGGGCGGGTCATTTACATTTACTAAAGGCAGGTCAATCAGACCTCACCTTTGATTGCTGTAATAGTAAGGCATTATCTGATTTGTGTCATTGTACCGTAGAACTTAAATTGAACAAACTCGGTGTTCTCCACAGGGAAGCAAGTCAACTCACACAATTGCAAAGTCGTACCACGCCAACCAACTGATACCACTAAAAGTCAACTCAAATAAACGTTAACTACTAAATTTTGGTATTCACAATATAATTCTGTCTGATTGACCTATCAGAGACCATGAGTCAACTTACAACAGAGGCAGACTAGAGCATACTATATTAAATGACATGTACATTGTATGTATAAAATTGAATGAAAGAAATAAAACTTAACATAATTTTATCTCTCTGACTCTCAAACTGTTCATCTTTTAATTTGTCGAAAATCAAACTTTGATCTGACCCTGAAAAAGAAATATCCCATAATGACAGCTAGACATGTACAATATATGATACTATCTAGTAGCTGCATTGACTAGTCATCATAATAATTCCATGACCGCTATGAAACTTTAGACCTTTTTGATGTTTTGAATATAGTTAGTACATGTACATGTATATCTACAGATATGATCAAAGTACATGTTTATATGAAAATTTTTACTAGGTCTTATCATATGACGACTAGTCAGACAAATTTTGGTTCAGAATTCTGACAGGAATTTTTACAAAATTGCCAGGGGTTACAACACATGAATATAATTTGTCATGGAGTTTACTGTAATGGTCCAGCTATTTTTAGAGGCTGTCTAATGTCTGTGCAACTGTTACTATAAAATGTGGGAGATACATGTACATCGTATTATTGCACACTATCAATATATATGTAGTGTACATGTTATTATTTTGTACAAGTTATTACTTGTACAAAACTTTGTACATGTAATTACTTGTATGGTGCCATCATACAAGTTATTACTTATATAATATAATTGTACAAGTAATTACTTGTACAATTCCTTTCTTTGGGTTTGTTATTTTGTTTTTTTTCTCATTTGTCTGGTTATTTTTTTCTTTTACTATTTTGTCTTATTTATTTGTTCGTTTATTTTTGCTTAGTAGAAATCATTCAGCGTATGTATTTTTAAAATCTATATTGTGTTTGTTTTTCTTTATTTTCTTTTCAAGTGTTTATTAATATTGATTTTGAAATGTTAGAAGGTTACAGACGAATGACGGACACAAAGTAATTACTTAAGCTAACAGGACACCTTGAGCAAATTGAGCTAAACAGCTTGTTGCTACTTAAATACGGACTGCTGGTGCAAAGTGACAAAGTCATTAAAAGGAAAAACAAAATGAAACCCATCTACCATTTATTTTCAAACAATAATCATGCTAAAAAGTTGCATATATGATGTCCTTTATTGGAAACTCAAACAAAAGTCAAGCATAATAGATCAAATAAACTATTTGTTTGAACAAGACACTTTGCAAGATATGTGGATCTCCCAAAAGTTAAAAAAATGTCAGTGAGTTGGCGAGTTCATAACATCATCCGCCTTGAGAAATATCTTTGAAGTGCTGTCTTTTTGGAACTCAAGGATGTACATAGGTGAAATTTAAAAAATCAAGAATTTAAAATTGATACTATAAGTAGGAAGAGCATTAGTTAAGGAACAAATAAGCTAAAAATATTGATAGGTTATGGAGCTCCTTTTCGAGATATTTGATTTTTGGAAAATGGCGGGAAAAGGCTGACTCGGAGTTTTACCTTATATTTGTATTTGTATTATTTGGGTCTCAAATCGAAAGAAAAGAAATCTAAAATCTGCTTAAATTTTGGTATTGAAGGCAAAAAACCAAGGAGTCCGAACATCTGACCTAAATTCCTAAACCTCACCTAAGTACATCCTTAATTTGGCTTCCTTTACATTACTGATAGTCTCCTTGTATCTTTAACGTGTGAAAACTGATTTATTAGTAGATGATACATTGTTATCCCACAATTTAATTTTTGCATCATGAAATTTCTTTTCGACATTGTTTTCCATCTTTACATTTCAGCCTTAGTAATAAATTATTTGTTTAAAGGGAAAAGATTTGTTGAGAAAATCAATTATGCCAAGGTAGAATAATGATTTGTACAAGTTATTATCTTTCTCAAAAAATTGTACAAGTAATTACTTGTACAATTGAATTTGTACAAGTAATAACTTGTATGATGGCATCATACAAGTAATTACTTGTACAAAATATTTGTACAAGTAATAACGTGTACAAAATAATAACATGTAAACGACATATATACAAGTAGTAACCCAGGTATCAGTTATATAAAGATAGTTTGAATACATAATGATGATACAATGTGCAGATACATGAAATATGTTTTATAAAGTATGTAAGAAATGAAGAATATAAACATATTAAAAAAAGACAGACAAAATATTTGTATGAAATTTGATGTAAATGTAATAGGTTGGACACTTAGAAGTACAATAATGTAAAAGAAAATTAAAAGCATTTCTAGCCCAACAACATAATTTTTTTGTGTAATATGATCCATGCATGATAAACATTAAATTACCACACCTCAGATTGTTCCCAGTATTATTAAATCAGTTTTTGTACGGAGTGACACCTGCTGATCTAACTAAAAATGCTAATGTGGCATATGAAAACTCTTAGAACATAGTGGAATTAAACTATACACCACTGTGGAAAACCTTAATTCTGATGATATTATTCCTGCATAAGAAAAATTCATTCATCAGTGTATTGAGAAGTTGATAGAAGTAAGCATCTGTATGTCACATACGGCCTGTAACAATGTGCAAAACCCATACTGTATAGTATAAAGCTGTAAATGTCCTTGAAATGACAAATGTAAAACAATTCCAACAAGAAAACTAGCGTCCTGATTTATGTACAAATCAATAACGAAAAATGAATATGATATACAGCAACAAATGACAACCACTGAATGACTTTGGACAGACACACACGTAATCTGGCAGGGTTAATAGATATAAGAAGATGTGGTATGAGTGCCAATGAGACAACTCTCCATCCAAGTCAAAATTTATAAATGTAAACCATTATAGGTCAAAGTACGGTCTTCAACACGGAGCCTAGGCTCACACCGAACAGTAAGCTATAAAGGGCCCCAAAATTACTAGTGTAAAACCATTCAAACGGGAAAACTAACGGTCTAATCTATATAAAACGAGAAACGAGAAACACTTATGAACCACATCAACAAACGACAACTACTGAACATCAGATTCCTGACTTAGGACAGGTGCAAACAAATGCAGCGGGTTTAAACGTTTTAATGGTACCAAACCTTCACCCTTTTTCTGAAACAATAGTGTAACATCACAACATAGAAAGACACAATATAAAATATCAACTGAAATAGCTTAACTCAATCAAAGGACATATTAACACCATTGAACATACACTGAACAAATAAATTTGACCTATGATACAATGTAAATTCAAAATAAATAAACTAAAGGAAGAATAATAAAAGTAACATGTTATATCGGTATGAAATGTTAAACAATTTAAGAAAAACAATATGCTCGAACAAAAATATCAGCCATTTGCAATAACTTTAAACACAGGTAAATAAAATAATTTTGTTGTTAGGTATACGTATACAGTTACAATAGAGAAAGGATAAACATGTTTACTGGCGCCAGACCTTCCCCTTACCTGGGACAATGTACATACATCTTCTCGGACATTCAATCATCGAAAGGATACATATTTTAAAGTAATTTAAAAATGAATAATAAACGTTTGAAAAAAAAATGGTATATTGTTAGAGGAAAGTGTGTATGATAGTGAAAATCAGTACAGCACATGACAAAAAAAAAAATCTGAAACATGAGATATAACAAGCTGAGATAAACAATTTAAGCAACACTGCCACAGTTTTCATCATGTTTTTGATTAACTGCCTATAGCGCTTACAGTGCTTTGATTTCTCATTGTTAAAGGCTGTACGGTTGCTTAGAATTGCTTGCATCCACTTCATTTGAACTTTGGTGGATAGTTGTCTCAATTGCAATCATACCACATCTTCCTATTTTTTATAGTATAAGTTGAAATTAGTACTTTTAAATTGAAGTATTTTAAAATGCTGGTATTTTGGAAGTACTAAATTGATTAAGTACATTTTACAGCACTTCAAAGTTATAGTTTTGAGAAAGTAACCATGAGAAGAAGGTGTATAAATGATATAAGTTTGCTTAATAATAACTCGCATAAACTGTGTGTAGTCTGTTGGTAAAAGAGAGGCGAAAGATACCAAAGGGACATTCAAACCCTAAAATAAACCGACAACGCCATGGCAAAAGAAGAAAAAGACCAAAAGACAAACAACAGTACACAAAACATTGAAAACTAGACTGAGCAGCACGAACCCCACCAAACACAGGGTGTGAACTCAGGTGATTCGGAAAGGTAAGCAGATCCTGCTCCACATGTGGCACCCGGCGTGTTGCTCATGTACGTACAAAGTGGGTGATAAGTCATGTTCGGTAGGTCACATTCGGGGAAAAGGAGGACGGAATTGTGGTTACAACTATTGAAACATATGTCGTCATATATGTAACATATATTCCAGAACGGCCAACCAACTCGTTAATTTTCGAAGGGATGCTTTCAACTACACCACTTACAACTCTTGGTTTAATAACTTCCTTGTGAGCAGAAACACTCTATCAAGGACCTCATGATTGGAAACGCAAGTACTTGAATATTGTATCAACTGTGAGATATATACTCCATACGCAGGCGCTGCTGGAATGTTGCTTCATAGAAATAGAAGGTTCACAATTTGGATGCAGAAATCATCTCTTTTGTCGTAAAGTTTTGTTCTCAACCGACCCTCATTGTCAATTTCTAGATATTAGTCAAGATATGATACAGACTTAATTGTATCTGTTGTATCCTTTATTTCTAGTTCGTTGGCATAGATGCGTTAAACATAGTCACCAAACTTTGAATTATATAGTGAGAGGATATCATCTATATAGTTTTCATGGGAATGCCGATTTGTTGTTGAAAAGCACGTCCTCCTCACGTTACAAATATATTGTCAATCAAGAAATCAATCTTAATAATGTCAGTTTCAGAGAATTTTTTGTTTGAATCAGAGATTTTTTAGTACGATTTATCCCTTCTTAAGACAAGGTACTTGTTTCGACGTTGGTCATTCTTTTTTATAAAACAAATTAAAGTAGGACCATCTCTTTGAATTTGTCTTTTAGATTTTAGATTTTAATGGGGAATACTTGTGTAAAGTGTAGAAAAGTCAAATGTTTAAATACTATTGCAAGATGAAAGAGTCTTAGATTGCATGTACTCTAAAACATCTTTGGAATTTGTTTAGTATCCACATCTGATTCATGCCGCCTCTAGAATAGGTAGTTTCACAATAACTGTGAAGCCCGGCTTTGATTGCTGATAACATTTATGTTAATGATTTAGAAAGAGGTTTCGTGGAGCACTTTAAATACCTCGCAATATATCGTTGTTTGTAAGAAGAGTTATGTAATTTAGGTATCCAATACAGTGTAGGGAGATCCTGTTCTTCATCTTTGGTTGAAATTTCATAGTTATGTAATTTAGGTATCCAATACAGTGTAGGAAGATCCTGTTCTTCATCTTTGGTTGAAATTCAGAGTTATGTAATTTAGGTATCCAATACAGTGAAGGAAGATCCTGTTCTTCATCTTTGGTTGAAATTTCAAAGGAACATATAACAGACCTATGAATATCCAGGATTTTCTACTTTGTAAGTGTCGTGTGGGTATATGTTCAGTTTCGAAATGAAAATGTATCAATTATCAATAAGTTTGTATAATGTGATTTACACGCAAAATGATGTCTGTTTGGGGCTTTATCTGCGGGAACAACAACATATTTTTCATGGAGGTAGGATAGGTGCTTTGCAACATTTTTGGGTCTCTAATGTTTAATGTAGCATGTGTATTCATAGACCCGTTCAGTTTGTATCAACGAACTTCTAGCCTTTATACATTCGGAAAGAGTATTTACGTCTTTTTCTCTCGCGTTTAATCCATTGTCTAGCATAATCATCGACTGAATCCATCAGTATTTTGAAGTTGTGTTTCCAATTGATGGATTTAGGCTCACGATATTTAGTGTTATTGAAAATGTTCAGATCACCAGTAATAACGTGGTCACTCGGATTATATATGAATGGGGAACATGCACAGGTGCAATCAGGAGGTTTGGACTTGAAGTCGTCAATATTGAGATCCTGCAACTCGTGTTTATAAATGTCAGTTATAAAAAGAAGATCCATCTCCGTAATAGATAGGTTCTTTATAAAATTCTGTAGAACAAGTGATTCCAGCATTACCCATGAGATAAAGAGCATATAGGAAAATGAATTAAGGTTGCATGGAGTTCATACTGTTAACAGTTGTCCGTCTCATGTAAATGTTTGTTAGACCAGGTTATATGAACAATGTGACACCTGGTGAAATTTGTCACAAGTCCTCTTCAATGGGACAAAATCACTTTTACAGAACTCCTGTATTACTAACAACAAATGACTATTAAAGTAAAACAAATGCTAAATTGTGAATTTAAAAGATTTATTGATTGTTGCTTTTATCTAATATCCAGTGGCAAAAATTGATAAGACAAATTTGGACTAAATTTTAAGATAAAGAATAGACATATATTTAAGATTCAAGAATGTGCTGTTTTAAGAAATGAGAAAAGTAAAATAATAAAATTTTCATTTTTATTTAGAACAAACAACACAGTTGATCAAAAGATTATTACCGTATGGAGGACAAGGTAATGAACCACATTTTGCAGTTGTTGGATAAATCAAGTTTTCATTATTGTTTCTCTCCCCTCCTTGTAAATACTCTGGGTCACTGTCAACACAAATATAAGATGAAGCTTTATAATCAAAAGCATTTGAGCCCAATATACCATGATATTCCATTTTCCACCCATTATAACAGGTCTGTCTACCAGGGATCATCACTGTTGTCGACGTATTTTCACTTCTGCAAAGGGCACATGGCACATCTTCTTGATCAGCACCTTTTTTAAAGTAGTCACCATATTCAAATTCTGTGCCATACAATACACTTCTTCCGGGACCCGTTCTGTTACTGAGTTCAGGATTATTTGGAAGACAAAGATAATTTGCAGGGCCACCATAATAGCCTCCATTTCGATATTCTTGTCCAGTAACGAATCCTAAAATAATATAGAAATTTAGTCATACATAAAATCTTACCAATTTTACAAACTAATGGTGAAAATTTGTATATATTTTTCTTAAAATGAATTTATATGACTTCAGTATTGTTTTTTTTTTCCATTTCCATTTCATTTTTTAAAGAACTACAAAAACACAGAATTTATAAAAATAAATACAAAAAAGTTTTGATGTTGTAGGCACAGGTCTCAGATCAAAGAAGGTTTGTTTAAAACGTAGAAAAAATGTTTGATTCAGTATAAAAGAATGAGTTAAAAAGTACCTGTATATACTAACTCCGTGTGTAAGGCAGAACACTGCTTTCTCCCCCATCTCACATATACAGATCCTTGATCTGAAAGAGACAGTTCATCATTGTGATAGAAGGATCTAATATTTGCATCTGTGTAATGCACTTCTTATTTACACCATTAGAAAAGGGAAATTCCTTGTAAGGATTCTCTTATTCGTTCATTAGTTCATTTTCACCATTTTTAAACATCATTTCCTAAAGCCGACAAGAATTTTAGTAATTTAGGATGTCCAATGTAGAGAGAGAAGAACCCCTGTATATATTAATTTGATTGTTCCATGCCAGGAAATCCGTCAGAGGACAGTGTTTGCTTATATCTTAGCGGCTTTATCAAAGCATGTGATCGATGTAGAATCCACATCTCCTGTTATTAGCTCACTCATTGTATAAAGTTACCATAACGTGCTTTTTATTGATGAATTTTTAAAACATTTAAATGAAATTAAAGTTACAAAATTTTTTCAACAATGTAATTCGTATAATATCTTCGAACCACTACATCCCCAAATCAAAATAAGATGTGGTATGATTGCCAACGAGACACCTATCAACTAAATACCAAAATGACGTACTAGTAGATGTAAGCAACTTTATGTCACCGTATGGCTCTCGACAATGAGAAAAACCCATACTGTTATCAATCAAAGAAAACAACATATAATTGATATTCACTTGTAATGAAAAACATTTTAGTGTAATTTATTCATGAACTGCCTGAGCCACACTCTCCACATTTAATAAAGTCTTTGATCTTCAATCAATTGTCCGTGTACTAGTAATGTATAAATGACAGGTGATAGCCTTTCACCTTTCATAGAATTGTGTTGATTGTACGGTACTTCGATTGATGGTTTTTGATTGGCACAATAGTATCTTATTAGTAAGCTTAACACGGCAAGATGTCTCATCTAAATGAAGATTTACCCCGCAATATGTCTTATCACATCCAAATGACGCTTTCCGCAGCAATTTGTCTCGTACAAACTAAGCTGTACATGGAAAGATGTCTCATAAAGCCAACATTTACTCGGCAATTGGTCTCACTAGGATGAGTTTTACATGGCAATATGTCTGATCCAAACGAAGCTTTACAAGGTTTATAACATCTAGATGTAGAAAATAATAAATAATAAAAAAATTGAAAACAACACGTTTAATAATTTCATGCGTCCGAAGCGCTTTTCTGGATTTACCTTCATAGTTTTCACGGCTATATGTCTAATCCAGATAAAGCATTTACAAGCCAATTTCTTAAATCTTACAATTTCAATGGTTGACTTAGGTTTCGAATTATGGTCATCTGAACTTTTCCCATTAACTTTGATAGTAAAACTCATACTGAAGAGATGTGTTCGTTTGGCTGTGCTGAATACCGTATAGCGGGTTATTTTCGCTGGGTGTTTATTTTCGCTTATTTTGGCGGGTCAGGGGAAATCGCGAAAATAAATTCCGCGAACATTTATGCATACGTTCGATACTTTCTAATAGCTAATGCGTTTTGTACACTATCTATTCTTTCCCGTTCGACGGATCAATAACGGTTTATGTTAATTTAAACAGCATAAATGCCAAAGGCCATTGTTCACAGGCTGTCAGGTGTTTATTAGTTTATTGGTTACATAATAAAATAAATAATAATATAAGAGTGCAAGGTACGCTGTCATGTATTTTATCCTTATCAATTAGTGTCAAATTATATAAGAGTTGCAAATCACTCATGATAATTTTATAATCTAATTAGTACATCAAAGGTCCGGTAAATTTCGTAACTAATCAACCGTAACATTTACAAGAAGTTTGTACACCTGTTACAAATAACTATGTACCGGTATTCTATTGAATAACTGTATCAAAATATAATCAGTAAATAAGACGTCATGCAGGTAAAACAATCATTTAACCATAACAATAGACCCTTGTTTGTCAATTTTTACAACTTTTTAACTGCACCATTTCAGTATCCGCCAAAATATTTAATTGCGATTAAAGAATCCGCCAAAATAAAAACCGCCAAAATTTTTCGTATACTTTGTTGCCCCTAAATCGCGAAATTTTACACCCGCGAAAATAACCCGCTATACGGTATATAAAAGCAGCCACGTCTTGTCAGAATGGGGACGTTAAATCCGATGCCTCGTCTGTGGGACACTGGCATGCCCTCTGCATGTATAAAATACCTGACAACAACTCGTTTAAGGGGTTTGTACATGACCTCTTGCAAGGTAAAATCTCTACCTTTTCAATATGCCTTTTTTCCAGTGACACTACCATTTTCCCGGTATACTCAATTTGCAGAACCCTTCCATTTGTATAATGGTCAATTTGTTCTCATTCTATGTATACAGGAAAAATTTTCCTCTAAATAAAGGCAACAGTAGTATACCGCTGTTCAATAGTCATAATTCGATTACCAAAAGCAAATCCGGGTAACAAACTTAAACCGAGGGAAACACATCAACTAACTATAAGAGGAAAAACAACGGAACAACAGAAACACTGAACTACAACAAAAGCAAACGCCAACATATATAGAAACGGACTGTAGATAACAACTGCTATATTCCTGACTTGGTACAGGACATTTTAAGAAAAAAATGGTGGGTTGAACGATTTATAACCTTCCGCGTATATGGCAATGTTAAAAATGCCGCTAAAATGACAACACTACGTGACAGGAATACAGTACAAACAAACGCAAGAACACTCATCACAGAGAAATACATAAACAAATAATATAATAGTACATTACAACATGTAAACCGCAGAATAACAACGGACACCTCACATGAATTTACGACAGTACACCAGGACACCACAAACGAGAAATGTAAACTTCGCGTCACATGAAAGGATCAACGTCACAAAAAGTGATGTATTTTTTATGACGTTTATATTATCGCAGGTAAATTTCTAAAAATAAAATAGATATGTTTTATTTATAGACACGTACAAGAATATTAAATTGGGATTGAGTTTGTAATGGTGTTATTTTATTTATTTTCTAACCATGACAAGCATATGAAAATGGAATCGTGTTTGTAATGGTGTTATTATTTGTATTTTCTAACCATGTCGGTTTTTCTTCTAAATCAGAACTGTGTATAAAAAAAAATCCTGTGCATATAGTTGCTTTAAACTTAAAATCATATAAATGAAGTAGCTGATTTTTTATCTTAACTTTTACATACATATCATGCATATAGAAATTAAAAATAAAATTTTCTTCTAAATAAGAACTGTGTATAAAAAAAAAATCCTGTGCATATAGTTGCTTTAAACTTAAAATCATATAAATGAAGTAGCTGATTTTTTATCTTAACTTTTACACAAATAAAATAACTGTAATATAAGGCAAGATCATGTAAGACCAAACAGTAAACACACATGAAAACAAACAACATAAAACAAAAACCCTGTAGATGACCCACGAGTAACTCGACTATACTGACAAATAATACATATGTGGAATGGACCGAAAATACAGAATTCACACCACAAACGAAATAAACAGACAACTCAGCACAAAATGACCCACCGGACCCACACGTATAAGAAAGTAACAACAAAATGCCCGAAAGCGCGATATATAAATACCGAACCACGTAGTCAACAACAGCGAACATAAGACATAACAAAATATCTAACCGGACTTACAAAAGAAACATCATAACTAAATACATGAATGTTGGATATATAAATACCGAGATACGTCGTATAGCAATGCGAATTCACACTCGGTAAAACAGACATATTCGGGAATAGGGTCACGTTCGGTACTAAGCAGACCAGACGACGTAGATGGTAAATCACAATCTAAGACGTGGTAAAAATGTCGTTAGTTAGTTTAGACACAGACACAGACACATCGTATAGATCAACCAATTCGTGATGGTGTCAATAAAATTTACGGAGTGTCATTTTTAATCTTTCCTCCTCATAACTCTGTTGGATCAGTTTCTGCGTAACGAGCACACTCCTGTATATGAAGTCCGTATAGTGTGAACATGCACGAGCATAACGTTTCAATTGAGATATGTAAACACCATACGACGGGGCAGATGGTATGTTACTGCTGAGAAATGGGAAATTGATAATTGGGAAGTTGAAATCATCCCGTTTGTCATAGATTTTAGTCTGAAGTTGTCCATCTGAGACAATATTGAGGAAAAGTATCAGTAGTATCCTTAATTTCAAGTTCACTGAGATATATGAGATGCAAATACTGACTGAAATATGAGTTATTCAGTGATAGGACATCATCAATATATCTGAAAGTAAAATTAAAGAATTTCGCAAGGTGCTTTTTCTTTTTGTCGTTTAGAAGGCTTTGAATGAATTCTTCTTCATACGAGTACAAAAATAAATAGGCCAGTAGGGGTGCACAATTAGTACCCACTGGAATACCGACTGTCTGGTTGAAATATCAATCCTCCAAACTCAACAAATATATTGTCGATCAAAAAGTCCAGCATTTTGATAATATCATCTTCAGAGTATTTTCTGATAGAATCAGTGTGGTTCTTCACAAAATAAGAATTATTATAACCCAAAACAAGAAATGTATATCTACGATTCCCATTTTTATAGAAAAAGCTCTGTTCAATGAGATGGTGAAGTCGATCTTTCAATTGAGCATGGGGAATAGTAATGTAAAGCGTAGAAAAATCAAAGGTCTTAATGTTGATGATTGCAGAGATTGTGATATACGATTTAGCAGTAGATCTTTAGAATTTTTAAGAATCCACATCTGATTGACACCACTGGTTGAATGTATCTTTAACTGTAGAATGAATAGTAGTCAGCACTTTAGAAAAATGTTTAGTCGAACAGCTTGATGATCCAGCTATGTATCGTTTTAATAAGGAGTTTTGTGAGGTTCTGGTATCCAGTATAATGACGGTAGATTTTCTTCGTCTTCTTTGGTGTTAATACCAAAAGAAAGAAGGACAAATTTATGATTTTCTAAAATTTCATCCTTTGTAAATGATGTTAAAGAATATGTAGGATTACCAGTTTTGCTGTTTATTCCAAGCTCTTTTGTGAGACATTACAAATAATGTTTTTTTTCATATGAAGACAATATTATTGGGGGCTTTATCTGCTGGAAGATCGACATATTTGTCATGAAAAGAGGATAAAGCATCTACAACCTCCGGGTTCGTGAATGGGTTAGAAACCCGTGTGCCCATAGTACATCGTATTTTCTGAATGCGCTTCTGAATGCATGATCAAATAGCTAGGTCTGGTTCATCTGTTTCGCGCTTTAACCATTTTCTGGCATAGTCATCAACTGCTAAACGTGAAGCTAGCAACAATTTTTCATCTTTTTCTTGCCAAGAACGAAAAAAAATAGAGAAATAGAAGAACCTTTGGAATCCAAACGTGAAGATTGGATGAAGCAATCGAATTGATGATAATACAGAATAGGTTAAAATGATACGAAATATGGAAGCTAGATTTTAAAGTGTTAATGCAAGATATTTTGTACCGAAACCAGGGGGCTAACTTGTTAATGCATGATATGAAGAAAAAGAAAAAATTCGTCAAAAACAGAACATATAAATGTTGCTAATGTTAAAAATGTATGTCCTTTCATCATAAAGAACTGCGTGTAATATAAAATCGTATGAGTGTAATGTGTACCTTTCAATACTTGGGTAAGAGCCGTTTGTAACTGAGAGATAGTAGTCTGCATTTTAGCTTTTTCCTGTCCAAATTCTGTTTGCAATTGAGATGTCAGTCTTGTCATATCTTGCAAGGATTTCTCTATATTTGATAATCTGGAGCCAATAACATCTGGGTCGTTCAACAAAAGCCGCTTAGTCTCTTCAGTTTTTGCCAACGAAATAATGACACAAAAACGAAACAAAAAAGTAGTCCATTGCAGTTCTAGTATTACAAAATGAAATAGAAGTATTATATGTAATACACGTAACGAGAACTTAACCTAGAGATAAGACAAAAATGTCACGTTATCTACGATGAAGTCCAAACGATTTGTGTGTAGACATATGGTGATTAAGAGTTCTTTTATACAGAGACCCAAAGGATTGACTAGGACACTGGCGGAGGATCATAGGAGAGCAGGATGTCAAGGGGGCACTTTCACTATTTCTCACACTTACTTGCCACTTATAAATGTTTGGACCTCCCCTCCCAACACTTCTGCAAATCTGCTCCTATTTATGAAAAAAGAGCAGAGGGCCTCACATTGCTTCAAGTTAAAGATTGTATTGGTAAAAAAAAAACCATAAAGAATAGAAAATTAAGCTGAAATATAGAAAATTCAGTGAAAACATCTTCAATATAAAAGGTGCGTCCCTGCCCTAAGCTCTTGGGTTGGTTTATGGTTGAATCAGAAGCAGCATTTCATTCAATAAAACCACTAGTTTTAGTGTGAACAGTTCACGTAGTATTACTTTGTCGAGACTCATGCTAGTTCAATATAAATGGCGTTGTATTTATCGATAATAAATATTTAAGTTTTTATAGTTAGAGATATGTTTAGAATCTCTCAATTGTCCCGTGCACAAGCACATTATTTTTTGAACCATTAGATAGAGAACCCATGATGTGTAATTACATATCTTTCTACAGTTCGTTTTTAAAGTCGTTACACGCTAACAAAAATTCATATCAGTAGTTATGATCTTGCACGATGATTTAAAGTTGAGGAACATAGTCAAAGTTATAGACATTTAAAATCCTCAACCATTATTATTTGTTTATTTCTCACTTTGTTCTTTGGGTGAAACAAAGTTCTTTCATAAACGTTCATGTCATATTAAGTTTATATTAGAATTAAAAGTATGTCATTTGACACTTATCAAAACTATCAGAACAATCAACTCTTAAATCATTTACGAAAAATTCTTCTTGGATGAAACAAACCTAGCATGTTTTTGCCTTTACAGTTCACGAAGGAGGGCTAATACTTAAGTATTGATCTGATAAAATAAGCCCTTTTAAACTAATTTTTATAGTTTGTTCTGATGTCGAACTGTTGTACCACTGTCCCAGATTAAGGGGAGATTTTGGCGCCATCAAACATGATATTTTATAAACATTAGACAGTATTTTTGCAAAACAAAAGAAGAGATAACCCCTTTTTAAAACTGTTCAATTAATTCAAGAAAAAAAGGTTTAGTCGCTTACTCCCGGAGGAGATCATGCTACTTTATCCCATATTGATTCAAAGAGTAAAATTATGAAAACACCAGTGCACAAAATTTCAAAAGAACCTTTGGCTGAAAGACCTTTAGAAGGACAGGAATACGAAGGCCAAATATCTACATGGTACAGAAAAGATAGATTGTTGAGTTTGCTTTAACAAGCAAGTAACTATAACAAAAGCAATATTTTTGTCAAGTTTTACAATGATCGGAGACAAAATACGATATGAATGACAAAAAACTCTGATGTTTGCACACAAATGAAACTTTGGTAATCACGTTTTGCGTAAAATGGGGGGCTTTAGTGTTATAATTTTTGTATTTTAAATTTCGATTCTTGTTTTCTTTATTTTCAAGCCTAGTAAACTTAATTCCACCAGAAATCACTATATTTTTCATCAAGCTCTCCCGTGAACGCATTGATTTTTTAATAATAATCTATAGCAAAATGAAAAAATTACAATACACAGACTATAACTGTGTTTCTTTAAACCAAAATATCTAAACAGAAACCCAAAGGGAAGGTGATACTGAAAGCTAGAATGTAGTATATTAGAAATGAAGATTATATGAAAAATACCCGAAACAATAAGAAATCATGAAAATGAAGCAAAGAGTAAACATTCTCTTGATATTTTGTTGGATAACCTCGAAACTATTTAGGGTTGAGATCACACGATTAGATATTGTAAATCAAAAATCATTTATAAAAAGAACAAAGAAAGCAAGTTGGATTTTTTTTTCTTCACTCAACTAAATAGTATTATAGACACATGTAATGATAACACTTAAATGTTAATAATAAAAAAGGGAGACAATAAAGGAAATTAATGTGGAAACCTCTATAATGAGAAAATAAAGAACACGGGCAAAATAGACGGAAGGAGAGAAAAATTTAGCATATTTTCTATGGATGATAAATTCCGGGCAGATTAAAAAACCAATCACTCAGCTGTTAAATGATGATAAGTAAGTTACAAGAGATAAAACGTATTATTGAAATAAGATGTAAATTTTAAGTTTCTATTGTTAGCGGTAGATTATTCATATCTCAATGGTCCCATGTATAGGTACATTATCTTTTGAGCCATTGGGCATAGAAGCCATGATGTGTAATTTCATATCTTTCTACAGTTTGTTTCTGAAGTCGTTTCAGTAAGTTACAGTCGTTGGTAAGGCAAATTAACATCGAGTCGCTAGAAATTTAAAAGTGTAAGATGAGGTAAAAGAGAGGCGAAGGATACTAAAGAGACACTCAAACTCATAAGTCGAAAATAAAGTGACAACGCTATGGCTAAAATGAAAATGATAAACAGACAAACAACAGTACACATAACAACATAGAAAACTAAAGACTGAGTAACACGAACCCCACCAAAAACAGGGTGTGATCTCAGGTGCTCCGGAAAGGTAAGCCGATCCTGTCAAATACACCAGTCAAAAGTCTGGAATTAACTATTTATAAGACAGAATATCACAAATTGAATATTAAACTTTTTGAAATGTAGGAACACAATATCTGATAGAAATGAAATACATCTCACTATTACAAGGAAACTAATCATCATCAAATCACTTATATCCCCAAACATACATCGCATCAAACACAATCATTTCCAAAGACATGTTGCAGGATTTTTAAACAATGAAATTTCTTTAGTATTGAAAAGCTAAAAAGACAAAACAAAACGGTCAACATGTTCAAATTATTATTTGCGTATGTCAACTTCTCACCTAATATGAGTAATCGGATAATTGTAAATGGAATTCTCACAAGGTCTACTTGTCCGCCAGGAAGGGTCTAACTGACCTAGATCTCATTTCATGGATCAGTTGTCTGGTTTAAGTTTCCTGGTCAAGTCTGTATCTTTTTTTAAGTCCTTTTTGGTCATATAGCTCATCTGCTGTTTGATTTTATACATCATTGGCTTAAAGCGTTATGGATGAAGGTACATCCAAAAAGCGCTTTACAAAGTACTGTTTTCATTTTTACAGTTTTCATTTTTACAGCACTGGGTCGATACCGCTGATGGTGGGCTATTCGTGCTCGAGGGTATCATCAGTTTAGAAGTCAATACTTCATAACTGACAAAATTTATAACAAACCTTTCTAAAATTGGCCGTGTATAAATTTTGAAATCATAAAAAAAAGGTTTCAACTTACCTAGTCAGAGTTGACCTTGGCTATATTTTTGTGTCTTTTTTGTTATATATCACTTCTAATGTTTCGATTTGTATACATTTTTGGCTTTTAAATATTCGGCTGTGGCCGTTTCTAGAATGTTAGATTCAGGAAAGCGCTTCAGACGCTTGACATCAATAAATCATTGTTTTCATAATTACAGCACTGGGTCGATACCGCTCCTGGTGGAATATGAGTCCCCGAGGGTATCCTCAGCTCAGTAGTCAATACTTCGGCACTACACGATTCTTTTGGTCATAAAGCTCTTCTAATGTCCGGTTTTGAAACATCATTGGCTTACAGATATTCGGCTTTGACCGTTCCTGGTGAAGGTAAATCCTGAAAAGCGCTTTGGACGCATGGATTTTATAAGTGTTGTTTTCATTTAAGTTGTAGTTAAACTGTATTTGTTGTATCTACTGATTGTATGTTATACATGTCTATCTTGCAGGTTTGATCTGACCTTGACCTCCTTTTCAATGTTCATTTGACAATATTTTGTTGTGATTTAGTCAGTGTCACAGATAGTATTAGCAATAAGTCAACTATATTTGGTATAATAAATGATTGTTTAATGTGCAAATTGTGTCTGTCAAGGTTCTTCTTACTTTGACCTCGTGTTCATAGTTCATTAGTCAAGGTTATGTATTTTTCTTTGTTGTTGTGAACCGTTTCCAGTGGTTTGAAATTTATAAATTGGTTATTGTGTTTGGGTTTTCCTAAATGTTTTTTTTTTTTCGGAAATGGTATAGAGGTTTCTTTGATCTTTAACATTCCTGTCCCGATTGTACTTTATATCTGATACAACACAGTTACACGCTAAATGGGGTTATAGTTTTTTTTTTCAAGTTATGTAACAGTAAAGAAGAGCGAAAACGATTTCCGTTCATTGATGACCAAACAGTATTATTCAAAGTATAATAGGTATGCCAGTTTGAATTTAATCGATTTCACATCTTCCATTCAGGGTTAAATAAAGGCAACAGTAGTATACCGCTGTTCAATAGTCATAAATCGGTTAAGAGAAAACAATATCCGGATCACAAACCAAAACCGAGGGAAACACATCAACTATAAGAGGAAAATAATGGAACAACAGAAACACTGAACTGCTACAAACACGCCAACATGCATAGAAACGGACTATTTGATAACAACTGCCATATTCCTGACTTGGTACAGGACATTTTAAGAAAAAAATGGTGGGTTGAACCTGGTTTCATGGTTAGCCAAACCTCCCGCTTATATGGCAATGTTAAAAATACCGCTAAAATGACAACATTACGTGACAGCAATACAGTACAAATAAACGCAAGAACACTCAGGACAGAGGAATACATAAATAAATAATATAATAGTACATTACAATAACATAAACGTACCAATTTTTCTGCACCAGATGCGCATTTCGACAATCAATGTCTCTTCAATGATGCTCGAGGCCAAAATATTTGAAAATCCAAAGCTTATTAAAAATATGAAGAGCTATAAACCAGAAAGGACCAAAAAGTATAGCCAAAGCTGGGCAAGGAATCAGAGCTTTGCATGAGGGAGATACATCATGTAAACCATAGAATAAAAACGGACACTTCCCATGCATGAATTCACGACAGTACACCAGTACACCACAATAGAATTATGAACTATGCGTCACACGAATGTTTCAACGCCACAAAAAGTGACGTATTTTTGTGACGTTTATTTTATCACAGGTTAATTTCTAAAAATAGAATATAAAATTGGGATTGAGTTTATAATGGTGTTATTTTATGTATTTTCTAACCATTACAAGAATATTAATATAGAATTGTGTTTGTAATGGTGTAATTATTTGTACTTTCTAACCGTGTTGGTTATTCTTTTATCAAAACTGTGTAAATCCGTTGATGACCTGAAAATATTCATTTGTTTTGTTTCCAGACAATAACTGACAAACCGTATCCTTGGGATAAAATAATGTTACAACGGTCTCCATGTCTACATTATATAAGGAGGTACCGTACCAGTGTCTCTTGGACTAATTCGTTTATTATTTTCATGAATATCTTTAACGTATCTATTTTCATCTAGTTTATAATTTACAGAATTAGCAAGTTTTTTTGCGTGATAAGATGCTAATGCGTATCGGTATGGACAAGAAAATTATGTTTTGGAAAACAATTAAATCAAGTTTCAAACCTTTTAAGTTTTTAAAATCAGATGACAGTGAAAAACAAAATTGAACATTTTGCCGAAAAATATTTATAGCTAGAAAAAATACTTTTGTTAAAGGGTTTAATAAAAAATGTTTTGGCAAAACATTTTACAGGGAATTAATATTTACGATAATGTATTTTAAAATTAGGACCATTTTAAACAATTTTCTATATGGGTGTATTCAACTAAAAATTTTTGTCGCAATATTATTAGTTTTTTTAACCATTGCTTTAATTAATCTAAGATGGTTTTGGACAGAAATACATCATCAATCTTTTGAATGATTATTAAATAGATTGTATCGCATTGTTAAATATGAATTAAAATAGAAAACGATAGCAAACATATGCAAAAATGAACGTTTTAACAATCAGCAAACACATGTATTATAAAACCACAACACAATATCTAGACAAACACTTAACATTAAGTTGATATAAGAAACGTCGTAATACCCAGTTTTAAACAAAATAAATATTGGGTTGTTTACACACCCGTATTAATGATCGTCCACTAGATTCAAGGTTAAATGTCGAGCTACTTGGATTTGACATCTCCACTATTCATTAAGGTTTCAACAAGTTAAGCTTTTATAAATGTTAATTTTACATTAATTTCATTTGACGGTATTATGGAAACTGACTTGGCTATCAATCATTTCGGTCTAATATTTCATCGATAATTTTTTTCCGAGTGTCATTGATTTAGATTTCAAGATAACGCGGGCAAACTTAAGTTGTATTACTGTATTGAGAATTAAATAAAAACCCAAAGGTCAGGTAATTCTTATGAAAACCGTAAAGAAGCACAATTTGTATATTCTTTCATACAAGATATCAGTTCAGTAAAAAGATATATTTATCGCCAATTTAACTTGGTAAACAGGTATTATTGAAGGTTCACGTCAAGAATAAATAATCTTCTCATGTGTGTTCCTTCAGGTCTTTCAAAATTGTTCTTGAGAGTTATTGTGTCAAAATATTTATAGTAATTCTAACGTATCTATTCTTTTATATTAGTAATCTCCTATAGATTTAATGTAAATACGTCATTAACAGTCAGAGAAAAACATGACCTCGTGCCATTGCAAAATATAGGTATTTACAGATTTTAGGACCGCGAATGTACATATGTGTATAACATTAATATTTAGTATGGTTTACTGATAACAAAATCAATATTTGTACAGAAAAATTAATATGCAAAATAACAGTGTTGAATTCGTCACCTTTTAAAATAAGTTTATTTAAAGGATTGATAAGTTTACTAGGATCGTATCTACATTAACAGGCTCGGAATACAACATCACCGTACAAATTAGGATGTGCTATCCCGTTTGTGGTAAGTTTTCTATAGGTACAGCCAAACTTCTAAACCAAATCTTTGTATCTATGAAGCAATAAAGTAAGGGTTTTAAGTAATTTGTAGTAACGAAATCCCTGACTTAATAATTTACCAGAAATACATAGATCACGTTCATTGAAATCCAAAACGTCACTGAAAACACGGGCATAGAGAACCAGTTGGGATATATAAACACCGTAAAATGGTGCCAAAGGACCATTATCGTTCAAAATGGAAAATTAACAATAGGGAACGATTTATCGTCCCCTTTGTCGTAAAGTTTTCTGTAGAGTTTCCTTGTAAAACTGAATTAACTTAAACTAGGAAAGAAGATCTAGAGGTATTGCTAGTTATATTTGATTTATCTAAAGTAAGTCCGTTTTGGTAAATTTCGGCAGTATGTTTAGAGAATTCTTGATTATTTAAGGAAAACATATTATCAAGATAACGGTAAGTGTTATTACATTTATCGATTAAATGGAATTTAGAAGGGTCTTTACTGAGTTTGGCCATAAATTCTGATTCATTACATGTCTTTTACTTCAGGACTATATGCAAACATGATTTAAATTGAATAAAGAGTAAAATCTTTTGTTGGAAATATTCTTATATGGTTAACGTATGACAGCAACTAAGTATTGATATATTGTTAGAACAGATGTATTTGTGTGATACTAAGCACAAATTTAAGATAAGAGAAAAAAATAAATGCCTATGTAGAAAATACTAAGCTAGCTTACATGAGTTATTTTCAAAAATAGTGCAAACTCTGCTTGTTGAAAAAGCATGAAAAAAAAATGCGCATAAAATAGATATAAAACATGTAATATTCAGCTAGAAAAATATTAAAAAATAAAAGAAGGATACATTCAATACTCGTAAGTGAAGAGAAACTGACACAGATATGGCAAAAAAATGAAAGACGACAAACAAAATCAAGTATGGGCTGATAATAAAGACGCCAATTATTTTTTGCTGGAATGTTTGAATTTTTTTTTTTACTGATCGTTTTTTCGAAATACAAAGCGTTATTCTCCTTAATTGCAATCTGGAATATGTATATAACATATATTTAGGGTAAATATGATGGAGTGATTTGATTATTGACTTCTGTTAAATTGTGTTATCGGTGACGTATAATGTATTTACTAGTATAAGCTCTGTCAAAACATATGAAAGTACTGTGAATTAGCTTAAATTCAAACTATTTATGAATAACTAAGTTAGAAACATGATAGATTGTATTTGAGGTTATCATTAAGTGACAACTGAAAAAGAATCTTGATTACAAGAAAACACTTGGAGAAATTGGTTACGAAGTAATTTATTTAGTTCAAATAACAAAGAATGTTTATAAGTGCAAATAAATAGACCTCAAATCATATGATACTGCTTTGTAACGTCTATGTCATCAGTTACCAATATTAGGACACTTTTTCTTTCTTGTATGATGTCGCGCGCAGTGTTTGTTACATTTTGAAATAGTACCGTAATTGGACTTCAAAGACATATAATCAAAACATAATGGCAATAGATATTCAAAATTATTTTGCACTCTATTCAACTCTAGCACCAGAAAGTTGGATTTATTAGTATTTAGATAGATAAAACATCTTTTTTGTTGTTTATATCATAGATTTTAAAGCATATAATGTGAGAAATCGACCATAAATCGAAAATTGAAAAGATATAGTCAAACTGATGAATTTCGGTAATAAATAAGTACTTTTCCGTCAGTAAAATGTCCAAAAACTTTCGAAAGACGCAAAAACGTATTATGTACAATCAATGAAACCCAAAGACAGACAAAATGTGTTTGTCGGTACCAAAATGGGGACAATCTGATTGAAAACTGCTTCTTCAGCGGTCTCAAATTTAATGGATTGATATTGACGCTTAACACCCTTTGATTCATGCACTTTCCGATTACGACAGTGTTACTGAACGGATAAACTTATAAGATATTTTTTTCTGCTTTTGATACCATTTCTAAAGAAGCTGTTTGTTATCGGTATGTGCTTATCAGTAGTGAAATATTTACATTAATTTTGCATCTTTTCTACAGAAAATTCAAAGTTGCTAACTGTTTTACATTTTGACAAAATCATTTCGTATTGCTAATTCCTAGTTCTTAAAACAAAGACTTCTTATAGCAAATATACTTTCACACAAGACGCGATACAGTCAGTGATAAATGATAGACTGCGCAAAATATGTTATTTCTGTAATACAGGTAAAACTGGTCTATACAAATGTTAATACTAGATTATCAAATAACGTCTCTATGTTCATCATGGATATAATCGTTTGCTGTAAGTTTAATGCTTTTTTATATTATTATATTTTGCAATCAGAAGAATTCTTTATAAATTTGATTATTAACTATTTCCTATTTCATTGGCTGTTCAATTGAATGCTGGTTCTTTTATTGATGCTACCGTGTTTTATTTTTATTTTACAGTAACTTTGAGTACTCTTATATCGGTGCTTTGTTTCTATTGTTTTTTTATGTTAGTTGTTTTTGTGCTTCGTACCGATCTTTTGAGTTAAACCAGTTGCAACTGATTTTTACAGTTTGTTCTTATGTTGTGCTGTTATACCACGAGCGCCCACAAATTGTTTAAATCCGCCACATTATTTACGTGCATGTCCAAAGTCAGGAGCCTGTAGCTCAGTGGTTGTCGTTGGTTATGTCTATAAATTTATTATAAATTAGGCCGTTACTTTTCTCGTTTGAATTATTTCACATTTTTCATGTAGGGGTCTTTTATAACCGACTAAACGGTATGGGTTTTTCTAATTGTCGAAGGCCGTACGATGACCTATAATTACTTATACCCTCTTCATTTGATCTCTGGTGGATATTTGTCTCCCTGGCAATCATACCACATCTCCTTAATTTTATATAAATATCTATAAAATGTTATAAGAATGGTATGTAAAATGTCTTGAAAATATCGCCATTTAACATTTTAATGTTTACGGCGGAACACTTAATGTAAAAACATTACGACAATATTTCAGTAGGATATTGGCAAAACATCATTTAACAATATCAATAAACTCATAATATTGTAATGTATGACAAACAAACATTTTCTTTTATCTCTGCAATTTAGGTATGAGACATTACTTAACTATCAAAAATACCTAATGAACAATAAAAAAAGAAGTGGAAGATAATAGGGGGACATTCGAAAAGGCAAACTTACACAAGATACTACATAGAAAACTAAAGACAAAGCAGCAAAGAGAAATAAGGTGGATCCTTTATAGCTAAAACATATCTACGTATACTATATATCGTTATTTGTTATTATAGTATAAAATCATATTTTTGTGACGTCATTAATGTGACGTAATACCCGGAATCAAACCGGAACGCTCAAAATGTCCAAATTCTTTAAGAATTTCACACTTCCTGGTTAAATTTCGCATTGGCCACAGGCCTCGACCAAAGTAATTTTACTCTTATTTTGATTGTTTGACACTTTGACTCAGTTTGCAACAATATTTAGCGTGGTCGAGGCCTGTGGTCACATCGAAAATTTAACTTTTGCTTACAAGCAAATCCTGATTCAACGACGTCATTTCCGGGGTACGATAGATTCTGTGACGAAACAACTGTACCAAGAACTTGTACAATTGCTATAAATAGAATAAGTTCTATAATTTATTATTTTCTAATTTATAACAACAACAAAAAAAGAAGAAAATGGAATAACAAGTCTTTTGTTTTTAGCGAAGCTTCGTTAACCGCCGAGGTTTTTAAACACGGATAGATCTATGTCCCCATGACTGTTTTTATTAGAAAACAAGAAAAATTGGTGAAAATAAAAATTATGAATTTGCAAATTATTTTAAAGTTCATTTCCACGTTATTTTGTAATAATTAGCCCGGTCTGTGCTATGCAAACAAAAATATGTTAGTTTTTTTCGTAAAATTCTACATCCAGCAGATCGATATGGGTGTCAACATAAAAAATTAATACAAATTTCCTTTTAAATACACTGTACACGTTTTTTGTTTTTTAAAAAGGAAACCGTCGAAATGTAACCTCCGCGGAATGTAATCTCATGTTGACGCTTTGATGAAGTGCTTTCTTTCACGTCCGCATTTTCTATCATATAGATATAAGAAGATGTGGTATGAGTGCCAATGAGACAACTCTCCACCCAAGTCAAAATTTTATAAAAGTAAACCATTATAGGTCAAAGTACGGTCTTCAACACGGAGCCTTGGCTCACACCGAACAGTAAGCTATAAAGGGCCCCAAAAATTACTAGTATAAAACCATTCAAACGGGAAAACCAACGGTCTAATGTATGGCATGTCAAGTTAACATTTTTTAAAATAATTACTACGGATGGTGTAAATAAATTAAAGAACTATGAACAATAACTTAGTTTTTACATACAAAATCGTAGGACATAAGAAGAAACCACGTGAGAATTTTGATATCATATTGCACAGTCACTGTGGTTAAATAAGCTTTTCAATATTTCTTTAATTTAAATAAAAATTACGACGCCATGAGAGGGCATCGTGTATACTGTCCGTGCCATTCAATCAGAACAAATATTTGTTTTCAATGAAAACTGAAATAAAGATGAAACAAAACTATCCGACACACTCATACAAATAAATATCTGATATTCACGAGGGATAGCCACAGGCACTTGTCTCAGAAAAAAATGTATATAGGAAAATTTTTTTCTGAGACAAGTGCCTGTGGGGTTAGCGTGCATAATTGGTCAGAATGCATACAAGGAGCAATTGTTTATTTGGTCCCTTTTTGGTGGTCTCTTTTGAATTTGAGTGAGACTATATTACACGCGACCAACAAAAATGACTGCTTACCATGAATAAATTATCTATAAGATATCTTTATATTTCTGATTTTTTCGTTTCTTGTGGTGGCCCGAGGTTCGTGTTCAATCTGTAGTTACCTGTTTTATATATTTTTTTTTGCTGTTTTTTTGTCGCCTCTATATGTTCATGGTGTTGTATGATTTTATTGGTCTAATGATTCTTTATTGCCCCTCCCCTTTTGGAGAATTTTCTCTTATGTTCAATTACAACACATGCAATTTCTTGTTTCCTGTTTGAAATAGATTCTCTAAATTGCTCTCCGTCATAAATATGCACGAAGTATTTGCCACTGGACGTTCTTCAAACAACTATCAATCATATCTCCTCTAAATTTACAGTACAAGAATGACTTTAAACATAATTAAATTAATGATTAAAGATTTTAAAATCTTTTGAGAAGATATTTAAGCGTCTATTATTTCACTTTTGGGAAAAAAGAGAAAAAAAGAATATTGAATATCAGAGAAACACACCATTTTACTACATGAGTTGTTTGTCTCATTATGATGGATGACTGTTTATCGCCCAGCGGCAAGTTAGATGCATATTCCGGACGAGAACATGTTAATTTGCGCACATTGCCTCTAGACTCTGGTATCTAGGATATACAAGACATAATCTGGACATCACACATGGAGTCCAGAATTGAGGAGCTTCTCTTGAAGATGCAGCAATTATCCCACATGCCATGGACGAAAGTGACAGTGAGAAGAGTGTAGTTTAAGAATAGAATATTAATTTTATCATTGTTAGGTAGCTGTCACATTGACGTTTATCTCAGTACTCCTTTTGCTCATCTTTTTGAAACCTATGTGTTTATATCGTACTTTTTGCAACTAAGTAAACTTTTTGAAAACTCTTAAAACATTTTTACAGGTTAATATAACATATCCATGAGAAATAGTTCACATTTCATTTCACTTTAAAGAAAACAAACATTGTGGAGAGTCGTCTCATTGGCAATCATACCACATCTCCTTTTTATATATGGACGAAAATAATTGATCTTGTATATTAGTTATAGTTATAGATAATACATTACTTGAATGGACGCAGCTTACATACACT
The DNA here is from genome assembly GCA_017311375.1 of Mytilus coruscus. Lineage (NCBI taxonomy): Eukaryota > Metazoa > Mollusca > Bivalvia > Mytilida > Mytilidae > Mytilus > Mytilus coruscus. Next base: position 65,015,447 of record CM029595.1, read on the forward strand.
TATATCGTAACAATCAACGCCAAATAAAAAAAAAAAAACTGATATTCATGGATTTCTATGAGTTTTAAAATGAATCCATGCACGTCATTCGGGTTGGTTGAAAGTTGTCTTCTTTGCAATAATATCACATCTTCTTTTTTTCATACGGATTGAGGCATGAATCTGTTTAATTTGGTCAAATGATAATACAAATAATCGAACTTTTTTCGAGATAAGAATGGTAGGTGTATGTTGAATACCGGAACACTTTAACCACGAGCAAGACTAGTTAAGATAACAAGATAAAAGCTAATTAAGAACAAATTGACAATTGTGAAAACCTTAAAAAAGAATTTCAGTTTAAAACTTAAAGGGGCATTAGCTGTCAAATTTTTGTTCACCGATTTGACTCAAATTCTCATATTCGACTTATAACATACTAAAACGTATATCCAAATTAAAAAAGTATAAAATAAACAATTTACGATGCATAGACTCGATAGTATGTATCAGCATTTCGTGTGTATTTTAGTCTAGACGCCATCTAATTAACCATCGAGGCGACCTTTTGAAGACCGCTGACGGTCATCTTACCCGATATAACTGAACATAAACAAAAATATAAATAGATAGCAAACTCGTGCAATTGGATTTTTCTAGGTCTGTTTGATTAGATATTATAGGTTAAATCAATATGTTAATAATAGTTTTTACCTGTATAAAGATGAGTTTTTTAGGTAGAACCAGTCAACCAAATGGTTTACCCTTGTTTCACTTCCAATGTTGACATTCTTTTTCTTTTAATATCTGAACACGCCTAGTTCATGCGTAACCCATCTCAAGCTAAGGGGTTCAATTGAACTTCACATGAATACGGATTTAATGAGGTCGAATTATCCACTTGCAAGTGAATAATTCATTAGCGATGTTTCTTTGCTTATTTTGACAAAACTGAACCAAACTGGCTGCTAAAAGCGAATTATTTATTTCACTATTTCACTTTCATTAATGATGGAAAAAAAATCCTTTTTTTTCTATATCTCGTAGCTAATGCCCCTTTAACGGGAACACGAATCATAAAATAATAAAAGTATTTGTTCTTTGAAAACGTAATTGATAGAAACATGCAAAAGTCGGATAGATTTAATTAAATATAGCTAAATTGCTAAATGAAATCGTCCACAATGGACAACTGAGAATGAGTATTCTGTCAAATTTTGAGTTTTTTAAACTAGGCAGTGGCTATTTTGCCGCCGCCGGCAAAATAGAAAATATGCTATTTTGTCGTCTTTGATTAAAATATCTTAATCAAAACAAGCAAAATAGCATATTTCGATAGCAATGACTATTTTGCGGCGCCGGCAATAAAGTGAATTTGTTATTTTGCCGGTTCTTTGTAAGAGTGAATTTTAATATTTACTTGTGAAAAACACTACGAAAATGTGCATTGTCAATATTAAAGAATCAAATTATTATTCGACATGTAGTTGAATAAGATAAATGTCACAATATTTGAGATACATATAATCGTTTAAAAACATTTATGAGTCCAAGTGAAAATAAGAATTTGTAAAAAGGAATAAAAATAAAAACTACTGAGCATCCATTTGTAGCAATGAAATCATATCAAAACATGTAGTTGAAATTACTTCTAAAATCAGTCTAATGCTACATGTATGCATAAGAATAAAATCTCAGATCTTATAAACTATGCTGTAAAAAAAAAGACAAAAATCTCATGGCATATCGATTTGATAAAAATGTTATACAGTCTAAAAAAATCAATCACATAACTTCAAAATCAAAAATGTTTAAATTAAATTTAGTTTTGAAATAATAGTGTGTTTTGAATTGCATATCTGTAAACAATTTTTTTATCTGGCATGCTGGCTTCCGCTTACCGAGAGTTGGCAAAATAGCATATTTTCAATTTTGGCCGCGCCGGCAAAATAGCCACTGCCTTTAAACTATTACTTTGTCTATTAAGAAAGTTCTGGGAAAATATAAAAAAGGATTCATTGAACCATTTGAAAGAATTATATTTCAATTTTTACAGATGACTTCATATTTCATGCGCTTTAGGTACAATTAGAGATAGCAGTACTATATAATGTGGTCAGTGACGTATGAACGGCAGTATTATATGAAACTATTGCTCATTCAAGTGTTTAATGCTGAATGTTGCTTTGCGAGTAAGCATGTAATCCTCCGGAATGAGAATGATGTTTATTAGTGCACGTGTGGTTCTGGTGTCTGATGACTTTTATACAAATATAATGTGTTTTATGATAATTGAAGTACATGTAATGCTATGTACTGTCTATACACAATGTTTATCTTTATCTGTGTTTTCATCTTTTACTTCTTTACTAGAAAATAAAATTTTCTGTGTTTAAGTGAATCACGGTTGTCTTTCCATATACAAATAAGATGATGTGGTGTGATCAATTATCCTTATACTTTTTTACGACTGTACTTCGCTCGCCAAGATATTTTACAGCTTTCAATCTAAATTCCCTCTGCCAATAGAAGACATTCTTTGCTTATGTTTTAAAATCCTTTATGACTTTTAATTCAATCTATGCTATATAATTATGTTTGTTTACATACATGTAGTCTCTGCAATTTCGTGAATATCAATACAGAAAACGAGTATACAAAATTTAATTGAAGCGCTTATGTGCAGCTTAAACCTTAATATTAATAAGTTTCTGTTAATAGAGTTAAAAAAAAAACAAGATATCTGGACAAGATTCAAGAAATATTTTGTAAAACAATTTTTGTCGTAAAATAATTATAAAGTTACTAGAACATTAATGAAAACAATTTTAACGTTACGCGCAAATGGCTAAAATACCATTGTACCTTGGTCTTTTCTGACGCCCTGGAAAATTATACAAACACAGTTACAAGTCTGATGGTTATCATTTTATAAACTACACTAGTTAGTGATCCTTCTGCAGTAATTTCGTCAATTTCTGAGACAGGGCCGTTTTTAACTCTTCGTGGCCCTACTCCTTTCAAACCTTTTAAACTAAATGACTGTAACAACATGTAAATCAAGATTTAAAAACAAAAAATAAACTGTAAAAGAATATATCCATAAATGTATTAAAATAAAAGAAATATATAAATAAACAAAAATTGTAGACACAAAGATTATACCTCATTCATGTCATATATTATCAACAATCATATTCTTGAAATGTATATAATCTGAAGCCCAAATAATGTCAAAGCTAAATATAAGGTCAAAGTCCAAGAAAGCTTCCCCATTTTTCAAACAACAAGGTATTTCCAATTGACTGTGAGAAAATGTCTCAGACAGTAAATTGTTTAACATGTTTGAGAAAATATAGAATAAGAAATAAGGTTCAGCACTGATACGAACTAGTTATTTCAATTGACACCAGTAAAAACGGCAAAAAATAACACCATCTGAGCAAAAAATACTGCATCGTGAATTGTGGATTAAAATGTTTCAAAGTCTTTAAGAAAATTTGCATACATTTTGTAAGATTAATTTTCTATGACCGTTTTTAATGATTTATATGAAAAAAAAAAAAACAACAAAAAAAACGGGAAATTAACTGGTTATTGTTATTAAAGATTACACATTAAGATTGAATGTTGAGTAGAATCAAATATACTAGGTTGTAATTAGAAACATCCATTTGTTTAATTAAAAAGATGAGTAGCTGGTAGTCATTTTCATGTTTTTACACAAAACACAAACACAAAGCATATACAGTAATAAATCATATACCACTTTGAATCTAAAATTTGAATAAAGTCTCTGAAATCGTTGAGAAAACTCATCATAGATACCAGGATTAACATTTTGTATGCCGGACGCGCTTTTCATCTACAAAAGACTCACCAGTGACAATCGAATTAAAAGTTAAAAAGGACAAATAAAGTACGAAGTTGAAGAGCAAATTATTGACCGATCTGATCGAAAAAATGTTCAACGCTTTTCAACATATATTTCAAATTGACAGTTTGAGAATATTAAACATAATCTTTCACACAATGGATTGGAAAACTTTTTGAGCAAATAAAGCTGCTTTGTTAGTTACGGATTAATATAACACAAATCCTTAACCATATTCCTCGAACTGCTATTTTAATTACTATAGAAACAGTATTCGAAATTGTTTACAATAGAAATTTAAACGCAATACTAAGGCAGGACAAAGATACATATGACTAAACTCAATAAAGATAACAATATATTTTAAGTTGATCGAACATTCATATTTCAAAAATATGTTGATTGGTACAGTCTACTGACTCGGCATCTTTTTTGGGGGGCAAAAGCGGATGATACCAAGGAGACAATTAAAACTTATAAATCAAAATCAAAATGACTACACCATGGCAAAATAAATAGACGACAAAAATACAAACAAGTCCACGAAACATTTCATGAAAAAACCTAAGGATTAAGCAACACGAACCCTACCAAAATATGGGATGATCTTATATGCTTCAAAAACATTAGCAGATCTTGCTCCACTGTTGGTACCTGTTATGCTGCTCGTAATTAGTACAATTCGTTGATAAGTCGCAATTGATGATGTCACAATAGAGGAAAAAAGGATTGTAGCTACAACGGACGTCATCTGTGACACAGATATTACATAATTGTCAACCAATTCGTGATGGCGTCCGTAAAATTTTGGAATGGATAAATTAAACTTTACCACTTGGAACACTTGATTTGAGTTTATAAGGCTGAACATTTACTAAAAGACTGACTTGACTGAAAAAATTACTTGTTCAAATTTTTCAAATAATAATAAGATAGAAATGACCGCTTATGACTGAATTTCGTTCACTAGTGACGGGAGAAAAGGAATACAAGTTACTGTGACAAAATACAAGCAAGAGCTAATAATTAAAATTGAATTTATTAAATAGATGATATGATAACATCGAAAGATATTTAAGAATTACAGATGTCTTATCATTTGAACCTATTATATATAACTGGAAACATTGTACACCATTCCAGGATGATCTGATTCGTAGTGAGTGTTGAGACATTACTTGATGAACATGTGTTAAGAATATATGATGATTCAGAGAACGGAAATTAATTAACGATGAATTTGAAGAAAAAAACATCACATGGTTAAACTTGCTTTCCTGCAGTTTGTTTATTAACTTCGGAAGTCCTAAACTCCAAGGGGGACTCGGGAATAGAAATATGGTCATTTGATCTTCTTCCGACCGGCAGTAAAACTCTTGACGAAGTGGGGCGTCCGTTTGCCTGGTCGGAATGTAAAAGTACAAAACCACGTCCTGTCAGAATGTGACGGTGTGTAAAAAGAGTGCCAAGCTGTCTGCACGTTAAGATCTCTTGCAACATCACTTTGATTTGTGAGTAGGTGGCATGTTTAAAGGTGAAATTTCTGTCCCTATCGAACATTTTGAAGTGGTAGTCCAATTGTTCCCTACGTCATCACGGAAGCTTCTATAAAGGACCTACATATCGTAATTATTATTCATTTATTCTCGTCCTGAATATGCATGAACTATTTGCCACTGGATGTTTAGCAACCAACAATCAATAAACAATCAATCATTCGGATGTCCTGATTTGAAAAACTACGAAAAATTCAAGGAATAAAAGGACGGACAAACAAACGGACGAATTGAGGTAAAACAGTTTATCGACTCTTTAAGATCAGGGGATAGGATTACATCGAAATATATTATAGGATTATAAAGCGATCTTTGAAATTAAACGAACAATGATTACAGTCATTCAGAACGAATAGTAGCTTATAGAAGATATCAAAGACATTGAAATATTCATAAAAGTTATGAGCATATTCACATTCAAATGTACATAGTAAATCATCATCATGTTAATACCTGAGGTTAAATTTTGTTCCTGTATTTGATCATTCTGGTCCAAATATCCGACGATTTACGAAACTGCTAAAATGGTGAAATTTGCTAATTTTCAAAAGTCTATATTTTCTAAAGTGGCAAAAATATTTAAAGCCATTTGTTTTTTTTTCTTAAACCCTAATCATATATCTACAAAATATTAAAAATCCAATTTCGGCAAATGATCATAGTACTCAATGTAAATTTATTAGTTTGGAAGGAATTGTGGTTTTGCAGGTGTTATCCTATATTAATGTTATTTCTCTTATTTGGACCCATCAATAATCCCCCCTTGTAGAAAATAAATATATGATGCACAACTAAAATATTTAATTAGTATCTCATAAAACTTTTACATTAAACCTTTTAGTGGTTGCGGAGGAGTTGCGGACCGCAGGTACGGTAGTTACACTACACCACCATGACCACTACTGATTTTCTCTTTTTTGGTCCAAAACGGTGGCATTTTTTTTTGTAGTTACACTATACTGATTTTGCAACAAGAATGAATGTAAAGTTGAAACCTCTATGCTATCTGTATAATAATATATGTTGCGAAGTCTGTAGAAACAGTATGTACCGGTATGTCATCACTTGACATTCTGCTTTGCAAATCTTCGTCATCAACTACATTCGAATTCTCAATTTAAACTAAGACGATTTTCCTGGATTTCTAGATCTAGATCCAAGTTTGACAAATTTGGCAAATACACTCCAAACTCGAGATGTGGTAACTACTCGTCAAAGTTAAATTTTTTGTTCCATCATCAATCTTAATAGTTTCAAAAGAGAGGCGAAAGATACCAAAGGGACATTCAAACTCATAAGTCGAAAATAAACTGACAACGCCATGGCTAAAACAGAAAAAAATACCAACCGACAAACAATAGTACACAAGACACAACATAGGAAACTAAAGACTGAGCAACACGAACCCCACCAAAAAATAGGGGTGATCTCCCGTGCTCCGGAAGCGTAAGCAGATCCTGCTCCATATGTGGTACCCGTCGTGTTGCTCATGTTAGTACAAACACGGTAATAAGTCGAAATCGGTAGGTAACATTCGGAAAAAGTGGACGGGATTGTAGTTACGACATTAGGAACATATCCGCTATCATCTGTGAAACGGATATTCCGTAACGGTCAATCAACTCGTGATGGCGTCCGTAAAATTTACGAAGGGATGATGTCAACTTCACCACTTAAAACTCTTGGTTTAATAGCTTCCTTGTGAGCAGCAACCCTCTATCAAGGAAATCATGACAGGTAAGACAAGCTCTGGAATATCGTATCAACTGGGAGATATATACTCCGTATGCAGGCGCTGCTGGAATGTTGCTACAAGTTCACAATTGGGAAGCTGAAATTATCTCTTTTGTCATAAGGTTTTGTTTTCAACCGACCCACATATGAAACACAAATCATGGATCTGCTCAAGATTTGTAATTTTTGTTTGACGATTCTATACTAAAGTACAGTTTGACATGTTACTGCTTTCGAAAAGGTTTCCATGCTTCCAATGGCAGTTTGTTATAATTTTATGTGATCATTCATAAAAATATACAGATATTTGATAACCCTATATCAAATTCATGAACGTTAGCTAGTTAATTTTATCAAGCGAATGTCACAGTACTGACCTGAACCTGCAAATAGCCAAAGATAAAAATCATCAAGAATTTGGTCCACGAAGACAATGCATATTTTTATTGATGGGTATGAAATCCTATCTGGATAAATTAATTTTTCTTCCTTTATCAGTTCATGTTTCTAAAGTTGGCACAAAGTAGGAGAAACAGGAAACAAATCTTAGTTTATATTCTGTGGAAATGAAATCAAAATTATACAACTCTTGAAATGAGCAGATTTTTACAGATCATTTTGATGTGATGCTGGTCTTGGAAACTTCGCACAAATCAACACATGCTATATGTAGTATAAAACTTGCGACAAGAAACAATGAGAGGAAAAAATAAAAACCTATAAATTGAAAATTGAAAACAAAAAGAAAATGTATAATACAAATATATCTCTGTATGGATTATATTAGTACTAATAACAACAATGCAATTGGCTCCTATTAAAATTATAAAACCGTATTTAAAGAGAATATATTGACTCAAAGGAGAAACATGAATATATGCCAATGGTGAATTTTTGTCTGAATGGCCAATTGATTTCAAAGAGGATTTTTAAACCAATAATTATATATTACGAACTGTATGATATTCTGATTTTTTTTGTTGTAATTTGCTATATGAAACACTCAATGGGTGTGTGACTAAACTGTGGCAGATATTTTTTTAAGTAAAGGGTCGTCAAAATACAGATTCATATGCATATAAAATAATTGTATTAATTAAAAAAAAAATAATCAGAACAGAGCATACTTGTCACGAAATTTAAAGGGGTAGGATTTTTTGGATATACAGAAATGTTGTCAAAAATAATAATTGCCTTATCTCAATCATTCTGTAATGAAATTACATCAAAGTGTTATGTATGAAGGCTCGTTCAATGGAGAAAATGAATTTCACCCTCTATAATATTCAAAAATTGTCAGACACACCCGCCGAAAATACCAGTCATTTTCTTATTGCATGTTATAGGGGATGGCTGTTAGATTTTTTAGGGGGGGGGGGTGTAATTTAAAGAAATTATTTACCACAATTTTGTTGAAAATAAATTATTTGTTGCAGAAGGTTTATAAGAAAATAAGTATTTTTTTGCCTCAGATTTTAGGTCATGAAAATAATTAATTTAAATCAGCCTATGGCAAAATTGAATAATTTATCCAAAAACATTGAAAATTAATATCTGATCCAAAAATCTTCCAACCTCAACCACATCCCCCTTTTTCCCCCAAAAAAAAGTAAATGGTCCTCAGGAATCTATCTATGTGTATGTGTATGTGTATGTGCATGGAGAGAGGATGTATTCTTACCTGTTCCTATGAATCACTCTGATTCAAACAAAAAATTCTCAGAAACTGACAAGATGCTTGATTTCTTGATTAGATATAAGAAGATGTGGTACGAGTGCCAATGAGACAACTCTCAATCCAAGTCACAATTTGTAAAAGTAAACCATTATAGGTCAAAGTACGGCCTTCAATACAGAGCCTTGGCTCATACCGAACAGCAAGCTATAAAGGGCCCCAAAAATGACTAGTGTAAAACCATTCAAACATTGACAAAATATTTGTTACGTTTAGAGGACGTGTTTTTCAAACAATCGGCATTCCCATGTGAACAAACTGTGCCCCTCTTCTTGCCTATTTATTCCTTTATTCATATGAGGCTGACTTCATACAGGAACTTCTTATGAAGAAAGAAAAGAAGTTAGCAGTATCCTTTAATTTTACTTTCCGCTATATAAATGATGTTGTCTCACTAAATAATTCAAAATTTGGTGACTATGTTGAACGCATCTATCCCATCGAACTTGAGATAAAGGATACAACAGATACAGTTAAGTATGCCTTATATCTTGACTTACATCTAGAAATTGACAATGAGGGTCAGTTGAAAACAAAACTTTACGACAAAAGGAATGATTTCAGCTTCCCAATTGTGTGCTTTCCATTTCTATGTAGCAACATTCCAGCAGCGCCTGCATACGGAGTATATATCTCCCAGTTGAAACAATATTCCAGGGCTTGTATTTCCTATCATGATTTCCTTGATAGAGGTTGCTGCTCACAAGGAAGCTATTAAACCAAGAGTTTCAAGTGGTGAATTGAAATCATCCCTTCGTAAGTTTTATGGACGCCATCACCAGTTGGTTGACCGTTACGGAATATCCGATTCACAGATGATAGCGGATATGTTCCTATAGTCGTTACTACAATCCCGTCCCCTTTTTCCGAATGTGACCTACCGAATTAGACTTATTACCGGGTTTGTACTAACATGAGCAACACAACGGGTGCCACATCTGGAGCAGGATCTGCTTACCCTTCCGAAGCACCGGAGATCACCCCCAGTTTTCGGTGGGGTTCGTGTTGCTCAGTCTTCAGTTTTCTATGTTGAGTTTTGTGTACTATTGTTTGTCTATTGGTCTTTTTCTTTTTTAGCCATGGTGTTGTCAGTTTGTGTTCGACTTATGAATTTGAATGTCCCTCTGGTATCTTTTGCCTCTCTTTGATGACCTCTCTCTGGTCTACAACTAGTAGGCCTTGTAGAATCTCGGAGAGGCACATCTGTCTTCTGTTGCCTTGCTGGAAGCTGGATGATCTGGGTAGCAACATTTCAGTTTACTTAAGCTTCCTTTCCAATAAATGCCAAAGAAAGTCTCTGTGTTGTTGGCATATGTTTAACTGAAGCAATCTGGCATAAAAAATCCAGTGCGATATGAAAATAAGTAAACTTTCTTGGTTAACTTTGTTTCTTTCCAGACACTGCACTCCAAACTTTCTTCAAAATTCATTGTGCCCTACAAGACCTTCTTTAACATCCCAACCCGAATAATTATTCGAGACAAATCTTTCTTGGCATGGTTTATTTTTGTCTATCCAGGTCATTTTTATCAAATATAAGTTTATATGGTTTTGTGAGTGTGTCATTGTCATAATTTGGCTATTTCACACAAGAAATACCACTAAATATGAGAAGTCACATTCTTGTTCTCATTCTCCATGGCAGACAACGTATGGTAACATTATGTTTTCACAACGGAGAGTGTAAATAAGGGGAGATAACTCATAGAACACATGTGACTGGTTTGTTTTCCTATTTCAGAGATTTTTTGGCAATAATACATGAAAAGAATTACATTATGTATGTAAACTGTGTAATGCAGTAATTTTATGTTATTCAGTTCTAAGTTAAATCATAGCTTAGGGTTAATGGGTTTTAATTAGAATTTAAATCATTCTGACATTTATCAAAATATAGAAAAGTAAGATGCAAATTTCAATACAATATGCCAAAATTGGAATTTTGATATTTTTTAAAATTTACTTTAGGAGACTGATGGCCTCAAACTTCCTTCAAAATTCATTGTGGCCTACAAGGCCTTCTTTAACTCCCCACCTGAATAATCATTCGAGACAAATCTTTCCTGGCATGGTTTTTTTTTTTTGTCTATATAGGTCATTTTTATCAAATATAAGTTCAAATGGCCAGTAACACTGTTAAAAATCAGAATTTATTGAGTTGAAACTATACACGTTTTTCACTATCATTTTAGCGATTTTTAGGCATTTATGCAAATGAGGCTGTTTCTAAAAATAGATGCAACAAAGTCTAAGATATATTTTTACTTTTCCTTTATATATAAGATTTCAAAAATATAAAGGGCCTCGGTGGCCGAGTGGTCTAAGTAGTTACTACTGTAATCACTAGCCAGTCAACACTGAGGTTGTGAGTTCGAACCCCGCTCGTGCGGGTGCACTCAACTCCAATCTTAATTGACTAGGATTGTCAGTTTTCCTATCGAAGGTCGGTGGTTTTCTCCGGGCACTCCGGCTTCCTCTACCAATAAAACTGGCCTCCACGAAATAGCCCAAAAGCGGTGCTTAAAAGTGGCGTTAAAACACAAAAATCGAATCAAATCAAATCAAAATATAAAAAATTTCAAAAGTTCCGACATGCCATCTGGACAATATTTTTGATTTTGAATGGTTTTCTGGCAGATTGGCTCTTAATTAGATTAAACATAAATATACCACGATTATTCTATAATTTTTAAAAATTTTGCTTGCATTTAAATCAACAAAATTCTATTCTGTAAATAGTGACAGATATTCCTAAAAAAGTTTAGCTGTACAAATTATATATTATGGATAATTCAATGATAAGTTTCTTTATGCCCATTATCAAATACGGACAATAAAAAGTCGACAGTAGTGCATATTTTTAATCAAAAAGTAAACTGTCTATTTTTTAAGAGTGGTTTATATATATTTTTGATTAATAAAATGTTAATTATATGTTTCCAATGTTTACTAGGGAACCACTGAGAAACTGGTAACTACTGATCAACATCTGACTCCATTAATAATTGGTAGCGGTAAGACTATTCCTTGAGATCGGTTCAGATCAGAGTCAGTCTTTTAGTATTAGTACTGGAGTTAAAAGACGTCTTAAAAGGATAACTGTAATGGGTTGGCGAATTGTAAAGTTGATGGTAATAACCATGACAATAATATGTCTTTACCTATTGACAGAAATGTTTCCCAAAGAGCGTAATAACAGAACATTGTCATTATGGTCACAGTATCAATCAGCCATTCGACCAACGAAGGAGCTAATTAATCGAATTTTCTTTGAACGGGCTCGGCATCAGTCAGATATTCGGCCAACGAAGAAAACACTAAAAGTTCAGGTAACACTATCAGACAATACGTGTAGTGAGCATAAGCTCAACAGACAAATTATCAAACAATTAAAATACAACGGAAGGTACGCAATTGTTGTTCCAAAATACAAATTAATCTTTTTTTGGAGCGAAAAATCAGCGTGTACTTATTGGAAAAGGTTATTACAATTCATTCAAGGTATAAACAAAACGATATTGCATGATCCAAGAAGTGGACTGAAGACTTTAAACATGTTTAACAATTGTAAAATAATGGAAATGATGAATAACAAGCAATGGTTGAAAGCTACTTTTGTGAGAGAGCCTAGAGAACGAATATTATCGTCATATTTAGACAAGGGCCAACACAGACATGTCATGAACGAAGTGTGTAAAATCAATCGTACAGTAACATTTAATGAGTTTCTAGAAATTATAAAACATTGTAAGAACGGACACTGGGACAAGCAACTTAGAGCTCCGGAATATTTTTATAAAAATATGATGGTTGGAAAATTTTCCGAGATATCTTCGTTCACAGAACGGCTTTTAATAAGGATTGGTGCATGGAATGAAAAGGTTGAGCATTGGATGAAATCAAGTAAACAAATATACCAGCCACATGCTACAAACGCAAAAAGTAAACTCTTAACATATTACAACGATACAAGGAGCCAGGATTTGATTTTTGATTTATTTTCTGATGATTACAAAGTTTTTGGTTATGACAGAACTTATTTTAAGTAACTATAATTCATGCAGCCTCAACAACGTCTCTCATTTATACTTGTATTACTTACATTCAGACAAACATTAACTAATTGATCAAACTGAAGAAAAACAAGTTAAAGTTAATTGTGTATATCAAAGGAAACATACACAGTTTGAGTGACTTGAATAGACTTTAGACGACATGTGGTTGTGCCTGCATGTCAAAAATTTCCGTACTACTTGAATATTCAATCAACTAATTAATTATTCTAAACATAAGGAAACACATTTTTAGAAATTTAACGCGTAAGGTTTGCAAAAAATATAATTCGTCCTGTTTTTTTTTTGGAGTATGCGGGACTCCGTTTATTGTTGACAAACTTCAGGAGATAATTTGCGCAAGTGTTTCTCTATCCGTAATGAAAACGTTTTAGCTTTTTGAGGATATCGTGGAAATCATGATTTTAAAGATAATTGCCTATACGTACAATTTTATTTTTAATCTTTTATCAGTTGAATACATGTAGGAGGTTGTTGATATATTTTGTGAACAATGTAAATATTGCAGAACATTCTGATTTCAAAATACATATGTACGTTAAAAAAAATAAAAATGAACTTGGAGATACTCTACACTAATAATATCTGGTTATGCGTATTCGGTTAGCAAGAAGTTGAGTTGGGGATTTTGGTTACGTCATATGTGAAACATATATTCCATACCGGAGTCCGTAGTATTTTCAAAGGGATGACTTCAACTTCACCAGTTGGAAGCAATCGTCTATCAAGAAAATCATGATAGGAAACACAAGCTGTGGAATATCGTACTGGGAGATATATGATCTATATGTAGGCTCTTCTTGAATGTTGCTACATGGAAGTGGAAAGTTCACAATCGGGAAGCTGAAATATCTTATTTACAAATCTTTTTGTGCTCACATTTGCAATCTTACCTCATTTCTTTTTTTTGCACTGTGATGAAGATGTCTGTTTTGTGGAACTGCCAAAAATTGTGCTGTACGAAACAATTCATAAAACACTAACATGTACAATCCAAGTAAACATTGAGAAAGGCTGTCGTTATATGTTGCATTAACGATAGGTTTATGATAATCTAAGATAAAAGTTGTCATAAGCTATTTGTATTAGTATAAGTGTGAACAGGAAATAAATCAAAATGACAGTCATTTTTTTTTTTTTGGTTTTAAAGTGTTCATTGTTTAGATTTTTATGATTTTAAGTAACATTCGGTTCCGCTTCATAGACAAAACTAAAACGATACATATTTCTCTCATGTTTGATGCTTCACATATAGAACAGGATCTGATCTCCATTCGCGAACACCTGAGATCACCCCGGTTTATGGTGGGGTTCGTGTTGCTCATTCTGTTATAGAGAAAGTCCAAATAACTGTTCATTCCTGGGAAATAATGGAGCGGAGGCCCGTAGGGCCGACGCCCAATATTTTCCAGGAATGGACAGTTATTTGGACTTTCGCTAACTTAAAATACACCTTAAATATTAAAAACGAATCTTCAGATTATAACATTTTAAAGAATTTTATTTAATTTTGTAATGGTTTTCCTTTCATTTTCCCCGTGTTGTACCCAAGAATCCGCAGGCAAAATTTAAGATCAAGCTGACCATCTACTCACTTAACGAAGTATTTATGAACAGTAGAATAATAACTATAAAAAGATTTTGAATAAAGTTAATTCAGATTTATGTTTAAAGTCATTGGATACGCACGTCTTTCTTGTAGTGGGATTGAAAGGATATTTATTTGTGTCTTTAAGTGGTATTTCGGGAGAGCAAAATAAAACTAGTATTTATGCATATATGTTAATGGATTATGTGTATTTTTCGTTTGATAAATATTAGATTTAGAATCGTCTGAGAAAAGTGAAATGGTACAACTAGAATGAATTTCAAGGTATGTAACACTCAACTATAGGTTATTAACTAATAACGGTGTGTAGATTTTAAGTCATATCGAAAACAAAATGTGATTCTATATTTCAAACCATTTTATTCGATGAAATAAAATGAAACAAGAAAACAGTATTTCATGCACAACCCAACATTTCGTCTTTCCCTTTGTTAATTACAACAGGGGCGTAGCTGGCCTAAAATAAAGTGCAAGCATAAGTCTTGTACCGCCGAGCAGAGCGATGCGAAAAAAGTTTTGGACCTTTTATGCAGAAAATGATCATTTTTCGGTCATTTTCCAGGTATGTCATGCTTATGAAATTCATATTACTCCTTATTAACATGGTTATTTTCAAATATAAAATAAATTTTATAAAACGGGAAGATCAGTCGACAAGTCAACCGAAGCGTTTATCAATAGAAAGGCAATCAATGGACACATGACCAACCCGGGAACAGATAAGACACAAAAGAACAAACAAAACATTCAATATTGAAAACTAAATACAGATAAAAACACGAACCCCGAAAAAGGTGGCGACCTCCAGTGCTCCGGAAGGGTAAGCAGGTCCTTCTTCTTGCAAGACACCCGACCGTACCGTTTCTCACTAAGGTCATTTTCGAATCAAAGGAGAGGTTTCTACGACAACGGTAGAAGGTCATTTGGGACATAGATACCCAAGGTGAATTAATAGTCTTTTGGACGAACGGACAATGGAATACGAAATCAAACGGCAACTTTTTAGTCTTGACTTATAAGTGAGGGATATAAATCTAAGATGTTTTCAAGGTTATTGTATTGAGCCTGTATTATTAAATGTTAATACTGCATGTAAGACTAAAAGTATAGTTAATATCTAAAGTCTATATATCTATTTTTGCCCAGGCAAATGATCGCAGAACTCTCTCTCGGTGTCGATATCTATTTCTCTGTGAACATGTATGAGCGCTAACGAAGATAGCCTGTCCTGTACCATGGTTGAACGGAGATAAATTTTCAGTCGTCGTAATGCACTAAATGACCGTTCAGTAGTTGATGTAGTTACTGGCATTTTAACTAGGATTAAAAGATTGCAAATATTGAAGGATATAGTTCCTTATTAGTCACTGCTAGAGACGACATCAGAGATTTTGGCTTCTCTACAACATCTGGACCCGACCAGCGTCCCTGCCATCTCTTTACCTCAGAGTTGAAGGTTCTTTGATTGTCCGTCAAGTCGTGTCTAAATGTTTCGTATAGTTTGTCTATACACTCTACTGTCAGCAGAAGCCTGTCAAAGATTCCAAACGTGCAGATATAAGGTTCTGGCCTTGAAAACGGTCAGAGTTATCCAGTAAACGTCCTGTGAGTTCTTCAATGGAATAGTCAAGAAAGGAGAAATACAAGGCTCGCTTCCACAGGCACTTGTCTCAGAATTTTTTTTCTATATACCTTAATTGTTATATTAAGGTATATAGGAATTTTTTTTTCTGAGACAAGTGCCTGTGCTCGCTTCCAATACTGACTTGGAGTGTCAGCTGGATAGTTAGCCCGGTTGACCTGTCTTCCTACTCTTCTTGGCATGGACGGTAGGACCTCAATTTTGTCAGCCATCGTAACCGCCTGATCAAAAAGCTCATCCCAAACAGCGTCGTCGTTTCGTTCGTCTGATAATTGACCAATTATCAGTTTACACTCCCGGACAGCTTCTACCAAATCACAAGTCTTACTTTGTAGAAAAGTAGTTAGATGCACAATGCTTTGTAAAATGTGCTCCGTTGTTACTAATCCAATAATAAATTCAAATCTTGATATTGCAGCTAAGAACTGACCGGCCTTGTCGTCACCATCTTGCCGCAAATGAAGGGCAGTATCCGTTATTCAATTTCTGAATTATTTTTTGTGAAAAAAATTTTTTTTACAAAAATGTGCAAGCAAATGATTTTTGCGTAAAGGCAGCTACGCGCCTGTACAACGAACAAAACTTTTATGCATTTTTTTTAAAATAGCAATACAAGCAAACTGAAAGTATGTTTCATTCTTCCTTATTATCAGAAAGGAAGTAAAAAAGTTTTAAAAACAAAAATCTGCATGATTAAAAACATTTCTGGATTCTGTTTTGTATGTATTTAACTTAAGTGGACAACTACCTTTTAATTTCATTTAAACATTTATTTCAAGATAAACGCCGTTTATTTGCACTGCCGATATAACTGTTATATTTTCCACTGGACATATAATAACAGTGAATGAATTAGATTATGTTACGCATTTCTGTTGAAAATTGAATAAAAACCCTCCCAATATTTAACACAAGCCTTATTCAAATGTTATCCATACCCCTCAAATTTTATTCATTAGTACTGTATTTAAATTTTAACAACGAACAATCAAATAAAATACCGAATACGCCATTTTGACCATTTCAGTTTCTTGGACTATTTATTCTATTAAACCTCAATATTATTGTAGAAACTATCCGAGTAATTTTTGTGTTTTGATTTATATATATAAACGATTTTTGCTGTACACAATCAAAATATTTCATGGAAATGATATCTTAAACGGTAATATCAAAATCAAATCTTTATGTGAAATATATTTTTCTCTTACTTTCATTATTGAATAATGTTAATATGTTCAATATTACAATAGAATTCACTGACTCACACACAGTTAAAACATTTTATATGTTGTAGACGCACAAAAGAGGAATGGGACTCAAAGGAAAATATTCGTTTTACCCACTTGGATACTATCCGTGACAAAAATTCAGCCACGATTTGCATCGGAAAACAAATTGTGGATTATATTTTTGAATTTTAGTGAATATGACACTATATTTTACACGATGGAATTACAACTCGCAAATAAAAGCTGTTTGTTAAAAATGAGATATTTAGTGTTCATTGTATTACTACGATCCCAATTTAAAAAAAATCCAGTATCAGTCGTTTTAGTAAGATTTCATCTTCATTCAATATCGCGTTACGTCCTTTAGAATTATTCCCATGGTTGAACACTTTTTAAGAAAGTGCCCATGGAAATATCCAAAGGGCAAAACGTCCGGATGAATGAAGACGAACAATAGAAAATAACTTTCCATTCCTGAAAAATAATGGAGAGTTTGAAGATTTACGTCACAGGTGTATTTTCATTGGTTATCTTTGCTGTGTTTGTGTACTGTTTGTACTTTCGTCGACTTTCGGTTTTTTGCCATAGCTTTATCAGTTTGTTTTCGAGTTATAATTTTGAATATTCCTTTGGTATCGTTCGCCTCTCTTTCGATATGTTTTCCTACAGATATATAGTTAGCGATTTCTTTTATGCATTCTTCAATTTTATAGTTATTTTCGTCTTTCTTGTCAGGGTTATTGATGATTGTCCTCCTCAATGATCAAAAACATAGGTAATTGTATGTTTCTGGGAAAGATAAATTACATGAGAAGTATGTGCAATTTTTAGTTTTGTCAATAAGGCGAAACCGTATACTACTTAACATCCCTTTGGGTTTAAACAATGGACACTTTTAACCAAATGCAAATAACTGTCCTTCAAATAGTTAATGACAAACTTTTAACTTGGATTATTAAAAAAAAACTATAGTTACTGTAACAACGACTGTCTTTCTCAACGTTTACTAGTATTGTACATGCTTGTGTTTTATGTATTTTTGCAACGCATAATTATTTGCGGTCCAAAAACAGACAGTGTAAAGATAAGGAAATGAGGTAAGATTGCAAATGTGAAAACTATCACCCAAAGAGCAAAAGACAAGGATGTGGCAGTTACAGGATACCATACAACCTTCGACAATTATCACATCTCAAACACTCATGGCCCTATTTCTATACGATGACGCGCCACAAGAACCCCGAAGTTCTCCTTTTCATCGAGAGATTTAGCACAAGATCATGAGATCCCTTTAAAGGGTCGTGTATCAAAAGAACCTGAATACTCCCTTTAAATAGGACGATTAATCACAAGGAACTGATGTCTCCTCTTTTTTATTAGGGGATGGTAGACTCATATATTTTTGACATGCTTACAGCTTTTGGTTTGTAATTATATTTGTTAATTACAAATTATTTGTCGCACACTTAAAGTTTAATTGAACAAAACTTATGAAAATAGAATACACATCTAATGAAAACAAATGAGCTTGAGTAAAATCCCTTTCAGGTACCAAAAATTATAGATCGTTGTCATAGTCCGTTTCTATGTATGTTCGCGTTTGTTTTTGTAGCAGTTCAGTGTTTATGTTGTTCCGTTGTTTTCCTCTTATAGCTGATGTGTTTTCCTCGGTTTCGGTTTGTGACCCGGATTTGTTTCAGTTAAATCGATTTATGACTATTGAACAGCGGTATACTACTATTGCCTTTATTTATTGATACTTTTCCAAAATGTCGTAAATTTTTCAAAAATATGATAAAATGATATATATATATATATAGGTCACCGAGCTTGTTTTAAGCTGCAGGTTGTGATTAATAGATATAAGAAGATGTAGTATGAGTGCCAATGAGACAACTCTCCATCCAAGTCAAAATTTATAAAAGTAAACCATTATAGGTCACAGTATGGTCTTCAACACGGAACCTTGGCTCACACCAAACATCAAGCCACAAAGGGCCTCAAAAATGACTAGTGTAAAACCGTTCAAACAGGAAAACCAACGGTCTAATATATATAAAAACGAGAAACGAGAAACACTTATGAACCATATCAACAAACGACAACACACATTTTTACAATGGATTATACAATGAAAAAATATCATAATGTGAATAAAAGGTAAACTAAATGACAGAATTTTGATATGAAATATGAAAAAGAAGTTCTTATATAATGCTTTTAGAATATCAAAAGAAACAATGGGGTTACCGTACATTTTTCCTGCTACAACATGAATTAAAACTTCTCCTGGCGGAAGACATTCATACCACCTTTAAGTAAGATATTGATTTCAAAAGTACTTTATTTCAACATTTCTTTAATAGGGCACACTATATTATACATATTTTGTTTTAATCACTCGTAAAAAACCTGGATGTTAATCGAAAAAATCACGGACTATTATAGAAAAAAACCTGGACATATAAAAACAGTTTAATATCAAAATTACTTTTTTTCATCCAAATATAATTATTTTTGTAAAATGTCTGTACATGTAAAGCTAAAGGATATATAGATTCTATGAACCCATTTTCTTTGATTTGTTTATGCATATGTGTATTGAAATAGCTTTATTTGACATTTTATGTGATTATTAATAACTTTTTTAAAACATATACTGAAATACCCCTTTTATTTATTTCAAGGTTCGGTTTCACGTCGTTTGAGAAAAGATGACAGTTTTTTTAAGTTTTGCATCATATTCACACGAAAAAAAACCTGGTGACACACAAAACAACCCGATCAAATCACCCGAGTAAACAGTATCCCAACCGAACACTTTACATTTTGAGATTTTACTTTCATTAACAGTTCCTTGACCTTTTTGAACTGCACACTTGTCTTTTCAAAAGATATATTATCTTTTATATTATTTACTGATATAAATAAAAATATAGATATAAAGGGACATGGAGAAATGATAAATAACATAATTGCAAGTCATACGAAGTTAGGTTGAAGGAAAGTAATTAAAAACCGACAAAACTTTGTTGCATTTAACGACTTAATCCTTTTATCTAAAAATATGTCTTACAGGGAGATGCCAGTAACTGGTCCTAGGAACAGGGAAATTTTTATTTTTTCAGATATATATTGAACGGTATTCTTAACACAAAATGAATGGTCATTAACTCTTTTTTTTTCTGAATTTTTTCCCGAAAATGAAATAAGATTACGCACACTGATTTATTTTTATTACGTTAAAATCCCTTTAACAGCCGGACAGCAAATCCCTGATTTGTCCGTTAAAACCCGGATTAATTATCCGAGAATCAAGTGGAGATAATTTCTGAAAAAGCCGTCAACAGATGTCGCTGCGCAGAAAAATAATTCCCCGCGGAAGATGACCCGGTGAAATCGCGAATTTGTGAAATTTTATGAAACCTAACGTATCATGAGCGGTATACATGAAATCTTAATTTTTAAAATGATTTGAAAAACATAAGAAGTCAAAGTAATGTATCGTTGAAAAAGGAATTCAAGTCATTAATTTTCAGTCTCCGGAACCGCCATTTTTCAACTTCGACTGTCATTGACAAATTTTCTGCTCGGAACGAATTGACACAGGCCTGGTTTACCTAGGAAAAATAAATGTGACTGGCTTATTATGCCCCACCTACGATAGTAGAGGGGCATTATGTTTTTCGGTCTGTGCGTCCGTTCGTCCGTCTGTCCCGCTTCAGGTTAAAGTTTTTGGTCAAGGTAGTGTTTGATGAAGTTGAAGTCCAATCAACTTGAAACTTAGTACACATGTTCCCTATGATATGATCTTTCTAATTTTAATGCCAAATTAGAGTTTTGATCCCAATTTCATGGTCCACTGAACATAGAAAATGATTGTGCGAGTTGGGCATCCGTGTACTATGGGCACATTCTTGTTTTGATAAACTGGAACATAGAGAACATAACTGGGATGGTCACATGACGTTACCATTCGTTGTTTACACACCACATCACAATTTGAAATTTCCTAAAACTTCTCTGCTCTTGACCAAAACAGCTCAGAAATATGGCAAACTTGTCATAGAGGGAAAGAAAGTCAACATGTCATTGAAATGAATAAAATCTGTTTTTTTGTGATTTATTTTTCCTTTTCATGCCTCAAAGATGTTTTTCAGTACACAAAATTACAAAATGTGAACATTAGTTAGTCTACTTTCTTAATCACACTGATATTCTGAATTCAGCACATTATCCATATAAAAATATGTATATAAAGCTCCCAATCATATCCTTAAATAAGTACATTCTATTTGGGAAGTCCAGTTTTAAATTATAGTGATATATGTTAGCATGTCAAGATTTGTCCTGGATGACATGACGACAATGTAAACATCCTAAGATCTGATATATCATAAATAAAAGACAGAGGAAAACAATTGAACAGAGTCAGATCTTTATTGTGTAGCTTAGCGTGCAGATGTAATTACAAAAGAATGAAGTTGATATCATATCATAACATCATTGTTTGTGCTCATTCCCTGTTCATCTTCTCCAAGCAATCCTTCATAAGTTGTTTAATCTACATCCAGTTAACCTAAATGAATCCCTGTTTATGATACTTTAGTCTTTTCTATGAATTATATATCAGGTCAACATTTTTTTAATTAATATTATACTTCTTCATTATTCCACATATTTATTTATGTTACCAGAGATAGTTTTATATGTCTCTGATAGTACAATTTAGACTTAAAAAAGCTTTTTTATACCCATTTATATAATAAATTTGCACACCCCATGGCCTATATGTTCTATAAAGTTATTTGACCTTTTTTTTGTTGGAGCCTGCCAGTGCATTTTGTCATATATTATTAAGCTTCCAACAATTGAGGGACTGGTGTTTTCATTTAATAATAATAAGAATTGAGGATTTTATTTTCTGTTAGACATTGAAAATTTAATATATCTTGTTAAATACAGGCATGACAACTCAAGGGGTACTGGAAATGGTGGATAGGTATGTCATAATTATGTGAAGCTATATTTCTCCTAAGTCCTGACAATTTCGGAATGATTTAAAACAGAAACAAAGTTCTACATTAATATTTTTTTTTTTTTACAATCCCACTTTTCTGAAATGAGACAACACACAACAAAACAAATAACAGGTTTGCAACCACTGTCAGATCAAAGGTAAAAAAAAAAGAGTTAGAATAAAAAAAAAATCTGCAAAAAAAAATATCTTCAAAGAAAAAATCCAATGCTGACATTAATTTGTTCAACCTATCATAATCAAGCTTCCTTTTACAGTCAAGTGAGAGGAAAGAAAATAAGGAAAATATTTTAATATTTCACACATTCTCTAGATAAAGCCCTGATTATATTTTCAATTTATTATTTATTAGTTTTTACTCAATTTTTATTACCTTGTTATATTGCTACCTACATACAAATAGAAATCACATGTTTGATGAATGGGAAGCCTTTTTATAGAGTACCTTGATATTTCCATTTGTAACAAATATTGTCATGGGCATCATATTCGCGTGGCCAGGAGTTGTTATATTTCAGTGTTCATCATTAGACACTTAGATCTTTATTTAACTATTGCATATACATGTATATAAATATATATAACATCCAGTTGTGATGAAAACACTTAGCTTACAGATATAACTGACAATGGGTCTTAACAGAAAGTCTCGAATCATATTACTATAGAATAGAATAGAATATATAAAGTATGTACATTTTATACCCATAATCTTTATAAACTATTTTTCATGTAGATCTACACAGAAAAAATCTGATTCTGAATCATTGAATGCTGAATCAATACGAAGTATTTATGTGTATTCAAGGATAATACTTGATTTTTCTAAGATGATGTTTGCCTTGAAACAATTATTTCTATCAAATTATGACAAAATAGAGGTTAACATGCAATCAGGGAAAAAGCTGAAAATTTTTTACTCTTTGATGTTTTAATTTTTTAACTAAGCTTGGGATCATTATTTTTTTGATAATTTACTGGTCCGAAACCCCTCACTTTATGTAAATACATTTTTACCACATGCTTCTTTTTTATTTCCTTTGAAGCTAATTGTGTGTAGTATTATATTTTTAAAAACAATGTATTTTGTTTTTAAACTGCAAAAAATCTTAATGTGATAATTGGCAATTTCCCAAGCAATATCCATGATTTCTAGATGATTATAAGAAAAAATTGGGAATTTTTCGATTAAATAGTGATCTAACAAAACAGACATACATTCTGTAGTACTTTCTCTCATTTGTTTCTTCTCACTCAGTCACTGTTTAATTCCTGAAACTTGACAGGTGCCCTAATGCAATGATTAATTATAATTTCAAAGGTATTGTTCATATTTACACATTTTACTACCGTATACAGATAAGTTATAGGATATTATACCTCAGAAACACTGTTTCCCTTACTTAAATTGAGCGTAATACTTATTTTCACTCGTTTCTGATCAGCCGTCCCTTGACGGAGTTATCGTTTGAGTTATCTCCCTTTGGTCGGTCGACAATTTTGGACCTGTTGAATTGACACACGGCCGGTTTACCTGGCGAGTTTTGATAATAATAGGCATTTCATGTTCATGATATCAGGAAGTATCATCCCTCTTAAGGAAAACACGTTACCATTCTGTGTGTCATTTCAATTTGCATTTATTTACTGACAAGTGTCACTGCCGCGGCACGTTTTTTCAAATTTGCCAATCAAATTATCAAGGAAATTCTAATTTTCATTCTAAAAGAATGACGTAGTGAAAGTTTGAAACCTTCCGTATCAAATGATTTATGTGGTTAATATTGGGAGAAACTTAAAATGTATTTACGCTGACGTTTTCGTGGCGTCATTGCCGTTGCAAAAAAAATCACGTGGCCTTGATTATAAAATCGACGCCATTATAAGCTTTGCTGTCCGGCTGTAAGGTCGAAATGCATACATCTGATTGTTAACAAATTGTTCATAAACTTTTGATAAAAAAAATAGTAAAATAACAAAAAAACCGAACTCCAAGGAAAATTCAAAACGGAAAGTTCCTTATCAAATGGCAACATCAAAAGCTCAAACACATCAAACGAATGGAAAACAACTGTCATATTCCTGATTTGGTACAGGCATTTCCTTATGTAGAAAACTTTGAACGTTTCTTACTTAAAAATAGTTCGGATGGATTCAAAATATAAATTGACAAATGATGAGCACGCACGTTAGGAATTGTTACGACAACAACAAATATGATGACATCTAGATTTCTATTGATGAAACATTTTATGAATTTGATGCGTGAACCTAAACTTTTGAAAGCTAAACGTAAGGAGCTAAATGACTTATTTTTTAAAAGTAAATTAAGAGAGGTATTTAACAAAAGATCGTTAATAACAGTAGGTTTCTGTTTAGAATATATTTCACTTTAAACGAAAGATCGTTTTTCAAGTTAGAAAAAGGTTTTTTTTTCTATAAAGTAATAAGATTTAATGGTAAAGGAATAAATAACATATACCACTCATAAGTGCCAACCAATACAAATTTTACGGTCTGAGTTTTGCTAATTGCCGAAAGTTTAAGGTGACCTTTAAATGCTTACATGAACGTCATTTGAACTCCGATTGATTTTTCTCATATTGGCATTATACATCAGCTACCTTTTTTACTACAGTAGTTTATGAATATATTTATTTTCGATTCGTCGTTACCAATTTTCGTGGATTAAGTAAAAGTTGCATTTTAATGGATATTTGTTGACTGATTTTGCCATATTCTGCATATAAGACTGTAGCAAATGTGAAAGTCGTTGAACTTTTAAATTCGTGGTTCACCTGTACCTGCTTTTTTCTACGACAAACATCCCTTCATACGTCTACCCACATTGATAACCTTATTTCTACTAAATGTAAACTAATGGAATGTAATAAAAATGATAATGTACTACAATGTAAATTACCAAGATTTGGAGATCCTCTCTGGTTTTGATAATCATGAATTGAAAAAGTGTTTTACACTTTTAATTTGATGTTGAAGAAAAAAATTTAAAATGAAAACTGATCATTATTGAAAAAAAAATTTCATCGGACCGTTTCAATTAATGTTAAAACACGTTCTGAAGGACAATATTTATATAGTCAATCCTGTGGAACATCTTTTCAAAATGCAAGTTGAAATAAAATACAGTAAAACATAAAAGAGAACCTGTTTTCCCATTCCCGTTGATTATTGTTTAAATTAATTAAATGCAATGGACAGATTTAAAGAACAAAAATAAAACTTCAATTTCTTTTTTTTTTTGGATACAAAGCACTTTTTCTGGACTTGCTTCATCAGGAACGCTCAAAGGTAAACACGTGAAAGCCAATGATGTATTAGCACCGAACCAAACGAGGAACTATATGATTACAAGGGACATAAAATAAAAAGTAAAATAACAAAAATACCGAACTCCTAGGAAAATCGAAAATAGAAAGTTCCTTAACAAATAGCAAAATCAAAAGCTCAAACACATCAAACGAATGGAAAACAACTGTCATAATCCCTGACTTGGTACAGGTATTTCTTGATGTAGAAAATGGTGGACTAACAGCTTAATCCATCTAAGGTCAACTTTGCCTGACGGATGTTGAACCTTAGCTTCGTAATAGTTTCTCATTTGATTAACGAACAATTTAAGAAACTATGTTATGAGTCATGTCAGTACCAAAATTATGACTACTGTGCTGATAATACCTTCAGGGGTTGAAATTGTGTATCAACTGAGTGCTATTAAAAAATGATTTTTTTCCCTTTGCATCTATATGAATAAATATTATAAAAAATGTGATAACATGTTGAAAGGAGGATAATGGATAATTGTATGATAATATGTTATCTAAAGGTTTCCATACCATTACTTATATCATGTATTGTTAATTCAATTACTCAGTTATAATTTATATAACAAAATCATAGCATGTTGAATGCATGTAAGTACGTTTTGCCTTCCTTCATATAAATAAAATTCCTAGTGTTTTGCGAATGAAAGTTAATCAACTACACTTATGAACTTGAACTGAAAAAGTCGTCTCATTTTATATTTTTAGATGCTGAAGTACTTGACTTTCCTCATTACAAACAATCCTGCAAAAGTGCATGGATTAGGTTTATTGATTTTTCAAACGATTATATTCATTCTATCGACAGAATATACGGCAAAAAACGTGTAAGAATGTCCGAAAATTCTTAATTTCAATTTGAATACATGTACTCAACCATAGACAAACATCCGGAGGAATTCGTTTGAAACCAAACAGGGAGCGTCGATTCGGAAATGTATCTCTCTATGCGTTTCTCATCCGCTGTTCGAATAACAGACTCAGTCAAAAGTGTTCCAATAGGGAATCTTACAGAATAAATGCAAATAGCCGTTATCTGGACACTGATATTACATAAATAGTAATATGCTGAAAGTAATTCAAAGTTATGTTAAGTTCATTCATAAAAGAGTACTATGATACTGTATACTTTGATATATAGACTGATTTAAGGCAAATATAATATTTGCTTGTTGACACAAATTTGTTTTTTTTTTTTTTACCAAAAAAGAAAAAAACTCACTGCTCGTATTATTTGCAACTTCTGTTGCAAATATATATCAGTCGAGTTTTAATGAGCTTGAGCAAAAAACTGCGACACGAAAGAAACAGGAAGTCTTATACGACATTATACATAATTGAGGTACATCTTATAAGATAATATAAATATATTTAGACAATTTTACATAATAGAAAAACAAAATATATGGGGTATCCATCAAAATCATTACATGCACAGCAAAAAACACGCAAAAAGCAAAGGAACAGCGCTTTTATTTCTGTTCTTTATCTCAAAGTCACAGTTAGGCCTTCAACACGGAGCAAAAAAACTCTCATCTCACTTTAAGTTTAAGACGGCCCCTAGCACCGCTTTGAGTGGAATTCTTACATGTCTGTTTAATCTAGTGATGAGTAAGTTGAGTTAAAGGAAGGAATTGTCACAACCTAAATGGACATAGTTACACCGAGATTACCAAATAGTTATAAGAAGATGTGGTATGAGTGCCAACGAGACAACTCTCTAAGTCAAAATCCACAAAAGTAAACCAATATAGGTTAAAGTACGGTCTTCAACACGGAGCCTGGGCTCACACCGAACAGCAAGCTATAAAGGGCCCCAAAATTACTAGTGTAAAACCATTCAAACGGGAAAACCAACGGTCTAATCTATATAAAAAAACGAGAAACGAGAAACACTTATGAACCACATCAACAAACGACAACTACTGAACATCAGATTCTATGTTACTGATAAACTGTTTTGTACTTCCTTGAAAGCTAACGTCAAATGCAATATTTAAGTGAAATTAAACCTTTGCAAAATGACCTTTCGTTTTTATTATGAAAGTTCCTTAGAATTATTAGATCAATTTATGAAATGTTCAGATAAAAGAAAAAATATGTATATGTTCGTTTTTTCAAGATTTATTTTCTAATGTAAGTTTTTTTTAAATATAGTAAAACATAAAGAAGTATTTGCGGTTAGTTTTAATCACTTTTAAGATTAAGTTAGCAATCAAGTTAATGTTATCCTGTATATTATACATATATATGTTTTTATCCAAACATATGAAAGCAACATATATATATGTAGGACTGGGAGGTGCGACGGGGACGCTGAAGTGCGATGGTCACGATGAAGTGCGATGGTCACGCTGAAGTGCGATTGTCAGCAGTTTTGTCTGATAAAATGGACGTCTAATGTAGTGTTTCAGATGATTATCCGAGATGGGACCATGATAGTGCAGCTATAAAAGGGTAGATCTCGTGTCCCGACAAAGAATTTCACATTTCTTCCAGTTGGAGTAAAAGAATACGACGATCTATCTTATTCCGTGCTTTCATTCACAGCAGCCGAATATATTTGTTGCTATTGTGCGTCGTTGTGACCAAGCAAGAAGTACTTGAATTTCTAATAGCGTCTTCGTATTTCAGTATTTGAAATAAGTACTGGTTGGAATGGACAATAACCTTTGCATATGGCGTCTATAGTGATCAATTTTGAAACGTTTGTATGAACGTTGTATTATTTTTGTCGAAGCCTACTAGTATTTACAAAGTAAACAAGAACGTTCCAGTTATTAGTCGAAATGTAATGACTATTTATCACGATATTCTCGGTGGTTTACTTAATAACCTAATAATCTGCTTCTAACTATTAAATCGACATGAGACATAGAAATTAATAAAAATATAGTTCATGTAATCCATCACACTTCAGCGTTACCACTAACACACTTCGGCGTAGCTATCAACAAGATAGTGTCACAATGCTACCATTGCTCTTCAGTGTTTAAGTAGTTTTTATTAATGATTCTAATTATTTTAATATCAACCAACAGACCAAATTATTGTGAAGAAAAACGTAAAATGCAAATCCCTACTACCTGTTATTTTGTGACTATATTTCACTTTATCCTTTTGTGGGCTTTATCAAACGAATTTACAGTAAAGAATATTGATTTGCATCTTGTGTACATTGACATATGTAGTAAATACACGTGGTCGGATAGGATTTAAAAAGGTTTATATGTTATTTATACCATATTTTATACTCATTTGTGTATGTCTTCATATATTTTCAGAGACCAAGCTGTTATTAAAATTCAAATTAGAACCTAATGAAGAGCCGAAATTCAAGATATAGAAAAGTTCTTCTGTTGTTGATGTTAATACTTCTTTTTTTATCATAAAAAAGAACACAATGATGAACGATAATAAACAACAAGTGAACTATATGAACGAAATAGAAAAAGTCAGAATTATGTGTGGCCAGCTTTGCAATACATCACGTGTTGGAATTCCAGGAATTTCACAAAACAACAGCGAAAGTAAATTGCATGTCATTGTTTAGAACGAGTACGTTGATTCGACCAATAGACTCCCACAGTCTCCCAGATATATACTAAAATTTTTTATTAAGGATTTTACTATGGGTGGAAAAGAAGAGATTTAATGAAATTTTTTTTCAATCAACCGTATCTTGGAAATAAGGCAAAATCCAAATAATTATTGATTGATTGTTGGGGTTTAATACATACAGCTACAAAGGTTATTTGGCTATATCGTTCCCACCTTTTTTAATGACAAAGAAAGCTAGAGTGCCGGAGAGAACCACTGACCTTCGGGCACATAATTATACACACATCACATGTTTCTGATGTCATCTTCATCTTGTACACTTAATGTAAGATTATGTAATATTTGATAGTTGGTTATACCTATACTATCTTACTTTATGTCCCAATCAATTATGCGCAATAAAAGATTGAGTTTCTTTAAGATATATATTCGTTCTGTTCAGGTAGATAAAATTAAGAAGTACCAAAACTAGTAATTACAAATACATGTTCAACATTTCAAATGTTATAAACTACCCAATAAAATTGAGAATGGAAATGGGGAACATGTCAAAGAGACAACAACCCGACCAAAGAGCAGACAACAGCCGAAGGCCACCAATGGGTCTCCAACGCAGCGAGAAAATCCCGCACCCGCAGGTGGTCCTCAGCTGGCCCCTAAATAAAATTGTGTACTAGTTCAGTGAAAATGGACGTCACACTAAACTCCAAAACATATAAATGAACTAAAATTTAAAAAAAATACAAGACTAACAAAGGCCAGAGGCTCCTGAATTGGGACAGGCGCAAAAATGCGGCGCGGTTAAACATGTTTTGTGAGATCTCAACCCTCCCCCTATACCTCTAGCCAATGTAAAATAAAGAAACACATAGCAATACACACAGTAAAACTCAGTTTAACAGAAGTCCGAGTCCGATGTCAGAAGAGGTAACAAAAGAAACTAAGCAAAATGACAATGATACATACATTAACAAAGGACTACTAGCCGTTACTGACCATGCCAGCTCCAGACCACAATTAAACTGATTGAAAGATTATGTCTTCATCATATGAAAATCAAGTACAATCCCTCCCGTTAGGGGTTTAGTATCATACAATCATAAAATATATGAGAAGAACATAACCCGTATCATGCCAACAACTGGTTTTAGAATAATAGTGTTTATTTCCGATGCAAAGACCCTATGAGTGAATCAATATTAATACCAAAATATGCAATCCTTAATGACCTGACAACAGTATCGTAACTATATCCTTTCAGAATAAGTCTGTTTTAAGGTTTGGTTAGCTTTTGAGGTGAGTGCCGACATTTTTGTGCTTTGTTAGGAATATTACCATAAAATATTGGATGTAGAATACCTGAACGTATAAGATGTCTACATGTTGATTTATATTTACGAATGATGTCCTTGTACCGATGATAAAATTTAGTAAATGTTTTGACTAGTTTGTGATATCGAAAACCCTGGTGTAATAATTTTTCAGTAATACAGAGATTTCTTTCGTTGAAATCAAATACGTTGTTACAAACACGATCGAACCGAACAAGTTGAGATATATAAACACCATAAGATGGTGACAAGGGAACGTCACCATCTAAAAATGGATAATTAACAATAGGGAATGAAAAATCATCTCTTTTATCATAAATTTTGGTATTAAGCTTCCCGTTGAAGATATAGATATCAAGATCCAGGAAAGGGCAGTGTTCATTGTTAGTATTAGCTTTATTTAAAGTCAGTTCGACAGGATAAATCTCTTTAGTGTAGATACTGAAGTCGTTGAGAGCCAATATATCATCTAAATATCTAAAAGTGTTATTAAATTTTTGAATCAGATGTTGTTTCGATGGGTCTTTGCTGATTTTAGTCATAAACTGTAACTCATAACAATACAGAAACAGGTCCGCAACAAGTGGTGCACAGTTAGTCCCCATGGGAATTCCGATAACCTGACGATATACGGAATCTCCATACATAGACTTACCGAATCACACATGTGATACACTAGTTCAAAATCTGTTAATTATTTCTTAACAAAATATGGGAAATTTAGCTTAGTCAATAAGTTGCAATATAGTATTCACTATCTTTCTTATATAAATTTGACTGCCAGGTAAAGGCAATTAATTTAAGTACCAAATAAAGTCATTGAAAATTAAAATCCACCATTTTCAAACAAATATTAAAAATTTACATTGCTTCACGATCTAAGGTACAACTATTAATATCTATAGATATATATAAAATTGTGGAGATGTGATATGATTGCAGATGCGAAACTATTAAATGACTAAATTATAGCTATTATAGGCCACCATACGGCCTTCAACTATGAGCAAAACACTTCCCGTAAAGTCAGCTATTAAAGGCCCGCCCTGAAAAAATCTAAAACAATTCAATTGAAAATATCAAAGGCCAGATTTGTGAAAAAAATAACTATCAGCCACTGAATTACCGGTGACTTGGAACTAGCCCATACGTAATGTGTCGATGTTAAAACATGATTGTGAGCGCGCAGCTCCCTCGAACCAGGGTCAGTCGTGTAACAACAATACATAAGAAGAAACTGCACAAATCAGTTGAAAATGGCTTGACCCATCATCATCATCCCTCAGGCAAGATCAACAAAAAATAACAAGAAAACAAAAGACACAGATTATCAATCTAAAGACTTTCAGTTACTGAAAACTTTTTAAGCAAATTTAAAGTTTAGTTATGAATGTCATATAACTCTCTTGTATAAATAATGTTATATAGATGGTGGCCTGTCACTCAATAACCCATATTTCAGTAAATGCTTCCACTAAACTTATATATAAGGTATTCTATTGAAACTAGATGGTCTGCGTCATGTCTGGATCTTTTCCTCGATTCAATTGACCACAGCCTATTTCACAGCAGTAATATACCCTCTGCTCCATCGTTACATATCTCAATTGATACGTTATGCTCGTGCTTGTTCACACTATGTGGACTTCATTATCAGAGGTGTGCTCCGTACAAAAAAATGCTACAGTAGAGTTATGAGGAAGAACGACTGAAATCGACACTACATAACTTTTACGGTCACCATTTCGAATTGGTAGACCGATAAGATATGTATGCGTTTCAACTGACAAACGACATGTTTTCGCAGTCTAATATCTTTAGATTCCAGAATAGTCGTAGAATCCTTTATTTTACCGATTATGTCTTTTTCCTGATTGTGACATTTTGACTGAGTGATGTTTGGAGAGCAGGAGACGCTTACATTGTCAACGCACCCGGTCGCGTTCCTTTTGGTGTTCATGCAAATCCCTCAGTCTTTTGTTGCCTTAATTCGTATTCTTGGTCGATTTGTTAGATTTGAACATCGAAAAACTATTGTTGCTTATATTTGTCAGGATGATTTTAATACATGAACGTTTTCGAGCTTAAACAGTTAACAATCAACAAAGAGGAATTATAGTGCAACATATCTTTTTACCTATATGAATAATGTGGTAGTTGGTGAACATAATTAGTTGAAAGGTACTTATTTTATCTGACAAGAATGTACAATGAGATCAATATATATTGTAACAACATGTCCATTTAGAGATAATCGAGGCCAGCCGTTTAGAACAAAAATGTTGATGAGTGGATATTGCCGAAAATGACCTACAGTATATATGGGAAGTTTGATTATTGCAACACCTACAATTTTATCAATAGCGTATAGAAAAAAATAATAAAAAAGCAACGTTTACACATTTTAAAGTAATTGAAACTGTAAGAAAATAATAATTTCTAAGAATTCGTGTTTTTTACCTTGATTTGTCTCTTCAGAATCGATTTACGAGATTTGAACATCGGTAAACTACTGGCGCCTTGATTTATTAAATCATCATCAAATGTTTAACTGCAAATTTAGTTAAACATGAACACTGAGATTGAAACAGTGATACCAAAATCAATTTTGTGTATTTGATTGAAATATCAACTATAACAATAAACTTCGAAATGATCATTTGGTGCATAAAAATAAAACTCAATGGAATAGTATTGTTATATTACATATATAACCAATTTGACTCAAGTGATCAGCATCTTTTTCACAAGAAAAAAAATCAAGGCGTACAAGTTTGCATACCAGACACGTGATTTGGCTAGACAAGATTCATTGATTGCGCTCAAATCAGTTGGACCACAAGATCAGTAAATTTTTTTTATGGCATTGAAAACTTAATATTCAAAAACAGTTGTTAACAAAAGATTTCAGACTACAAGGGTAGTGATATCCTTGGAGACGAAACGTCCACGAGCATCGGCCAAGTGGTTGTAAAAATTCATTAAAATATATACCGATCTTACAAAATGATAGAAATGTACACACGTGGACAGTCAAATAATGATTTTTGGTATGCGATGAGAAAAGGTGTTATTACTGCATCAAATTTTGAGGTTTTAAATGCTTTTCAAAGAGACCACTGTTCCCCCTCACTTTTGAAGCATTTGATGGGGGAATACAGTAATGCTAATTCATCTTCTTTAGAATGGGGTCGAAAAAAGGAAGAAACAGCTTTAAACTTGTATATGAAAGTAAACAAGAAAACACATCAAAAAGCTTGTATGCAGAGATACGGATTACTGCTGTATGAGATAATGTCATATATTGTTTACTCTGTAGATGGCATTTTCACATGCAAATGTCACACTTCAAGAGTTATTGAAGTGAAATGTCCATACTCAGCACGCTTTGACAACCTAAAGGATGTGGCAGCAGATAAACTTCATATGGATGAACATTATCATGAAATACAAGGACAAATGGGCATTGATGGACTTGACAAATGTGACCTAGTGATTTACACTTCAAAAGGAATATGTGTGACAACTGTAGACTTTGACCCATTTTTTTTTGTATAAATGTATATTTGTGTGCATCATTCTTTCTTTCTGTTCCTTTTAGCATATTAAATGATGAAATCTAGTTGAAGACCACACTTTTCCATGTACATCTGTGTAAATCATTTTCTATCAGAACAAATAAATGCTTATTTTGAAGCATAGATATTTACCTCAGTTCTTTCCCTTTCATTTGTGTTAACACTGTTCCAGTTCACCACGTTTCTAGCTTTGTCCTTAAGAAAACTATATTACCATGTGAACATAGCTAATGACAACCCTGTAAAAAAATAATGCGACGTAGGCAAAAAATTCTGCTTTTGTAACTACCATATTGTAAATGAATGTCTTGTTACAGCTGATTTTTTTCTCACATTGATGAAATATATAAAACATACTACCAAGGCCGTAACTACCATTGAGGCAAGTGAGGCAAGTCTACCTTTGGTCTCTGATGGATAGTGGTCTCAATGTCAATCAGACCACATCTTATTACTAAAATTATGCCAGGTGCATTATATTCACACTGAGACTACTATAACTAACTTATAGTAGTCTCAGATTTGCAAGATAAAAATGTTACATTTGCGTGAGAAATTTACGTTGATTTAAAAATATTATATTTGGCTGCCACGACAGTTATTAATATTCACATTACAATGTAATCCCTTTCGGGATTCTGCTCCGAACTCATAATCCTAAAAGGGATTAATTTAGATGTTCCAGAAATTCATAGTACAGTGGTACACTATACATCAATTAAAAGTGTTCTACAAATACAGAACTATTGATAGAAGCTTAGACTCCGTCATGACCTAATATCTATTATATTTATTCTCAAACGTTTATTTTCATGACAGATCAAAAGTCAGTACTAGTAACTGTCCTACGTTAAGCTTAGTACGTCCGAAATTGTACCTGTATAAAATTTGCACGTCTTGTCACTTTTTAATATATCCTCCATGATGAACTGCCTCTTCAATTCTACGCTATCTTTAAAACAACCATCACTGTATGGTGACATGAGATCTCTGTCTGCACTGACACGCTGTTTGTCTGTATTTTACCTCTTTGTACCACAGGCTTTGTATAACTGTGATCACCTGCTGGAAATTAAAGAAAAAAACATTTTTTTCTCATGTAATTTTAAATATTTCAAATGTTTTATGTATCGTACATATTTTATTCACTCATGACACTGTACTAGTGTCAGCCTAGAATGTTCTTATAGGGAATAAGAACACAAGAAATTGCATATATATAAAAATAAGGAGATGTGGTATGATTGCCAATACGGTTTTATATGGTATATGATCACACAATGGTACTACGTTAGAGAAGGCAGAGACATTTAACATATATCTGTTTGGCCCAAGCTAACAGCCTGTTGTTCAGTGGTTATCAATGGTTGCTTTCGATCATTTATTTTGTGTATATAAATCATAACTATGGTTTTCTCGTTTTAATTGTTTTACATTTTGTTATGTTTGAGCTGTTTATAGTTTTATGCATGGTATTTTCCCCCTAAATGTTGAAGGCCGTACGGTGACCTATCCGTAGTTGCGTATATCTACTATACTATTTGGTCTCCACTAGAAAGTTGTCTTATGGGAATCATACCATCTTCCTTGAAATTTATTAGTATATATATCTATATGAGGAATACATAAAGAATACATTAACTCAACGAAATTAAAAAAAATCAACATGTACAATACGGTCACAGGCACTAGACGTTCCATCAATATTGATAAAATATGGACAATGGGAAGAAAATAGTGTCAATGTATTTAAAAAAAGATATACATTGCCACTATTTTCTTCCCATTGCCCATATTTTATTATTATTAATAGAACGTCCAGTGCCTGTGGTACGGTAATGAAATCTTTAAATTATAATGTCTATCGTATCATGTGTGTGTGTAAATTTATGATGATTGACAGATTGTGCTACTGAATTATGCAAGCATTACAACATATTTACGCAGAACAGCTCAAATTCAAGAAAAGGGAGTATGGAGAATTGCATATAAATAATAGTTACGTACTATCAGATACTTCAAAGTGTTCGGCTTCTATAGATTGTAACTATGTAGTGAAGGAGATGTCTTCTTGCTAGATACTTCTACAAACGTTGTTGGTATCGGTACCGATGGAAAAGAAAGAGGTACGGGTGCTGGGTGAAAGGTTGATGGTATACTAACATGTTGAGTAGCTCTTTACACAGACTTGGATTTGGGGGAACTGTTTGTGAAAAGTTCTCTTCTTGTTGGGGGTTTCCTGCATGGTTTTACAGTACTGATAGGACTTGTCGACAAAGCAGAAACAGGATATGGGTAGCTTGATGTTGGACTTCCCTTTACTGCACACATATGAGTGTTTGTTGACGTCTTTAATGGTGAAGTTCTTCCTTCCATAAGCTTTTACCCACAATTTTGTCTCAGAAAGTCTGGTTGTAGGTTTGGGAATGGGCCAAAATTAAACATTCTGCATATGATCCCTATCTTTGTACCGACTGTCACTATTACATTTCCCCTAGGTACACCATTTTACCATTTGAGATGATAAGTATTTCGAAATTAGCCGCTCAAAAACTTTTTCGTATGTCGGGTGTCACATGATCTAGTCGCTGGCGTTGTTAAAAAAAAAAACCGCTTACGTAATTTTAATATGAAAAACGACTATTAGAGCAATCTGAAGATCACCAAACAAACACACCATTTAATGTGGAGTTGAAGCTCAAGATGATTGACATATTTTAAATGAAAACTTAACCAATTGTAAACTTACCATAGTCTTTAGTTTATTATGTAAAATAGTTATAAGAAGATGTGGTATGAGTGCCAATGAGACAACTCTCCATCCAAGTCAAAATTTATAAAAGTAAACCAATATAGGTCAAAGTACGGTCTTCAACACGGAGCCTTGGCTCACACCGAACAACAAGCTATAAATGGCCCCAAAATTACTGAGTAAAACCATTCAAACGGGAAAACCAACGGTCTAATCTATATAAAAACGAGAAACGAGAAAAACTTATGAACCACATCAACAAACGACAACTACTGAACATCAGATTACCTGACTTAGGACAGGTGCAAACAATTGCAGCGGGTTTAAACGTTTTAATGGTACCAAACCTTCATCCTTATCTGAACCAATAGTGTAACATCACAACATAGAAAAACACACTATAAAATATCAATTGAAATGGCTTAACTCAATCAAAAGACATATTAACACCAGTGAACATACACCGAACAAATAAATTTGATCTATGATACAATGCAAATACAAAATAAATAAACTAAGGAAGAAAAATTAAAGTAACATGTTATACCGCTGTGAAATGTTAAACAATTTAAGAAAAACAATATGCTTGAACAAAATATCAGCCATTCGCAATTACTTTAAACACAGGTAAATGAAAATAATTTTGTTGTTAGGTATACGTGTACAGTTCAAATGGAGAAAGGAAATATTTTTACAAAATAATTTTGATGTTCATAGTACGAAGAAGTGAAAATTTATAGTAATACCAAACACTTATCAAAGCTGGTATATAGACCAGGTATAACCCTGAATAAGTAAACATTAAATAACAAAACAAGCATTACAATTAGTATCAACAGGTCAAATAAACAAGAAAGTACGATTTGAGAGTACTCGCAGTTACTGACAGCTAGTTAAAAGCCAAAAACAGTTAATAATAAAAATCATGCATCAGAGACTAAAATCAACTAAAAACATCCTGGGATTTAGTATTTTAACGTCATGGACAGTCAAAGAAGACATGACTAGTGCAATGCCAAAATAAATGTATCGACAGGCAGTAGGATAGTTAGGAGTTTACCTCTTTATAGATCAAAATCAACGTGGGTGTGTCTTTATACATCATCACTGTATGGTGACATGAGATCTCTGTCTGCACTGACACGCTGTTTGTCTGTATTTTAACTCTTTGTACCACAGGCTTTGTATAACTGTGATCACCTGCTGGAAATTAAAGAAAAAAACATTTTTTTCTCATGTAATTTTAAATATTTCAAATGTTTTATGTATCGTACATATTTTATTCACTCATGACACTGTACTAGTGTCAGCCTAGAATGTTCTTATAGGGAATAAGAACACAAGAAATTGCATATATATAAAAATAAGGAGATGTGGTATGATTGCCAATACGTTTTTATATGGTATATGATCACACAATGGTACTACGTTAGAGAAGGCAGAGACATTTAACATAGATCTGTTTGTCCAAAGCTAACAGCCTGTTAATCAGTGTTTATCAATGGTTTCTTTCGATCATTTATTGTATGTATATAAAAAGAAATATGGTGTTCTCGTTTTAATTGTTTTACATTTTGTTAAGTTTGAGCTGCATGTTTATAGTTGATCTTAGCTTTATGCATGCATGGTATTTTCTCCCTAATTGAAGGCCGTACGTTTACATATCCATAGTTGCGTATATCTAGTGTAATATTGGTCTCCACTAGAAAGTTGTCCGATGGGAATCAGAAATTTATTAGTATATATATATATCAGGAATACATAAAAAATACAGCAACTGAACGACACTAAAAATCAACATGTACAATACGTCACAAGCACTAAAAGTTCTATCAATAATAATAAAATATGGGCAATAGTGTCAATGTATTAAAAAGGATATACATAGCCACTATTTTCCGACCATTGCCCATATTTTATCATTATTAATAGAACGTCCAGTGCCTGCGGTACGGTAATGAAATCTTTAAATTTTAATGTCTATCGTATCATGTGTGTGTACATTTAGGATGATTAACAGATAATGCTACTAAATTATGCAAGCATTATAACATATTCACGCAGAACAGCTCAAATTGAAGAAAAAGGAGTATGGAGAATATTGCATATAAATAATAGTTACGTACTATCAGATACTTCAAAGTGTTCAGCTTCTATAGATTGTAACTGCACATCACTGGTATGTAGTGAAGGAGATGTCTTCTTGCTAGATACTTCTACGAACTTTGTTGGTATGGGTAGCGATGGAAAAGAAAGAGGTACAGGTGCTGGGTGAAAGGTTGATGGTATACTAACATGTTGAGTAGCTCTTTACACAGACTTGGATTTGGGGGTTCTGTTTGTGAAAAGTTCTCTTCTGGTTGGGGGTTTCCTGCATGGTTTTACAGTACTGATAGGACTTGTCGACAAGGCAGATACAGGATATGGGTAGCTTGATGTTGGTCTTCCTTCTACAAAATGCTTACTGCACACATATGAGTGTTTGTTGACGTCTTTAATGGTGACGTCCTTCCTTCCGCAAGCTTTTACCCACAATTTTGTCTCAGAAAGTCTGGTTGCAGGTTTGGGAATGGGCCAAAATGAAACATTCTGCATATAATCCCTATCTTTGTACCGATTGTCACTATTACATTTCCCCCAGGTACACCTTCTTACCATTTGTGATGATAAATAATTTTCTAAATTAGCCGCTCAAACACTTTTTCGTATGTCGGGTGTCACATGATCCAGTCGCTGGCGTTGTTTAAAAAAACCGCTTACGTAATTTCAATATGAAAAACGACTATTAGAGCAATCTGAAGATCACCAAACAAACACACCATTTAATGTGGAGTTGAAGCTCAAGATGATTGACATATTTTAAATGAAAACTTAACCAATTGTAAACTTACCATAGTCTTTAGTTTATTATGTAAAATAGTTATAAGAAGATGTGGTATGAGTGCCAATGAGACAACTCTCCATCCAAGTCAAAATTTATAAAAGTAAACCAATATAGGTCAAAGTACGGTCTTCAACACGGAGCCTTGGCTCACACCGAACAACAAGCTATAAATGGCCCCAAAATTACTGAGTAAAACCATTCAAACGGGAAACCAACGGTCTAATCTATATAAAAACGAGAAACGAGAAAAACTTATGAACCACATCAACAAACGACAACTACTGAACATCAGATTACCTGACTTAGGACAGGTGCAAACAATTGCAGCGGGTTTAAACGTTTTAATGGTACCAAACCTTCATCCTTATCTGAACCAATAGTGTAACATCACAACATAGAAAAACACACTATAAAATATCAATTGAAATGGCTTAACTCAATCAAAAGACATATTAACACCAGTGAACATACACCGAACAAATAAATTTGATCTATGATACAATGCAAATACAAAATAAATAAACTAAGGGAAGAAAAATTAAAGTAACATGTTATACCGCTGTGAAATGTTAAACAATTTAAGAAAAACAATATGCTTGAACAAAAATATCAGCCATTTGCAATTACTTTAAACACAGGTAAATGAAAATAATTTTGTTGTTAGGTATACGTGTACAGTTCAAATGGAGAAAGGAAATATTTTTAAAAATAATTTTGATGTTCATAGTACGAAGAAGTGAAAATTTATAGTAATACCAAACACTTATCAAAGCTGGTATATAGACCAGGTATAACCCTGAATAAGTAAACATTAAATAACAAAACAAGCATTACAATTAGTATCAACAGGTCAAATAAACAAGAAAGTACGATTTGAGAGTACTCGCAGTTACTGACAGCTAGTTAAAAGCCAAAAACAGTTAATAATAAAAATCATGCATCAGAGACTAAAATCAACTAAAAACATCCTGGGATTTAGTATTTTAACGTCATGGACAGTCAAAGAAGACATGACTAGTGCAATGCCAAAAATAAATGTATCGACAGGCAGTAGGATAGTTAGGAGTTAACCTCTTTATAGATCAAAATCAACGTGGGTGTGTCTTTATACATCCCGTTTGAAAAGAATACAAATAATTATGGACAGAAATGAGTTATTCTAAACATTTTTCCATCAATAAAATTCAAACGTAACTATATCTATAAATGGTATAGATACATGATAGCTCAGCCAATTGAATTGTTTTTATTCGTATAAACCCTCATTTCAGAAACAATGAAAACCCTAAAATTCCGATACGACATTTTTATCATGCCAGTTAATAAAGGTGTGTTCAAATGTTTTGATGGAAAAAAAACCAAGTATTTCGAAGAATTCATACGGCCTTTCACCTTTCTAACATACTTTGAAATTTGATACAAGTAATGAGAAAAAAAAAAGAAAAGAAAAGAGAAAGAAAGAAAGAGCTCAATTTACACAAAAAAAAAAACAAACATGTATAAGACTGTGTACTTAGAAAATAAATTGGTTTAACCGATGGAGTATAATTTCTATTTGACAAATTGCTTATTTACTAAGCACAGCTGTTTTACAACGATGGTCTTCAGGATCAGCAGGTAAAAACAATGTGGATCGAGTATTAAAGCACCTCAGAGTGATTTATTCACGTAAGTATTCATGTAAATTGCCTGGTAGTATTGGTATGTATTTAAATATACGTATATAATATAATCACTCATCAAAATCAAACGTGCGAAAAGAAAAAAAAACTAAATATTTCTAACCTTATACCTGAAAAAAGGCGGAAGATGCCAAAGAGACGATAAAAAAAAAACTAAAAAAAGCTAAAAAGACAATCCATGATCTACAGAAAATTACAAAGAAACCTAAGGACTTAGCAATATGAAATTTACATAAGCGACGGTGATCATAAGTGCTTTTCAATGGTATTCCAATCGGAGACGTCTATACACGTCTAGAAATTAGTTTCAGTAGTTATATCAGGCGTTAGTATAGACAATAATGCTGCTTCATCATTAGACTGTGCAACACGGAACTTTCGATATGATCCCGATGGCCATTAAATAACAGTTAACTTGAATATCTTTCAAGATCGAGAGGTTTCAACTCTTAAAAAAGGGACCAAAATATCCTCTCCCAACCGTATGTCGTCATGTTATTAAAACCCTCTTTCAACCTTTTGTAAAAATTTGTGTTAACGGTTAACGGTTAAAAGCTGATAAAAAAACCTGAATCTAATCGCAAACACGTATTAATGTTGTGAGTATTCGCAATCATATTTTCAACATAATCGAAAAATTAGTCAAATGATAGCCATACGTCAATTTCTAGAATAAGAAACTAGCTTCGAGGACTTGTGGTTTGCGTCGTACCGGCCGACAGAGCAGCCAACAATGTGATGGTGGTATGACGTTACTTTGTGTAAAGAAGATGTTTCTTTTGAATGGCCATTATTGTTATCAGTAAACTAAAACCATAATAAATAGTATTGTTATACATAATATGCACTTCCATTTTCTACCTAAGGAAATGCCTGTACCATGTCAGGAATATGCAGTAGTTTTCCATTCGTTTGGTGTGTTTGATCTTTGATGTTGCACTTGATATAGGACTTTCCGTTTTGAATTTTCCTTAGAGTTCGATATTTTTGTTATTTTACTTTTTTCACGGTACTACAATCTGTCGATACCTTTATTTTGGCATTGCACAAGGTCATGTTTTTCTCTGACTGGTAACGACGTCTTAACACTAAATCCATTGGATGTTTAATGTGTACTGATTGATACTTTAGTCTTAGATATATGATTTCTTTTATTAGTTGTTATTGGCTTCAAACTAGCTGTCAGTAACTGCGAGTACTCTCATATCTGTACTTTGTGTTTCTTTTCTTGTAAGGGATGTATAAATACCCTGCCACATCTGGTTTTTGTTAGATGTTTTTCTGCTTTGTATAGATCTGATGAGTTAAGCCCTTACAACTGATTTTTATAGTTTGTTGTGATATATCTTATTTTGTGCTGTAAAACCACTGTCCCAGGTTAGGGGAAGGGTTGAGCGTTCACAAACATGTTTAACCCTGCCACATTCTTTATGTACCTGTAGGATCCTGTAGTTCAGTGGTTGTCGTTGGTTCATGTCTGTCATATTTGTTTTTCGTAAATTGTTTTGTTATTAATTAGGCCGTTAGTTTTCTCAATTGAATTGTTTCATATTTTTCATGTCGGGGTCTTTGATAGCGGACTTCACGGTATGGGTTTTTCTCATTGTTGAAGGCAGAACGGTTGCCTATAATTGCTTACATCCACTTCATTTGAACTTTGGTTGATAGTTGTCTCATTGGCAATCATACCACTTATCCTTATTTTTATATAATAAGTAATTAATGTTATGCATCTATCATGCAGGAAGACACTCTTAAACAATATTCGTTCTTTTACGTTTTACATGGACACATCATTTTGCAAAGGTTGAACATGTCTAGAAGTTGATAACACATATAAACTAAGGAAACAAAATATTCATGAATTAAAATGTATTTAGAAAATTCTGTAATAAATTTGCGTTCCTGATCTAAAATTTTGAATTTGTTTTTATATTTCGTTGCTTCTATAGCTAGCAAAGAATTAAAAGAAATCAGTTAATATAAACAACAAAGAAAAGTCCTGTGTGTATTATCTTAATCTAGATACAATACAAATTTATAAGTTTGAATAATGCAACATTATTGTAGTCACCTCTTCACAGGCATAATATTCTTTTGTAATAACATACAATTAATCATTTTATATACAAATACAGATGTACAGTAAAACTTTGATGGATTCGATGCAATAATAAGTGGTAAATATTAAAACTTGTTTTAAAATATAACTGAAAATATAACACAATCAGATACTGTGGGTCAATATATTAAAAATGAGTTAGAATAGTTAGACCAGAATAACTGTTTTAAGCAAAGACTTTTTGGGGTCTTCTTCGTCATTTTATTTTATAAATGTTGATTTTAAATACTAACATAACGAACGGGAAGTAATAACTACACAGTTATCGTCAGCATTTACACTGATATTATCCAATTGTCCAAAAATATATATTAATGATGTACGTGTTATAATGTATTTATCATTCAAACACAATAAATTTGATAAATATTTTGCCGAATAAATGGACAAGGTTTTTTATCTTTTTTTTTAGGCCGCGGTTTCTCACCGCATAAATGGCTTTACAATC
Source organism: Mytilus coruscus (assembly GCA_017311375.1). Classification (NCBI taxonomy): domain Eukaryota; kingdom Metazoa; phylum Mollusca; class Bivalvia; order Mytilida; family Mytilidae; genus Mytilus; species Mytilus coruscus. Next base: position 65,059,621 of record CM029595.1, read on the forward strand.
AAAGTACCCACGATGAACAGGTCGCAGTGTGTTCACGCAAAGAAATTTTACAAGGATTCGATTTTGTGTCGGTGGTAGATTTAGACGAGGACATTGTCCATGGAAATTTCTCAATATTCACAGAAATGATAAAGGTAAATATCGGTAGATCGAAATACTCGATTTCAAATTTTAAACTTTTTAAATTTATAGGTATATATATATGCAAAATATCATACATATGGCGTTTCAAATAAATCATAGTCTTTATATTGCCTTTCTGGTTCTTCGTCTCTGTTTAAATGGCTCTCGGTTCTACTGTTATGATGCTCGACACTTTCTTGTTATTCCCAGCCTGTACTGAATCTATGTCATTTCAACCTATATTTCCTCTAGCTGCTAGCAGCTGATATTCTGAGTCAAAAAATACGTTTATTTAGATATAGTTTCAGTGGCGTTTATGTTGTGTAATAGCCTGAGTGGACCATTTGATTTTCAATGGAAGGTGGGTTTTTTGCTGATGGAATATTCGTTTTACACCTGTTGATAGTCGGACTTATTTATTTACGCGAACATTATTTTCTTCTTTGTTCACAACTATTTCTTGCAAAGTTCTGCATTTTGCAGGACAAAATATTCATTTAAGTCATGTCTTGGACAGGGTGATTTTTTAACAGCTACAATGTAGTACCAGTGTAGAATATTAATTTCCAAAAATCAACTCAAGGTTAACGTTGACTGGGGAATAGAAATATGGTAACTTAGGTCTTCTTCCGATCGGCAGTAAAAGCCTGGCCAAAGATGGCGTCCGTTCGGCTGTGCTGGATGTACGAGTTCTCAGCCACGTCCTGTCAGAATGGGGACATTATATACAATGCCTCGTGTAGAGAGAGTGCCACTCTCTCTGCATGTTAAGAATCCTTGCAACAACTCTTTGAGGGGTCCGTAGGTGACCTGTTGCAAGGCAAAATTTCTGTCCCTATTCAAATTACTCCAACGGCAGTCCGAATTTCCCCAATCTTAATCCCGGACGGCTTCCATTACAGGACCTACCTATTGTATTTTCATAGTCTTTATATTGCCTTTCTGGTTCTTCGTCTCTGTTTAAATGGCTCTCGGTTCTACTGTTATGATGCTCGACACTTTCTTGTCATTCCCAGATTTGATTAATTATGAAAGTGAACTCTTAATAACTACACTAACAAAGTGTACAATCCCGTGAGGCATTTTCCTTGGGAAAATAGCCTACTGATTAAAGACGAAAGAGAAAAGAATTATAAAAAACATTTTGAGTTTTGAAAATGTTTATAATGGTACATATATATAACAAACAAAAAATGAAATTGGGACAGAGATGTAGGTAAAATGATCTTTTATTCAATTTTCATACCAGACATTCGAGTCAATTTTTTTTTCTTTTAAGAAAACAATGTCAGACTGCTGATATATAAAGCAAAGGACTTTTTTTCGAAAAAAACAATACATGTACATTCATCAATAAAAGTAAGCACCTGATGTTGAATGGTCGTAATTCAAATATTTATAAAGTGAGATTGATAATTATCAAAAGATGTACAAATTTCAAAAAGCGGATTTATATAACATTGTGTGCTTTTTAAAATCAAGAAATTTAAGGTATATAAGAATTAAATTTTACCTGAAGCAGAAGAAAAACTCAAATGTTTGAACAATTTATCCTTGTTGTCCTCACAAACTATGACAGTGCTATTTCATTCCATCCATTGAAATGATCATTACCTATGTTATACAGTCTTTCACTTCATTATAAAAATTGAATTCTTATTTAGGTTTGAATATACAGTAACAATGGGAAAGGATAATTTTGTAAGGTCACTCGAAAGTTTGAATATGTTCTAAATTGGTCAGACAATACTTGGTCATGTTTTATGAACATTTAAAACCCTCGGCTACGCCTTGGGCTTTAAATCTTCATAAAACATGACCAAGTATTGTCTAACCTATACGTTATGTGCATGTACATTACGTGTACTTTACTGGTGTGAACAATTTTCATGTACAGGTCATTAAAACCGATGTATAGATGACAAAGAATTACATGTGAAACCAGAGTTCATTAAATGAAAATAATTGTAAACAGGTTTACAAAATGCGACATTTGGTGTGAACACGGCCTTATTCTTCTTTAATCCTCCATTAAAACATTAAAAAATTATTAAGAAACTAAGATTTCAACTCCCTCAGGAAAAGTTGACCTGAGTCAAATTTGGCTTTCCTTTTTAGTCCCTTTGAGTAAAATAGCTTCTTACATTTCAACGTCTACATCCTTGCCTTTCAAATTGACGTTCCGGATGAAGGGGAATCCTGAAAATCACGGCAATCTAAATTCAGTGAAATTGTTTAAATGTTCCATTTTACCACCTCATAGATATCGCGGTTAAAACCCTTCTCCAGTGCTCAGTGTTATTGATTTGATCAGTGGTCGGTTGAAACCAAATATTTTCAAAAAAAAAATACTGATATTTTTAGTTTCTTTGAGAAAACATTGAGACGAAGAGCTAGTAAGGTTGATTCGAATTTTAAACGATATATCGCAGTAAGATAGAAGAATGTCTACTCTAAAAGGTGAATCAATCTATTAATTTTGAATTAATATGAATACAGGTAAATATACAACCTCCTCTTGACCGACAGTTGCTTCGACGATTTGACATTCAAACCGAAAATGTCCGATGCGTTACACAGGACTTGTCTTCATTTCCAAAGATATTTGATATAATTTTAGAAAATAAAAATATTAATAACATTCATACCAAAGCTATTTATTTCTATCACTATTGTATTTTATTGTCATTCTTGGTCTATTAATATATATTATCTTTAGTCGGAGTTGTTACCAGCTTTTCCGGATGCTGCCTCTTTCACCATGAGAGTATCATTCTTCATAACAGATTGGGGAGTTTCGGAGTCGAACCTCTAATAACCAGTAAATACATAAGAAGTAAAATCACAAAAATACTGAACTCCGAGGAAAATTCAAAAAGGAAAGTCCCTAATCAAATGACAAAATCAAAAGCTCAAACACATCAAACGAATGGATAACAACTGTCATATTTCTGACTTGGTACCGGCATTTTCTTATGTAGAAAATGGTGGATTGAACCTGGTTTTATAGCTAGCCAAACCTCTCACTTGTATGACAGTCGCATCAAATTCCATTATATTGACTACGATGCGTGAACAACAGACACAATAGGTAAAAATGTCAAAAATAGGGGTACAGCAGTCAACATTGTGTTATCATCTTAATCACTATAAAAACAAACAAATGTAACGAAGAAGCACAAAAGGCATACATCAAATTTAACATCCTCATTCTGCTTTTTATTATACGATTTTATTTATCTATGTAAAATCCACCCATAAAGGATGGAAGGTTTTAAGTACTGGCGTAAAATCGCGCGTTTGAAATTCGCACAGGTAGACATAAAATGATTTTGTCCTTCAAAGTATGACGGGATACATAAGTATAGAGTCACGTCAAATGGATATCACAAAACAGACTTAACAGTAAAAGTAATATTAATAAATAAAATAAATATGTCGTTCAAAGTATGACGGGATACATAAGTACAGAGTTACATCAAATGTATATAACAAAAACAGACTTAACAGTAAAAGTAATATTAATAAATAAAATAACTTTGTCGTTCAAAGTATGACTGGATACATAAGTACAGTGTCACGTCAAATGGATAACTCAAAAACAGACTTAACAGTAAAAGTAATATTAATAAAGACAAATAAAAGAATACTATAACACGTTATTAAGATGATAAACAACGTCAGTACGCAGAATCTATACTTCAAGACCATCGTGTATTATTTTTGAAGTTGATACGGAATATTTATCAACAAGGTCTTGGTACCTTCCGATGAACTTTTTTAGAAAAAGGACGAGACGTTCTTTGACATACCCTGGTTCATCAACTTTCTGCTCAGACACTGGTGACTTTTACAAAGTCTGAGTAGGAGCTGCAAGCTCTTGAATACCGAATAAGTTGGGAAATGTATATCCCATATGCAGGTGAAGTTGGTATATTGCTACTAAGGTGGGGGAAATTTATAATTTCAAAATTAAAATCGTCTCGTTTGTCATAGATTCTGGTACTGAGATGACTGTGTTTGTCAAATTCGAGGTATAAGTCTAAAAATGAGGCGGATGAAGCCGTGTCTGTTGTTTCTTTAATTTCTAGTTCTGGTGGATAATTAATGGAACCCAATCAGAAAAGTTCGGATTGTTAATGGAAAGAACATCATCAATATATCTGAAAGTGAAATTAAATAACCTGGCTTCTTTGATCTTTTTGTTTTTGACAAGTGTCTGAAGGAACTCCGATTCTTATGAAAATAAGAAGAGGTCGGCAAGGAGAGGGGCACAGTTCGTTCCCATAGGAATGCCGACAATTTGTTGAAAAGTCTACCTCAAATTCAACAAATATGTTGTCAAAAGAAACTCCAGCATACTGATCACTTGTTCCTCTGTGTAGCATGTTTTACCCTTTTGTTCACTATTAACAAAATATGCCTTATGGTATCCCAAAGTAATAAATTTATAGCGTATGCTACCATTTTTATGTTGAAAAGCATTGTGGATTATTTCTTTTAGACGGTTTTTCAATTTCACATGGGGAATGGTGGTATACAAGGTTGAAAAATCAAAAGTTTTGATAGAACTAATTTCAGAAAAAGACCGAGATTTAAAATTATCCAGAAGTTCTTCAGAGTATTTAAGAATCCACATATGGTTAATACCACTACGCGAGTAAACAGTTTCACAGTATTTCACTGCGGACAGAATTTTAGTCAATCTAATGGACAATTCTTTAGTGGAACATGCAGATGAGACGGCAATGTACCGTTGTTTGTACGGAATTTTGTGAAGTTTAGGTATCCAATACAAACAAGGTAAGTCCTCCGATTTGTTGTTCAATGCAATGTTCATTGAAGCCATGAAGGACTTATGATTCGCCAAAATCTCATCCTTGTCAAATGATATGTTTTTGTATGTGGGATTACCTGAGTGCTCATTTATTCCTAATTCTTTACAAGACACTCGTAGTAATACGATTTACATACAAAGACAATATTATTTGAAGCTTTGTCCGCAGGAACAACAACATACTTATCATGAAGAGATGATAGACATTTCACAGCCTCCTTGTCTCTGAAAACAGACTTTGGTCGATCATTCACACAGTTTTCAACTTATGAATGCGACGTTTTATCAGAGACCTGATTGTTTTGACCCATTCTGACAAAGTGTCCAGTTGAACTTCTTCTCGTTTAGCCAATGCTCTGGCGTAGTCCTCAATGGAATCCATAATTATTTTGAAGTTATGGTTCAAATGATGTGTTGGGGTTCTCTAAACTTAGGACCATGAGAAATCACCTTTCGGAGATTTTCATGTTGAATTATGTTTAGATCCCCAGTAATAACATGGCCAGAGGGGCTGTATTGTCAGGCGAGTGGGAACAGTCACATGTCAGAGGGTTTTTTAGGTATTGTTCTAAATCAAGGTCCTGTAATGCTTGTTTATAGTTAAATATTTTGGGTGCAATGGTTTTGGTGTAACTGTAGGATACAATAGGAACAGACTGATTTTGAAAATAAATAGGAATTTTAGATGTTACCTCCTTGTGATGTAGAACGTTGCTGATGTTGAATGCATCAATTCCTCTATTGGTAAAGTAAACAGGAAGGAATTTCCTCTTTTCCTCATGTAAAGGTTCCGATTTACTGGTTTCAAAAGACGGAAAAGAGCTACATCACAAATTATACTGACAAGTCTGTATATTGGAGAAAATGTATTTATGCATCCTTTGTCAAGTGCATAATCTCTCAAACATTTTAGAAAATTAACAGACAGTGAAAAAAGAATAGTTCTAATGTAATGTAACCCTAGCTGATGAAGAAGATGAGAAAGAAGGCCATCAAAGCTCCCAGAGGGCGATCTAGATTTGGAAGACTTTTTTACATTAGGCCGATGGTAATGTTTTTGCCCATGACTACGTTGATTTCGTAAGGTAGTATTAAATAAACTCATTACATTAACATCACTGCAGGCTGGACTTGACAAATTTCCTACTCCTTTGACATTATCATTGCAACCATATGGCATTGCAGTACCTAGTTCCCTTATCCAAAAATGTTCTCTATCTTTTCGGAAAGGAGTACTAAGTACAGGGCTATTTGTGTGGTGATAAATTTTCTCGATGATGCGTACTTTCATGATCCGGTTGATTAAAATGGTTATAAAGAACCCTGAATTGCGGATCTTTATTATCAGACCGGTGTTGATTCATCCTTTTACGCAAAGTTTGTCGAGTTTCACCAACATAAAGTAGTCCACACAAAGTACATTCAATTCCGTACACGACATTGTCCGTGGAACAGTCCAGAGGCTCGAAAGATTTAGTATAATACGTTTTTCCTGTTAAATTACTGGTAAAATCAGGAGTCGTGATTAACATATTACACGTCTTACACGTGCGTCTTTTCCTGTTTATAAGAAGAAATGGTAGGTGTTGATTCACTTGTAGCAGGTGTATTCAAACAGTTGAAAATATAAACGCAACATGGCTTTAGTTTATGAAAAGTATCTGAATTTTTAAAGTAGTAATTACCTTCTGGCTGAACGTACGTCAAATCAGGGGTATCCCGGAGGATATTCAGTGGAACACACTAATCAAATGCTACAGTGTTCCGTGCAGCAAAAGAGGACCTTGGTAACCAGGGCGACGTCCCAGCCGGTTTGTTCTTTGTATTATTTGTTTTCATCATGCATAAAGCTACCAAGTTAATGATGCCCTCGGGGAATAATCCACCAGCAGTAAAGTTTCTTCTAGGAAGAAACTTGACATTGACTTGGTTGTAGTAAAAAGTAAAATCACAAAAATACTGAACTCCGAGGAAAATTCAGAAGATCAAAACCCCTTTTTAATGGATTTAAAAATATATATTTGCCTAACAGAACTGCTACCATGGATACACATCTGGTGTGGCCAATGAAAGGATATCGAAGGTATTTATCATTTACTAAAAGAGTGAAAATAAATTGTGTGCATATAAAACTTAAACTCATTGTTGAAGGCTGAACGGGGATCAATATATGTTCATGTCCTTGTATTGTTGGTCTGTGATAGATATTTGTGTCCATGGCAATCATATCACATCTCAAATTTTTTGTGTCCATGAGGGTATCACCAGCCCAGAAGTCAGCACTTTTGTATTGACATTGCATTTCATTGGTATTTTCATTTTCTGTTGTTCAATTACATCGCGGAATGGGAGGTAAATTTGTGAATTCCTCATGTTTCACACCTTTCCGTTTTCATTAAAAATCGTATCATCGACTTAAATCTCCACGAATATAAACATATTTCTAATGTTTTCTCTAAATTTCCCGCACCGGAGTCCGCCATTTTTTATTTGACTGCCACAAGAAAGATAACTCTGCCGATTGAAAACACGAAAACACTTTGGCCCTATCCCGGAATAAATCTAAAAACTCGTTTCAAAGGTCACCTCTCTTGAGCGGTCATTTTTTATACTTCCCAAGAGTGACTGCTTAATACAGGTTTGCATTAGCTGTATTTGGTTGTTTTCGGAATTTTGGATTAAATTTTCTTTAATTTCGTATTTGATTTGGCCTTGATTAAAGCGGCACTGATGAGTCTTATGTAGATACACATGCATCTGGTGTTTTAGATTAAAACTCTGATATATTTGATGAGATTGTATCCGTAAATGCAAAAAAAGTTAAATTGGATTTGCAATTCATGGAGTTTGTTTGGTTTTAAGTTGTTAGTGCAATGTTTGATGTTTAAATATTAATTAAAAGTGTTTTATTGAAACTCATACTCGATGCAATGGTTATTTATAAGTGCAGTGAATGGACAAAAGTAGTGATGTTGTATGAGAAATTAATCCACTGAAGAAATAGTACCAAATATGTGCACAACAAGTCAACGTAAGGCATTCAACACTGCACAACCCCAAAACGTATAGTATGCTATAAAACCCCTCGCATTAACAAAATGTTAATTAATATAGAAACAAATTAACTAATAGTCTAACTTAAGCTAATGACATTAATCAACAAAATGAATAATGGCAAGCCGAATCCATCGATAACTACTTTATCATTGGCTCTTTGTGTTTCCTAGTCAGGAATTAGATGAAGATGACTAAGTTAAACATTTTTTTAAGCATTCAAGTCTGTCCTTCAAGGCCGGTAGTTGTGGTATCTTGCAAAATAAGACCAAACTGTAAAATTCAGCCGCAAAAGGCTTTTATTATTAGATCGATACTAAGCACAAAAGAACCTATACAAAATGCACAATGTACCTAATGAATTTAAAATATATATGTATATGCTATTTTTTTCCAAAATTCAAAATATCAATTCATTATTAGTTTTGTGGATTTCTTCGGTAAAGGTGGACCACGAATTTAAATGTCCAACGAAGTACACATTTTCTATATGCGTGTATGCATACAAATACAAAACCACGAAATCAATTATCCACGAAAATACAAGTTTTACTTATTCCTATAAAACTGGGTTCCACGAAAATAAGTGAATTCACAGTAGTTCATAAACACATGAAACGCATCTACACTGCTATTCCAACTTTTCCCTACTAAAATAGGAATCATACATACAAATTCCTTGTATCAGGTCATCCTTATTTGTGACGAACCAAACTAATTCCAACAGCAAAACCATCGATGATGATTTCATGAAAATGCTGGACTTTTTTTATCGACAACATATTTGTTGAGTTTGGTGCATTGAAAGTTCAACAGATTCAAACGGTTGCTAATTGTGAATACTGACCAACTCGTTGTTGAACTTATATGAAGCAGAACTCATACAGAACCATCTCAAACGAAAAACAAAAACGTCTCAGAAAGTTGATTTATCTTTCAGCTAAATTGATGCTGTCCTTACTCAATAACCAACATTTTTGAGAATTGTAAATATCTTTTCTCCCATTGATTTGAAATGAAGAATATTACCGAAACTAGAATGTTTGCTTCATGTCCCCAACGTTCTTAAACCAAGTGCTTTTTTCCTTTTTTTCTTTTAATTTTTCGAGTGTCACTGATAAGTCTTTAGTAGACGAAACGCGTGTCTGGCGTTCACAACTTTAATCCTGGTATCTATGATGACTTTAGGTTAATCTCTTCCTCGATAAATACACTCAAGAAAGACTTCAAACTACAATCTATCACAAAATTGAAGTTTTCAACTTTCCAATTGTCAACTTCTCATTTCTCAGCAGTAACACACGCTCTCCCCATCTTATGCCATATACATATCTTAAGTAATACACAACGCTCGTGCATGTTCACACTTTATATAATTCTTTGCCAGCAATGTGCATTTTACACTAAGCTGCTCTAACAAAGTTATGAGGAAACACGACTAAAATTTACTTTAATATGGTCACCATCAGAAATTAATGAAACGGTACGATTGTCTGTGTCTCAACTCACGAGCGACGCGTGTTGCCTGACTTATATCTTTAGATACCAGAATAGTCGTCTTATCGGTAAATCTACCCATTGTGTCCTAAGCCCAATTACGGAATTTTGACTGAGTATGAATTCGTATGGCGAGTGATGAATTGTTAGCAGGAGGCGCTAACGCACCAGGTCTCGCTCCTTAACAAATTAAGGCAATCCCTCAAGTTTTTTTTAATGTTAACCTTAATTTGTATCTTCTTAACAGATTAATGATATTTGAACATCGGTATACTACCTTTGTCTCTCTAAAGTATAGTGGGAAGACGTAAAAGAGAGGCAAAATATACCAAAGGAACATTCAAACTCTTAGTCGAAATAAACTAGTAATACCATGGCAAAACAAAAACCAAAAGATATGAGCTCATATGCTCCGGGAGGGTAAGCAGATCCTGTTCCACATGTGGCACCCGTTGAGATGCTCACGTAAGAAAACACTCGGTGATCAGTTAATTTGGTAGGTCATATTCGGGGAAAAGGAGGGCGCGATTGCAACATATCCGTCGTCATATGTAAAACAGATATTCCGTAACGTGATGGCGTCCTTAAATTTCCAAAGGGATCATTTCAGATAGTCTGAGAAAAGCATGGTCATTTTACAAACAAAATCACAAACAATTTAGAGCTATTTAATATTTTCAAGAGCGAAATTATGTTCATTAGTAAAATACAAAGTGAAAATGAGTTGTTAATCTAAATCGCAATAATTAATCTCGCATTTTTGTCGATTTCTCAAAAATAGTAATAATAAATGTACGCAATGATTTCTTAATTTATAGTATAATCAAGCAGTCTATGAATCTCATGGAAAAATATTTCAGGAAAATATCCTAGATAGTTTTATGAATAATACTGTTGTTAAAAGCTTGGTGTGTATTTTTGTATGTATTTCCTATAGATGGAATCTTATGCACTCTTGCATGTTTTACTGATTACCACTGTCCCAGGTTAGGTGGAGGGTAAGGCGCCAGCAAACATGTTTAACCCGCTACATTCTTTATGTGCCAGCCCCAAGTCAGAAGCCTGTAGTTTAGTGGTTGTCATTTATTCTTCTCTGTCATATTTGTTTTTCGTAAATTGTTTTGTTATAAATCAGGCCGTTAGATTTTGCAATTGAATTGTTTTACATGTTTTATGTTGGGACCATTTAAAGCCGAATACGGTATGGGGTTTGCTCATTGTTGAATGCCATACGGTTGCATATAATTGCTTACGTCAACTTCATTTGAACTTTCGTGGATAGTTGTCTCATTGGCAATCATACCACTTCTCCTTTTTTATATTCTAGAAAAGATATTAGATTGAATTGAAATTAGATTTCTGACAAGTTAATGACATCTATAACCCTGCTGAACAATTGCATTGATAAAGTGACGTTTATTACAGTATGGAATGTACCTACAGCATACACATTTGTCTCTAGTCGTGTATTAACCTCTAGTTTTCTTGGTTTTTATGTCGTTTTGTTACTGCCCTATTGGTCTTTTTGCCGAACAACCAATGTAATCCAAGCTTTTTATTCATCAATTAAATAAAATTATCCAATTTCCATTACAATTATTCGTTTACATTAATTTTGTAATGCAGAACAATTTTATCCTGTTGCAGGATTAGGCTACGATCGCACAATGTAATATTGTATCACTAAAGAAAATGTAAGAACTCAGACAATACTACAGATGTATGTATGACATTTTTCAAACATAATGATACTAAAATGATGAAAATAATGTTTGAACTATATGATAAAGTAGTTGCCGTGAAAAGAAAATGTGGTATATCTGCTTGATGAATAACGTATTTATGAATTGAACTGATTTACAAGTATTTGATATCAAACACAAGGAAGATTGTTATGAACATACTCTTAATGTAGAAACGTTTTATTTTATATTTGCAATGTATGTTTGCCTTTGGTTTATTCGAAACTATATCAAATGTTATAATCAAACAATGTTGATATAGTTTTCTGTTTTCCTCACATTTATTTCAATAGTAAGTTTTCATCTTAAGGAAGAACATTTTGAGAGTTATTTTTATATTACGACTGGTTTACAGATATATAATTTGATTTGTTTGATTCAAATTATTTAATTGGGTCATATAAGAGAAGATAAATCAGGTACTTTAACTTTCCAACGGAATGCACAGTACATTTACCTTATTTGTTTTGTATCAAGAAAACAAAAACGGTTACATACTTTTTCTTTTTATTTCCTGGAAGCTCTTCAAGCCAGCATCTAGTACTACGGTACTGGCATGCAAATCAAATGTTGCTCTGTTTATTGTAATTGTCATGATTGCAATTGGCTGTTACAAAGTTTTTGAAATAAGTTTAGATCAAGGAATATTTCTCACTCATGCAAAACTCTTGATTCCTTTCCTTAATTTTGCTATACTTTTTGTGCTTTTTGCTGTTATCAGCTGTTTATTTTTTGAATGAGACTCGAATATTTTGGCCTCGAGCACCACTGAAGAGACAATCATTCTCAAAATTTGGACATTATTCCAAATTAAACAATGTATCTCCCTCATAAAATTCTTTGTCCTGCTTTGGCTATCTTCTCCCCTTTTTTTGTTTTATCTATTCTTTTATTTGTGAATAAGCTTTGCATTATCATATATTTTAGCCTCGAGTATCCCTGATACGTTAAATGTCGAAATGCGCATAAGGTGCTGTAAAATTGGTACAATTAAGCTTAATTTATAGCTATCTGATAACATTTTGTTTAAATTTCTTTTCATTCACTTTGACATTTTACACAAAAGAAAAACTTAATATTTAAAGAAGCGCATTCACATTTAAAAAGAATTCTCTACTAGATCATATTTATATTAAGTGCATACATAATAGCGACAAAGGAAGGCCAGATCAATATGAAATTACCTCATTCAAATCACATTATCAAATTTGAATCGCACGAATAGCCATGAATGAATGCAAATGTTCATTTTGTAGTTTGCGCGTGAAAGCAGAAAACGGAAGTACATTTTGTACAACTATCTGCAGTTTAATATTGTATCGCTCAATTTAGAACTGTTTGGTTATTTATGTTGTTGCTTGTTGTCTCAATGACGTGAAATATGTATTTGTCCAAATGTATCGAATACGACAATTCTTTGTATAATATAAACATTAAAATGAGACAATTCGTGTAATAAATGATTCACTTAAGGAGATAACGAACCATTATATAATCTTTGTCATATGTTAATGTTTGTTGGTTCTTTTAATGAACTTTAGTAGAAACATTGTTTAACATATAGGAATCATAATATTGCCATAACAATTGAGTAAAACCTTTCTTGACATCAACACACATGGAATTATATTTTCCATAAGCTATTGCAATTTTAGGAACTTGTGCTTTCAGGATGAATGTGCAACCCAAACTTAAATATAAATACATGTAATAATCTTTCAACGAATTACATATAGTACAGTAGAGGATTCAGGTGGTGAGGCTTGGTAGGCAAACCCTTCGATAGAAACAAATATCAATTTTTATGGCATACAATTGTTAAAACTCGCTACGACCGGCGCTATTTCAACATTCTGCAAAATTAAATTAAGCTATACAAAAGCATGTCACCAGTGAGTTGAAACACAAATATTGTATGAGTCAGCCAATTTATGATGATGACCGTAAAACTTATGTTGTATCGTTCATTATTATAACTCTGTTGGTGTAGTTTTGTTAAAATAAAGTCTGTTTAGTGTAAATATCAATGAGCGTAGCAAAAAACTTGAAATTTATAAACACCATACGATAGGACATATGGTATGCCACAGCTAAGAAATTGGATGTTTACCTTTGGACAGTTTTAATCAATTTTTTAGTTATAGATTTCACCTTAGATGGTCGTCCAAATATTTCAATATATAGGAAAAGGTCAATATATGGTAGAGAACCTCTAGTTTCTGTTGTATCCTAAATTGCAAGTTACATCATATGAAGCATTAGGTAATAAATTTGAATATTAGATTTTTGTTAGTTAGAACAGCATATAAAAATTCTATTGTGTGTATTGATCTTCATTTGGTCTTCTTTTATGATGAACTGATATCATTGGTGATAATCTATATTGGTTACTACAATGTATGAGTCGTTTATTCTAAATACACATTCTGATAGGTGGCCAAGTAGGAAATTTTTCTACAGTTATTATAAGCCTGTCAACGATGAGGTTGTGAGTTCTTAAAAAGTATAACAAAAATAACGAACTCCAAAGGTAAATTGGTTTTATAGCCAGCTAAACCTCCCAGTTGTTTGTAGTTCGATTATATTGACAAAATTGGGTGAACAACCCAAACAGACATAATAGGTTAATGTGACAATAATTTGGATCCAGCAGCCAAAGCTGTGTAAACAAACATCACAGACATAAAACACGACTGACTAAAATTTCAAATAAACATGCAAATAAATCTTACAAAGACTCCCCCAAAGGGAGGGGTGAATTCGACTCCTAATAATAAACTAGGATTGCAAGTGTTCCCATCGAAGGTCGGTGTTTTCCCCATACACTCCGACTACTTCCACCAAGAAGAAAAACGGGCCGCAAGTATATTGCCAAGAGCGCTGAAAATGGCATTAAACACTATAAGCAAATCACCCTTAATCTTATAAAAGAGAGACAAAAGATGTCAAAGAGATAGTTAAACTCATAAGTCGAAAACAAATTGACAGTACCATGACAAAATACTACTTCTACCAGGGGATGTTTAGTGACCTTGACTACCCATGAGGGTCTCACACGGTCGGAGGCAAAATGCGACAAACGACCAAAAGGACAACAATGTTATGTTATGTTATGTGTCCATAACATAACATAGAAAACAAAAAACTGATCAACAAGAACTACTCTAAAAATCTGTTTTGCTTTCCGTCTGTGAAATTTGGGGATTTCGAAATAATGAAATATTAGAAAAAGTTCATTTGAAATTTTGTAAACTACTTCTCCGTCTTAATTCCTAGACCACAGATTGTTTAATATATTGTGAAAAAAGGCTAACAAAATTACTGAATTCCAAGGAAGTCCATAAAAACTGACAGAATCTATAAATGGGAAGTTATTAGCTTTTATATCAAAGTCCGCATGATTTCATACTGTGCTGAGCTAATATTTAGCAAACCATGTAATTTTTAATCAGTTACATACTAAATAGTTAGATTTGGTAAATAAATATTACAATTAGAACATCTCGCTTTTAAACAGTTCAGATCAGTTTAAAGAAACATGGTATTTAGATATTCAAACGAACCCGAAAAACATTGAAATAATGCCTCTTCATGAACCTTTTTGGCTTTGAGAAGTATTTATATGTTTTGGAACCCCGTGATATTTACAACCTTTGTAAATTTTGACTAATTAACCATAAATTACCAATAAGAAATGGCAGTTGGAAAAACTGCTGATAGATGATTACATAATACAGAATACACGAACTATGTAATTCAAAATATCTTGGAGATGGATTTCATTATTTAATGAAGAGCAATTATTGTCTATAGAAAGAAAACAGTATATTGATAAAAGAATATTGATTTTCCAAATACAATTAACTCTAAGGAAGTTACGAATAGTACAACAAAAATATGATCCATTTTGTTACATCTTGTGATCCGTTTATTTGTCAATCGCCAATGGCAGTCAGCAGGGTTTAAGAACATCCGTTGTTCGACCTGTTAGTCAAATGCGTTTTGTTTAAATATACTTTTTCACTTTTTTGGTCTTTTAGAAAATGTTGTTTGTGCTGTATTTAGACCCCTCTACCAAGAACTTTGTTTGGCATGCACACGTATAAAAATTGTGGTTTTTATCCAACGCAATCTTAGATTTGAACGTTGTTTTCAATTTAGACTTTTATATATATATATATATATATATCACTGCTGGTGATCCGATGGATAAAATCTGTTGTAGAGTCGTCACTGGTTCAGACGTACTTATAATATAATTATTTCTGTGACTGCATCTTACATTAATTTGTAGGATCCTTTACAATAGATAATTCAGCTAATCTGTAACAATTCCATCTTCATGCCTTATATATCATGTACTGTGTTACGACACTAGATTAAAACTGACGAGGAAAGGTAACACCCGGCCACGGACAGCTTTATTTTTGTAGAGCCTAGGTGGTCGAGTGGTCTAGCGCGTCGGGCATAGTGCAAGGCGATTTGGTGCCGCGATATCTCAGAAGCATGAGTTCGAATCCCTGCG
The DNA here is from genome assembly GCA_017311375.1 of Mytilus coruscus. Taxonomy (NCBI): domain Eukaryota; kingdom Metazoa; phylum Mollusca; class Bivalvia; order Mytilida; family Mytilidae; genus Mytilus; species Mytilus coruscus. Next base: position 65,075,399 of record CM029595.1, read on the forward strand.
AGGGAAGAACAAAACACTTGCGAAAGCTTACAGATCTAACACTGTTGGGCAAATGTTTAGACGAATTATATATATATATATATATATATATATATATATATATATATATATATATATATATATATATATATACAAGTTTGGGCTTGTATTATATTTGCCTTCGGGTTTATATGATCCGTTCATCCTATTTTGACTCCTCAAAATTCAAGAGTCTATCCTAAATTGAGGTAAATTGTATGGCTTTCCAAATACCGTTTCGATTCCTAACATCACTGAAGAGACATTAATTGTCGAAATCCGGATATGGTGTACAAAACCTTTGCACCTTTTGTTTGCGGTATATCATTTTTCCGCAAGTTTATTGTTTTCTGTTTAGTATTAAATTTTAATTAAGATCCATTTATTACATCGGTGATCCGTTTATTTGGCAATCGCCAATGGCAGTCAACAGGGTTTAAGAACATTTGTTGTTCGACCTGTTAGTCAAATGCGTTTTGTTAAAATATACCTTTTCACTTTCACTTTTTGGTCTTTTGGCAAATGTTGTTTGTGCTGTATTTAGACCCCTCTAACAAGAAATTTGTTTTGCATGCACACGTATAAAAATTGCGGTTTTTATCCAACGCAATCATAGGTTTGAACGTTGTTTTCAATTTAGACTTGTTTATATTTTTTCGTTTGGGCTTGTATTATATTTGCCTTCGGGTTTATATGATCCGTTCATCCTATTTTGACTCCTCAAAATTCAAGAGTCTATCCTAAATTGAGGTAAATTGTATGGCTTTCCAAATACCGTTTCGATTCCTTACATCACTGAAGAGAGATTAATTGTCGAAATCCGGATATGGTGTACAAAACCTTTGCACCTTTTGTTTGCGGTATATCATCTTTTCCGCAAGTTTATTGTTTTCTGTTTAGTATTAAATTTTAATTAAGATCCATTTATTACATCGGTGATCCGTTTATTTGGCAATCGCCAATGGCAGTCAACAGGGTTTAAGAACATTTGTTGTTCGACCTGTTAGTCAAATGCGTTTTGTTAAAATATACTTTTCACTTTTTGGTCTTTTGGAAAATATATATATATATATATATATATATACAACTCGTCTAAACATCAACCCAACAATGTTAGATCTGTAAATTTGCTTTCGCAAATTTTTGTTCTTCCTCGCCGGGATTCGAACCCATGCTACTGAGATATCGTGACACCAAATCGCCTGCACTGTAGCCGTCCCGCTAGACCACACGACCACCTGGGCTTCAAAATGAAGCTTTCGGTGGCCGGGTGTTACCTTTCCACGTCAGTTTTATTCTAGCGTCGTACTACAGTACATGATATAGAAGGCATGCGAAAGCAAATTTACAGATCTAATATTGTTGGGTTGATGTTTAGACGAGTTGTATATATATATATATATATTTTCCAAAAGACCAAAAAGTGAAAAGTATATTTTAACAAAACGCATTTGACTAACAGGTCGAACAACAAATGTTCTTAAACCCTGCTGACTGCCATTGGCGATTGCCAAATAAACGAATCACCGATGTAATAAATGGATCTTAATTATAAATTTGATACTAAACAGAAAACAATAAACTTGCGGAAAAGAGATATATATATGTAATAAACACTTGATCTTGTTTTCGTTTGGAGTTCAGGTAATACTCTCGGGATTGGATTTTTCCTTCTTGAATTATACATTCTAACTGGATTTTGGAGATGTGTACATTTTGTCTCCGTTTTATATATTTTTTCATAAAAACAAACGTATGAACATGATTGTTGCAAATGATAGTTATGTAATTTGATCTTTAAGAAAACGAAAAGAAAATATATTAAAGAAGAACTTCTTTATATATATATATAATTACTAGCAAACAATATAAATTTATGCTGTAAATTTTTATTTTGTGAAATTACTGTCTGCTCATGCAAACATGTTTTTCCCTGCATTTGCCTAATCTGAATTTTCCAATATCTGAAAAAGATAACAAATCCATTGAAAAAAACGTGCAAATATATAAATATTTTACAATGCGACAGAAATAAACTTACCACAACAATTATAATGAAGGACCACAATACTTGCCTTACAGGAAAATGTAGTGTACTTCTTTTGTAATACTGCTTATCCAAATTAATGCAGGCTTACTTTAATGTTTTGTTAAACAAGTTAAATGAAAACAGCTCATTTGAATTTCATGGCAAAACTGAGGTAACTGGAATAAAATTGTTAGACGTTTTGTCTTTATGTTTCCTTGTGTAGGGAGGATAATTGAAATGTACAATTCCTGTACAGTTAACGAAAAAATAAATATATTTCTAATTACTGGTTTTACTCTTTTACATATTGATCATAGAATAAAAAAAACCCCATTAAGAATGGAAACGGGGAATGTGTCAAAGAGACAACAACGCAACCAAAGAGCAGAAGAACCCAAGGCCAGGACACATATATAAATAATCTATTTGTTCACGTGAAGCTACGTATTAGTTGAAGATATCCTCAAGTGCAATAAAACATCTATTATTTGTGCAGCCCGAAGGATTGATAGGAATATATAAATAATGAAAACCCTGAACTTCTTTCTCGCACTTAGTACATAACAAACCCTTGCAATAACTCGCTTGGGGCTCCGTGAGTTTTTTTGTGGGCATAATGTCTGTCCCTGACAAAAAACCTCATATTTACAGGTGGCGGTCACATGTCCTGACTTACTTTGCATAACATAACTTTTAAAATAATTGTTGCTTTGTTCTTTTCCCGAATAAACATGAAATATTCGCCACTGACAATTTATCATTTCATCTAATATCTATTTATTCTTTCAAATATTTTCATTCTCATTTGTATCAATTGTTTAAAATGATCCTACTCACCGTAGAATGTCAAATAAGGTTATTTGTCGTTCGGCTTCTAAAAGATTATGCAAATTCTTCTCAAAAGGAAACAGATTACTGAAAACAACTGCATTTACGTGAGTTAATATTTCAATTTAGTATGTAAAATGTAACTAGTAATTTCATTTCTTACAATCAAACATACAAAAAAAATTTATCACCAAGTTATTTTGATTTAAAGTCAATTTGTTAATGAGAATGTTGTTACATTTATGTACAAAATGTGTCATGTATTTATCTCAAAAGACGAAAAATATTCAGAAACTTTAATGTTTTATAAATTTAGTAAATGCTTAGCAACAATGATACTTGTATGGATTACATTAAGCAGCATCAGGGGTTATATAAATGATAACGATTAACATATGAACGAAAAAGATATATGCAGACTAGCTATTACCGAATTCATTGATTAGTTAGTGTCACTATGAGTCACACTTTCATATGGTTAGTTTGGTTAATATCATCTGCTGTAAAAAAAAAAGATATATTGAGAAGGGTACATGTCTACTGTTTGACATTCTCTTAGTCTGTCTGTCCGTAAAACCTCATCCACCCCAAACAAAACAATAAAAAAAAACATCGTCAAGGATATAGTTATTAAAAACGTAAAATCAATAAGTTACGAGTTTCAGTATACTTCTATGTTTGTTAGTCAAACATGTTAAACCTCAGCAAATGGTTAATTTTTATATAATTATAAATTAATGAAAGCAAAAGCAGACAAACACAAACTACAAATATTTCACAAAAGTAAGACAAATGGTATTACAAGATAAAATTATAATCCCTACGTCTGATAAAATTCTATATTTTAATATGCACGCATAAAAAACCCTGATAGTTTTACTTCCTGTGATAGACTTGACTTCGCTAATAAGAAACTTTTATACTATTTTGGCAAAAGATTTAATCTCTATTGAAGTATTCTAACAGTTTGAATTATTTCCCATTTTTATGTCGGGGCTTTTTATAGACGAGTATACGGTATGCGTAATTCCGATTGTTGAAGGCCGTATGATGGCCTTTAATTGCTTACTGCCACTTCATATTTACTCTGATAGATAGTTGTCTCATTGACAATCATACCACATCTCCTTATTGCTATAATCAACAATTTCATTGTGTTATTTGTTGGCTGCATCATTTAAATTTAGTTGATTGCTCTTCCAACATTTTTGATTCATTTGATATTTTGTATTCATCACAAAGCAACATTTTCGTGGATAAACTTACGTTGTTCTTCATAATAGAGTACACCAAGAATTCTTCCTTTTTCTGTATGTATAACATTCGCTTTTGTTATTGGTAACACTTCGACTATTAATATTTTTAAATCATTTGAACAGTATATTGTGCTACCATGTACATCAATGTCTCCGTTCCCATTGGTTGTGTTCGTGCTGATTACTATAGATACATTAGATCCGTCGAAATAAATAGATTTTAAATTGCCGTTGCCATATTCCATCCAAAAAAGTCTATCTTCATCAAAATCTTAAATGGAAAATTAATAATGTGAATTGTATAAAGGAGTAGAGCCAGTTACTCCAATAAACGGCCTTGTAAAGGTGCATTTTTAAAACCTCAATTGTTTGAGTAAATTTATTGTATATTATTTTTGAAAGTATAATAAGAAAAAATGTATATCTGCTCTGAATATTATATATATATGAGCCTGAAATAGGAATAGATTTCATTTTAGTCCATTTTTCTAGAAATTCATTATCTTTTTCGACCTTATTTCATGATTTCATATATGGCGCCACCCATCGCCCATTGAAATTTTGTTTGAAAAGTAAAGAATATAGTATATTTTAAAAAGTATTACAGCAAAAATAATTGTGAGCGAGGGGTGGCGCCACTGTTGATTTTTCAGATAACTGCCATAAATTTCATCAAATTATGCCAAAAATCTGGCGTTCACAAATTTATCACATTTATGACGTCAGAAATACATCACTAATGACGGAATTGGTCAAAAATCTTGTATAACTGAAACAATTGGACATTTTAACATATGTCTTCATATAATTTTCACAACATCATCGCAGTTATAAAAAAAGGTTTTTAGGGTCAAAATTATGAGTTAGTGAACCAACTTCATTTTTTGGACAAAGTTAAAATGATTTTATCTTTCTTGACATTTTCTAAAAGTTAAACAAACGTTCTGCTCATCTGATATGTTTATAATTTTTTTCAAACATCTATATAACTATATAGAGGTAAACCTAAACTTTGACCTTTGTTTCTTTCTTTTTCGGAAAGCGTCTTCCAATGATCTTTCCATTTCTGATACTGCTGAGGTCAGTTTAAAAAGTGAAACAACAAAAAATACCGAGCTCCAAGGGAAATTAAAGTCCTTCATCAAATGGAAAAATCAAAAGGTCAAAAACATAAAACAAATGGAAAACGACTGTCACCGAATCACTCTTAAAATTCCAAGGAACGGTCAGTAAAACTGTTCTCGAATAGTCTTTAGTGCAGTTCCCCTGACACCATTTGAATCAATTTCTGACAGAACTGTACTACCTTACAACAGTTTATGAAATTTACAAATCTGTCCTTGTTGCCTTTTGTATTAAAATAAAAAGGACATCTTTAAACTGGATACTTAACCAATCCTTACGAAAACAACAAAAATCTGGATCGTTGAATCAATTTGAAGAGAGATAGAAACTGATCAATTCTCAAAGAGTAAAGGAAAAGGCTCTTGCAAAATTCTTTAATATCCCTTTTAGATATATTAATGGCGTTTTGTCACTATATAAACCACATTTCTATTTATCATATATCACAGTGAACTTGACATTAAGATTATTACCGGTAGTAAAAGGTGTGCTTCATATTTGTTCATCGACATTCGCATAGTTGGATGACTTCAAACCAAAATCGATGAAACTCGTAATGATTTAAATTTTCCAATTGTCAACTTCCCATGTCTAAGTAATAACATGCCCTTTAATGCATTGTATCGTGTATAGGGTTTGTATATCTCATTTAATACGTGACTCTCGTGCATTTTCACACTTTACTACATAAGTTATGAGAAGGAACCATCAAAATCGACACTAAATATGTTTTACGGTAAAAATCACCAATTAGTTGACCAATACGATGTTTCCGTGTCAACGCACTAGTCAACTACTTTGCGGTCAGAACAGATTCAGATAGTTCTACCCTAGAACATTTGTGGACAGTTCGACCCTAGATTAGATTTCGACAGTTCTACCCTAAAAAAAGATTTTGACAGTTTAGGAAAGCTCATGAAATATTATTCTGACAGATGCGAAGAGAGATTTATAAGAACTGATACTAAATGTAGTCAATGGAACTTCCCTGGCACTTCAAGTGATTAAATTCAGATTGTTCTTTTTAAGATGTTATTTTATCGAATTCAAATGTATAAAACGTTTGTGTCCTTCCTTTGAAAAGGAAAATGAATAACCCAAATTTTCCAATATTTTAAAGTGGTAAGATACAGATTTCAAAACTGTTGTATCACAACTCAAAATGGTAGATTAAAACACCTCTGATATAATAAAATAAAGTTGTCCAAATCAATTAAAAATTTGATTAGCATACAACAAACGATTTTATTAAGGTATTTGATTTCTGTAATTGCAGTTTCGATATTTAAAACAATGTGACTTCACGTCGACTTCACAAAAGCGAGTTTATAAAAACGAACATCGATTAAAAACTTCAAATTATTTATGAAGATTTCAAAACCCGGAAAAGGCGATTATTGGGTCGACAATAGGACGTCAAAGTGGTAACCACGTCGAAAAACAGTCGACAATTTAGCCACATACAAACACACACACACACCGAAACCAATATATATATGTTCCGGACCATATGAGTATTTGGACCATACGCGTATGGTCATGACCATATGAGTATATACTCATTAAGAGTTTCTAAAATGAAATTTTGACTTATTCAATCATATGGTAGTCATTTTACATGATTAATTTCATAGAGTGAATATTACTTACAAGTAAGAATTATAGTAAAATAATTTTAACATGGTCATTATCGATTTGTCCATACGAAACGTAATATGTCGACTTTGGAAAATTAGTTCAAGAAATATCTAAATGAACTATTAAAGAATAAGTAAATTGCTTAACTCGCAGGCACTTTGGTCATTGAACCTCTTTCTTTTCTTTTTAAAATTTCTTTTGGTGTTTAAATATGTTTTATTAAATTATAATTTCTTAAAATTTCTTATTGGTTTTAGTAATTTGTTCATGTGTTCTTGCTTTTATTCATACGATCTTACAATGACAGTAAGATCGTATGAATAGGATTAAGAACACATCAATTTAATGAAAATAAGTAGAAATAAGAAGAAATTTTGTTTCTGAAATAATAATTTAAACAATAAGAAAACAGAAAAAAATTCCATGCCCCAAACACATGTGATTTCACTTACGGACGAATATCGGAAGTATAAAGGCGATTTGAATTGACTTTAGCGAATGCAAGATAACAGATACACATAGATTTAGACAATATGTAAAAGATAAAAGAATTCATAGTAACTTGTGCCGTTTTTTGTTCAGAGAATGAGCTGTGTGTTCCTGCAAAGAAAGATAGAATTATTCGAAAAATACCTATATGGTCTAAATACTCGTACGGTCCGGCCCGTTAATAACCAAACGAGTATAATACTCATATGGTCCGACCATACGCGTATGGTCGGACCATATAATATACACATATAGTCATGACCATACGCGTATGGTCCAAATACTCATATGGTCCGGAACATATATATATAATTAAGCGGCATATTCCTTTAGATCAAAGTGTCTTAAAATAGGAAAAAGCTTTATAAGTAATTTTTTTCATGGACTAATCGTTTCAAAAAAATAAATATACATCCCAGCAATGTTAGAAAGGCAAATTTGCGTTTGCAAATATTTTTTCTTCCCTCAGTGGGATTCAAAACCCTTCTTTTGTTGCATTGTGGCAATATCGCCTGCACTGTATCCAGCTCCGCAGACCAATCACAAAAGTTGACTGTATACAAATATACCTTTCATTAGTAGATTAATGCCTTTCATTAAGACTACTCGCAGTTTCTGAAAGCTAGTTCAAAGCCAATTACAACTGATAAGAAAATTAAGGCGACAGAAGTCTACCGATGTTCAAATCTCGAAAATTGATTAGGAAGAAACAAACAAAAAACAGAAGGACTCTGTTGAACTCTAATAGTAGCGAGACCAGGTTTGTTGACAGGTTAAATGTCTCCTGTTATGGATGCATCACCCGCCATGCAAATTCACCCATTCAGCGGGAATAAGACACAATCGGTAAAATTACAAAGAACTATACTGGTATCGAAAGATCTAAGACTGCGAGCACATGTCGCTAATTTAGATAAGTCATGTTCTTCTAAACTGAAGTATCAATCAGTACAGTACACATCCGATGAATTTAGGACAAAGACGTCATAAACAGTCTAAGAAACTCACAACCTTGCACAGTAAACTATATAGTCCGCCTACAATGTCAGGCGACCAGGACATAGACAACTCAGTAAACAAGGCTATATATGAAATAGATTCTTCGTTAGTGTAGTGATGCATTTCCTAATCGGCTTTATCTAGCAATGTTACACAGAGCATGATGAATGGTGACACGAGATTGATACTTTGCCAATTAACTTTTTCAGTCATACTGGATGAATACTACATATCGTCGACATATCTAGGGATGCGTTAAATATTTTGTCATACACAAGGGTCATCATCTTATTTACATATACATAAGAATGCACAAAGAATTGATTCCCTCACACATTTTTAACATGAACAAATATAGATTAGAATTTGTATGTCTTTTAAATAGAATAGATTTTACTTTCACATTTAACAAAGTTATAAAAATTAAACTGTATTCCATGCACATAAAATATTGTTTGATGATTGGATTTCCGCTTTGTTTTGTTTTGTCCTCTAGATTTGTTGCATTTGGTTTTCGCTGGGATGTTTTTTTTTAATGTTTACGGTCGTCCGTTTTCATTTGCTACTTTTTAAATTGTTTTTATGTGCCGTGTTTCTTTCAAACAAAGATATGAACGGACGATGACCTTTCCCAGCTGATTTAAGATTTAATATGTGTTGGAAGCATCTCCGCGCTATTAATCAAACCAGTTATGTAAACAGACCCAGAACGACTGATGAAGTAATTTAAATTAAGATCATAATAATAATAATGATAATAATAATAATAATAATGATATTTATAATCCAATGGAAAAAATCAAAATAAATCAAAAAATAAAAATATTTAATATATTTACATAACAACTTAAAAACACAATAAATAAAATACAAATATAAAAAATATAAAAATTGGCGTTACGGGCAACATGCTTATGATTGATATGTATTTAAAAAATAAATAAAATACATATCCCAATAAAGAAATTAAATTCACATTATTCGAGCATCTATCGCTGCAACTGCAATAGACGATAGAGTGTAGATGTATTACTGTGACTTCAAATAACTTAGACCATAAGGAGAAAGTTATGAGCCGCTTGAGTATACATCTAACAGAAACATAACTCGTAGAGTATTAAATGAAACCTCAAACAATGTGAACTTAATAGCAAAGAGAGCCTTTAATAGAGAGTATTGACAAGAGCTCGAAGCATAATTCGAAGAACACATGTTACTTCGAAATATTATACCTCTCTACGCGTGACATGTTGAGCGCTGGCCCATCCCATGTCAAACATAGGTAACTCAAGTATATTTAATACCTACTCTAAAATTATATACCTGCATGTTGAGCGCTGGCCCAGCCCATGCTTAGAGGGTATGGGCTCACTTTGCAACCTGAGACGGATAACCTCGAGTGAAAAAACCATTTGCACACTAAAACATGTATCCAAAAGAACTGTCAAATGGACAAACAAATGATTCGTTCACCCGACGAGAGGGCTGCCTAGTTACCCGTTTTATTCAGGGCTGCCTGAGAACTCAGGTAATAATTTTGTGACAAGTAAAGAATGGGTAACATCCATTATTACATTGCCCTCATAGCATGTTGCCAAAGCACAAACCACAATCTCGGAGGTGTAAGGGGTGGTTGGCGGGTCAATAAATACAGAATAAAATTGTTACAAAAATAAACATGTATATCTTTTTCCTTTACAAAATTTCAACTGCTGCTTTAAACAAACTTTCTGATAACTATAGACTATGTTGGGGAGGAGTGACCTCAAGGTTGACACGCCTGATTTATCAGATAAAGTAGACTATCAAAGCACTGCGATTAAACAATTTGCAGACATCAATAAATCAGTCAAGATTAAGAGATAAAGTAACAAATGGCAGCTGCAAGGAAATAAACACTTACATAAACTTTAATTAATGAACATTAATATACATTAATGCACAAAATTGTTACTAAGAATATTTTGATGGGAAATGCACCAACTCATTCTTTTCACAAACTGCTATCTTAAAATCCTACATTACCTAATGTATGACTATAACGTGCCAATCGAAAAACTGAAGTTAAAACAGCTATACTTAATTGGAAGGTCTCAACAGGAAATGGAGAGATATGATTTTTTATTTAAATAGACAACAAGCCAACAAATACGGAAAGACATGGCCATGTTAAAACACTGCAACGAATATTTTGTATGATAAGTAAATGATACGTTAAACTGTGACTAGCTCTTGGCAAGTGTGAGTGACACTATAGAAGTTTGCTATCGACACATAATTCTGATGTTACCAAAACGTTAAAATGCAATAAGTGGTTAGTGACATATGATAGGGTTTAACTGTTTTATTAAGATCTCACCAAAGATACATAGAAGATAGAAGAAATAATTTAAAGAACACTACACCTGAACTAACAATTAAAACCAGAACACACTAACATAAATCAACACCACAGATACAATAATACAATGACGAGACATTCTAAATACAACATATCCTCAATTACTGAACGCTGATTGTTTTAAAGATGTGAAGTAATGCCAAACAAACACACTACTAATTGTGTCAAGTCAAAGGTTATATTATGTATTTTTACAATATGGTTCAGATGTATAAAAAAGGTGGCACATTTAAAACTCATAAATCAAAGATAAACTGACTACGCCTTTGCAAAAAAAAAAACCCACTAAAGACGACAGAAAAGGAAACAAGTCAACAAAACATTACATAAGACTAAAGACTTAGCAACACGAACCCAAAAATCATAGGGTGATCTTAGGATCTCTTGAATGGTAAGAACATCTTGTTGCATTAATGGCACCCGTCAGATAGCTCTTCATAAATACCAATACGGTGACAAGTCTCTCTAGATGATGTAACAATCGGGGAAAAGAGGACGGGATTTTGGTTATAACAATTGGAATATATTCATGTTCATCTTTGACAAAAATATTTTATAACTGTTAAACAGTTGGTGATGGCGTCCATAAAACTTTCCGTGAGTTCAATAGTTTGTTTGTATGCAGCAAACCTCTTTCAAAGAAAATCATGATGAACTTGCAAACTCTAGGACATCGTTTCAAGTTGGAGATAGATAATATTCTATACGCAGACGTGGCTTGAATGTTGTTACTAATATATAGAAATGAAAATTTCACAAATTGACACAAAAATCAGCCCTTCTGTCGTAAAATGTTGTTCTCAACCGAACCTCACTTTTAAATGCATGTGGTTTCATTTTTATGGACAGATAGGGATAATTATCATAAATAAAATACAACATAGTATCTGTAAATTAACATACCTATACTCAAACCAGTTACAAGTTGTGGATGAACACTCACTAATGTCTGTTTTTCAGAACCATCTAATCTTGATCGTCTTATTGAATTATTAATTTTATTAGTTGTACTGTAAAACAGCCACCTAGATTAAAAAAAAAATAGCATAAAAAGGAACTTGAACTTGGACTTACCCATTCGGTACATTGTTTTTTTGTTTTTTGTTTTGCAAGATATAAAATAAAAAAATAAAAACAATTACTGTCTTTTGTTTCGATGAATATGTTGCTTAATTGACTTTTGAAAGAGAAGTGCTTTTCACTTCGTCTTTTTGCCTCAGTGAATATAAGGTTTTTTTTGTAAATAGATATAAGAAGATGTGGTATGAGTGCCAATGAGACAACTCTCCATCCAAGTCAAAATTTATAAAAGTAAACCATTATAGGTCAAAGTACGGTCTTCAACACGGAGCCTTGGCTCACACCGAACAGTAAGCTATAAAGGGCCCCAAAATTACTAGTGTAAAACCATTCAAACGGGAAAACCAACGGTCTAATCTATATAAAAACGAGAAACGAGAAACACTTATGAACCACATCAACAAACGACAATTACTGAACATCAGATTCCTGACTTAGGAGTCTATAAAACCATATATAAACCAATCATGGATTAATCCAATGGAAGATCAAATTGTATTATTTATTTTGAGCCTCGTTGATACTTATTCAAGGGGTTAGATCATAAAACGCATTTTTACTGCAAACTGCTCCTTTTAATATTTTGCTTACTATAGCTGCTTCGCTAAATATTTGATTTTTTTTCCAATGTTTAGTTGTTTACTGTATTTTAGCTTTTAAATACACTATCAAGCTGTAATGTTCACTAAATTGTGCAAATAATTGTATTTTAATTAATTTCTTTTTCATTATTGTTTTCGCTTTGGTGAGAGGGAACTAGTGAAAAAAAAAATACATATCCTTCTCCATTACCTGGTTCCATGGTCAAGATAAGTTTTACATAACATGTATGTATATAAAAACATTTACAACGGCTTAACTGTTCATTTTATTTTTTTAAAGATAATATGTGAATGTCGTTTTTTGGTTATCAATATAAAAACAGGCTTTTGGTATGATTGCCAATGAGACAACTCTCCATCAAAAACCAAATGACATATAAGTTAACATCTATAGGTCGGCCTTCGACAATGAACAACACCCTTACCTCATAGTAAGCTCTAAAAAACCAAATGAAAAATGTGAAATAATTCAAACGAGAAAGTTAACGGCCAGATTTATGTACAAAACAATACACGAAAAACACATAGAATATACAACAACAAACACCTCTGAATTACAGGCTCCTGACTTTGGACAGGCACATAAAGCATGTGGCGGGGTTAAACATGTTGGCTAGCGCCAAACACTCCCAAAAGGGTTTAAAAGGCCAAATAAAGTACAAGTTAAAGACCATTGAGGTATCGAAGACTAAAATAGCAATCAGTACACGTCCAACAAATAATGGATGTAGTGTAAAGACGTCATTAAGTCAGAGAAAAATATGACCTTGTGCAAATCCTAAATAAAGTATCGATATATTGTAGGACCGTGAGTGTACATATGTGTAGAGCAATGATATTTAGTTTGGTGTTAATCTAATCAATATTTACACCGATAAAAACAATATTCAAATATCTAATAACAGTATTGGAATGGTAACCTTTTAGAATGTGATATCCCGTTTGCAATCAATTTTCAGCCAAACTTCCAGACCAAATCTATGTATCTATGGTAAATTTAGTAAAGGGTTTAAGTAATTTGTGGTAACAAAATCCTTAACTTAATATTTTACCAGTATTACATAGATTTCGTTCATTGAATTAAAAAAAAAACGTCACTACATACAAGAGCGTAACTAACGAGTTGTGATATATAAAAACCGCATGGAATGGAGTGAATCTGATTTTTTCAAATAGATGGATGTTCTTAGATGTCGAACTCGTCACCCAATAGTTTGCTAAAAAAACACAAACCTATTCCGATGATCTAATGTGAGTCCATACACTTCGCCATCCTGCAGTATTTCTGTTTTATTTGCCCCATCAAAATTACACCGATAAATTTTTCCATTTTCCCGTTCTGTCCAATAAACATGATTGTAAACAGGATCAATAGCCACACTTATCGGCCTATCTGCATCGGTCACAGTTGTGTAGGTGTTAGCCTGATTTGGTGGATAACGAAATCTTGAATTGAAATTAAGTGATGATTTATCATAAACATTTAAATTAGTATTGTATGTATTTACTAAAGAATAAAACATCTTATACTAGAAAAAGTTAGTATCTAGCATTAAGTTAAATGAACTTGGATCCTGGATATATGTACCCTGGCTTCAAATTATGAAGAACGTCCGATTTACAATACCTAGGTATGACACAAGAAAGTTTTAGAAATGGTCTTTTCTCCCTTTCATTTATTTAATCTGAACCGGTTTGAAAAGTCTGTGACTGACAGTATCCTAGATAATAGCTGTAAGTTAGTTTTGGTTTGAAAAAAAAGGATTTTGTAACAGTGGTTTCCAAACATAAGTTGTACAGAGAATGAAGTTTTGACAGTGATATTGAAAAAAGATTCGTGTAAATGGCAAATGGTCATTATTCGTGCGGAAGTGGTGACTGCAAACGGTTTCTATAGGAGGTCATATATTCGTGTGATTGAGATGAATACTCAACGGCCTCTGTATAAATGTCATGTAGACGTCATTCGTGCAATTAAGATGAATACCCAACGACTTCTGTATAAATATCAGGAGGTCATCACCATAACAAGTTCAAATCTACTCCTTATATTCTAAATAAAATGGTGTAGTGTTAGCCTTTATGATGTTTTTTAAACTAACATTTAAATAAAAATGTTATAAATTTAAAGAAACCAGAATTATCTAGGGCACAAAAAAGAGAATTTTTCATACCGGTAAAGTAAAAAAAATTACTTTCAGATGTGTCAGTTGATTTCGGCACATTTATAGCTACTAATGCTATGTAATAAAACTATCAAAAATTTAATTTATTTATTATAACAGGCCACTTTTCTTGGTAAACCAATTAAATACCAGTCCGTATTATAAGGTTTGATTATTTAAGCTAACTCTATAGTAAAAGAATGTAATGACTTAAAGACCATGCGGTCGTTCTAATCAATGAAAGTATTAATTTTCTATGCCGGTCAAGATTGTTTTATAAAAAAAAAAATGAAATATCAGCTTTGACATTTGATTGCGACACAATTTTTGAAACTAGTATTTGAAAAAAACTATATCGTTGTAGAATTTTTTATTACATTATTCAATGTTAGCTCTATCATTTTGTCTTTGGCGTTTTCAAAGTGTATGTCTCACCATTTCACCTATTGTCCATTATGTTTCCGTATAATCATAGAATCTTACTGGTGTGAAAAATACTTTGTGTAGTATTTCATAAATGTACGCAAGAGCTAACAAAACATTTCAAATAAAAGATACATCTTAATGATGGAAAAAAAATGGTACAAAAATCAAAAGAAATAATGAAAAAAAATATAAATATTATAAATATATAATATGCAATTGCAAGTAATTAAAATAGAAACAACATTAAAAACATCACTGACACAATCTTAAATCTCTAGATATACCTTGAAATGTCGTCTTTATCGTCTCTAGCAAAATAAATATATTTATTTGTATAATCATAATCCATGGAATGCACGTTACTTTTTAAATCAATTAAAAGATCTGTTATCTCTCCGGTGTGAAGGTTTATTTCCTTAATTGCATTTGTAATCGAAAATATAAGCTTGTTTTGAAAACCTGAAATGTAAATTAAATTAAAGTATGCAATATAATATTTTTCAAGTGGTTTTTACTCTTTAATTTTTTTTATCAACAAAGTTTTTATAATACGCATTAACAAAATGTTATATTTTAACCAAATAGTTCTTCATTACGACAACTTCCGCGCGTCTGGCGTGTAAAATTTTTATCAGGGTATCTATGATGAGTTTATTCACTACGTTATTATCCAACCACCATTATTGCCCACATACCCTATACAAATTATCACGTCTACAATATATATAGTTATCTTGTTTTTTTACTTTAAATTTACTACGATTAACGTTTACATTAAAGCATTCACATCATCAAATGACGATACATGTATGGACTGTATGTTACACTTTTCATCATGATAAAGATACGAACTCGTAGAAATATATTCTGTGAATATGCTATTATGTGGTGTAAATAAAACACAATATAGGTGACCATTACCAAAGTCAATCAAGATAAAATTCGACATCATGAAACAGAGAAATAAAAAAGAAAATGCCTCCGTATAGTTGCAAATTTAAGTATGTGTAATTATGTTATCAATTCGTCGTCAAATTTGCTTGATTTGTTTTGAAATATTGTTAAATGAAGTATAAACATAAACAGTTAAAGATATTTTTTAAATTCATACTTTAGATATAGAAGAATTTATAACTACAAATGCACAAAATCATTGAATTAAATTCTGTATAATTGCGAATGAAAATAAGCGTTACCAATTGTTATTGACACATACAATTTTTCATATGCTCTTAAGGTTTTAGACCCTCATTCGTAACTAGAATCTGTTTTTGATTTGTTTTTTATTGATGAGTTGACTTAAGTTTCGGCCAATTTTATAAAATTTGACATATAGTTCTGTTAAGCTCCTTTACCATACATATTTATTTCTGAAAACGTGTTAAAAGAGAGAAGCATAACGAATGGTTTTGCATTTGAGATAAAGGGCAATGGTCAATATTTGATTTTAGATGTGTGAACCTTTTTCGTTATCTCTACTGCTCTGTAACTGTCAGCAGAAGACTAGCAAATACATTGAGGAGATCTTTCTAAGACAGTATTTGTTAGTTGAATCTGTTCTAGTGAATCTGATGACAGAGCTGATCAGGAGTTGTTGCTCCTTGGATGTTCAAATTGGGTATTTTGATTCAGATTGGTACAATAAATACGATTGTGTTCAGGATTGCTGAATAGCAGGAGACTCTTACCCTGTCGACGTACTAGGTCTTGATCCTTTGAGAGTACATACGATTCCCTCGATTTTAGTTTGTTTCCTTGATTTGTCTTCCTAATCGATTAATGAGTTTTAATCATCGATAAACTACTAATGCTTTAATATATGTTGCGTTCAGTCAAACTTGTGCTCAAAATCTACTTTCGTCATAAGAAATCAACTTTATAAAGCTTTAAGCTGAGAATTGAACATTTGAAATTTCTAGATAAGTGACTTGAAATACAAAAGAACCAGCAAAAATGAAAAATAGAGTCTTTGGTATATCCCTTTGTTTTTGTATCCTCCGTCTCTCTTTTGCTAGTTGATACATGTCCTAATTTTAATGATTTGATAGAAATTACTGTGAAATGGCTGGAAGCAAACAAAAGCACGATAGTTAATTTTTTTTCCATCTTTACTGTCTTGCGGTCAATAAGAGTAGAGGAACAGCACGTATAAACTACTGTTATTGTTAGTTAGTATAGATAGGAGTAAAATTAATTGAATGTTATAGAAAATTAACTAAAAATTAAATTAAAATCTTTGACACCGACAAACAAAACAAAATGGTCTAAATGCCACAAGTGAATGTGGGAAGCCTTTCAGTTGTCCTCAGACAAACAAGTTTTCAATTATTTTTAATAGTAATCGTAGCGAAAGTAGTATTATACCGGTAAGTAGTGCTTAATGTTATTGTAATGTAAGTTTCTCACCTTCACTGATAAGGCAGACAATAATCATCAATTTTGTCAAAATCAACATATACCATTTCATGTTGGTGATCATGGAAAATACATTTACTCGTCAACTTAACCTTTCTTAGTGTGAAGTGAAAACATCTGGAATATAATATAAACATGTTAATTATCAGCCATATATTGATATCTTTCGGCCCTTCATGCCAAAATGTGTCATCTCGAAAGTAAGCGCAAATGGGTACGTCTAAAGGGTAAGAGTCTACTGCTATGCAAGCATTTACCATCATGTCATTCTCTAATCAGCAAAAAAGTACCCAAGGGAAAATTGTTTGGTTTCACAGAGTCATCAGCGAAAGCGTTAACACCATTCGAAATAATGTGTTCGGTATGAAATCCATATAGCATATTACGGCGGAAAAAAAAAAACAAACACAGAACACTCTAAATAAGTGTTTTTGAACAATTTACCATGAGTTTTGACCCTGATGTCAACCAAAACTCTCTGATCATTGTTTAAAATTTTGTTATTATGATCTCAAGTTCAACATGTCGCTACTGAGTTGACACACAGACATATCGCTTCGATCAACGCAATTCAAGATAGTGACAGTAAAGCTTATAAAGTGTTGATTTCAGTCGTTCTTCCTCA
Source organism: Mytilus coruscus (assembly GCA_017311375.1). Taxonomy (NCBI): domain Eukaryota; kingdom Metazoa; phylum Mollusca; class Bivalvia; order Mytilida; family Mytilidae; genus Mytilus; species Mytilus coruscus. Next base: position 65,093,495 of record CM029595.1, read on the forward strand.
TATCTCTGATGGAGCAGTGTTTGTGTCAGGAGTACACCATCCCTGCAAATGCGGTCTGTATAGTGTATCATACATTAGTGTAACGTATCATGTTGGATATGTATATGTTATACGAATGGACAGAGTGTATGTTTCTGCTGAGAAATTGACAGTTTAGAATCGGAAAGATGAAATCCTCCCATTTGTCATAGATTCTGGTTTTAAGTCACTCATATGAGTCAATATCGAGGAAAAGATTTGAAGCAAAAAATCTACTTTAGATAGTATTTATAATCTTGAGGGATATGTAAGATCCAAGCACTCACTAAAGAGTTGGTATAGAATGACAATACATCATAAATGACCTAATTAGGTGGTTGCAAGCATTTAAGGCCTTCGCCATGAGCAAAACAAATACTATAAAGTTATGTTTAATAAAAGTCCGCGACGTGACAAAATGTTAAAAAGATCGAACGAGAAAATTAACGGCCTAATTTATGATAAAACAATAAACGAAAAACAAATTTGACAGACAGCAACAAGAGCACAACATGCTCCTTACTTGAGACAGACAGTCGGATTTTGGCTCACAAGGTACAAGTTACTATGTACTTGAATCCGAGCTAAGCAGACTTTAAGTAAATGCCAGTTTTAGGGGACGACTATTTGATTTTATGGGAAGGGGAGTGCATGAGGATTTTTAAAATGAATATCACAGCCTGGTAAGAGTTGAAAATATAAAACCTTGCATCGGATAGGATGAAAATGTTCTGAAACACAAAATGCAGGAATCAATCGTGTACAAAAGGGTAGAAAAAGACATGCTTAGCAAGAGATGAAAATGAATAGTAAATCAAAAAACAATTCTCCTGTCCACACCCCAGCTTCTCAAATGGACGTGACTTAACTCTATCTTTTTTAGATTGTATTTAGTAATAATCACAAACCTCCCAGATTCGAGGCAAGACAGCTGTCGCTGGACAATAGAGACCTTTCAAATCAATATTTAGTTTTGGACAAACTCTTTTGTTTAATAAGGACAATGCACCCAAGCACAATTGGCTCAATGTCTAGAAAAGGTATGTCCTCCGTCCACTTTAAAAAAGTAATCTTGAACTAAAATATTGAATATTGAATAAACTGCATGGTAAAGGTCCTACAATATGAATGACTATTCTTTCCAATAATACACTCTCAGTGTAATGTTCCATGGAAGCCGTATATTCCGTACTTTGTGCTTTCTTACAAACACAAATATCAGTTCGTACACTAATATTGAACATCTTATCTTATCTTACAAGAAAAATTTCTCTGTTTTCCTGCGTTAAGATGCATATCGATTACAATGTTATGATCACGGTCAACAAAAAGCTTAAGAGACTAACTGAGAAAACCATACGTAAATTATAATGTTTTTCATATTACTAATACTTTCCCATTTTCAATATAAAATCTCTGTACAAGTAACAAAGAATCTAATCTGAACCTGAACAATTTAACTTCAGATACATTTGCCCATGTGGGGTTAATTTCTTCTAGTTTCTATTTAATAGGAGTTATGGGCCATTCTGTTAACATGATCATTTTCAAATAAAGTATGAATGACAGGACTTTTAACTAACCATTTACATGGCTTGGTTGCATACTTTTATTCTAACTTTGAATACTAGGTATTGAAGTAAACTTTTTATCTGCTCTGAGATCTTATATATATCTGCCAGATTCACTCACAGTGAAATGATCACTCAAACTTACAACCTCAGTTCTGAATCGTTATACATCAAATAGCTCTAATTCTAATACTTTTCCTAGTAGGACAATTTTTCTGTTTGAAATGTACATCGTTATGCAAATACCAGTGATACTTAAAATTATGTTTATTATAAGTGTTTCTTATCATTCTTTTTTAACCTGAAACAATTTACACAATAGACAATATTTAACAACAGCGGGCACACTCAGTTTCCCAAAACACTGTAAGAGGTTGTTATGGTGAAATATTAAAAATCTTGTTTACAAAACAGCCTTTGTTCTCATTAATCATATTGGTTTTATTTATTTCAACTTCTTTTCTTACAAAATTGCAGTCAGAAAAATAATTTTATTTTAAAATGACATAATATACTTTATTATCGGCAATTAGAACATTTTCCCTTTGATCTTACTGCCTAATATTTTCAATATCATGGAAAGGACTTGATACTTGCAAATATTAGGCAATGACGTCATGTATCAGTGCAATAACGTCATAGGATCTTGTCCATCCGCTTCAATTTATCAATGAAATGCACTCGACTTCATTCATACAACCGAACAACGAACCGAACGTTTTGTACGCGTAAAAGTAGTTTTACTTATTATTTCATTTTACTTCTTATTCTTTACAAAAAAACATAGAGTTATGACAGATTGCCGATAAAAAGAATAATGGCATTTTATATTTTGATACTGACTTCATCAGCTCGAATATCAGCTCGCCCTAGCGGGCTCGCTTGATATTCTTGCTGATAAAGACAGTATCAAAAATAAAAATGCCATTATTCTATATATACATATAGAAATATTTACAAAAGGTCTGCACACATAATGATACTTATATAATTATGCGAGTTAACAAACAAATCACAGCGGAAAGACAATTTGCGATAACAAAATTCAAGCTGTTTGATATTTTTTAATTTTCGAATCAAACCAAAATTTATTACACCTTGAGACTTTACTATTTAAATGTTATTTGACAATGATTCTGTGCAAATAATAAAACAAAATATTATCCTTGTTTGTGACTTAGCGCGTTCTATAACAAGTTACTTTTAAAAGGAAATTTGACCTTTATTTTTGTCAAAATAAAAAAAGTCGAATTCTATGATTCACAATGATTTCCTTGATAGAGGATTGATGCTCACAAGGAAGCTATTAAACCAAGAGTTCCAAATGGTGAAGTCAAAATCATCCCTTCGTTAATTTTACGGACGCCATCACGAGTTGGTTGACCGTTATGGAATAACCGTTTCACAGATGATATCGCATATGTTCCTTATGTCGTAACTACAATACCCTTCCCTTTTCACGAATGTGACCTACCGAATTAGACTATTTACCGGATTTGTAATAACATAAACAACACGACGGATGCCACATGTGGAGCAGGATCTGCTTACCCTTCCGGAGCACCTGAGATCACCCCCAGTTTTTGGTGGGGTTCGTGTTGCTTAGTCTTTAGTTTTTTATGTTGTGTCTTCTGTACTATTATTTGTCTGTTTGTCTTTTTATTTTTAGCCATGGCGTTGTCAGTGTATTTTCAATCTATGAGTTTGACTGTCCTTCTGGTATCTTTCGTCCCTCTTTTAGTACGCATTTCTTTGTGTTTTAAAAATCATGAAAGTAGTATGAATGTTTGAAGAGTTGACTAATTACATAATATTCACATTGGAGTTTTGCAGTTGAGGTAAATGTATACGCCGAGTAACAATACTTGGAATGTCAAAATTGGAATCTAAATATAACGAGTCTCTTTATTATCATAATGATTTTTATTCTTACCTGTTTGAATCTTAACCGGGGGGTTGCAAAAATAATAGATAAGAAGTTCAAACACTATTATTAAATTAAATTCATACGTGTGCATTGTCACGTTATCTTGTTATCGTCAAAACATCATGTGATTAATACCAAGTTTAAACCATATAAGATGTATATTTTCAAATTAATAAAAGTATCTAAAAGGTTAAAAACGATGCCACTAGACAATGAAAGATGCTTTATGATATCTTTTCATGATGGATCTAGTTTCAAAAACATTGATGCTAAAGCGTGAGGATGATGATGATGCACGTACAATTAATACAAACCAAAATCACATGTCAAATGTAAGAATGAAAAACTGACACATTTGAGATGATACGACGCATATTTATCAACACGTTGTTAGACTTGGGTTCATCTAAATTTTGCATACTGAATCGACAAATGTCATTTTTGATAATTAACATTTCATTCTGCATGTCGTTTGATGTTCTATGTATTTGGGAGGCTGTCATACTGACAGCCTTCATTCATATTAAATAACATATACACACACTGAAAACCTAGATCTAATGCTTTAAGAATTGTTTTCGTCAATCAAAATCGTTAGAGGAAATAAGATATAAAGTTGTCAACAGGGGAAAGCATCAGTACTTTGAAACGTTTTCTCTTATTCCTATGATTCAACATGTCAACTGAAATATGAAATTTTAATGACAGATAAAGAAATTGATATTGATACTGCTTGCTATGGAAGGAATGAAGACAAAATATTACTAAGGAAAATATGAAAAAACATAAACTTTATATATATATATATATATAACGTACCCAGTCTTCGTGCAGCTTTAGTAGTCATCCCCTGACATATTTCACTATAGATAATTAAAGTCAACTAGGTCTTGACAGGATGTATTATATGACAATCAGTGATGCATATCAGTAATTTGCCTTGGTTATTTTTTTTTTTTTTTTTATTCGTAGTTTTAAATAGACGTGAAACTGAAATTGATGCCTTGCATACACGCCTATATAAGTTAAACACATTTAAGTTTAAATCGTTATGCGTGTTTTGTAACAATGTTTTATTTCCATGTAATGGCTATTTGACGTAAAATTTGATTTCAATATGAAATTAAGATGTGTAATCGTCCTATGTGTTATATAGGACGGAAGTGTTAAACATTATATGTTAATCGTCCGCATTTGTAAATGTTATGTTTTTGTAGAACAAAATGAAAATTAACATATCAGACTTTAAAGTAATATTACTTTAGTTATGCAGGAATTTTATCGTCGATTCAATTTTTTTTTTATTGTACAAGAAGTTTTCTTTGTACAATAAAGTACATAAAGTAAAAATTGACTATATGACCCAAATCTTTTGTAGTTATACCTTATAGAAATATCATACCTCAGATTGTAGTCTCTTAACAAGAAAGTGTTATTAAGTTAAAAAAGTATATCTAATAAACACATTTATTCCAAAACCAGTTGTTGGCATGATACGGGTTATGTTCTTCTCATATATTTTATGATGGTATGATACTAAATCCCTTACGGGAGGGATTGTGCTTGATTTTCATATGATGAAGACATATTCTTTCAATCAGTTTAATTGAAGTCTGGAGCTGGCATGTCAGTAGCTGCTAGTAGTCCTTTGTTAATTTATGTATTGTAACATTTTTATATGTTAGGTCAAGTGTGTTATCTGATTGTATCAGGTTTACATACATCTGTATTTTCACACATAGCCATTTAATACAGTTAGAGATCATCAGAGATTATATTAATTAGGAGTTATATTTAGATTTCTTTGTTTGACTAGTGAGCCCTAATGATTTGCCTATGGTGCCCTAATAAATTTATGTAAGGAGCACGGAACACTAGGAGTCCGGATCACCGGAGCACCCGGATTACCGGAGCACCCGGATTTCCGGAGCACGGACTACACGGAGCCCGGTTGCTCTAGTAGTCTATATTTGTATACGGGCTTGTAGGAGTCATATAAAAGAGAGAAAAAGCGTGAGATAGGAAGGAGAGAGAATTTATAGTGAGGAGAGGACAGTTACGTTTGTAAAGTAGAGAGGAGAACCGTGTTGTTGAGCCTGAAGTTAGATGTACATTTTGTTATACTTGTATAATGTTATTTTGATAATACAGTATTGAACTTTTATTCGACTTCGTGTTTATGTTCACTTACAAGACTTCGTTCAGACTGCATCAGAATCCATTTATTTATTTATGTGACCAGGATTCCCTTAATCACGCTACCAGTAGATTTCAAGGGTAACCCGGTTAAAGAGTATACTTGGCATTTGTCGTCCGTGTACGAGTGAAAGGCACGACCTGAAACTTATACACCCAACAACACAGCACAAATACACGGATACACACTTTGGTTCAAGTACCATACCAAACTTTTCGTCACATTGATGGCAGCGGTGGGATTTACTGTGTGTGACTTCAACGAACTTGTTAGTGAAAATTGTATTTGTTTAATAATACAATGGAGACACCAAGAAGAACAATAAAGAAATCAACTCAGGCTCCAACGCTCTCTCAGGTAAGGCAGAATTGCTTTAGAAATCAGATATTTTCCCCAGCAGCTTCTGGGTTAAGTAGTTCGCCTGCCACTGGTACTCTCCATGATGTTCACACGGAGAATATGCCAGATAACCGGTATCGCCAGAAAATCGGGCATTGTTCACCCAGGAACTATCAGGATAGAGCTGTCCAGGAGATGAGCAATACGGAAAAGACGGAGGAATGGTTGGAAGAAATTTTGGCAAATATGGGTTAGTTTGCTTACTCTCAGTAGCGGCCTCGTCGCATCAGCATGGATTTATTTTCCTAACAACAGGGTAGTACAGAAGTCTCAAGAATATGTAATGATTGGATTATTAGCGATAATATGCCTGATAATTTCAACGATAGTTTTGAAATTTGTATGGAATTCCGTCATTTCTGGTTATAAGGCAGAAAACACTGTATATACATGGTCCAGGAACAGGCGAAGCCCTAATAATATGTATAATGGGCTTAGTCGTACTCCGGATAATGTTATTACCGAACTTGGTACGCTCTATGACTCAGATGAAATGCCCTCGTACTCGAGTCCTAGGCCTAATCGCCCTGTTATAAACGGGCAAAGGCAAATGGAGCTTGAGTCACCCGGGCAAACATCGGAAAAACATGGGCTTATCACTAGGACATGTCCAATTGCCAGAGTCTGATAGTATAGAAAATGAATTTACTGACATAAACGGAACGACTACGGAATACCCGAATACTTGGTGTATCCGTGGAAGGAACGTTCCTCCATCTAATGAATATCCTGTACGGAGGACCTTTTCCGGAGCAAGGAATGATGTTTAGAATGAGTTTATTCAATACTTCGAGAATATATCCGAGTTAAATGTATGGAACAACGAAAAGTCACGAAGGGTCCTACTAAGCACTCTTAGGGGACAAGCGGAGACGTATGCATACGAGATGCCAGTTATAATTCAGTAAGATAATAATCGTCTTAAACAAAAGATGGAAGAGAGATTTGGACATACGGCGATGAAAGAAAGGTATGTGACTGAGGCAAAACTGAGAAAAAGACAACCTGAAGAGTCCTTGAAATATTTCGGCCAAGCCATAGAGGATTTGTACCGTAGAGCGTATCCGGGCAATCCTGAGAATGTAGAGGAGAACTCTTTTAAAGCGTTCCTTGACAAGTGCGGACAGTCAGAAGATTTTCGCCTTGCTGTCAAGCGAAACAGACCTAATACCCTGCAAGAGGCGGTAATTAATTTAATGCAGGAAGAATGCTTAAGAGTTGGAGAAAAGGACCTCACCAAGCATTTCAAACCAGTTCAGCAGCCTATATTTGAAGTTGAAGACGGGGATAGTGATGAAGATGTAACTGCAGAAGCAGAAGAAACACGAAGAGAAAATGTCGACAGAAATAAAGTTCCTGTTAATTACCCACGGAATAACGGTAAAGGATCCCAAGGGCAATTCTATAACCGTGATATATGGCATGGAAGAGACAGATCCGCGATGTTTAAAAATCGTCCACCAGAATTTCCGGAACCGAGAAGGGGACCGTAGAGATTCTCGAGAGACAGATTTACGCAGAGGAGATCGACACCAGAGGCCAGGTGTCGGTCATCCGGCAAGGACGGTCTAATGAAAAGAAAAACCACAATGAAACAACGGAAGAAGATAGTGAATAAACCAAGTGACTTTATAAATAGTTGTTTATTTATTGTGTAAACTATGTTGTTTTATACAGAAGTTTTTCTGTGTTTGTTTATAAAGTAGAAGTTTAGCTTTATTTAGTGCTCGAAACCCTAAATACATTTTAATGGTGTCTCGAAGCCCTTTAAAATTACAATATGTCGCTTGAAACCCTTCAATCATGGTGTCTCAATGCCCATTAAACAATGATTAACTACATTTTTAAGACCAGTAAACTCCATTGTTTTGAAAGTCTTAAATCTAAAACTATTATGTAGACTTAAAATATATCATTGTCAGCACTAAATAATTTTGTATTTTGTTATATTTCTTATTTTTAATAAGTGGTGCTTATATTACATAGACTTAAATTTTGTTTGCAAAATTAGTTTAAAGTGATTTTGTTTATATGGAGCCCTGTGACCCTTGGTATTTACTTGGTGTTACCTGGCCCAATTTTGAGTGTACGTTTAAACATTTTAAAGAATCAAATCTTGGATTCCGATGGTTTTTTTATATTCCATGATAAAAATATGATATCTCTGTAAGTTGTGTTAAGTTTTGTTATTTAGAATCGTATAATACTCAAACCTAGTCAGGGTGCTATTTTTATATTTTAAAAGTTATGATCAGGTTTTTTTATTATCATCTATCTCAGGGTACATGTACATTTTGTTTATATATATATTTTATTTATCTTAGAAGTTCTTTTGATGCAAACCATGATATGTTTTTGATATATATACATTTTTATATACATGTACTACTTGTTGGCTACGTGTGTATTTGTTATAAGGTGCTCAAGAACAGTATTTAATTAGATTTTTTTTATATAATGCTGTATACTGAACAGTGGAAGTTCATAGTTAAGAGGGGGGCTGTGTAACATTTTTATATGTTAGGTCAAGTGTGTTATCTGATTGTATCAGGTTTACATACATCTGTATTTTCACACATAGCCATTTAATACAGTTAGAGATCATCAGAGATTATATTAATTAGGAGTTATATTTAGATTTCTTTGTTTGACTAGTGAGCCCTAATGATTTGCATATGGTGCCCTAGTAAATTTATGTAAGGAGCACGGAACACTAGGAGTCTGGATCACCGGAGCACGGACTACACGGAGCCCGGTTGCTCTAGTAGTCTATATTTGTATACGGGCTTGTAGGAGTCATATAAAGAGAGAAAAGCGTGAGATAGGGAGGAGAGAGATTTATAGTGAGGAGAGAATAGTTATTTGTAGAGTAGAGAGGAGAACCGTATTGTTGAGCCTGAAGTTAGATGTACATTTTGTTATACTTGTATAATGTTATTTTGATAATACAGTATTGAACTTTTATTCGACTTCGTGTTTATGTTCACTTGCAAGACTTCTTTCAGACTGCACCAGGATCCATTTATTTATTTATGTGACCAGGATTCCCTTAATCACGCTACCAGTAGATTTCAATGGTAACCCTGTTAAAGAGTATACTTGGCATTTGTCGTCCGTGTACGAGTGAAAGGCACGACCTGAAACTTATACACCCAACAACACAGCACAAACACACGGATACACACTTTGGTTGAAGTACAATACCAAACTTTTTCGTCACAGTATCATTGTCATTTTGCTAAGTTTCTTTTGTTACCTATTCTGACATCTGACTCGGACTTCTTTCAAACTGAGTTTTACTGTGCGTATTGCTGTGTGTTTGTGTATTCCACATTGACTAGAGGTATAGGGGAGGGTTGAAATCTCACAAAACATGTTTAACCCCGCCGCATTTTTGCGCCTGTCCAAAGTCAGGAGCCTCTGGCCTTTGTTAGTCTTGTATGTTTTAAAATTTTAGTTCGTTTATATGTTTTGGAGTTTAGTGTGACGTCCATTTTCACTGAACTAGTGCACATTTTAGTTTAGGGGCTAGCTGAAGCCCGCCTCCGGGTGCGAGATCTTCTCGCTGTGTTGAAGACCCATTGGTGGCCTTCGGCTGATTTCTGCTTTTTGGTCGGGTTATTGTCTCTTTGATACATTCCCCATTTCCATTCTCAATTTTATTAATGTCAAAATGAAGATTCTATCATAAACTATGTAAAATATTCAGTTAATTGAACTCTGTAGTCTTTGTTGGATACATTTTCGATATGTTTTCCTCTCTCCCATTCTGAATTTTAATTATTGTAGACCCCGCAATTTTTGTATTCTTACATTACAGTATCTACATAATATTTGTGTAATGAACTTGCACAATACTCTTCGGTAAGCGAAAAAACAAAAGTATCTTGTTATCTGTATATCATTCCGAATTGGTTTTTTTTATCAAGAAAACGCTAGCCCATGGAGAAATTTTCGTTTATTGTATCCGGAAAGACAAATGTTTCCTCTACCTAATTAGCATCATTGAAATATCATTACTATGGTCATAATTATAAATTAACTGTTTACAAAACTTTGAATTATTGAAATACTAAGGCTTTTCTACCTCAGGAATAGATAACCTTAGATGTATTTGGCAAAACGTTTAGGAATTTTTGGTTCTCAATGCTCTTCAACTTCGTACTTTATTTGGCCTTTTAACATTTTTTTTATTCGAGCGTCACTGATGAGTCTTTTGTAGACGAAACGCGCTTCTGGCGCAAATACTAAATTTCAATCCTGGTATCTATGATGAGTTTATTTGGTACATATTTATGTTTTTATAATACTAAGAAGTAAAATAACAAAAATACTGCACTCAAGGAAAATTCAAAACGGAAATTCCCTTATCAATGGCAAAATCAAACAAATGAAAATATATATGAGTAAAACACCAACCAGAGGTTATCTATTAGAAGTTATTACATATTGTTATGAAGCTCATAAAAGTAAACATTTAATTCATATGTTGGTAGCTATGTATATTTTATGTTATTGTCTTAACCAAATACAATTCTGTAATACCCAGTTTATAACTTATAGTAAAAAAATAGATATATACAATCAGAACAATCAAAAGCGTGCGGTCCCCTTGCTGACTACATTTATAACCACTACAAAAAGATAAACAAACAATAATAGAATTAATAATATAAAACCAAAAAAAAGATTAAAAAGATACAAATCCAATTAATTTTTTTGCATTCAAGTACAAAAACTCATCAAATATAGCAGGGTTATATTATCAAAACCATATGCGCGTTTATTTACTTTAGACTAATCAGAGCAACTCAAATCATACCAGTTGTAATACAAAATGAAATTCGAAATTGAAGAGAGTTCAAAGCTAAAATTAAGAAAATGCTGTGTCAAATACAGCTTGGGAAATATGATACTTTCCGGGTGAAAGCAGCAGTATCCGGATGAGTTGGGAACAAAAAAAGAGGCGAAGGATACCAAAGGGACATTCAAACTCATAGGTGGAAAATAAACCGACAACGCCATGGTTAAAAAAGAAAAAAGATAAACAAACAACAGTACACAAAACACAACATAGAAAACCAAAGACTGAGCAACACGAACCCAACCAAAAACTGGGGGTGATCTCAAGTGTTCCGCAAGTGTAAGCAGATCCTGCTCCATATGTGGCACCCGTCGTGATCCTCATGTTAGTACAAACCGGTGATAAGTCTAATTCGGTAGGTTACATTCGGGGGAAAGGGGACGGGATTGTAGTGACGACAATTGGAACAATAACGATCAAACAACTCGTGATGGCGTACGTAAAATTTACAAAGGAATGATTTCAAATTCACCACTTGGAACTCTTAGTGTAATAGCTTCCTTGTGAGCAGCAACCTTCTTTTAAGGAAATCATGATAGGAAAAACAAGCCCTACAGGCGCTGCTGGAATGGTGGTACACAAAAATGGAAAGTTTACAATTGCGAAGCTGAAATCATCTCTTTTGTCGTAAAGTTTTGTTTTCAACCGGCCATCCTTGTCAATATCTAGATATAAGTCAAGATATGAGGCAGACTGTATCTGTCGTATCATTTATCGTAAGTTTGATGGGATAGTTGCGTTCAACAGTCACCAAATTTTGAATTCTTTAGTGAGAGAACATCATCTATATAGCGGAAAGTGAAGTTAAAGGATATTACTAACTTCTTTTCTTTTCACCTAAGAAGTTCTTGTATGAAGTCAGCCTCATTTGAATAAAGGAACATGTCGGCAAGAAAAGGAGCACTGACTAAAAAAAGACGCATTAAAATACAGGGAATTAAAGTAAAATACATAACGTGATAGAAATGAATAGCTTCGGTATTAATGGTTTTGTTTTCTAAATTTATATCAATTATTAATAGAAATATGAACTACTCCTGTGCAGCGCATCGTACATTGTCGGTTTGAATGTCAAATCGTAGAAGGAACTGTCAGTTAAGAGGAGATTGTATATATAGCTGTCATACAAAATACAGAATACTTCAAAGCTAATTGACTGATTAACTGTTAAGAGTGAGACATATCATTTTGACTGTGAATCAACCGGATTATCTCTTCGTTTCAAAGTCGCAAACTTGACAGAGAAACCAGTATTTTTTTCTAATCTTTGGTTTGAACCGACCACTGATTAAATTACACACCCAGCACTAGAAGATGGGTATTCTACAACGATATCTATGATGTGGTAGAAAATGAAAATTTCACATTTAAACAATTTTAATGGATTTAGATGGTCGCACGAATATTCCACTTCTAATACAAAATAGTTGTTAAGTTAAATTGATGGACTGGTTTTTCACCAAACATTCGGCATACCTACGAAACCCATCTGGTCTCTTATTTTTGGCGTCTTAAACAATGCTTTTCATAGACTTTATTGTGAGAAATTTCAAATTCGACGACTGTATTGACTGCATTTATTCCTTTGGATTTAAGGAAAGAAAACTACGGGTATAGTTAAAACTTGTATTTAGAGTATATTTCTCCAAATGCTACGATATTCCAGTGCATGCGTTTCCTATCATGATTTCTTTACTAGAAGTTGGCAGCTTACAATGAAGCAATTGACCCATTTGATTTCCCACGATAATGTCGAAAAAGAAATGTTCTACACAATATATCAACGACGACCTACGATTGTGACATCGCCGAGTGGAATAAGAAAATAACATTTCATAAATTTGTGCGTCCAACGCAATTCTGGACTTACATTCATCAAACGTTTGATGGCAGGAATCTAGACGTTCAAATGTAAGAAGTATTTGACTAAAAAGGACTTTAGATAAATAGGAAATTCGGGTAAGGGTTCTTTTGCTGAGGAAGCTGGAATCTTAATTTCTTGGTAATTTCTTAATGTTTTAACGCGGAATTTTAGACAAATATGTTATAAATCATGTAAAGCAAAAACTACTGACCTGATGAACTTATAACCGAATAAATATTTGATTTGAGGAACACAACGGAAACCGCTGTCAGAGCAGTAACTTATCTGCTTTTCTGTTATCTTTTTATTTTGTTATCGTTTTTCCTTATTTTCGACTTACGTTTTTTAATGTCCTCTTTGTATCTCATCTCCTGTTTTATCAAATTCTTGCACTAACTGTGTGTAACTTCAAACCGAAAAAACATGACTTATCACTGAATATTTTGCTTGATAGGAGCAACAAGATACGTTTTGGTAGTAGAACATGAAACACTTCGAGAACATGAAACCATACACCAATATAAATAATATTAATAGCATTCAGCATTTTGAGATAAACGATACACAACATATATGCCACTGAAATGTTTCTAAATTAAAGTATACTTTACTCAAAATATATGATGATAGAAGCTAGAGGTGACATTAGTTGACATTGATGAAGTCTGAGAAAGGTTCGATCGTATTTTTTATCAACCGTTATTTACCATCATCATATCTTTGTATACTGAGAACTTTGCATTGACAATGTACTCGTCTAAATCTACCATTGCCACAAAATCGAACACCTGTTGAATTTCTTTGCATTAACACACTGCAACCTGTTCATCGTGGGTAATTTGATGGTAATTACATTGATGCATTGTGAAACCGCGGTTTTAGAAAGATAAAAATCTTATCCATTTAATCGCCCAAAAATTTGTTAAACTTATTGTGTTTGAATGATAAATATATTTTAGAATACAGCAAAGTGCTCTCGACCAATGAAAGTGTAGAATTTGGTGTTCCTTAATTGTGAAGAATGAATGTAAATCATGTTCTTAGTAAGGGATTATCCTTTTGTTTAGGACTATTTACAGTTCAAAACAAAGATTTTTATAAAATGAGTTACAACTGCCTGAAGTACATTTATAAGGATTATTGATTGAAAGTTGAATTTTGAAACAAACAAAATTATCAAAATAAGTTTGAAGTTTACTTTTGCAGTACAATTGATACCGTTTATGTTATTATGTGAATATTTAGAACTTTCAAATTACAAAAAAAAAATAATATCGAGAGGAAAACAAAAACAAAAAAACAAAAACAAAAACTTAAAAAGTTAGAAGTAAATATAACCTAAATCTTTAGCTACATGTATTACGCTTTTCAAAACTTAGATTACTGTATTCGCAGTTAGTAAGAATAGTCATTTTCGAAACCGGTACATACTTTTGAATTTCCTATAAAAGCAATTTCTTTCAACATTTAAATTTCAGTTAATTAAGTAGTATTTAATGTAAAGAGCTGGAATAAAATTGGCTGTGGAATACAATTTAGTTGTAACTCTGATTTTAATTTATTAAATTGAACTGTAAATAAACAAAAGATAATTTCTCACTAAAATATTACATAATTTACACTCATACTCACAATTAGGAACTTATACAATTTCTACAATTTCAGTGTAACGTTGTGTCATCTAATGTCTAAAACACAATTTATTAAAATTTCCCAAATCAAAAGTAAGTCCTTACATCACTAAGACCAATACATACATGAAATGCCTAAACGGATAGTCATTCGTTAATTATAAACATTGCACTGACAATGAAACAAATTCTTGAATAAAACCAATCAAGAGATCATTTGAGCCTTGAGCACTTTACAATATTCTAAGTTTGTAAGAGATGATAATCCTTTCATCATGATAAGTACTCGCTAACGCTCGTACTTAATCATGAAGAAAGGGATTATCATTCTCTTACATATACATATCACGAACATCGACAATATACGTCCATTGTCGAAAATATGGAATCGTATACAGTACACATAAATTTGATATTTTCCGACAATGGAGTAATATTGGTGTACATATTGACTCTCAACAGTGAAATTTTTACTTCCCCTTCGTCCTGTTGCTATCTTAAAAAAATCAACATTAATAAAACAAAGTCAGCAAAAAAGACCCCAAAAAGAACGAAGACTTTAACGGTTATTCTGGTCTAACCATTCATATACTCATTTTGATATATTGATACAAAGTATCTGATTATTTTGTTTTTTCAGTTATATTTAAAAAACGTTTTAATATTTCCCACTTATTATATAATATTGAACTGCTTTCAAAGCTTACAACTTATCAATTAGAATTGTATTGTATGGTATACATCTAGATTAATATAACACACACACATGACTGTACCTAAGATGGGACAATGAATGGTTTTGTTTTTAAATTCTTTGCAAGAAGCGACGACGAATTAACAAAAATCAACTTATAGACTATTAGCAGAAAGGCAAATATCTTCTGTTTTTTGTTTTTGTTTTTTTGTTTTTTTGTTTTTTTTTCAGTTTTTTTTACAGATTTCATAAATATAGTTCAGATCATGAATATTTCGTGCTCTTAGTTTAAATTTGTTATCAACTTCTAGAAATGTTTAACTTTTGCATAATAGTATGTCTCTGTAAAATGTAAAAAAAACTTATGTCTTTCTGCATGACACATGTATAGCTTTCACTACTAATAATGTCCTTTTTTTATGAAACATCTTTGTTCAACAAAGCAACACACATATGGCAATGTTCGTGTTGCTTAGTCTTTAGTTTTCTATGATGTGTCATCTGTACTATAATTTGTCTGTTTGTCTTTTTATTTTTGGCCATGGCGTTGTCAGTTTGTTTTCGATCTATGAGTTTGACTGTCCCTCTGGTATCTTTCGTCCCTCTTTTATATGGAATTATGAAATGTTATAATATAAACCAGTTCATATATTTGGACCCGAGTCGAAAATAAGTGCATTTTACATTAATGCTCACAAACTCCGAAACAGTGGTAACGTCTTCCTTGCTACACTACGTTGATAGTTTAGCGAAGCAACGTCACCACTGTTTCGGATTTTGTAATGCTCACTATAACATGATAATATAAAAACAAATAGTACAAACAAAACAAAATAACTACTATGTACCTTATCAAAGAAAGTGAAATAAAAGTATACCGTTTTGAACTTTTAAAAATCTGTTGGTGTAATCATAAAATAGTACTGCAATGCCATAAAAAGCGACTGGAAGCAGAAAGAAATCACAATATCGATCAAGTGAAAACTGAACTATTAAATTTTTAAATCAGAAAAACAAAAGAAACCATATTGTTCCGTTATGACTAAATTAAAAAAGAGGGACGAAAGATACCAGAGGGACAGTCAAACTCATAGATCGAAAACAAACTGACAACGCCATGGCCAAAAATAAAAAGACAAACAAACAAATAATAGTACAGATGACACAACACAGAAAACCAAAGACTAAGCAACACGAACCCCACCAAAAACTGGGGGTGATCTCAGGTGCTCCGGAAGGGTAAGCAGATCCTGCTCCACATGTGGCACCCGTCGTGTTGCTTACAAATCCGGTAAATAGTCTAATTCGGTAAGTCACATTCGTGAAAAGGGAGGGTAATGTAGTTACGACATAAGGAACATATCCGATATCATCTGTGAAACGGTTATTCCATAACGGTCAACCAACTCGTGATGGCGTCCGTAAAATTTACGAAGGATGACTTCAACTTCACCATTTGGAACTCTTGGTTTAAAACTTCTTTGTGAGCAGCAATCCTCTATCAAGGAAATCATGATAGGAAACACAAGCCAGGAATATCGTATCAATTGGGAGATATATACTCCGTATTCAGGCGCTGCTGGAATGTTGCAACATAGAAATGGATAGTTCACAATTGGGAAGCTGAAATCATCATCTTTTGTCATAAAGTTTTGTTTTCAACCGACCCTCATTGTCAATTTCTAGATGTAAGTCAAGATATGAGGCAGACTTAACTGTATCTGTAGTATCCTTTATCTCTAGTTCGATGGGATAGATTCGTTCAACATAGTCACCAAATTTTGTATTATTTAGTGAGAGAACATCATCTATATAGCGGAACGTAGAGTTAAAGGATATTGCTAACTTCTTATCTTTCTTCCTAAGAAGTTCCTGTATGAAGTCAGCCTCATAATAATAAAGAAACAAGTCGGCAAGAAGAGGGCACAATTGGTTCCCATTGGAATTCCGACAGTCTGTTGAAAACACGTCCTCCAAACGTAACAAATATGTTGTCAATCAAAAATCAAGCATCTTGATAATGTCAGTTTCAGAGAATTTTTGTTTGAATCAGAGTGACTCTTTACAAAGTAGGATTTATCCTCCCAAGACAAGATACTTGTATCTACGTTCGCCATTCTTTTAATGAAACAAAGTAATACCAACTCTTTCAGTTTGTCTTTTAGTTTGGAATGGGAATACATGTGTAAAGTGTAGAAAAGTCAAATGTTTTAATGCTATTGCAAGATGAGAGAGTCTTAGATTGTATGTACTCTAAAAGATCTTTGGAATTTTTAGTATCCACATCTGATTCACGCCACCTCTAGAATAGGCAGTTTCACAATAACTTTGGAGCCCGGCTTTGATTGCTGATAAAATAGATGTTAATAATTTAGAAAGAGGTTTCATGGAGCACTTGGAAGACCCAGCAATATACCGTTGTTTGTGAGGACACTTATGTAGTTTAGGTATCCAATACAGTGATGGCAGATACAGTTCTTCATCTTTGGTTGAAATTCCAAAGGAACATAGAACAGATCTATGATTATCCAGGATTTCCTCTTTGGTAAGTGTCGTGAGGGTATATGTTGAGTTTCCAAGTGTATTGTCAATACCTAATTCATTTATCAAGCAGTCTATGTAATGATATTTACACACAAAACGATGTTGTTTGGGGCTTTATCTGCGGGGACAACAACATATTTGTCATGGAGGTAGGACAAGTGTCTTGCAACATTTGGGTATTTAAAATTGACTTAGCGTGGGTATTGATATGCCCATTTAGTTTCTTAATTCGGATTTGTATCAACGACCTCACAGCCTTAATCCATTCGGAAAGAGTATCTGCGTCTTCTTTCTCGCGTTTAGCCCATTGCCTGGCATAATCCTCGACTGAATCAATCAGTATTTTGAAGTTGTATTTCCAATTGATGGATTTAGGCTCACGATATTTCGGACCTTTGGATAACAAAATTCGCAGGAAGTGTTATTGATAATGTTGAGGTCTCCGGTAATAACGTGGCCAGCCGGATTATATGTGAATTGGGAACTAGCACAGGTGCAATCAGGAGGTTTAGACTTGAAGTCGTCAATGTTGAGATCCTGCAAAACGTGTTTGTAATTGAATATTTTAGTTGCAATTGCTTTGGTATAGGTATAAGAAATTATTGGTACAGACTGATCTTTAAAATAAGGTGGTATTTTCGACTGAACTAATTTATGATGAAGGATATTGCCTAAGTTGACGCCATCGAGACCTTTGTTGGCAAAGGAAAGTTTAAGAAAAGATCTTTCTCTTTTCATCTTTTCCAATGCGAACTGGTTTGAAAAGTCTGTGACTTGCAATATCCGAAATGATAGCTGTAAGTTTATATTGGTTTGAATGAGGGTTTGTAACAGTGGTTTCCAAACATAAATTAAACAGAGAATGAAGTTTTGAAAGGGTAATGAATACAGTTTCGTGCGAATGTGATGAATGCCTAACAGCTTTTGTATAAATGGCAGCAAGTCATTTATAGAGACATCATGCAAAGTAGGTGACGTATATTGACGATGACCATGACTGCGTCTACGTCGAGGAGTAGAGTTGAAAATATTCATTACATTCACCGAGCTACAGGAAGGACTAGATAGAATACCTATACCATCAATTTTGTCATTGCAACCATATGGTGTCGCAGTTCCCAATTGTCGAATCCAGTAGTCCTCTTTTGTCTACGGAGAGGCGTTGCAAGTTGAGGATTGTTAGTCTTGTGGTATATTTTTCGATTATACGAACGAAACGATGCATGGAATGATCAGGCTGATTAAAATGCTGGTACAGTATGTCGTTTGCATTGAGGTTGATATCTGATCTATGGCCGCACATACGTTTGTTTAGCCTTCCTTTCGTTTCACCGAAGTAAACCAATCCACAAAGGTTACACTCTTATCCGTAGACGACATTTATAGATTTACAATTCAGATCATAGTAACTTCTAGTAAAGTAAGACTTTTAGTTAAATTGCTAGTGAATTGAGCGTCTGTTATTAAAATTTCACAAGTTTTGCAGCCATTAGTTATCTGTGTTATATGTGTATCCTTCCTCTATATACTTCATTAAAAAAATATAAATTTTATTGAAATCCGAGAAAATCAATTATTCTAAGAAGATGCATGTGCAGTTACTATTTTCAATAAATGCTGAGAAAAATCATGAACGATATTCATCCACGCAATGAGTCATTATTATCAAAAAGAAAACAAATAACACTAGTGTAATACAAATAGTGAAAGAAATTGAAAACATAAACAGTAGAAGAAAATAAGAAAGTCGGGGTTTTTTAATCGTTAATAGTCGATCTTAATGTTTGTGTATACTGTATCGAAATGATTCAAAAACAAAACTAGTTCGGATTTCAAATTTTAAGTTTAAAGGTCAATGCAAGCTTCTTTGATATATGTATGTCATGGTAAGGTTACAGTGTTAATTTGAAAAAAATAAAATTTCGTTGAATATGGGACTGACACAGCAATATCAGTTTTTGTTTGTAGGGACACTTATGTTATTTCGGTATTCAGTTCAGTAAAATAAGATACAGTTCTTCATCTTTGGTTGGAAATCAAAAGGAAAATAAAACAGACTTAATACTGTTCATGATTTCCTCTTTAGTAAGTTTCGTCAAGGAAAATGTTAGGTTTCCAAATTAATTGTGAATACCTTCCTCCTTTTTCAGCTGTTTATTTTTATAGATAATGTTTCAAGGGTTTTCTTGTCGTATAACACTGAAGTAGGTCATGATTGATCAAATCAAATTCCTACAGTAGGCAGGTCTTTCTTTTTGGCAATCCTGACACAAAGGTGGGTTATAAGACGAGAAAAACCTTAAAACATGCATTACCTGGCTTATATAGCGTCGACAAATATCACAAATATCTACGATTTGTAGACTTTGTATTGTATAAAGCGGAGATTTTTTTCTAAAACCTTTAAACATTCGTAAATTACCGCAAAGTAATCGTTTATTTTTGTTACATATTTCGGTAAAAATTTACGGGTGTTGTTGTCTTTAATGTCGTTTGAATCATACAACTGTGAATACTTTCCCCGCCTCATTTTTAGACATATACCTCGAATTTGACATAAGCGGTCATCTCAGTACTAGAGTAAATGACTAATGAGACGCTTATAATTATAAAGCTATCATTTTCCCCCACTTTAGCAGCAATATACAAATTTCACCTGCATATGGGATATAAATTTCCAAATTCATTCGGTATTCAAGAGCTTGCAGCTGCTAGTCAGATTTTACAAAACGTCACTAGTGTCTGAATAGAAAGTTGATGAACCAGGATTATGTCAAAGAACGTCTCGCCCCCTTTCTCAAAAAGTTTATCGGAAGATACCAAGACCTTTTTCATAAATATTCCGTATCAACTTCAAAAATGATACATGATGGCCCTAAAGTATAGATCCTAGGTACTGACGATGTTTATCATCTTAATTACGTGTAATGGTGTTCTTTTCATTTGTCTTTATATATATTTTACCTTTACTGTTTAGTCCATCTTTGGGAATATCCTTTTGGCGTAGTTCGGTATTTATACATCCCGCCACTATTATTGTGTTATGGTTTTTTTTTATATCCTTGTCTTTCATTTTTGCTTATGTTCTTTGTCTATAGAGTATCTATATGCCAATTTGTTTTTTCCTTGTTGACAGAGTTGTTTGTTTTTATAGTGATTAAGATTATTTAACAATGAAGACTGCTGTACCCCAGTGTTTGACATTTTACCTATTATGTCCGTTTGTTTTGCTCACGCATTGTTGTCAATATAATGGAATTATATGCGATTGTCATACAAGTGAGAGGTTTAGCTAGCTATAAAACCAGATTTATTCCACCATTTCCTACATAACGAAATGCCTGTACCAAGTCTTCGTTTGGAATTTTCCTTGGAGTTCGGTATTTTTGTTATTTTACTTTATACCCTGTGCTCCATTGTATGGTGTTTATATAATTATCTCAGTTGATACGTTACGCTCTCTTCAAGTTCACACTATACGAATTTCTCTTTACACAAAAAAAAAAAAAAAAAAAATGCTTCAACAGAGTTTGGAGGAAGAACGATTAGACTTGACACTACACAAGTTCTATGGTCACAATTATGAATTGGTTGGGCAATGTTGGTGTCTCAAATCACTAGCGACATATTTTCAGTATCATAAATATTTGATCCGTAATTTTACCGTTGGTGTTTGTTTCTCGATTGTGACATTTTGACTAAATGTGAACTAGCAAAGTGGGTGATGTATGCATAGCAGGAGACGACTGTTCTGGCGACACAATCGGTGTTGCTCCTTTTTGAGTCATGGAAATCCCTCATGTTGATCATGTTTATCTCTTCCTATGTTGCCTATGTTCATTTGCAAGAGATTAAATAATAGACACAAAAATGTATCTACTAGTCCAAGCGCAAATGAAAGATTTCTTTTGCGAAAATCATTTGTCAATTGGCACAAAAGCAATGCACCGACGACATGATGTGCGGAATAAACGAATATAATAGGAAAAGAAAAACCATGAAGAAAAGAGTTACGTATGATATACACGTGATGCTTTTCAATGCTTACATACTTTATAGATATAACGCTGACGAAAATAAGCAAACTTCACGGTATGAAATCATTCCATCTGATATTAAAACTCTTGCAGACAAACACCGTGATCTTTGTGGTATAGATCAAAATAATCGAAAAATATTCAATTTTAATATGACACTCTTCTTTTTGGCTTAAGAAATGATTCATGAAAGCAATAAATTTCCCATGGCCTGGACTGTTATATCCAAGCATAAGCGAGCCTAGGCCATGTGAAAATGATAACAAATCTATGGCTTGCATAAATTATTTCGGGTCTAATAGGATAAATACGATATTTGATAAATGTCGTATACAAATAAATTGTTATTTCGACCGTTCTACGTTAAGTTAACCAAATTTCTGTGTTGCTACAGGATCTGCCTACCCTTCCGGGGAACCTGAAATCACCCCCAGATTTTGGTAGGTCGTGTTGTTCAGTCTTTGGTTTTCTATTTTGTGTTTTGTGTACTGTTGATTGTCTGTTTATCTTTTTCTTTTTTAGCCATGGCGTTGTCAGTTTTATTTTCGACTTGAGTTTGAATGTCCCTTTGGTATCCTTCGCCTCTCTTTAAGAATATAATCATTTTCAATATTGAGATTTAGTAAGTTTTAATCATTTTCATATTGTAATCTAGTAATTTTGGCCATTGCCACTCCTATACACCTCCAATTTTAAGAATTATAGCTATTCTTACTCCTCAGCATAGTAATAATACTCCAATAAGTAGTTGGTACGTATTAAATATGCTGAAAAGATGTTTGGAAAATTTTACTTAGCCATGGTATTTTGACCCCCCTGCTATGGTATATTGAACCCCCTCCTATACATCTCCAATTTCAAAAAGTCATTGCCAACATATTGTACATTAGATAATCTGCAATACTTTTTATATAAAACAGGGGGGTTCAATTTTTCATTTTGGGATTCAAATACCATATGGGAAAAATGACCCCGGAGATCAAAACACCATGCGGTATAATGACCCCGAAGTCAATTTTCCATATGGTATTTTGACCCCGGGTTCACTTTTCAGTGGGTTCAAAATACCATATGACACCGGTTCCTAATCTTTAATATTATTCATCATTTTGTTCATATTACCAATTTATAAAATTCAGAATTGTGTCACTCGCTCGTATATAATTCATTCTATTCATTTTGTTTAAAAATTATGGAAAAATTTTGTCGGCTGCTAGAAAAAAAAATGTTCCCCTCTGGAAAATAACATTTGGGAAAAAAATAAAAATATCATTTTAGATTGCTCTCTCCCTCTATTTAACTGTATGAGACCGAAGAAGTAAAAATAAATGTGATGTGACCTTATTTTGAGATTTTGTTAATAAACATCACTACTATTACGTCATCAATCAAACTCCGCTAATGCACGTGAAAAGTGATGTAGATTTGAAATGAAAATTTCTACAAATAGCAAAAGTGAATATCATATGGATATATGTGTTGGTGGGTTGTTGTCTCACCGATGAATAAAACAGATCTCTTTTATAAACATTCATGTTTTAATTTGTTAAAAATAAGTTATATGTATTTATAAGTAATCATTTCATACTTTACAACCCTTTCTGTAAATAAAATGTATATCATAAAATCCGTTTCCTATCTTCGTTTGACGCAGAATCATGGGTCTTCCTTCAGTGGCTGAAGTAGCATTAATTGTTTCAAAACCTTATGTAGTATACAACTTTTAAAATTTTCTCACATAAGGCCTGAAATAAAAATCTGGTTCTTTACAAAACATTAGATGAACGTTAGATATACGTATGCATTTATCATCTTATTTGAAGCTGTTAACTGCTGTTGTACATTGCAGATTACAAAAAAATGGTGTAAACATTAAAAAGCAAAAGTTAACAATAAACAGACACTTAAAAATGATTTTCCAGACAAGCAATTTTTATTTTTTTTTATTTTACATTTTTGAAATTTTAACATCATATTAGTCCTAATCTACGAAATAATGTAAGTCTTCAATAGAACAAATGGTTTTCATGTGTTTGCAATGAATAAAAAAACAAAACTACTAAATAATTTCTTTGATATACGTATTAGATAAGTCAAATGGATCAGAAATCACATGTCATTGATTCTAATTAATTATCACTCCATGCGAGTGAGTCTTACCCGTACCTCGAGGCGACGGGATTGATTCTGGGATACTTGAGTCATATATTTTAGTAGTATTACATAATTCATTCATGCTCATACATCGTCTATCGCATATCATAACGCAATACAAAATATACACCTATAGTGTCAAGATTTTAAATTGTCTATCTCACACAGATTTATCCAGATGAACAAGCAATTGTTTTCAAGTGTTTGCAATTGATCATGGAATTAATTAATAACTAAACTACTAAATAAATTCTTTGATATTTTGGCAATAGGTTCAGAAATCACATGTCATTGATTCTATCGATTACTACTCCATACGAGCGAGTCTAATCCGTACGCTGAAGTGACGGCAATAATTCTTTGGTGCTTCTGCCATTGCTTCTTGTTTTCAGAAAATTGTAAAAGTATGATAAGACTGAATAGTTTATATTAATGCTTAAATAAAATCGCTGTATTATACAAAACTTACAGCACTGTGTTATCTTTTGTGTTACTAATTATGAAATCGAAAAGACATAGAATTACATCCCAACTCCTTTGTTCTAACAGGGGTGATCTGAGTTGGATCATCTCTACCAGATCAACCTACCTTGAGTTTCTTTGTTCTGCATCATTTTGGCGGGAATGTCGAACACACAATAAAACTTAAAAATATTTATGCGGAATAAAGACTAACTTTCAAAATTTATGTAGAAAAAATCAACTAAATTTCCAGTGTCTATGCGGGGGATCGAACTCAATACCTTAAGCATATGAAGCCACTATTCATACCTCTACACCAGGACGACTGAATACAAACTCACTGTTAATTTAACATATTTAAACATTGTATACGGGGCTCATAAAGGGTATATACTATATAGTTATATATAAAGTATATTATAATTATTGTATGGCATTCTGACCTAGATGTTATGAAGCATAAATGTTTTTTCATATAGTCTAGAAGAGCTGGGATGTAAAATAGTTATCCCACTCGGACTTTGTGTGTCAGTGTAAGATCACGGTCGTCGGTCTGATCTTACACTGACACACCGCGTCCTCATGGGATAACTATTACTGAATTTCATAACAGTGTGGACATGGACACCTGAATTTTCAATGATATCGTGTCGGTCACTGGCTGTCGACAACAAAGACTTCACGCAATTACAGTATGTCAGGGGCCTCTCAATGGGGATATACATCATTTCTATTTTACACATGTCCATTCATAAAATAATATTTTTGGCATAAAAGTTTATTGGAATTTGTTTTGATTATATCTATATACTCACAGCATAAAGTTTCCTTTGAAAGAATGAGTATATTCAGAGGTGCTATCACCAAGTAATCGAGAGGGAAAAAGTTTAAAAAAATCTTTTTTGGCGATAAGTGAAAAATTAAGTTGTGTGTCAGTTATAGACGAGTAGTCCATCATGCATTGCAAATCATTCAGTGGATAGGTCAATTGCCAAAATAAAATAAAAAATGTTTTATTTGTAAACAAACACTAATAAATGCATTGACGGGGGCATAAGTATGGTAAATAATACATATCCGTAAATGTGCCCGACCTGTTAAATGCAGCTGTCCTGTTGATTTGAAAAACGACTGGACGGATCACAGCGATCTAATTTAGAATTGTACTTATTTTTTTTTTAATTTGTATTTCAGTATCTATCAATGAATTAATAATGTTCACAATACCTTTTATACTAGAATATTAAACGAGTGCACCCAGTTTAAAGGTTATTATTACACTGTTACTGTTATGTTGACATAATAACCTGTACATTATCTCGTGTAACAGTTGACCAGTTTAGTCTTGTGCACATGATTTATTATTCCAAAACAGATGTATTGTGAACATATCATTAAATTCATGGATATATATTTTGAAACACAGAAACCGAAAAAGAAGTGAGTACAATTTCAAATTGTAAGGGGCGACCATTCCTGATTCAGTTAAGGTTCATCAATACACTTTGACAAACATGGCTGTGTTTAAAATACATCATGAAATTTTCTCTGAATGCAGACAAAACTGTGTAATTTGAAAAGTTTTAAGACTGGCAGCACCTAGATATATACAAGTTGTATCCATTTTGTGTTTAAAAGATACAAACTTTTGTGGATTTAGCTAAACATTTTCTTTCCTTGCTGCATGTGATGTAAAAGTAAACAAAGTCAGGTGAAATCTTTGAGATGGTCCCTCAGGTAATGATTGTATTGTAACATATCAATTGAAATGGACATTAGAGGGACAATAGAAATCAACACAACAAAGGTGATTTAAATGGTGTAAATGAGTGGACTGTATCAAATAAAACTCAGGTGTTTGTTTATTTTACCATCTTCTGTGGCAAGGAAAGAAAATGTTCATCAAAAACTGTAAAGGTTTTTAACTTTCAAAAACATAAAATGGATGTAACATTTATTTATCTAGGTGCTGCCAGGCTTTAAAACTTTTCAAATTGTACAGTTTTGTCTGTATACAGAGAAAATTTTATGGTGTAAACACAGCCATTTTTGTCAAAGTGTATTGATGAACCTTCAAATACGGGAGGGGTGACTATGCAAGAGGCTTTTGAAATCAGCATGAATAAAATTGCAAATAAACATTTATGCAGAATTGTCTGAAATATGCGACCTCAAATAACAAAAAAAAAATAGTTGAGTAAGACCAAATCCAATGAAACTACCTGCTTAATTTGTAATTAAAGAATATAGATCCCGTAACTCCTGTTATACGTGTTCAGGTATAACAAAATCTAAAATAAATACATGTATCAATGTTTCCACAAACGCTACTCTAATTCCAATCAATATAAAAGAGTAGGCCCGGTAAGACCCCTTTTTGGCCCCAAAATATAGCATTTTTACAAATTTGTTGTAATGTAAACTTTAGCTATTTATTGGAAAGTAGAATACTTATGTTCATAAAATGGCCTGTTTTGACAATACAATGCACATGTATCAGGTACTAGCATCATACATTTATGCAAAATTAATGAAATCGTCACAATTTTAGCATTTGTGCTAATTTTAAGACGGTTTTTGTCTAAAATGGAAGCGGCCGCATTTGTTTTCAGTATTCATATTTAAATATATGTTGTATTTGATGATAATACATAGCATATATAAAGGTTGAGTCTAAACACAAACGCGGCCACTAACATTTTAGACAAAAAACATCTGAAAAGTGACGTTTTATGGCATATTTGATAGATTTTTCATATTAAAGCTTGAATTGAGCGTCTTTAATGCCCAAATAAGTTCAAACCTTTGACATACTCTAATTGAATCGATTAAAGTAGACACTTAAGTGTTTAAAAAATGTCAAAAATCTTTCATCAGATGTACTTCGAATTTTAGGCCAAAACTAGCCCTTACCGGACCTTCTCCTTTTGCGCACAAGACTGGATTCATATGCTTCTTGATATTTTCACGAGTTATTTTTTTTAGAATGATATTTAAATGTTACGAAAATATGATCGTTGGATGCTTCGATGGGAATTCAAATTTGTTCAGTGCAAAAAAGAAAGTGTAACCTAGCAATTGTTAATTTAGATGTTCTTACTTTAGTTAGAGTCAGGCAGTTGACATCCATTTATCAGAAAACTATGCATTTCATATATGTGACATACCAAAAGTATCAGATATATTTTTATATATGTTATCCACTTAAATTTCTATTCTGTAATCATTATAATCATTATAAAAAGCATAAGTTTTAAATATACAACACAAATTTTACATTCTTCTTCATTAAGAACTCCACCCCAGAAATTATTCATTTGCTTCTTTACAAACACAGTATCTGCCAAGCTCTGCATGTACAATGAAATTTTGAGTAGACTGTTTTAAATGCAAAGTTATTTTACAAGATTGTAAATGTACAAGTTCAAGTTTATCTGCAATTTCAAATCCCAATATATCTGATCCATATAAAAGTATTGGTAAAATCATTTTATCAAATAAATCTAGTAGACATTCTATTGACACATTATTTTGTCTACATTTTGTTACATCACTATTCATAGCTGATGGTAGGAATGCCCTTATCGTCAAGCGTCAAACGTCCTTCAGGGGTCAAAATTAACTTTTAAGGCCAGTAGCTAGCTGGGCTACTAGACTTGAAAATCAGTTAGCCCAGACAAAAATTAGTAGCCAACTTTATTTCACTATCACCGTTGAAGCCCGTGAAGCGGGCTGAACTTGCTATAGGGGCGTTTGGGGTATGCCCCCAGAAGAAAATTTGGAAATTTTAGACTAAATACCCTGCATTCTGAGCATACCTGGAGTGGATTTAGATGCTTGGGAAAATGTAAATTTTGTCTTATTTTGTTGTTGACTTTTGTTGAATTTAATAAAAAAATCATTTTATCCAGGTTCTTTTACATATCTTTTAAAGACAACTAAAGACTTCTCTGTCCTTGAATACATGTAGATGATAGATGAAATATTTAATTTTATTTCTATAATAATCTAATTTATTAAATATCTTGGTCGATTTATTTTTGCGTAACTACGTACATTTGTAAACAAATGTCTTATGACCCCTTTTTCTCAAAAGACTTGTACACGTATTTCAAAAGCATTGTCATAAAACTGATATCTCCTCTGATTTTCTTTTTTTTTTTTGTAAACTGTTCAGTAAGTAGGATACTAAAATTATTTTGAACTAATGTTATGTATGTGTGGTCGACAATATTCTTATTTCTACTTTCGTTTTGACCTTCATTCTCTGGACACCACGTGGGCTTTAAAAGGAACTACAAAAGTACTGTTTTCCGATTCTTAACAACATTATATATTATACTTTCTTTTATTTGACTGATATTATTTCATAACATGCTACTGTCATCTTCTCTGACTTTCTTCGCTTTCTTGAAGCCAAAACCGAACTGGGTATTTGATCGCTTTATATTGTTAATGACCATCGGAACATCTCTCTTGTTATCCTTGCAAACATACGATACTGTCTGACTTTAAATAGACGACCAATCAGTGACCTGAATTAACGTGAACTATATTTAGCCAAAGGTAAACACTGATTTTACATCCTTGTTAATCGCGACCGCGACTCTGCGACAATACGACTCTCGACACTTGCCTGTATACATTTTAAAAGAATTTGTTTTCTTTTGAATTTATATTTTGTCAGTGAAGTAGCAGGCGCTAGGAGCCACGGTAAACAGCGGATTTCCGTCAGTCGAGTACTTTTTCAAGTCGCCACCTGTATGGGCTACCACAAATGAATAAAAAGATCGCCCAGGTCAATTTCTGGTCGCCATGGGCGACTGGGCGACCGTTAATTTTTTCCCTGAGTCTTTTTTCGCTACCGTTAGCGTCAAATGAGCCTTAATTTTTGATCGTACCGTTAGCGTCAAATGGAAAAAAATAATTATCGTTAACGTTATTTTAACAAATATTTTACATAAAGGATCCACTTCTAGAAAATAAAACACCTAAACATTTGTATTCTTTTACAATTTCAATAACGTTGCAATTTACTGTGAACTTGAGATATGCTGACATCCTGCAAAATTGGAGGAAAACGGAATTAGAACCTGATGTATATACAACTTCATAGTAAAACACCATCAATCAAAACTTTAACCTGACGGGAAGACGAGCGGACGGAATGACGGACAAAAGGAAGACAGGACGCACACACACAAAGGCCGTAAAACATAACATCCCATCGTGATCGGGTTATAAAAACATACAAAAATAACTTAACAACAATAATACAAATATATTTCACTTTACAAAGAGAATAACTGAAAATAATATAATTTTTTTTTCCATATTGATGATTAAATAATTGTCCACAATTTAAAAGTCTTTTAGCTGAAGCAAGATTAATTCATTCTTTAAATGATAATTCTACAGTTTTGAAAACTTCAAGAACAGTATACATTATTTCACAAATCCTATTATTTTATGAAATATTTATACTTCTTCGAGAGAAAAAAACATCCAAACTGTGTAAAAGGTTTGCCAATTTTTCAAGGACATATCTCTTAAACTGAAGAATTATTATTGTAATCCATCAACCGACCTGTTCTTCATTGCCACAAAGAAGCTTTTAATCAAATTATATTCGGGTAACTATCTAAAGATAGTTTTGTAACAGGGTAACGTAGGAAATCGGTAGCAGAGACTTAACAACGAAACTTTAATACAAGTTCTCTAATTTTCTCTGCGTGTTTGTATTGTATTTTCTGAAATACATCGCACTGCCTTGATGGGACAGCAATTTGTATACAAATAATACTAGAAAATATATTAAAACTATTTGAATGCAAATGATAATTAGAGAAATAGAAGGCGGTCCAGGGGGCGGTGGACAAATCCTATAATTCTGAAAATTCACATTGTATTTTTGGTACACTTTAATTTTCTTATTCTTGGCTGCGGTTTCCCTTATTTGTTCCTCGCCCCTCCGCCCAAATTTTTAAAATTCCTTAATCTGCGATTGAAATTTACTGAAAAACGAATTCAAATTAAATACCTTGAACTCTAACTCCAAGAATAACTTCGACTTAAATTTAAAATGTGACTCGAAATCGAAGTTTGACTTAAATGTAACTCGAAAGGCAACTCGAACTCTAACTTGAAGTTTAAGTCGAACTTTGATTCCAACTCTAACTCAAACTCGAGCATTACTTGAACTTCAACTCCAACTTTAACTATAACTCCAACTTCAACAAGAACTCTAACTCAAAAGTTAGCCACATTTTAGAACAAGCACGTTGAAGAAAAAAGTTAACTTACAGCAAAACAAAACGCGAGAATCATCAACAAATTATATTATTTGGGATTACCTTTACCTAATATGTAATTTTCACCTTTATTACGCGCAACAACAATGGTTTAGTGGGAATGTACGCTATTTGCAAGACCAAAAAAAAAAAAAAAAAAAGGATTATGGTTCTCTATGGGAACTCTGGTTTCCTCCACAAATAAAAACTGACCACCACAAAATAACAAATAGTGCTGAAAGTGGCATATAACACCAATCAATCAATTCACCAAGCAACACATCAATCAACATAAGGATTCTAGTGACAAGCAGTCAATAATAACTTGAAGTTGCACATATACTTATACTTTCACATCAATACTGTTATATAACTTTGTCTCTATAATTTCTAAGAAATGCTCTTTAATATTGCCCAACTTGTCACATTGAAGAAAGCAATATTGTATGTTCTCAATTCCTTCGCTGCACAGTTCACAGGTTGGACTAGTTTCACCAGATCTATCAATTTAAAACGTAGCCTTATCCTGCTGTAGAGTATATATACCACCCAGGATTTTAGGTTCACACCAGCCATAGTTGTGTAACGGAAATCGGTCTTAGTTCACCTATTTTGCTGTGAAATACCAGTTGTCCTTTTTATTAAATGTGTTTCTATATCTATGTAAGTTTCACCATGGTTGGAACACCATTTGTTACTTGAAAACACTCCTATAGTTGGTATGTGTTTAATTTTACCTTACTATCCCATTTAAGTATAATGGACTGATCCAGACGGCAGTATATAAACCAGCTCAAGACCGTGAAACGCTGTCCAACCGACCGTGCAGGGCTGTATAGCCAGTCAAGGTCGTTAAAACTCCATTTGTTGTTGAAACGCTGTCAGTTTTGTGTTGGCCATTGAAGAGGAAACTTCGGATAATATTCCAACTGGTAAGTAGAGTGAATTTAGTGATTCCAAAGGATATAAATAGTGTTCGGATTTATTAGTGGATATTTACAATAGTGATTGTGATATATAGTGAAACTTATATAATAAGTTATTGTACAGTGAAAGTACAAGGTGTATACTTGCTGGTGTTGCAAGTTGTAATATTGTGGAAGGGTGAATTCTTCCTAGAAGTGTATTAGTGAAAGTGCACTGTGTTTAACCTTACCAGTTTGGGAGTATTCATTGCGTGCAGACTCATAGTGATAGTTAGTGTGTGAGTTTGAGCACTGTGGAGTTGAGCTGTGTTTATATAAATTCCTTGTGTATTGAAGGACTTGTGCAAGTGTTATTGTGTTATAGTGTATTTGTGATATTGTGGTTAATTGAACATTCACAAGGTGATACTACAATTTGGTGGATATTGTTAATAGATGTTGTATATATGTGTTATTTAGTTCATACGTTTTGTGTGCTACTTACCTGATGCATGTTGCATAGTAATCTGTTGGTGACATTGTTTAATAAAGGGCCTGATGCATGTTGTATAGCGATCTATTAGTGACAAAGTGAATAATTAGGCCTGATACATGTTGCATAGTGATTGCATAGTGACATTGTGTATATATATTCTGTTATGAAACATTGTGTTTATGCATAGTGAATGAGGTACTTCACCTTGCAGTTTGATTTATGTGCATTGTGTAGTGTATATATTTTACATTGTGAATTCATTTAAGGGTGATTCAAATAGGACAACTGGTTGTAGTACAATTTTTAGTAAAGCACTTGAAATCCCGATTTATTCAGGTACGGTTCACTGATCGCCCGTTACACGCTACAAATTTGGTGGCAGCGGTTGGGATTTTATGTGGTGATATTTTTTTTCGTTATTGTAAAAACATATATGGTTATACCAGTTGTAATATTTCAAAGTTTGTTGTTTTGTTGTGGAAGTAGAGTACATTTATTTTTAAGTTAGAAGGAAAATTCAGGTAGTCGATATTGAAGTGGCAGATTATCCGTGTGATTTGGAAATTGGACTTTTAACGAGTGTCATTGAAATATTAGAAAATATCTTAAAGCAGAGTTTTATGCATTCAACAACTAAAGATGATAAGATTAAGTGTATTTCTTTACAAACTGAAAAAGATTCAGGAGTTACAAGTGGTGTTGATATCAGTAAGGATGAAAATGAACTGACTAAAGATACTGTAGTGTTTGGAGGAGTAAAACCGAGGGTATGGTTTTCTGACAAAACTGAAAGTTTTGCAGAAAAAGTGACTCTGCCTTTAAAAATTGAAACTAGGCAAAATGTAAATGGTAGCAATCGGGTGCACCATCAACAATTGCGTTCAACTAATCATTATGGAAACAGTGACCCTACTGAAATAAATTTTCATGCAGACCAGTATTCTATTGAGAAAATAGAGATGTCAGTGAAATTAATGGAAGAAATGATTAAAGAATTGCATAGTGAATTAGCTATAATGAAAATAATTTCAGTAGAGGATGAAATAATGCATTTATAAAATGAACAATCCACGATGCAGTTACAGAAACATTGAAGACTTTTTCCTGGAAAGCCAAATATTTGAAAGCCAAGGGTGTATAAGAACAGAAACAGTTGCAGAGCTATATGACCAAATGGGACTTTAAAATATTAGCCAAAATTCATCTACGGTCAACTTTATCTGAGTGAGTTGAAACCTTAGTTTCTTAATAATTTCTAATTTTATAAATATTGAAATACAATTATAAAAACTGTTCGTCCTTGACGTTTGATTACGATTTGACGGAAATTGCGCAGTATAAAACGATAGTACAGATTGAATTCCTTCAAATAGTATTTGCGTGAGTTGTATGCTAGTTGGCTGCATTCAAAATGAACGTTTATGGTTAATGTCACTCCACTAATGATATAATAGTATTCGAAATAATATTTTATGTTAGGTGTGCTCGACTTTGTTATTTACTTATATGATTAATATAGTTTATATTGTAAGGAATATAAAAAAGTAATTGGAATGGAAAAGTGGACATTTTATCTCATTTGTTTCCTTTTTACGACCTTTCATTTGATATACGACAAGCATACCGTCTAAAACTTTTCGTTTTTTACACGTAATGACCCCATCCGCCTAATTTTCGAGATCGGAAGTAAGATATATGTAATGTACACTTGATGATCTTTCATTTGATATACGACAACACCATGTTCTAGAAAGTTTGATTTTTGCACTTAATAACCCCATCCAACTAGTTTTTGGAGAACAGGAATTTGATATTTGAAATGTACACGTTATGACCTTTCATTTGAGATACAACAACATTATCTTAAAAGAAAATTTATGTTTTGCACTCAATCACCCCACCCAACCGATTTTGTGGGGACGTCAGTTTGATATTTGAAATGTACGCTTTATGGACTTTCATTTGGTATGCGACAACCTTACCATCTGAGAAGTTTGGATTTTTGCACTAAATGACCCCACCGTTCCCATTGGAATGAAAAAGGGTTTGACATTTTCATTTTGAGTAGAGCTCATTTAGACGTTCAATTTGATATATCAATGACCCCATTTGGCAAAGTGCCAAAATGATGAAATATCAATTGTATAAATAGAACTTATGAAACTTACAAAGTTTATGCAAAACATGAAAATTTCTAATTGATTTTTTTGAGGTTTTCATTGAAAGTTTTTTGTAATTAGTTAAACATATGACCATGTTAAACTCTTTAATTTCTGAAAATTTCAGGTGGTAAGCTGTTGTTGATTCAGAAAACATGCCTCCGCTCGCAAAATTTCAAACTGCATTTTCTCAAAACGATAACAGATATCTCAAAACAAATGATTTGCAGTTGAAGTACAACATTGTAGAAAAATTTGACGATTCCAAGGTTCATCAAGGTCACAATGAATCATCAAATATATGATGCAATACCAAACTTGAGAACCGGAAGTCGTAGAGACATGGAAATACCACCATTCAAATCAGGACCACTTGATCTTTCAAATGTAACAAGGTCAAGGTCATAGTACACTTTCAAGGTCAAGGTAAAATTTCACCATGACCTGACATTGACCTCAAATTGAAGGTCTTGAATAACTGATCATTTTGCAGTTTATAGTAGGTTGATATCTGTTACCATTTAAAAGATATTCACACAATACTATACTTTTAATGATTATCTTGATGTAACTTTTGAACAGACGGTCGGACATTTATGAGCTTAATGTATAAAATGTAAAGCTCGTCGAGAGGAACATTTCACACACAGTATGTATGCAGCAAACTCATGTATATGATCTAATGAGTATGGACGATTCCTTTATCTGCTTAAAAATCCTTTTTTATCTTAATTGAAGATGTCACAGGTGGTATAATTTATACATGAGATATATAAAAAAAAATGTATATTGAGACAGTAACCTCCCCCCCCTCCTTTGCAGAGTGAGATGACTGTATATAATTAGTAAGGATTTTAGGCCTGCTTACACAGGCAATTGTTTCTATCCATGGGAAGGTCGACTATCCATATATTACATATGGATAGTCGACCTTCCCATGGATAGAAACTAGTGCCTGTGCCTGCTTAGGCTGCTAATAATTTTTGAAATTTGTATTTTCACATTAGTACTCTATGAATCAGAACACCAGCATGACCAGTGGCTATATACATGATATATATATATGATACATAATAAATGACTGAATAATAGCCAACGATAAATCTTACGGGCCGATGGATCATATAAATATGATACAGTACACTACAAAATATAATATACAACATCACCAAAAATGACAATAAACGAACAAATGTAACTATAAATATTTCGGATAACAGATATCCTTCATCAGTATGAGCACGATGTAAAATAAATCAGATCAAACTATAGCAATCTTGAATTCTATACAATAAAAAAGAGAAACAGTTTCAACCGAATATGTAGAGACGCTAATAATTTTTTAAATTTCAAAAACGACTCAAAGACGGGCCTAAAATGAAAATAGTAATTAGAGATATGAACTGGCACAACTCTAAAATTCCAAAATGACGTCAGTTAAGATGTTACAACAACTGCGTGTAAATACATTCCCAAAAACAGCACTGATCGATATAAGCTGGTAAAATATGTCAAACAGAAGCTGGATATTTTATCATCCCAAATTAATAGCAGTTTTATAATGAAAAGAAAAAATAATAGTAAATTTGGGCTAAGGTTAAATAATTGGACGTGGATGCGTACTTGTACATCCCTACCAAATGAAAAGAACCCTGGTATTTAAACTAGTAAAATTCAAAAATTCAAAAGAATCCTTAAAACTGTAAGAGTCAAGTAAGGAAGCCAGTGTAACTGGAAACAAGTGATGTCTGGAAAATGAGTGATGGTAGGGATTGAGTGACTCATTCTATGTTTTTTCATTTATGCCCTATGGGAAACTGTCCTTAGCTTTCTTATTTAAAACCTTTCCCAAGCAAGTCTTTTGGCCCTTGACCAACCCTCGTTGTGGTCTATGATTGTGATTGTAAGGTTTTGAGATCAGCTTGGTGTGCCTAGGTGATCTCAAATGACGACTTACGGGAGGTCGGGCTTGCAGGTGTAGTCACTTCGATGACCATTCATGCGTTTATTGAATGGCTGTTCTGTCTCGCCAATATACTGCATGCCACATCGACACAGAAGAAGGTATACAACATTCTGTGTTTTGCAAGTTACATTACAAAATATAGTGGAGTGGCAAGTGAATGTTTGAGTATTCAGTATTTGTTGGCAAGTCAGACATCGTCTGTTACCACACGACTTGCACCATCCTGCAGTTGAACAGCTTTTATTAGAGGAGATGTCAGCTCTCACAAATTAGTCTTTCAGACTTGCTGGTCTCCGAAAATCTAAGACAGGAGAATTGGGAAAGATCTTGGACAATTTTGGGTGCTTGGCAATAGTTTGCCAACTGGCACGGATCAAACGTGAAAGGTTAGTAAAGACGGATTGTATGTTAAAACAAACGGAACTATATTGCTGCGCCTCTTCTGTTTGTACTGTAATAGGTCATTGCGGCTGTTGTTATTAGCACGCAAAACCCCTTATCTATGTCTAGTTTCTGATAACCTCGTTTGGTAAAACTGCGAAGTTCCTGTAACTGTTTAGTGACAGCCTCCTCAGAGGAGCAAATCCGCTTTACTCTGAGAGCTTGACTGTACGGGATACTTTTGTACAGTGCTTGGGGTGACAGCTTTGTGGAGAAAGGTACTGATGTTTATCTGTAGGTTTACAATAGAGATCTTTTGATATGACACCGTCCTTAATAGATGTAGTTAGTGTCTAAGAAAGATATTTTGGAGTCGGAAATTTCATATGTAAATTTAATTGACTGGTGTGCGTTGTTTGCATGTCTGATAAAATCATCCTATTTGTGTTGTGATTCAATCCATTTCATGTCAACATCATCGATGAAACGGAACCAAGACAGAGGTTTGGATAAAGATGTTGAAATAATTTCTTTCTCTAATTTTCCCATGAAAATATTGGCGTATGACGGTGCCATTTTCGTCCCCATCGCTGTCCCGTTTATCTGAAGGTAATGTTCACCATTAAAGGTGAAATTGTTGCATTTCAGAACCAGAGTGAGCAGCTGGACTAAACATTCGGTAGGTGGTTCTTAGGTGTTGCGAGAGTCCCATATTTCCTTACACGATTGTATTCCGTCATCATGAGGTACGTTGGTATACAATTAGGTGACATCTAAAGTTACAAGGAGGGTTTCCGGAGGAAGAGGGTTCATGGATTCCATTTTACGAAGGTAATCTGTAGTGTCTTGAATGTGAGAAGGAAGATTTTCTACATGAGATCTTAAATGAAAGTCTACGAATTCTGAAATTTTCCGGCTCAGTCGGGTGGCCGTTTGCGGATACAATGGGTCTACCAGGGTTGTTAACCTTTTTTATTTTGGGAAGAAGATACAATAGACCAGGCTTGGCGTTCTCTGGTTTTAAATATCCGATTGTATCCTCATCTATGTGACCGTCATTGTGCATGGTTTGCAACGCAGTAATAATTTTGGAACTTAAGTCGGGAGTAGGGTCATAGTCAAGCTTCTTATAAAAGCTCTCATCAGAGAGCTGACGCTCTGCTTCCGCGATGTAGTTAGTTTTGTCCATTATCACAACGGCACTCCCCTTGTCTGCTGGTTTTATCACAATATCATCTCGGTTTCTCAGCGATTGTATGGCTTTTTTCTCGTCAGAAGAGGTGTTATAAATGACGAGTACATGATATATATATATATACATGATAATACAAGTCTAAATTGAAAACAACATTCAAACCTAAAGTATGATTGCGTTGGATAAAACCGCAATTTTATACGTGTGCATGCAAAACAAATTTCTTGTTAGAGGGTATAAATACAGCACAAACAACATTTTCCAAAAGACCAAATAAGTGAAAAGTATATTTTAACAAAACGTATTTGACTAATAGGTCGAACAACAAATGTTCTTAAACCCTGCTGACTGCCATTGGCGATTGCCAAATAAACGGATCACCGATGTAATAAATGGATCTTAATTATAAATTTAATACTAAACAGAAAACAATAAACTAGCGGAAAAATGGTATACCGCAAACAAAAGGTGCAAAGGTTTTGTACACCATATCCGGATTTAGACAGTTAATGTCTCTTCAGTGATGTTAGGATCGAAACGGTATTTGGAAAGCATGATATATATATATATGGGAACCAAAATGGCACCTTCTTTTGCCAACATTTTCATGGGGAGTCTCGAAGAACGCATCCTTTCGAGTGTACCATACAAACCCTTGTCTTGGCTCCGTTATATTGATGACATCGACATCAAATGGAACGAAACTGCAGAACGTCTGCAAGAATTTCTTGATTTCTGTAATAACTGTCATCAATCTATAAAGTTCACATCTGAAGTTTCAAATGAGAAAATTGCGTTTCTCGACACCACCATAACTTTAGAAAACGGAGTCATGACAACCGACCTTCACACCAAAAAAACTGATAAACACCAATTTCTCTCTCCGAAGAGTTGTCACCCAAAACACTGTTCCCGGAGCATCCCGTACAGCCAAGCCATCAGGTTAAAACGGATTTGTTCATCGGAATCAAAACTAAACCACCGTTTGGGACAACTCAGACAGCAACTTAAATCAAGAGGTTATAAGAACAAAAATATTTCAGAAGCTTTCGATAAAGCAAAAGAAAAAGACCGAACAAACCTACTTGAATACAAAGAGAAGACGGCCCAGACAAATAAAATTCCATTTGTTGTCAGCTTTCATCCTGACCTGACAAATCTTTCATCTATTGTCCACAAACACTGGCGTCTTATTGAAAATGATCCTTCCTTAAAAGAGATTTTTCCATCACCTCCCGTCATGGCTTACCGTAGACCCAAAAACCTCAAAGATATTCTAGTAACATCCAAATTATCTAAACAGGAGATATCGACAATAGGAGGTTATAAACCATGCGGAAGGGCAATTGTAAGTGCTGCAAAGTCGCTAACATCGAAACCCAATTCGTCAGCACAGTCACAAAGAAAAAATACAACATATTTATAACATCAAATTGCAAAACGCAAAATTGTATTTATGTTCTAACGTGTGGAACTTGCAAGTTGCAATATGTTGGTGAAACAGAAACATCATTTAACATCCGACTAAATAACCATCGGTCATTTTATACAAAAGAAAGAAACTGCCCAATCACAAGACATCTTTTAAGAGCAGGGCATGATTTTGAAAACGTCACATTTCAAATCATTGAGAAAACCAAAATTGGGATACACAAGGAAGACAAAAGAGAGGGATTTTGGATGCACCAGTTACGAACTCTTGAACCTGATGGACTCAATGAGAGAGACGAAAAAGATTTAAAACAGATCTAAATAACAATCTTGAAATCATACAAATTAATTTATAGAAATTCATACAATTTATCGAACATCAATAAATATGTTAAACTTTTACTCCAACTTTATGTAGTTGTAGCTACAAACATATTTTTTTATAGAACATCAATTAATATGTTAAACTTTTACTAAAATTCTGTGTAGTTTGAGCTACAAAATATTTTTTGTCATGCATCCGATTTCACCTTGAGAGATGCACACGCCTGATGAAGCTAATTTGTTTAGCGAAATATTGCGTATTTCTATTTAAAATCTAATAGAACTTTTAATGTATTAATTAGCGTGTTTAAGTTATATTCTTAGACATTTATATAATTTTAATTCAGTAACTGTATCAGTTTATTTTCACAAACTGATCCACGCCTAAATAGATTGAATGTTGATTGTTGCTATTTTAGACATTATATATTATTCTCGCAGGCAACACGCATTTCACACATTTTGTGTGTAATCCTTTCATATCTATTTCCTGATAAGATCATGGAACAAAGAACTTATTTTAACAAACTACGAAGTTTAACAAAACAGAAAATACAAGTTGAACATCATGTTTCAAACATTAAATCATATATTTATAACAACAAAATACCAAACGGGTTGAATATTAAGCTGACACCACAAACACCGGGTGTAAAGTCCTTCAGATTTATGAAACGTTGGAACGAAACTTTATTCAATTGTTCTTTACGGCTTCTCCAACTTTTACTCTCATTTTCTATCTATTCATATAAACAAATCAACTCCGGAATAAATGAAATGCTATCTAAACCACCAGTGTCATTTACCAACGAAGACATGGATTTAATCAAGAAAAGATTATCCGATATAGAAAGAATAGAAAGGCAAAATTACAAAAGCAAGCAACAAAAGAAATTCACCAGAGATCGTCTTAAACAGCAAATTTTATGTTTTGATGTAAATCTAATTTCAAAAGAGAGTGATTTTAAAAAACCTAGAAAAAGACGTTTTAAAAAACGGAAACACCCCGCGGAGAATAATTTAGTTGTTAATCTGTCGTCAACAGAATTAACCAACTCCGAAGAAAAATTGTTAAGTAGAGGTCTAAACTTCTGTCCTATACCAGCCAATATTAACAACCTACAATTGGAGACAGATGTAGATCAATTTGCAAGACGTCTTCGCCTAAAAGAACATTTTAATAGGCAACACAAAAAACTTACAGGAAGCCGAAATGAACGATTCGGAATATGAGAGTGATAAAGAGGACAAGTGCATCCCCAGATTTAAAAAGAAAAGCGAATGGAATCCACCAAGAAGTAAAACGATAATTTAGAATCCTTTATATCATCTATCAAAACTGAAGTAAAATCATCAGTCAGTGGCAAACGTATACGGAATCTCTCAGAACAAGAAAGCCAAGCCATGAACAATTTAAAAGCCGTGATGATATTGTCATTAAACAAGCAGACAAAGGAAGTGCAGTTGTTGTGATGAACAAAAGTGACTACATTGAAGAAGGAATCGTCAGCTTTCAAACACAAAATTTTACAAACAATTAGAATGTGATCCTACAAAAGAAATAAGCAAACACATTAATGAGGTCCTTTCAGATATGAACAGCAATAAACACATAGATGACGACACGTACGACTATCTACGCCCTGATGCAACCTGCACAGCCGGTCGTTTTACTTGCTCCTAAAACTGCATAAAGAAGGGATTCCGGAAGACCGATAGTATCTGCCAATGGCCATCCAACCGAAAAATATCTGAATTCGTGGATTACCATCTTAGACCACATGTTAGAACAATGCCATCCTACATTCAAGATACAACAGATTATTTGAAGAAAATGGATTCATTAAATCCCTACCAAACAACACAATTTTGGTATCGATGGATGTGTCTTCTTTATACACCAATATTCCGAAAAATGAAGGAGTAGCCGCTTGTGAACAAGTATGGAACAATCGTAAGGATAAACATCCCCAACAGACTGTCTGGTTCAGTTGCTAAAACTAGTGCTCGAAAACAACAATTTTGTATTCAACGACCAGCACTACTTGCAGATTGACGGTACCAGCATGGGAACCAAATGGCACCTTCTTTTGCCAACATTTTCATGGGGAGTCTCGAAGAACGCATCCTTTCGAGTGTACCATACAAACCCTTGTCTTGGCTCCGTTATATTGATGACATCGACATCAAATAGAACGAAACTGCAGAACGTCTGCAAGAATTTCTTGATTTCTGTAATAACTGTCATCAATCTATAAAGTTCACATCTGAAGTTTCAAATGAGAAAATTGCGTTTCTCGACACCACCATAACTTTAGAAAACGGAGTCATGACAACCGACCTTCACACCAAAAACTGATAAACACCAATTTCTCTCTCCGAAGAGTTGTCACCCAAAACACTGTTCCCGGAGCATCCTGTACAGCCAAGCCATCAGGTTAAAACGGATTTGTTCATCGGAATCAAAACTAAACCACCGTTTGGGACAACTCAGACAGCAACTTAAATCAAGAGGTTATAAGAACAAAAATATTTCAGAAGCTTTCGATAAAGCAAAAGAAAAGACCGAACAAACCTACTTGAATACAAAGAGAAGACGGCCCAGACAAATAAAATTCCATTTGTTGTCAGCTTTCATCCTGACCTGACAAATCTTTCATCTATTGTCCACAAACACTGGCGTCTTATTGAAAATGATCCTTCCTTAAAAGAGATTTTCCATCACCTCCCGTCATGGCTTACCGTAGACCCAAAACCTCAAAGATATTCTAGTAACATCCAAATTATCTAAACAGGAGATATCGACAATAGGAGGTTATAAACCATGCGGAAGGGCAATTGTAAGTGCTGCAAAGTCGCTAACATCGAAACCCAATTCGTCAGCACAGTCACAAAGAAAAATACAACATATTTATAACATCAAATTGCAAAACGCAAAATTGTATTTATGTTCTAACGTGTGGAACTTGCAAGTTGCAATATGTTGGTGAAACAGAAACATCATTTAACATCCGACTAAATAACCATCGGTCATTTTATACAAAAGAAAGAAACTGCCCAATCACAAGACATCTTTTAAGAGCAGGGCATGATTTTGAAAACGTCACATTTCAAATCATTGAGAAAAACCAAAATTGGGATACACAAGGAAGACAAAAAAGAGAGGGATTTTGGATGCACCAGTTACGAACTCTTGAACCTGATGGACTCAATGAGAGAGACGAAAAAAGATTTAAAAACAGATCTAAATAACAATCTTGAAATCATACAAATTAATTTATAGAAATTCATACAATTTATCGAACATCAATAAATATGTTAAACTTTACTCCAACTTTATGTAGTTGTAGCTACAAACATATTTTTTTATAGAACATCAATTAATATGTTAAACTTTTACTAAAATTCTGTGTAGTTTGAGCTACAAAAATATTTTTTTGTCATGCATCCGATTTCACCTTGAGAGATGCACACGCCTGATGAAGCTAATTTGTTTAGCGAAATATTGCGTATTTCTATTTAAAATCTAATAGAACTTTTTAATGTATTAATTAGCGTGTTTAAGTTATATTCTTAGACATTTATATAATTTTAATTCAGTAACTGTATCAGTTTATTTTCACAAACTGATCCACGCCTAAATAGATTGAATGTTGATTGTTGCTATTTTTAGACATTATATATATATATATATATATATATATATATATATATATATATATATATATATATATATATATAGGTTATTAAAACATGTGAAAATTTGAATTTAATCTTATTATTCAGTTTTCCTGTAATGAACCAGCAATTGAAAATTTTGTACTTAAACTGTTCCTTTCTAATTCAATATGTTCATTTTGATTTTTACAGGTGAAACAGTTACTTCAAGTAAAACCTGTAAAATATGTGAAGATTGTCAGCTCCTTATAAATGTATGTAAGTTAAAAATAAATGTAGATTTGCAGTTTCCAATGTACAGATGTAATGAAATTAAGTTAATCATCTGATGGACTAATAAGTTTCTATTGAAAAAGTTTTAGAAAAAATAATTTGATACTGATTTGAAAGAGGTTTTAGTGGAGAATAGAATGTATATTTGAATGATTCATGATGATAACAGGTTAAAAGATAGGACGTTTCATTGTCTAAGTCATCACAATAAAATGAATATTCATGTCATCATGGTCATTACAGGACTTATATTTATCAATTAATAAAGACTGTGTTTAATCAACCCTTGTGAAAACCAATACCAATACATATATGACATATAATTAATTTTTTTTCAATAAGTCAAAGTCAGTGTAGTCTGCTGTACTTTCTAATTTAAAAGTAATTCCTGTTATCTTTTAATGTATTATAAATATCTATAAACATGTGCAAATTGAAACTTTGATGGCTGGGTGATTAGGGGTAGAAAACACCTAAGGGAGTCAACTCTTTCAAAATCAGCTGAACATTTTAATCACATACTATTAGTAAAGAGAAATCAAGCTTCTCAATTGATCAAAATTAGTAATTGTCAAACTGCAATGTATCCAAT
This sequence comes from Mytilus coruscus, assembly GCA_017311375.1. Classification (NCBI taxonomy): domain Eukaryota; kingdom Metazoa; phylum Mollusca; class Bivalvia; order Mytilida; family Mytilidae; genus Mytilus; species Mytilus coruscus. Next base: position 65,137,547 of record CM029595.1, read on the forward strand.
GAAATTATTACTGTAAATTTTGTGGTTCAAATTTCTTGAAATTTTTATATTTTTGTCAACAGGTCAAAGTAAATGTTTTTTTTCAAAATTGTATGAAAATTAAACAAGCCAAATCTATTTTAGTTAAAGTGTTGGGTAGCCCCTTAAACGTATATCGTACATATCATGTTACTAGCATAAAATAAGACTTTCTCCAGTCATTTGCAAATAAAATATATCTAGTCGGCAATCGTTAGTCAATGATGAACAGAAAAACAATGATCAATGGAAGAAAAATAAAAAGTAAGACAATATTAAAAAAATATAGCATGATAAATATAGATTTAGCAAAGAGCCATAAACAAGGTACACTCAATCATCAAATATGTGACAGTACATGCTAGTTGCTGAGAATTGTATATTTTCCCAAAGTTCTTCCATTTCCTGCACCACACAAAATCTGATTGCCATGAAATTGAAGAAAATTAGCATTAAACTCATTTTCACACTTACAACTATCAATGACTATATATATTTTCAAAACGGAACAGAATTGATTATATCTCAAATTTTCAGCTAACAAGGTACATTGTTAGTGTAAATAAACAAATTGGTTTCTTGAAAGTAGGAAGGAAAATTAACTATAATATAGAACTTATTTTCTTTCAGAAAGGACATTCCTTAATTGACAGTAAACATGGCAGAATGTAAAGATTTTATTAACTGGATGTCAAGATTACCAGAGCATTTACATACTGTTCCACTAAACCAGTTGGCTATAACAGGTATGTTATACTTTGACACATTCCCAATTTCCATTCTCAATTTTATTGATATTCTTATATTTGTTTGACATTGAACTGAATTCAGTTAGTTGAATCAGAAGACATAAGTTGGAAAGTAAAGTACAAAATTGTGCAGAAAATAACAAATGAGGTCATGTTACTGATTGATATTGATTATAAAATTATGCATTAGGCTTTAATATTTTTATTGAACCTTTACTTTCAAAAGTACAATTATATACAACTGTGTTTTTGGTTCCAAAGGGCACTTTTAAAACTTTATGTTCTCTTTAAAATTTTAGACACTTCTTTTGATACTTATACAAAACCAACTTGGTTAGTTTTAATGATAAGGGAATCAAAATGTCTTCATTGACTTATGAAATCCAACTATCACATACAGATATTATCCAGAAAATTTTGTAGATGTTCTGTATAGTGTTCTTTTTTTCGAGGTAGAAGAAATCTTTTCATTAACTACCTAGAACTTCCTGTTATCTTCACCTCTTCTCTGTCATGTGGCAAATGCCATTTTAAACCGGATTTTCGAAGGAAATAATTATTATAATTTATTAAAATGGGGATGTACGGCGGGCGGCTGCCAAACAGTGTCTCCCCAATAACATGAAAACGCTTTAACAATTTTTTCAAATTTAAATATGTTGTTTCCTGGGACTTAATGAAGGTCTAGTTCAATTTCCAAGATTTTAGTATTTCTCCTTTTGAGTTATCGCCATTTTTAATATCCAAAAGTGGAATTTTAAATATTTTTCTCTTATTATCATGTTATGACTTGTCTTATCTCACAATAAAATTTGACTGACAAATTAATTTGAAAATTATTTATCTCCTAAGTGATGATGATTATGAGCTATAGTATTAGACATTTTGAAGATTATTACATTATAAATTATTATATATGTAACGTTAGAGTACTATGTTAAACCATAGTTCTGTTCAATTAGATCTGGGAAATATTTTAGCATATGATAATCATTTATTTTCATTATTAATTAGATCTTGGAAATATTTTAGCATATGATAATCATTTGAGTGACAGATTTATTTGAAAATTTTCTGTTTCCTGATAAGATCGGTAGGACTGTATATATAAAGTTTGAAATTTACTGTTCATTATTAGACATTTTGTAGATCATTAAGTGTCCCTAAATCATATATATTCTTACTCCCACCCCTTCAATTTGAGAATGTGCTTTTATCTTGTAAACGGTCGAGATCCCCACCCTAAACCATATATATTCTTGTATGGGACAATAAAACAAATCAAATGAAATATTGGGATAGTCCTTGGGTTCACCCTACCCCTCTTTTTAAAACTTGTAAACGGTCAAGATCCCACCCTGAAACCATGTATATTCTTGTATGTTACAATTAAACAAATCAAATGAAATAAAGGTGAGTCCTCTGGGGTCACCTCATCCTCTTCTGTTTGAGAACTTGTAAACGGTCGAAGATCCCACCCTAAACCATGTATATTCTTGTATGGGACAATAAAACAAATCAAATGAAATATAGGGGAAGTCCATTGGGGTAACCCCCACCCCCTTCTGTTTGAGAACTTGTAAACAGTTGAGATCCCCACCCCTAAACCATATATATTCTTGTATGGGACAATAAAACAAATCAAATGAAATTTAGGGGAAGTCCACAGGGGTAAACCCCACCCCCTTCTTTTGAAAACTTGTAAACAGTTGAGATCCCCACCCCTAAACCATATATAATCTTGTATGGGACAATAAAACAAATCAAATGAAATTTAGGGGAAGTCCCCGGGTAACCCCCACCCCCTTTTTTTTGAAAACTTGTAAACAGTCAAGATCCCCACCCTGAAACCATTTTTCTTCTTGTATGTTACAATAAAACAAATCAAATGAAATAAAAGTCGAGTCCCCTGGGGTCACCCCCACCTTCTTCCTGTTTAAGAACTTGTAAACGGTTGAGATCCCCACCCCTAAACCATATATATTCTTGTATGGGACAATAAAACAAATCAAATGAAATATAGGGGAAGTCCATTGGGGTAACCCCCACCCCCCTTCTTTTTGATAACTTGTAAACGGTCAAGATTCCCACCCAGAAACCATATATATTCTTGTATGGGACAATATATCAAATCAAATGAAATATAGGGGAAGTCCACGGGGTAAACCAACCCTTCTTTTGAAAACTTGTAAACGGTTGAGATCCCACCCTAAACCATATATATTCTTGTATGGGACAAAAAACAAATCAAATGAAATTTAGGGAAGTCCACAGAGGTAAACCCACCCTTCTTTTGAAAACTTGTAAACGGTTGAGATTCCCACCCTAAACCATATATATTCTTGCATGGGACAATAAAACAAATCAATTGAAATTAGGGAAGTCCCTGGGTTTTCTTTTCTTTGGTAAATTGTTTGAAATATTTTATGGTGTCTTTGTTATTCTGTAAAACTAATTTTCTGAGTGATATATGTATACAATTTTTTGTTGTGTCTGTTAATTTTAAATTTTACTTGATCCTGTTTGGGGTTCCAGATTTGAAAATTTATTAGATAATAATCTATTATTTATAAGTTAAAAGTTAAAATTAAGATAAGATAAGTTGCAGATCTATATTAGTATGTTACAAATGAAAGAAAAATTTGGGAACTATCAACTATATATATAAAGTTTGATTTTGATTTATACACTAAGTGATAAGATAACACACATCTGGTAATTTTCAATGCAATCACTAATTAAAATTTGAGTGACATATTTATTAGAAAGCTATTATTTATATTTGATTATAATTTAAAAATAAATATAACATCATATCTCTTTACATCATATCGAATTTTAGAGTCTATGGTTAAATCATATTTAATTTTAGATTAACATGATTAGTTCATGATAATAAAGTTTAAGTTATTTCCAATTGAACAGAATCAGAAGGTTTAACTAAGAAGTATTTCATCAAAATTGAATTCTTGGGGTTCTTTGATATGCTGAATCTAGCAATGTACTTAGCATTTTGATATTGGACAATAATAGGTAAATGTTCAATTTCAAATGTTTCAGTTCTTTGACCACATTTATTTTGAGTCACAAACCCATTCTGTATCAAATATTCAATCACAATCCAAATTCAGAGCTGTTTTAAGCTTAAATGTTGTGTCCATACTTGCTCAACTGTTCAGGGTTTGACCTCTGCAGGAAAATCTGGTTTGCTGTCACTCTGACAGCCTCTTGTTAACATGTGTGATATTGAAAACTATTTTGTTTCTTAGTATAAATACTAGTAAACATGATAAACGAAGATATGGAGTAAAACACCAAATGAGACAACAGCCCACTGACACAAAATGCCAAAACACATATTAAGGGCAACATACACTTTCCAAAAATATACAGGAGGCTCTACAGTATGTCTAGCTCTGAACCATTCATGGTCAAAACAGTTTGAATAGATTAAACAAAAATATGAAAGACTTATTCCATCAACACCGAATCTTCCTCATAACAATAAGATATGAAATATCTGGTTTAAACCCAGTTAATAATCAAATTGTCAATAACATTCAACTTTTATTGTTTAAAGCACAACATATGTCTTTATCACCATACATCAAGGTCAGTTTTTCAGAATTAGTTGCAAGTGATATATTTTTCCACAAATTTTTACTTTTGACAGCTGTGGTAAGTAAGATGCAGCAGCAACTGGCATATATTAACAGATTTTAAGCCTCTGTCTTAAATTATGACTTGATATGAAATTAAGTTATGATATACAGCATCTTTTTTGGCTTTTTACTCAATGTGCCTTGTCTTTTACACCATGAAAATGTGAGATATAACCATCACTTCCATCCATTATTTATCCATTGACAATGATTGGCATGTTAACTTTTCATATTTTCATCGGACTTCATCAACAAAACCAATTATATGAGACCAATTTTGGTACTGTTCTTTTAAAATTCTATTTTTTAGTCAAGACATGGCAATTTGTAGGTAATTGATTTTGGCATCTTCCTGAAGCTGTTCATCAAAATGAGGAATTGATATTTGCAATCTCATTAAAATCAGCTGTTAGTTTTCGCTAGGATACTAAGTACTCTCATATCACAGCATAGGATTTCAATCAGATTTAGATATTTGGGTATTCCCATTTTAAAACTCTGAAACTAAAACAGTAAGGAACTACTAGTAATTTAAGATGACATTTAATTAACTGAAATTGACTGAGACAATTTCATTTTCTAAACTGCTTAACTACATTAAATCAGTTTGGGTAGGAGAAATGCTTTATATTACTTTATAACAGTGTCGACCTCTGTTACTGAAAATAAATTATTTTAAATTAAATAATTTTGAAATTCTGATGAGGTCAATGAAATGACATGACCAATTTAAACCAGTTTTAACAGAAAGTTCTTAAGATTACATTTCAATATGTCTGTTGACCTCTGACATCTACCAACAATCCTGTCTTCCATGTTATAAATACCGTTTGGTTACTGCTGAGCAGGTACACCTGAAAAAGTACCAGAGTTTCTCAACTTTCAGAAATGTTCATGAATCATAATTGCTAGGTGAACAATAATAGCTTCTTAAGTGAATAATAAGTATCAAAAGCACATGCTTTACATTTACAAATTATTTTTCTCTTATTGTTTAATAATTTGTGGCAATTATCGCGCTGCAAATAATATATTCATAACAAAATTTGGCTTTATGCTTATTACAACTTGCATGTTCAGAAATACCTTTTGAAATTTCTTTGACATTATTCTATTTGATTTTAATACAACTTCAATTTTAAATGCTGCACCTTGGACTTCCTTATTGGTATTTGTGTAATAGCAGAATTGTATGATGTTGTTATTGTTTTGAAATTTACGCCAAACATAATAAAAGTTATGAAGATCAAAAGTTATCTTCTAATGTTGTAAGCCTTAAATCAGACCAAACCGTTTGAATTGAGTGGAAAATCAAATGTCAAAATATATCCTCCCTGTAAGCACTGATAACTTGATATTTTTAATGTTGAATGTCAAGTTTCTTCTTATTAAGTCCTTTCACAGAGAAGTAAATATGATATAAGCAATTTCATATAGAAGCTAGCAACTTTCCTAATTCCAAGCAAAGTATATATACAGTCCATTGCATAATTATATTACCACTGCATGAATATGCTGATAAAAATGCTTGTAGAATTGATTCATATAATCTATTGATGTGTTTTTAGTTATATACAGTTTGCGAGCATTGTGAAAATCTCTATTTTCTGTGGCAAAATCAATTAATATATGATTTGAAAATAAAGTATACAAGTCTTTAAATGTTTCTGAAGAAGGATGAAACCAAAGATACTTTTCGTGTGAGCATTTTACAGTCTACACATAGAGCTAGCTTTCAAAACAATGTGATTGATAACCTTATTATATTAAGCGAAGATAATTTTTGTTTGTTCATTTTCAAATCTATATGCATGCACTGCAATCCAAAATGAAATACGGTTGAAAGATACCGGCATATGTAAAACTTGCTTTTGATCATCCTCCACAAAGATTAGACAAAAATTTTTGTAACAGTTATCCATCATTCCATTGAATATACCTTTAAATTGTCTAGAATCACTCTATAGTTGTCATTGTCTCCATATTTATCACTGGAAAATAAGTTTTTGTCTCGCCTGTGTTAAGTTTTCTGCTTAAGTCAGTTTGTTAGGAACTACTTGTGATAGATTAATGATATTTTCTATAAAGTTACATTACTATCAGTACAAATCAGTTTAATGACTATTTCAAGGCTTGCCCCTAGGTCATGGTCCAGTGACTTTGAATTCTTGCAATGTTGCTGGCCATCAGATTGTCTTTTCAAATTTTCAAATTTTCTCCAGACAGGAGATACATATCTCTGTGTAAATAGTCATTATAACAGAAAGTTCAGTCAGTTTACCAGTCCCCTACCGACGAAGTCGAAGGGATTTTAGGTTTGCACTCTGTCCGTCTGTCCGTCTGTCTGTCCATCCGTCAGTCCGGCAAATCAGTTTTCCAGACTTTTTTTCTTCATGCTTGGAGATATTGATTTGATATTTGGTGTATTTTTTATCATGACAAGTTACAGGTCAAGTTTGATTTTTACGATTTTAGCTTTTCTCCTTGTTCAGTAAAAGCCCTTTCCTAGAATTAAATATTTGATGAAATACTTATTAAATACTAGATTTCTGTTCAAAGGAAATAACTCATTTTGGATTTTTTCCTTTTCTTTAGTAAATTGTTTGAAAAATTTAGTGGTAGGTTCGTTATTTTATGTAGTTTACACTATGACAAGATATAGTTCAAGTTAGAATTTCGTTCCATTACAATGAATTTTTAACCGGTAGGGGACTATGTATTGCCATGCAATACTCACAGAATGCTTGTTAAATATATCTATTGACATCTATAGAACATGGCGTTAGATACTTTGATCTAAGAGTAGCATCAAGAAAGGACAAAGAAGGCAAATTCTTTTGCATTCTTTATATGGCATGCCAGTAGCTTCTGGGTTAGATGAAATAAAATCTTTTCTGGATGAACATCCAAAAGAAATAATATTATTGGATTTTAATCACCTCTTTGATATGACTTCAAATCACCATGAAAAACTATAAGATTTGATTTTAAGAACATTCGAAAGTAAATGTGTCCACATTTAGACATGGATAGTGTTAATTTATCTATGATGTGGGAACAGGGTTTACAAGTGATTGTGTTTTATCACAATGATGTTATCAAAGGCAATATGATGTTTTGGCCAAACACTTCGATAAAAGCTCCATGGGCAAATACTACAAATGTACACGATCTTATTACTTTCCTGGAGTCAAATTATAAGGCGAGCAAAACAACAGACATGTTTAACGTGACACAAGGAGTTCTCACTCCAGGGTTGGTACCATCATGGCACATTTAAATAGAAGTTTACACAATGTTCTTGCTGAAAAGTAGCTCCTCGAGTTGTTATGTGGTTGAAAGAGAAACAGACCGGAGTTCATGGCATCAATGTTTGTATGATTGATTTTGTAGAAAAGCAAACTTCATTCCAAATGTGTTAAAACTAAATAAATAATGTTGTAACAAATGTTCTTTTAAAATTTATCATCACTTCACTCCAGTTTTAAATGTTTTTCATACTGTGGAGTCATTATTATTTGTGGGATATCAATTTTTTCATAGATTTTTTTGGGTTAAGGGAAACCATGAATTTAAATGTTCAACGAAATACAAATTTTTTATAGGCTTGTATGAAAACTTTGAAACACCACAAAATCAAATGTCCAAGAAAATACAATTTTTCCTCAATCCACGAAAACAAATGAATCTGCAGTAGTATACTACAAATTAAGGAAGATAAAGGATATGGGTTATAAAGATGTTTTGAAAAATTGTCATTGAGATAGATGTTCAATATTATTGATCAGTTACTTCAATTCATAAATATTTTAAACAATTTTAATAGTTGTGAAATATATTTAAAAATAAAAAAATTGAAAACAACTCTTTATAAATTTCATGCATCCGAAGCGCTTTTCTAGATTTACCTTCATCAGGAATGCTCAATGTCAAATATTTGAAAGCAAAGGCTGTATTAAGAACCAAGCAGTTGAACAGCTATATATGACCAAAATGGACATAAAATATAGCCAAATGTATCTTATCAAAATGAAGATATATCTAGACATGATTTCATTCAGATTTGAAAACAAACAAGACTAAAGGAAACGTGGAGTGTACATTATGAGATATAATAACGATATTTTTTTAAAAGCATTTGACCAAGGCGGGTTTACAGTTTGTTTTCCTCAGATAGAATTTTCTTATACTTTGCAAAAATGTAGATTTTACCATTCTTTTTTAAAAAATATAATAGAAAATAAGGGCCACCATGCTATTTTTCAAGTTACAAGTCGTGCAAAATTGACTAATTTTGCATGATAGATTAATCATGAAAAAAACAGTTTTTTTTGTGAATAAAAAGAAGTCAATGAGATAGATTTTTGAAATAAAATATGAGAAGATATGTTTTAAAATATTCTTTAAGAAAATAAAAATAAAAAATGGTGTCAATTTGTTTTCTTGCTACAATCGAACAAAACAAGTATTTGGTATTTGTTAAAAAAAAGTCTAATTTATAACCACTCAGTTTCTCCCAGAAGGTATACCGTAAATTACACTGTGACATATTTTAGAACACATTGATTATCGTCTGAACTTCGTATGCACTTGTAATTGACCTTAATGACCTGTACCAAGTTAAGATACACTGTCTGTAATTAAGTGGCTGGTGGTACTATAACAGAGACAAAATGTCTGACTGAAAACGAATAATTTCAACAGAGAAAAACTGACAAATATACAATAAATATAAAATTTATTACCAAAAAAAAAATAAAAATAATATAGTATTGCCCTTGGGAAATCATCTCAGCTACTTTTGAAAATATTTTAGCTAATTTTGAAAATATTTCTCCGTCGAATTCCTGAATCCTGATCTGTTGTAAAGCGTTTAGTTTTGCGCGAACTGTGAATGCTTGCGAAACAGTGGTTGACAGGAAATTCGACGTGACCTGTCCTATCAACTGTAGTATAACTACAAATGTAATGAAATGTGAGTTGTAAGTTGATAGAACTTGGGGATAAAATTGTCATTTAAAAGACTGAACAGTGATAAAAATGCAATGAATGGCCATTGCTCAGATTATAAAAAAGAATGATATGAGCTGAGTAATCCCCAAGTTGTAAGAATTTTAAAAAGGGGTATATGGGAGCCTTCAAATCGCATGTAAGAATATATATATATATATATATATATATATATAAACAAGTCTAAATTGAAAACGACGTTCAAACCTATGATTGCATTGGATAAAACCGCAATTTTATACGTGTGCATGCAAAACAAATTTCTTGGTAGAGGGTCTAAATACAGCACAAACAACATTTTCCAAAAGACCAAAAAGTGAAAAAGTATATTTTAACAAAACGCATTTGACTAACAGGTCGAACAACTGATGTTCTTAAACCCTGTTGACTGCCATTGGCGATTGCCAAATAAACGGATCACAAGATGTAACAAAATGGATTTTAAAATTAATAATCTAATACCAAACAGAAAACAATAAACTTGCGGAAAAGATGGTATACCGCAAACAAAAGGTGCAAAATTAGTACACCATATCCGGATTTCGACAATTAATGTCTCTTCAGTGATGTTAGGGATCGAAACAGTATTTGGAAGGTCATAAAATTTACATCAATTTAGGATAGACTCTTGGATTTTAAAGAGTCGAAATAGGATGAACGGATCATATAAACCCGAAGGAAAATATAATACAAGCCCAAACGAAAAATATAAACAAGTCTAAATTGAAAACGACGTTCAAACCTATGATTGCATTGGATAAAACCGCAAGATTTATACGTGTGCATGCAAAACAAATTTCTTGGTAGAGGGTCTAAATACAGCACAAACAACATTTTCCAAAAGACCAAAAAGTGAAAAAGTATATTTTAACAAAACGCATTTGACTAACAGGTCGAACAACTGATGTTCTTCAACCCTGTTGACTGCCATTGGCGATTGCCAAATAAACGGATCACAAGATGTAACAAAATGGATCTTTAAAATTAATAATCTAATACCAAACAGAAAACAATAAACTTGCGGAAAAGATGGTATACCGCAAACAAAAGGTGCAAAACTAGTACACCATATCCGGATTTCGACAATTAATGTCTCTTCAGTGATGTTAGGGATCGAAACAGTATTTGGAAGGCCATAAAATTTACATCAATTTAGGATAGACTCTTGAATTTTAAAGAGTCGAAGTAGGATGAACGGATCATATAAACCCGAAGGAAAATATAATACAAGCCCAAACGAAAAATATAAACAAGTCTAAATTGAAAACGACGTTCAAACCTATGATTGCATTGGATAAAACCGCAATTTTATACGTGTGCATGCAAAACAAATTTCTTGGTAGAGGGTCTACATACAGCACAAACAACATTTTCCAAAAGACCAAAAAGTGAAAAGTATATTTTAACAAAACGCATTTGACTAACAGGTCGAACAACTGATGTTCTTAAACCCTGTTGACTGCCATTGGCGATTGCCAAATAAACGGATCACAAGATGTAACAAAATGGATCTTTAAAATTAATAATCTAATACCAAACAGAAAACAATAAACTTGCGGAAAAGATGGTATACCGCAAACAAAAGGTGCAAAAAATTAGTACACCATATCCGGATTTATATACATACAAAATATGATGCACAATAACATAACGATAAAGTGCGAATGTATCTTGAAAAAAAAAGAAACAGAAGCTCGTCACATGGCTGAATATTAGAAAACTATCAAGTTCACATCTGTTAATTTTCACGTTTGCTTGCAGGCTCTAAATTGAAATACACATTTCTAGGCAAAAAAAAAAAAAACGATTGATACGAATTCAGTAAATTATTGTAAAAGATAAGTCCACCTGTATCAAGGAAAACAGCAACTCTTCACACGGCTGAATATTCTAAAAACAGGTTAATCCGATTCAGATAATTGTCACTATAAATTAGACTTAAAGTTAAAATACATTGTTTCATCTGCTGAAACGATTATATATAAAGATGTGTCCAAGTGTATCGCGAAAAAACAGCAACTCTTCGAAATGGCTGAATACTTCATAACAAGTAAAGTTTATTAATATAAAAGTTCAATAATGGCACAAGTTCACAGGTAAAGTACATTTGTTGTTTGGAAAAGAACATACATTCAAGTTCGATTATGTCCACATATCTATAATGACTCAGATATTGTGAAAGACTTTTAACTTTCCGAATCGTGTCCTCGAAAATCTGAATATAATGGCAATAACTGGCCGATGTCCACCGACCAAGTATTTGATAAGATGGTCTTGAATATTAACGGATCCTGCCGAAGTACTAGCACTTACTCTAAAGGAATGACCATTGTATAAGCTGGAGTTGTACCCACCCTAATCTAGTACATTTTTTAAACTTCTGACGAAAAAGTCCCGGTACAAAAGCGCTACCATTCTTCTTTGACAAACAATGGATCTGAAAAACAAAAAGATGCTTCTCTACCCTTCCTGATTGCGATATACTTTGATTGCGGAGAAGGAACAAATAGTATGATCAGATTTGTGAAGCTATATACTGACACCTTTGTGAAAATGGTCTGCCGTAGAGGATTTAAGGTGTAGAATAGCATACGAATCAAGAATTTCAACATCTGTTACACTTAAATTTACAGTAGAATCAAAATGTTTTGAAACTGTAAATTCGCCACATCTAATTCATTAAGAAAAAGGCTACTTTACAAGCCGTTTCTAGCATACAATCAGTAAAGGTAGAGAAACACCTGCTCTAAGAGAATTGCAAATTCTCCCAAGTACCTGTAAAGTAATGAGAAGGCGTGGTTTTGGATTATGCTCTCCTTGTATACGTTTGACAGCGCGCATTATCATATTGAGAATGAGTCTATGGAGTGTCGATTCATTTGTATAGTCAAACGGATGTAAGTAGTATTTCATATTCCAATCAATCAAACCAAGTTACTTAAATACCTACAAAACGCGATACGTGAACAAGATTTGTGATTGACATCATGCAATATCACTCGGACCAATGCTAGCGGTCGTCTAAACTTGGAGAAGTTTTCTATGTTGATGTATTCACTTTGACTTTGAGAAGAAGGACCGCAATAAAAGGATGTTGTGATATTGTTTCATGATTTGAAATATCATATCCTTTCTAACATTTATTCATTTGTTTATAATCGATATCGGTTCCGTAATATATTTTTTTTTTTTTTTTTAGGATAAGACGTTGTTAAGTTTGAATGACTTGTTTGTTCTTGTTATGTTTCGCAAACAATAAAAACACCATCTAATAAAATTGTGCATGTACTCTGATGATTTTAATCTTATTATTTCAGTGATTCTCGTTGCAGTTGTAAACATTCAAGTAAGCTAGTTTATATTAACATGATAATCGGATAAAAAAAAAGTACTTGTCTTAAATTGAAAACTGACTGACTAAAAACCCGTCTATTCGTATTGTCTCAATAAAATAATAGTTTTAAAGAAGATGTACATATACATATACATTAAATTCGACAAATATCCTTTAGGGATACCTGAAACTTACTTTGGAACCGAACCATAAGAAATTAAGGCCGAGGAGCCGATAACCGAAAAGCATAACAACGTTAAGTATAGGGAGACGATAGTGATAATTTATAAGCCAAGTAACTTAGTCATGTTAGTACTACGTACTAAGAGCCTTCTGTATGCATAGTATAGAAACGTGATGCTTCTGGGTGACAATAACTAATGATCATGATCTCTAAAGTATCGTGCAAAGTTTACTAACTAAAATACAACCTGATGCAACATCGGTTTCTGATAATAATTCATATCGTACATCGTATACAGAATCTGAAATTCTACGAGAAACTTCTAAATCACGTGTCGCCGCGATATAACCTTTTGTGCTGATGCGGTGTAAAGCAACCACCAATCAATCAATCTAAATCACGTGATCAAAATTAAAAATGTAAATGATAAACAAACAAATAAAATTAATAAGAAACAAAATTCACATTAAAAACAAAAAAAATCAATGCATATAGCGAATTTCATGGAACTCTACGAACTCTTATAAAAATAATTTTAATTGTTTGTTATTTTGCCTTTTGACTCCATGTTCTATAAATGTTGAAATTATACGTAGTTCCATTAATCAATCTTGAAACTGTTAACATGTGAATATGTGTAGACATCAATTAGGAAGCAATAAATCATGTTCCGCAATTCAGATGAATGATAATGTATAGAGTGAAAATAAATGTGTAGTAATTTTCGATTGTTTATGAATAAACTGTAAATTCACTTGTAAGGATAAGATATGAAATCGATTATTAACCAACGGCTATATGAAATTAAGCATCCATTTCTACATGGTAAATGATTAATTAATTGCAAAGCATCTGATAAAACACATTAACTACTTTTCCTCAGTACTAATTTTAATAAGTACAATTCTACATGTACGGCTGAGTAAATGTAACAACACATAGTAATCTATTACATCTGTACCAGTTTCAACATAATCAAATTCCATAAAAAAAAGACATTGATTGTGACTCTGGACATCTGCATACCTCCTTATTGAAATTACGGATACATAAACGTGTATAAACATTTAAGTATGTCATTGTTGTCATACGTATGGTCTTTTCTACATTATGTTGAAAAGAAATAACCAAAAAGATATGTTTTGAGGAGATGCTTGAAAAGCTATTTACACAATGAGCAATTAACTCCCCAGTCAAATTTAACTTTTAAATCCCGAAGTGCAGTTGCAGCTTTGGCGCATACGAACTCTTTAATAGTCAGCGATCTATGAAGTCGGATATCCTTTTTCCTTGCAAATTAAGTTCTTCAAGTAAAGTACTAGCTGCCTAAACGGACTCGTAATCTGTCATTAACAAAGCATCTAAATTAACGTCCCTGCCTTCTATGATTTGCTTTTTAAGCGCTGGTGAAATGATATTCAAGAACGGCACAGACGATGACGGAACTACGTTATTTGTAGCTGTAGAGGTGTTAAGGGTAGGAATTATCCTCAATCGTTTTCATTAGCAGAAACACCGTACCATTTGTAAAATGTAAACACATGATCATCTGATGTGTGCACTTGAGGAAACCCGTTTCTTCGCGTATCTTGTAGAATCCCAGAAAACACCGCCGATAAAGGAATATTAGAATTTTCCCTGTAAGTGTTGTTAGAATTCATAGAATTCCTTAGTTCCATAACAACTTCTGTTAAATTTCCTATATGCGGAAGTTCATCAGGCGAACTACTGGTCACAGTTTGTAAATTTGGCGAGCCTTCCTGGTCTTCATTCGACAATTCTTCAGGTTCGGAAACTGATTTGAGGTTATCCAAATATATTTGTTTTAACACTGTTCTACTTAATTTGGAAGTAATATTAATTCCAATATTTTTTGGTTAGACAAGACTTCTAACAAACTGAATGAATACAAGAAGACTGAGCGTTATCTATCCAAATAATTTCAATATTAATTATTTTAACGGCTATGGTCTGACCGCTAAGCTATAAATTCCTGACGAGACACAGAAACAAAAACAAACTCCCGAAAGTCGTTATAGATCATTAAGAGAAGACATCTCTACCGAGCAATAAAATGCAGCTGTCGAAACAATTACAAACCAAATTATATGCTATATATCCAAATAATTTAAAAGTAATGCAATAAATCACTTTTAAGACAGACAGACAGATACCATAAACATATTGATATATAAATATATCAGCCAGAATTTGAGCTTGTTTTGCTATATATATAAAACAAGATTGACGAAAAAAGGTCATTTATTCAAAATCATAAAATGCAAAAAATTACAATTTGCAAATAAAACATTTGACATAAAAGTTCATAATTAATATGCAATTATAATACATAATTAATACGAAATTACATCAACTAAAATCACATCAATTGAATAAATGACAAAGAATAGCAAAGGTGGGGAGAAAATCTGCCCAACTAAAAAAAAATATATATATATATTTACAAAACTACTTGTAAAGATAAAATAAAGGAGGTTTGCGGGTGGAAATTTAAATTTACGCAATGTTTTAGAATCACAAGTTATCAAGACGAAAGTTAA
This sequence comes from Mytilus coruscus, assembly GCA_017311375.1. Lineage (NCBI taxonomy): Eukaryota > Metazoa > Mollusca > Bivalvia > Mytilida > Mytilidae > Mytilus > Mytilus coruscus. The sequence goes on from CM029595.1 coordinate 65,153,065, forward strand.
TGATAAAAGGAAGTGCACACATGGCACGTAAACTTGTGCTGACCCCGCAAGATCATTGACCAATAAGAAGTAAGGAATCCACTCACATGGTTTTCTACACGTGAAAAGGTGTTAAGACAATTAATCAAATAGTAATGTTAAACAAATCTGACCCACTGGTCACTACAGAGACATCGTAAAATTTACAATATAAAGTTCTCATTCTTTATATCAGTTAAAGCTATAAAACTACATAATTAATCTTCCCTGCTGTCTTAAATTATTTTATTCCGCTTCTTAATTAGCAAATAAAATTGGTTTTAAGACAGACAGACAGATACCATAAACATATTGATATATAAATATATCAGCCAGAGTTTGAGCTTGTTTTGCTATATGTATAAAAACAAGATTGACGAAAAAAGGTCATTTATTCAAAATCATAAAATGCAAAAAATTACAATTTGCAAATAAAACATTTGACATAAAAGTTCATAATTAATATGCAATTATAATACATAATTAATACGAAATTACATCAACTAAAATCACATCAATTGAATAAATGACAAAGAATAGCAAAGGTGGGGAGAAAAATCTGCCACAAATACACTCTTACATTAAGAGTGGATCCCCCACCCGAGGGCTCTGGCGACGTGAATACAATCTATATACATAAAATTCATGTTATAAAAATCAATACATGTATATATATAAAAAATTAAATACAAATTGCAGTTACAGACCAGGCAATGCTGACATCCATAACTTGCTCTCAAAACAAATCACAAAACATATAATATTGTACACAACTGTAAAATCAAAATTGAAATTAGCATTTCTTATGACAATGATAAATCAGAAGATAAATAAAACAGACACTGGTTCTTTATAGAAAAGTTAAATAACAGATGTTAAATAATTAAGTCAGAAATGTTTTGGCAGGCAATGCTGACCCAAAACTGTGCAATAAATAACTTAAAATTTTGCATCCTTATATATTTCATAAAAGCACTCGATTTCCATCTCCCCATCCCTTGAATCACGGAGTGGGAATTTCTAGCTGCAGCAGAAGTCGCAGCCCCTATCCTGAAACTGTGAGCTTTATAGTACCGAGTATCTAAACCGATGAACGAGAGAGCCGACTTTAAAGAGGTGGTGAAGTAAGACCTAGTAACTGGAGCTCCAGACTTAAATTGGAACAAAGGTCCACTTGAATGGCCAAATTGAGACAGATAATGATGGACATGTGTGACTGGACACGAAATATTTTCTGCACAAATCGGGATATACATGGTTTTGGATGCAGATCACTGTGTTTATAATATGTCATGGTTAAAGACATACCTTTCAACGTACTATTCTCATGATCAAATGATATGTCGCCAACTTGAAGCACCTGCTTTGTATCGGAGCCGCTTTTGGTCGATATCTCACCTACCCTTAAAAGGCATAAAAGCAAGCAGAAACATAGCCTTAAGGGCTAATTGGTTGTCTACATTAACAATTACACACGGCAAAGAGTCAATTAATTTGATCAAAATGTCCTTAGTAATAGGTAGTCTAGGGTCATTCTTGCCTTTCAAATTCTGTACACCTTTCAAAATTTTATGAATAACAAACATGTCTGTTGGATCAGGCCAACTATCTTATTTGTGCACAAAACTCAAAGCTGATATATGGGTGGCGATAGTTGATGGACTATAATTTCGTAAAAATAAATTAGCAATAAAATGAGATAGGAGTATGTGGGAAGATGGAAATGGTCTGCATTCAGCATAATACGCCTCACAAAATTGTAAATAACTATTTATCATTCTAGAGTAGGATTGGTGTGTAGCATCTGATAAAGATGCTGTGAACAACTTAGCAACTACAGAGTTAAAATTGCTCTGGAACTATTGTCTGTTTTGGAGACAACCATGGGGCAATCAGGCGCACTTTCTGAAAAGAAAATCGAGAGAGGAGATCACAAACGACATTATGATTTCCTGGGATATGCTTAGATCGAAAGTATATACTATGCTTTAAAGATGCTAGGACTAAACGTCTTACAAGTCTCATAATCACACTGACCTTCGAAGACGTTTTATTGATAATTTCAACTACTGCAGAATTGTCAGTGAAAACAAACCTTACGATTTTCTAAAATTGCCCCAAATCTCGACAGCTAGCACAATAGGAAAAGTTCCTTCACTGTTAAATGTTCAGGTTCAATTTCAGGAGGCCAACTACCTGTGAACCAGTCATTACCAAATACAGCTGCAAATTCTCCATGCACTCCTGCGGCATCGGAATAAAGTCTTGCACTCACACCACATCTTCCTATATCTATTAAAGTATCAGAAGACACCCAGTTGTCAAATAGAAAGCATAATTTTCCATTAAAATGTTCTATAAACTCGAACCAAGCCCTCAGATCCGTTCTTGCTTCTGCATTTAAGTTGATACGGAAATGAAGACAAGTGTGACCTAAAGTGAGATTAATTAATCTTCGCAAAAAGCTCGACCCGGTTTGATAACACTGCATGCAAAATTTAATAAGCCAATCAAAGATTGCAAATCTCTTAGAGTCACACTTCGCCGTCGTTTGAAACTAGCATATCATATATTTTCTCAATTTTATCAGAAGGTAATCTGACTATCATTTCATTAGAATCAATTTCGATGCCATAAATGGTTAAAACCGTGGTAGGAAATCGGGTTTTTTCATGTTTGATTGGCACTCCAATCGTTTTATATAATTTCAAAAGGAATGCAGTGCATAGTCACAAGCTTTACTACTTGCTTTACTAACAAAGACAAAATCATCTAGAAGATGGGAAACGTTAGAAATACCGAATGAACTGGTTAATATCCAATGAAGGGCAGTTGAAAATTTTCAAATAACTGACACGATGAAGAAAGGCCCATGGGGAGACAAGTATCTTAGTAGAATTTACCATTCCATGTAAAGCCTAAAAATGGTAATCTTCTGGATTTATGGGCAATAAACGAAATGCATTTTCAACGTCCGCACGTACCATCAGGGCTTTATGACCCTGACTTTGAACTAAATTAATGACATTTTCAATATTTTCATAAGATAACGAAGTATGTTCAGCAGGGATGGACGAATTGACAGAATTTCCTTTAGGAAATGACAAATCGTGTATAACACGGTATTGACCTGCTTCTTTTTCGGTACAAGACCCAACGGGGAACAAATAAAATTAGGAAAGGGGGGCGAATTAAAAGGACCTCTATCCATCACAATTTCAGGTTTATCCAACGCACTTTGATGATTTTATAAGTCGGAAATGAAATGTTTTCACCAGTAGCACCTAACTTAAAGCCCTCTGAAAATCCATTAATCAAAAATTCTCTTACTTCCGGATCATAAAACTCTAAGTATGTACTAAGCATAACCAGTTTAACTGGAGTTGGAAGGTTTACCACCTGTCGGTCGTTTATTACAGATGTCTGAAGCATGTTTTTGTCCACAGTGAACACATTGGTGTTTGAGTTTGCACGTTTTGCTTGTACACATACCAGTGTCACAGTATCTCCAACAGAAACCGTTTGGGTATTTACCTTGTTTCTGTTGGGTTTTATAATATCTCCAACAGAAACCGTTTGGGTATTTACCTTGTTTCTGTTGGGTTTTATATATCTCCAACAGAAACCGTTTGGGTATTTACCTTGTTTCTGTTGGGTTTTACCGAGAAAGGGCGACCTGCTGGTTTTTGAACCAGACGACTGAGAATGTTGCTGAAAATTGCCTGAATGTTTTATAGCCGTAGCCAAACGGTATAACTCATCGTGCAAAATGACCCAATCTAACCTATGAACTACTCTAAGCTTTCTAAATTCTTCATCATAAAGTTTTACTGCCTGAAAGCCACTCTCATAACCAAGTTTTCTCATATTATTACCATATTTAATCAGATCTAACATCATGTTCGGATACTTAGTAAGATAAATGGATAAAAATATATCAAAGGCGTTATTCCACTGGTGCATGCTTGAAATTGCTTTTGGGTTTGAATTGAGGTTGTCATTAGTTTGACACCAGTGGCAATTACATGTATTTCTTCAGTGGATTGAGTTTGTGGCAATAAGGCAGCAAAATCTACATATTCATTATTGAAAATAATATTTCTCAGTTTTTCATTTACACGATATGCCAAAGGCAATGAGTTCTTGATTAAATTTACAGAGCTAAATGTTATAGGAGCAGTACCTTCCTCTGTGAATCTAAATTATAGTTCAATGGTACAGGCATCGAAGTGTTGTCTTGAAACAAGCTAGTATTAACTGGATGTACAACAGTGTTCATGACGGTTGATGAAGAACAAGGCATTGGTGGAATACTTAAGGTTGGGTTTCTCATTGTAGAGGCACTTGCTTGTGTTTGCTGTGCTGGTGGATTAACTTACTCAGCTAATGACGGCTGTTGTTGAGATGTTGGTTTTGAGATGTTTGTTCATTTGACCGCATACGATTTAGTAATGCCAAAGCAATTTCGTCTGCCGTAGGCATTTTTCAGAAGGACTTGTGGGAGATTGTTCTGAATCTTCAATGGAAATGTTACCTCCGGTTATATTTGCTGCTGTTGGTGACCCTTTTGTGTCCGCTTTCTTCGCAGGCATGACTACTGGATCTGGCACAACTACCGAACTGGAGGATTTATCCGAAGCTGCTCTCCTCTTTGATTGTTTTGCTCTAGGCATAGTTAAGTACTAGAGAAAAGAAAAAGAAAAAAAAATGTAACAAACCGCTGAATGTATACAAAAAAAAATTTTAAATTGGTTTTAATAATGCATTAATATTGGTATGAAAATTGACAATTAGATTTAAATTCAATCGCAACCCAAAACTACATGTATCAACGTATTAGCAAACATAATAAATTGACAACATGAATTAAATATCAGCAAATATTTACCAAAGCTACATGTATAAAATAAAATACATGGCAATTATAACCTATAATAGGTTACAATGCAAAAATTATTATGTTCCAAACCAATATCACCGTGACAATATTAACTGAAGTAGCATGAGTTTCATGACGAAGCATAAAACATTAAAAAAAACCGCTACATTAACACATATTTGACGAAGCAAATACACAGAGGGCATAAGTACAAGCAACCACACCCTCCGCACCAGTTAAAATATCATCCACCTTACACCAAGCTAGTAAGGAACATTGGTTTATTTGCAAAACAAATACACAAAGGTCATAAGTACAAGCAACCACGACCTCTGCACCAATTAAAAAAACGGTCACCTTACCCAAGTAAGCAAGGAAAATTGGTTTGAAAAACAAAATATTAGAAAATGATAATCAATAAATGAAATAAAATAAGTGTTGGGTTGCGACATATTAAGAAAAACCATATTTTCATACCGTAAATACAAAGAAATTAGTAACATATGCATACATTAAAATAAACCTCGTCTCATACAGATGCCTAAGGCGGATCTGATACTATTCGCAAACTTTAAAGTGCCTTTTGCATTTAAATGCACACCGTCATATGCTATCAGTGATTCAGAATCAGACCACATGCCTCTATAATGCCAAAACGATAATTTGTCTATATTATTTATGATCAATTTCAAATGTGTATTTACTTCATTAACAAGTTCGTTGTAATTATATGGCCAATTCGCTGTAAAACGGTGAAAAAGTTGACCGATAATAATATGTTTTACATCATAACCACCAATGATGAACTCTGCAAATGAAGTTATATCTCGAGCTAATCGCTTTGGGTCAACACTGCCATGCTTAATATCATTACCCCAACTTGCAAAAATACAACATCAGGTTTATCATCAGCTACAATTTTAATAAGCATGGTTAAAACATACATTTTGGACCTTGACGTACAGTGCCGCCACCAAAACCAAATAGTTTTACTAAAATATCTCTTTCGTAAAGAGACAAATTTGACCAACCATTATGTTTATTGCATAAAACAAAATCATTTAGCCTACGAACGAAAGAATGGCCAAAAACAACTGCACGTTTGTCCATAATGTAAGCAAAAAAGTAAAGTCAATTTAACAACTCAAATTATAAATACACAAAAATATGGTTTGCTTTTACCTCAAATTGCTGAAAGAAATCAATCCAGGCTGGATCTTCCAGAAAATTTGAATTTTACACAGATAAGTTCAAATTATACACAATTGATTTAAATTTACGCAATGTTTTAGAATCACAAGTTATCAAGACGAAAGTTAATGATAAAGGAAGTACACATGGCACGTAAACTTGTGCTGACCCCGCAAGATCATTGACCAATAAGAAGTAAGGAATCCACTCACATGGTTTTCTACACGTGAAAAGGTGTTAAGACAATTAATCAAATAGTAATGTTAAACAAATCTGACCTACTGGTCACTACAGAGACATCGTAAAATTTACAATATAAAGTTTTCATTCTTTATATCAGTTAAAACTATAAAACTACATTATTAATCTTCCTGTTGTCTTAAATTATTTTATTCCGCTTCTTAATTAGCAAATAAAATTGGTTATTTTTCTTTATTTTGATAAACAGTGTTACATATTCATTGCCAATTTGTCTCAAAATTTACAGATTTAAGCAAAGATCTAGACAGATTGTTAACTGTTATTTTACAAATGTGAGATGGCAGTATACAGTTAATCTACCTTAAATATCACTAGAGTATAGGTTGGACACATGTATAGAAAACATGATACTCTCTTTCAATGTGATAAGAGCTAAATAAGATATCAAACATGTCATCTTGAAAATGTGAAAACGATTTTGCTTTATGTTTATTTATAAAAGAAATGGTCCAAAGTGTTAAATGTAACCTTTGTATTACAAAGTTAAAATTCTATATATATTCTATAAATTTCTATAAGTGGGTAGGTATACTACAATGTATGTATAAATATACAAAAATAAACAGATTTAGATTTGGAATTTGGGGTCATTATTTATCCATTTCTTTTTTACAGTTCTAGAGTTATGGTCCTTGATTTTCAACTTCCTTAGTTCCATTTTACTGGGAATACACTTACTCCTCTGCAAAATATTTATAAAGTTTACATTCCATTAGTATAGTTGATATTTCAAAGAATTGTTTCAAAGCATGTTTAGATTATATGACGTATTTATTTTTTTTCAAACCATGGTTAGATTGTATGACATATTTAATCTTTTTCAAATTATATTTAGATTGTATGATATTTTGATTGGCCATAGTTCCTTTTTTTTTTTTTGAAAGCTTCCCTTAAAGATGAACTTTGTCATTCCACCATATGGTTAAGTTCGCAGTTACAAAATCTAGATCTGATTTTCATTGGAATTCATTTCTTCTATCAGATGATATTCACATTACTAGAGGTGGGTCAGAAATCATATGAGAGAATAACCAGTTCTGATGCTTGTGTAAAAAAGGACCTGATGAACAATGAAGATTTTAAAGAATCATATATTTGGTATAATAAACCATATGACTTGTTAAAATCATCAGATAGGAAAAGTCAATATAGATCATTGCTTCATTTATTTAGCCTGCGTCCAAAACTAAAATAAAGGACTTGCAAACTGGATTAGAATCCATATAATGAAAGGTTATAAGAATATCATTTTTGTATAATAAAATCAATTATAGTAACTTTATGCTTCATTTTTTTGTTTTGGTTATTATGCTTTTTTCCAGTTTTTGTCTCGCCTTGACGGAGTCAAAAAGCGAGACATAGGTATACTGTTTCCGGTGTCGTCGGCGGCGGCGATGGCGGCGGCGTCAACAATGTATTAGTTTGTGATAAGGTCTAGTTTATGGTGAACCACTAGTGGTAGGTCAATGATATTTGGTATGCAGTTGTATAGCATTGGCACATCTCATTACCATGGAGATTATTTGGCCCCACCCCTCAGTTATGGTCTATTGACTTTGAAACTTTTCTTAGTTTTCATGTATTAGTTTGTGATTAGGTCAGTTTATGGGGAATCACTAGTGGTAGGAAATGATATTTGATATGCAGTTGTATTAGCATTGGCACATCTCATTTCCATGGAGATTATTTGGCCCCGCCCCTCAGTTATGGTCTATTGACTTTGAAATTTTATTTAGTTTACAGGTATAAGTTTGTATTTAGGTTTGTTTAAAGGAAACTACTTATGATAAGTCAATGGTATGTGGTATGCAGTTGTATTAGCGTTGACACATCTCATTTCCATGGAGATTGTTTAGCCATGTACCTTCAGTCATGGTTCATTGACTTCTAATATTTACAAAACTTACATGTTAAAGTGTTGCTTTTTTAATTTCAACATTTGCATTATCGAAATTACAAAAAGGCGAGACATATCTCTGTGTTAACAGTTTATTAAAAGGCATTGTCTTTTATTTGCATTGTATCAGGACCATTTTGTAAACCGATTGATTACTGAAAAACAGCCTGCACAAGTTTTTAATTCTTTAGTAGTTTTAAGATTTAACAAATGTATGTTTTTGCTTGATATCATAGTGAAATTTATTTTACTTTTTTTTTAGCATTTCTCAAACACGTAATTTGAAATCAATTCCTGAAACAAAATTGATGTCAAAATCAATATTGATGGTTCTCACTGTTGCCGTTCAGGAGTTATAATCCTGAAATGTATGGAACATGGCATTTTATGTTGTTTATGTGCAATTCCAAGAGAGTGTTTAACCAATACTTTTCAAAATTTAGTATGTTGTTACTGGTAACAAAATTGAGGGAAAGTTTGATACTGACAAATTTCACTTTTGCTGTTCAGGAGTTATGGTCCTGATTGGAAAATGGCAATTTAAGCTATTTCTATCGAAATAAGTTAAAAACATTTCATCCATTGCTTTTCAAACTTTAATATGTAATCAATTACTGATGACAAAATGGAGGTCAAGTTAGATAATAAAATTTAAATTTTCAGAAGTTTTGACCTTTCTTTAATTTGCTTTACTATTGATCTATTAAAGTAATCGTACGACTGTATCACTAGCCTGTCAACACTGAGGTTGTGAGTCCAAAACTGGTACATGGCAGGTTCGCTCGACTCAAATCTAAATTGACTAGGATTGTCAATTGTTCTACTGAAAGTCTGTGGTTCTCTTCCTGCCCCAATAAAAACTGACCACCACGAAATAGCACAATGGTGCTGAAAGTGGCATTAAACACCAATCAATCAAATAATTTAATATTGACACTTTTAAATGTTATAACAACCCAGTTTGCTGTCATTGTGACAGCTTCTTGATAATGAATATATTACCTTATTACAACTAGAAATGAAAAAAAAAAATACCCCAAAAATTGTTAACTTCATAAACAAAACTTAAAAAAATAGATAGTTTGTAGTATTTGATAATAAGCTTTATTGAAGTAAATACAGCAAATGTGATAGATTTTCAGACCAATCACACATCTTCATGACTTTTGAGAAATAAATGTCAAGGGGACATTTATTGCCAACCAAATGAAACTTTTCCACAGAGTCATCTATTTTTCAATCTATTCAAACTTTTGTCAGTTCTATTGTCCCATTGAATAAATACAATAGCTATTGTTCTCTGTGTAGTTTATTCACTGGGACCTTGAAATTTCTTCTAAGAGAAATCCATCACTCATTGATTAATTTATCTGAGTAAAAAAATATGTTCTAAAAGATGAAAATACATGTTTTAACTCACAAAACTGCATGTGATGTTTTATTTATTCAATTTCAATAATATATTTTCAATCTTTTCAGTATAAACAGTGAATCAAACATTAAAAGTTGATTTCTGACAAAATTTTCAACATTGTTCCTATTGAATTTTTTTTTTTATGTGTTTTACAAATAAAAACTGGAAAATGACGATGTTTCAATTAAGGCCTTCTTTAATAAATGTATTCTACAACTAAACAAAAACAAAAAAATGCAAATTTCAATAGGAACAATGCTAAACATTTTGTCAGAAATCAACTTTTAATGATTAAATCAGTGTTTATATTGAACAGATTGAAAATATATTTTGATATTGAATAAATACAACATCACATGAATTATTTATTAGTTGTAATTTGCTTTGAACTAACTTTCAGTAACTGTGAGTACTCTGATTTCGGTGCTTTTATGTTAGTTGTTTTGTACTATTGATAAAAATAAACCACAGTTCACCTTCTTGCTCCCCACCCGCCTCGGAGTGCAACTTGTGCGATGCTTGTGTACGACTGTTCTCCAGTCGAAAGCACCAGGGATACAAGAAAAGTGCAGTAATTTTGAAAGACATCGATCGCCGCTAAAATATGCCTTGAAATTACACATGTCGGGAGCGGTCAATGAATTACATAATTTATAATCACGGGCGAGGTTTTCTACATATATTTGTCATACATTGCCCAACAAAAGACCAATAATTTCGAAACAACAAATGATAGACAATACATATAAAACTAAAAAACAAATGATAGACAGCACGGGGCACATCGAAATATATGTAAGAAAACCTAGCAGTTTAAAATAGTATGAAAGGGCAATATACAAAACAAATGACCAGACCAGTATTTTGAAGAAATTTAACCAAACATAAAATTTTAACGGTGTATCAATATGAGAAATTCTCACATGAACAAGCACACCATAACTGTAAATATTATAAGAGCATATACCTCAAGCACGGGGAAACGTTCTACTGCCTCCACACAGCACTAGAGACAAACTCTAGAATCTTAGATTGTATGTTCTTTAACAGATCTTAGGATTTTTTAATTATCCACATCTGATTCGTGCCGCCTCTAGAATAGGTTTTTTCACAATAACTTTGAAGCCCGGCTTTGATTGCTAAGAAAATTGATGTTAATAATTTAGAAAGAGGTTCCTGGAGCACTTAGAAGACCCAGCAATATTGTTTGTAAAAATACTTATGTAATTTAGGTATCCAATACAGTGAAGGAAGATCCTGTTCTTCATCTTTGGATAAAGTTCCAAAGGAACAAATGATTGGAGCATTACCCATGATATATAGAGAAAAGGAAAATGGACTAAGGGTTCGTGGAATATATATTGTTGACAGGTGTCTGTTTTGTGGAAATATCTGTTAGACCAGGTTAAATGAACAGTGTAACACCTGCTGAAATTAGTCACAAGTCCATTTCATTGGAACAAAATCACTTGTACAGAACTCCTGTATTACTAACACCAAATGACTACTAAAGTAAAACTAATAAGAAAAATTGTCACCAATGCCAAACTGTGAATTTTAAAGACTTATTGATTGTTGCTTTTATCATGTTTATCTAGCATCCAGTGGCAAAAATTTCATGCAATTGATAAGACAAATTTGGACTAAATCTTTAAGCAATTTTGTTCTGTGATATTAATGCAGAAATATGGTTTTTTGTGTTAATCCAGAGTTTGTGAATAAGTCAAACAATTTGATATAGGACAGAAATATATAAGATTTAAAAAATTAATGTGCTGTTGTAAGAAATAAAAAAGTTAATAAGTAAATTCTAATTTTTATTTAGAACAAACAACACAGTTGATCAAAAGATTATTACCATATGGGGGACAAGGTAATGAACCACATTTTGCAGTTGTTGGATAAATCAAGTTTTCATTGTTGTTCCTTTCACCTCCTTGTACATACTCTGGGTCGCTGTCAACACAAATATAAGATGAAGCTTTATATTCATAAGCATTCGAGCCCAAGATACCATGATATTCCATTTTCCAGCCACTATAACAGGTCTGTCTACCTGGGATCATCACTGTTGTCGACGTATTTTCACTTCTACAAAGGGCACATGGTACATCTTCTTGATCAGCACCTTTTTTAAAGTAGTCTCCATGTTCAAACTCTGTGCCATACAATAGACTTCTTCCGGGACCCGTTATGTTACTGAGTTCAGGATTATTTGGAAGGCAAAGATAATTTGCAGGACCACCATAATAGGTTCCATGACTATATTCTTGTCCAGTAGCAAATCCTGAAATAGTGTAGAATTTTTTATACTTAAAATATTACTCTTGTTACAAAACATTGGCGAACATTTGTATATATTTTTCTTAAAATGGATGAATATGATTTCAATGTTTGTTTTCCTATTTTCAAAGAACAACATCAAAAAAAGAATTAATAAAAATGAATACTAGTAAAATATTTTTGATGTTTTTGAAAATGTCTCAAAGGTCAAAGAAGGTTGATTTAGAGTGTAGAAAAAATGTTCGATTCAATATATAAGAAAGAATAAAAAGTACCTGTATATACTAACACAGTGTTAACGGCAGAACACTGCTTTCTCCCCCATCTCACATATACAGATCCTTGATCTGAAAGAAGCAGTTCATCATTTTGATAGAAGGATCTAATATCTGCATCTATGTAATGTACTACTTATTTACACCATTATAAAAGGGAAATTCCTTGTAAGGGTTTTCTTATTCGTTCATTAGTTCTGATGCACTTAATAAAGTGGTAAAATTTTCACCGTTTTTAGATATCCTTTCCTATAGCCGATAAGAATTTGACTAATTTAGGATGGCCAATGTAGAAAGAGAAGAACCCCTGTATATATTAATTTGATTGTGCCATACCAGGAAATCCGTCAGAGGACAGTATTTGCGTATATCTTAGTGGCTATATCAAAGCCTGTGATCGGTGTAGAATCCACATCTGTTATTAGCTCAACCATTGTATAAAGTTACCATAAAGGGCGTTCATATTGATCAATTTTTAAAACATTTAAATGAAATTAAAGTTACAAAATTTTTTCAACAATGCAATTCGTAGAATATCTTCGAACCACTCCATCCCCAAATCAAAATAAGATGTGGTATGATTGCCAACGAGACAACTATCTACTAAATACCAAATGACGTACTAGTAGATGTAGGCAACTACAGGTCACCGTATGGCTCTCGACAATGAGCAAAACCCATACTGTTATAAATCAAAGAAAACAACATATAGTTGATTTTCACTTGTAATGAAAAACATTTTAATGCAATTTATTCACGATCTGCCTGTTCTGCGCCTGAGCCACTCTCCACATTTAATAAGGTCCCTGACCTTCAATCAATTGTCCGTGTACTAGTAATGTATAAATGACAGGTGATAGCCTTTCACCTTTCATAGAATTGTGTTGATTGTACGGTACTTCTATTGATGGTTTTTGATTGGCACAATAGTATCTTACTAGTAGCTTTACACGGCAAGATATCTCATCTAAATGAAGATTTACACTGCAATATATCTTATCCGAGTTGAGTTTTACACGGCAATATGTGTCAACATCGGGAATCTTTACATGGCAAGATGTCTCACCCAGATCGAGTGTCACATGGTAAGATGTCTCATCCAAATGAAGCTTTCCACAGCAATTTATATCATACAGACTAAGCTGTACATGGAAAGATGTCTCATAAAGCCGACATTTACTCGGCAATTGGTCTCCCTAGGATCAAGTTTTACACGGCAATATGTCTGATCCAAACGAAGCTTTACAAGGAAAGGAGAAGGTCCGGTAAGCGTTAGTTTTGGCCTAATATTTGAAGCACATCTAATGAAAGATTTTTGACATTTTTTAAACACTTAAGTGTCTACTTCAGTCGATTCAATTAGTTTATGTAAAAGATTTGGACTGATTTTGGTCATTAGAGAAGCTCAAATTTACGCTTAAATATGCAAAATCCATCAAATATGCTATAAAACGTAATTTTTCAGATGTTTTTTGTCTAAAATGGAAGTGGTGGCATTCGTGTTCAGTCGCAATCTTTATATATGTTATGTATTATCATCAAATACAAAATATATTTAAATATTAAGACTGAACACAAATGCGGCCACTTCAATTTTAGACAAAAACCGTCTTAAAATTAGCACAAATGCTAAAGTTGTTAAGATTTCAGTAATATTACACGAATTTATGATGCTATTACCTGATGCATGTGCATTGTATTGCCAAAAACAGCCCATATTTATGGAACAAAAGTATTTTTCTTTCCAATGAATAGCTAAAAAATTTACATTATAACATATTGGTAAAAAATGCTATATTTTGGGGCCAAAAAGTGGTCTTACCACGCCTACTCCTTTATAACATCTAGATGTAGTTTTCACGGCTATATGTCTAATCCAGATAAAGCTTTAACAAGCCAATTTCTTAAATCTTACAATTTCAATGGTTGACTTAGGTTTCGAATTATGGTCATCTGAACTTTTCCATTTGATAGTAAAACTCACACTAAAGAGATGTGTCGGTTTGGCTGTGCTGAATATATAAATAAGCAGCCACGTCTTGTCAGAATGGGGACGTTAAATCCGATGCCTCGTGTGGGGGACAATGTCAAGCTTTCTGCATGTATAAGATGACTGGCAACAACTCTTTTAGGGGTTCGTAAATGTCCTCTTACAAGGCAAAATCTCAGTTCCTTTTCAATATGCCCTTTTTCCAATGACAATCCAATTTTCCCGGTATACTCACTTTGCAGAACCTATCTATTTGAATTATTGTTAATTTTTTCTCATTCAAAATATACAGGAAATACTTCCCACTTAACATGTAGCTAGCAACAATTTTTCATTTTTTCTTCCCAAAAACGAAAAAAATATGAGAAATACTCACAACAGTAGTACGTTTTTAAATCCAATCGTTATGCAACGTTGTAATTGGATGAATCAATTGTATTGATGATAATAAAGAACATGTTCAAATAACACGAAACTAGGGAGTTCTGTTTTAAAGTGTTAATGCAAGATAGTTTGTACAGAAACAAGGGAGCTTGATTGAAACAATGTACATGCAAGATATGAAGAAAAATTTCTACAGAACAAATAATTGTTGCCAATGTTCAAAATGTAACGTACTTAATCCTTTAATCATAGAGAACTGCGTAAAGTATAAAATCGTATACGTAAAATGTGTACCTTTTAATACTTGGGTAAGAGCCGTTTGTAACTGAGAGATAGTAGTCTGCATTTTAGTTTTTTCCTGTCCAAATTCTGCTTTTATCTCTTGCATGGATTTCTCTATATTTGATAATCTGGAGCCAATAACATCCGGGTCGTTCAACAAAAGCCGTTTAGTCTTTTGAGTATTCACCAACGAAATGATACACAGGAACAACACAAAAAAGTTATCCATTTTAGTTTTATTATCACAAAATGAAATAGAAGTATTATATATAATACATGTAACGAGAATTTAACCTAAAGATAAGACAGACATGTCACGTTATCAACGATGTGGTCAAAAGATTCTTGTGTACACGCTTGGTAATTAAGAGTTGTTTTATACATAGATCGAAAGGATTGACCTGACACTGGCATAAGATCCGGGGAGGGTGCAGGGAACAAAATGTGGTGGTGGTGGAGGGGGGCACTGTCATTATTTGTCACACATGCTAGTCACTTTCAGAAGTTTGGCCCATCCTCCCCAAACACTTTTCAGTCTGCTCCTACGCCACTAATGTTTGATAATACCGACAAACCACAAATAGAAAGACAAGGTAATCTGTGTTGACATGATTGGTTTTCATACTTTGATCAGTTTAATTTACTGAAAATGGTCCAGAAAAATATGCCGATGTTGAGCAGTGGTACGATATATATGGAACGCCACAGCTGTCTTATGTGGAACTCTGATATTACGGTATGTTGTTTTATTATTACTTGATGATATTTTGTCTTTACATAATATGGATTTGACATTACGTAATGATGTTTTGATATAACTCAATATGGAATAGTCATTACTTAATGATATTTCGATATTACACGATATGGTTTCGTATTGACTTGATATAGTTTTGTCATTACTTGATATGGTTTTGTCATTACTCGATGTGGTTTCACCATTATTTGATGTGGTTGTGTCATTAGGCAATGTGGTTTTAACATTACTTGATGTGTATGTGACTTAACGTAATGTAGTTGTTTCATTACATGATGTGGTTTTGTTATTTCGTAATGATGATTTGCCAATTCTTTATATGGCTTTAACATTACGTTATGATGTTTCAAAATTGGACGATTTTACACTACATGATGTGTTTGTTTCAGTATTTGATGTGGTCCTGTCATTCTTTGATGTGGTTATCACATTACTTGATAAGGTAAAATCACGTGACCATTTCGGAAAAAAAAATATGTTCTATTTTTAAACCGATTTCCATATGTTGTTTGTTTTATGTGCTTTGGATGAGTATCGCTATCCATTGAGTTAAAGTTCAAATAAAGTTCGAGTTGTTGTTCAGAGTTATTTGGTATGAAATAGGGGAACGGCAGTCAAAAATAAGAAAAAAGTACTAAAAATTTAACAGTATTTCGGACATAAGGGGGATATCCCCGAACCACTTGGTCCTGCCGTTTTTTTTTTTTTTTTCCTTAGTTCTCAAATGGAAGCAGTATTATAATAAATTCGTAAAAGATTCCACGGAACCCTGTGTCTCGCCTGATATTGCTGCTGTCAGTGTAAAAGCGTAATGTTGACTGTACATTTATCGGTAAAAACAAAATTTAAAAAAAAAATGTTTTTCTGTAGATGCTTTATCTTGATCTTGAAGAATAACTCCTATACACGTTTTATAACAATTCATGGAGGTTTACAAATTTATCATGTCAAAACAGTTTAATTCTCTAATATTTAATGCAAAAAAAACCTTATATAAAATTAAGAAAATGTGGTATGATTGCCAATGAGACAACTCTCAACCACATACCAAATGACGTAGAAGTTAACAACTATATATGACTGTATGGTCTTCAACAATGAGCAAAACCCATACCACATAGTAAGCTGTAAAAGGTCCCGAAATGAAAAATGTAAAAACAATTCAAACGAGAAACCTAACGATCTAAATGATGAAGATGCGGACGCCACTACCGACGACGGAATATAGGTTTGTTGTCGCAGTCTCGACACAAATCATAAAACTTGTACTTTATTGTCAACAAATGAGACACTTTAAATCAACTCACACTAAAGTTACAGGGAAATGGGGGGATCGGACTAAGCGACAAAGCATCAATTCTATAAAATAAGAATTCTCTTAATTTATTTTAGCGTGCATGATCATTTGAACAAATACGAATATCAATCTTTTATTTTTATAAAATGCACTCTCTGATATACCTCGCACTAATTGAAAAAACAAACTTTTTGGAATATCTGTTTCACAGGTGACGACGGATATGTTCCAGTTGTCGTAACCACAATCCCGTCATCTTTTCATCGAATGTAAACTGCCAAATAAAACCAAATCACTGGGTTTGTACTTTCACGAATAACACGACGGTGTCACACGTTGGGCAGAATCTGCTTGCCCTTCCGGAGCACCCGAGATCACCCCGATGGATTTATATTACCAAGTCATACCGATCTATTGAGTTAAGCCAATTGAAACTGTTTTTTTACATTTTTTCTTATGTTGTGCTGTTACACTACAGTCCGAGGTTAGGTTAGGGTTTAGCGCTCACATACATGTTAAGCTCCGCCACGTGCACTTTCTTTATGTGCCTGTCCCAAGTCAGGAGCCTGTAGTTCAATGGTTGTCGTTGTTTCATGTGTGTCATATTTGTTTTTCGTAGATTGTTTAGTTATAAATTAGACCGTTAGTTTTCTCGTTTGAATTGTTTCACATTTTCACGTGGTGGCCTTTTATAGCCGACTATACGGTGCGTTGAAGGCTGTACGGTTGCCTATGATTGCTTACATCCACTGCATTTAAACTCTGGTGGATAGCTGTCTCATTGTCAATCACACCACATCTAACTTTATTTCAATTTCTATGTTGTGTTTTGTATACTGTAACATTGTTTATCTTTTGTACGCATACCCCTGATCCCTCTTTTTCGGAAGCCCCGAGCAAAAGCCCTTGATCCGCGATAGAAAATTTAAATACGAACTCATATTAGATAACTCGAATTTCAACTCGAAATCTTAATCTAAATGAGACTCAAATTCGAGTCTAACTCGAACTCTACCTCAAAAGGTGACTCAAATTCAAAGTTGAAGTCGAATTGTAACTCGAACTCTACCTTTAAATGTGACTTAAACTCGAAGTTCAACTCGAAACTCAATGCTAACTAGAACTTTAATTCTAATAAAGGCTTGAATTCTAACTCGAAATCCAAGACTAACTCAAAGTTTAACTCGAACAGTAACTCGAACTTTAATTTGAACTCTAACTCGATGGATGGCCACACTCATCCAAGGCACATAAAACATGGAAACTATTTAAAAATAGAACATATTTTTCCGAATTGATCACGTGGTTTTACCTCATCAAGTAATGTGATAACCACATCAAAGAATGACAGGACCACATCAAATACTTAAACGAACACATCATGTAGTGTAAAATCGTCAAGTTTTGAAACATCATTACGTAATGTTAAAGCCATATAAAGAATTGGCAAATCGTTACGAAATAACAAAACCACATCATGTAATGAAACAACTACATTATGTTAAGTCACATACACATCAAGTAATGTTAAAACCACATTAAGTCACATACACATCAAGTAATGTTAAAACCACATTGCCTAATGACACAACCACATTAAATAATGGTGAAACCACATCGAGTAATGACAAAACCATATTAAGTAATGACAAACCTATATCAAGTCAATACGAAACCATATCGTGTAATATCGAATTATCATTAAGTAATGACTATTCCATATTGAGTTATATCAAAACATTATTACGTAATGTCAAAACCATATTATGTAAAGACAAAATATCATCAAGTAATAATAAAACAACATAACGTAATATCAGAGTTCCACATAAGACAGCTGTGGCGTTCCATTATGGAACGCCACAGCTGTCTTATGTGATATTACGTTATGTTGTTTTATTATTACTTGATGATATTTTGTCTTTACTTAATATGGTTTTGACATTACGTAATGATGTTTTGATATAACTCAATATGGAATAGTCATTACTTAATGATATTTCGATATTACACGATATGGTTTCGTATTGACTTGATATAGTTTTGTCATTACTCAATATGGTTTTGTCATTACTCGATGTGGTTTCACCATTCTTTGATGTGGTTGTGTCATTAGTCAATGTGGTTTTAACATTACTTGATGTGAATGTGACTTAACGTTATGTAGTTGTTTCATTACATGATGTGGTTTTGTTATTTCGTAATGATGATTTGCCTATTCTTTATATGGTTTTAACATTACGCAATGATGTTTCAAAATTTGACGATTTTACACTACATGATGTGTTTGTTTCATTATTTGATGTGGTCCTGTCATTCTTTGATGTGGTTATTCCATTACTTGATGAGGTAAAACCACGTGACGAATTCGGAAAAAAAATGTTCTATTTTAAACAGATTTCAATATATCGTTTGTTTAATGTGCTTTGGATGGGTATCGCTATCCATTGAGTTAAAGTTCAAATTAAAGTTCAAGTGGTTGTTCAGAGTTATTTGGTATGAAAAGGGAACGGCAGATAATAATAAGAAAAAGTATTAAAAATTTATAGTATTTCGGACATAATTGGGATATCCCCAAACCACTTGGTCCTGTTGTTTTTATCCTAAGTTCTCAAACGGAAGCAGTATTTTAATAAATTTGTAAAATATTCCATGGAACCCTGTGTCTCGCCTGATATTGCTGCTGTAAGTGTAAAAGCGTCATGTTGATCGGCTGTACATTTATCTATACATTTATCGGTAAAAAAAAAAAAATGTTTTCTGTAGATTCTTTATCTTGAAATTGAGGAATAACTCCTATACAAGTTTTAAAACACTTCATGGAGGTTTACAAATTTATCATGTCAAAACAGTTTACATGTAATTCTAATTATTTAACTAAAACAAAACTGTATGGTTTTCAACAATGAGCAAAACCCATACCCTATAGTAAGATATAAAGGTCCCGAAATGAAAATGTAAAAACTAGAAACCTAACGATCTATAGATAGATAGATAGATAGATAGATACTTTGTTCTCTAAAACTAAATACAAGTTTACAGAGAAACATACAATATAAATACAGATACAATAGTCGAGGTAAACAAATCCAGTATGATGTTCTAAAAGTAATATAATGGCATACATGTTTAGTAACATGTATAATGAAAGGTTAAACTCAATAGAAATAAAAATGGAGATGGAGACGCCGACGCCACTATCGACAACGAAATATAGGTTTGTTGTGTCTCACTGCACATTGATGTCGCAGGCTCGACACAAATCAAAAGACTTGAACTTTATTGTTAACAAATGAAACACTTCAAATCAACTCACACTAAAGTTACAGGAAACGGGGAGGGGCTCGGACTAAGCGACAAAGCATCAATACTATAAAACAAGAATTCTCCGATTTTTTTTTTAGCGTAAATGATCATTTGAACTTATACGAATATCAATCTTTTATTTATAATCAACTGAATTCCCTGATCTACCTCGCAATAATTGAAAAATAAACTTTTAGAATGTCTGTTTCATATGTGACGACGGACATGTTCCAGTGGTCGTAACCATAAAACCGTCATCTTTTCCTTGAATGTAAACTACCAAAAAAACCAAATCACTGGGTTTGTACTTTCACGAGTAACACGACGGGGGCCTTTCTGGAGCATCCGAGATCACCCCGATGGATTTATATTACCCAGTCATACCGATCTATTGAAACAGCCAAATGAAACTGTTTTGTATGCCACCGCAACTGAAAGTTGGGGGCATATTGTTTACCCTGTCCGTCCATCTGTCCGTCCGTCTGTCCGTCTCATTATGGGTATATAGTTATTCCTCATAACTCCTCCTACAGTTTGAATCTAGGAAGTTTTCTCTTTACTGTCTGTTTGTACATATATTGAAGGTGTGCATGTGGTCATGGTTTTATTTTATTATCTTTTGCTCTTTTGGGAGATAAATGAACATTTTTTGTCATTTTGGGGTATAAGCGGTTAAATGAGTTGAGTGCAGGGGCATCACTTTGCCTAGTTTACATTTTTTTCTCGTGTTGTGCTGTTACACAACTGTAACAGTCCGATGTAAGGTTAGGATTTAGCGCTCACATACATGTTAAACTCCGCCACGTGCACTTTCTTTATGTACCTGCCCCAAGTCAGGAGCACGAAGTTCAATTGTTGTCGTTGTATAAATGTGTGTCATTTCTTTTTTGCAGATTGTCTATTTATAAATAAGACCGTTTGTTTTTTCGTTTGAATTTTTTCACATGTTGCATGGTGGCCTTTTGTAGCTGACTATACGGTGTGTTGAAGGCTGTACGGTTGCCTATATATGATTTCTTACATCCACTGCATTTAAACTCTGATGGATAGTTGTCTCATTGTCAATCACACCACATCTAACTTTATTTCAACTTCTATGTTGCGTTTTGTATACTGTAACATTGTTTATCTTTTGTATGCATACTGCGGATCCCTCTTTTCGGAAGCCCGAGCAAAGTCCTTGTTCCGCGATAGAAAATTAATTACGAACTCATATAGGATAGCTCGAATTTCAACTCAAAATCTTAATTAATCTAAATGAGACTTAAATTCGAGTCTACTCAAACTCTACCTCAAAAATGACTCAAATTTAATGTTGCCAATGTAACTAGAACTCTACCTCAGTTAAATGTGACTCAAACTCGATGTTCAACTCGAAACTCAATGCTAACTAAAACTTTAATTCTAATAATGACTTGAATTCGAAATCGAAGACTAACTCAAAGTTTAACTCAAACAGTAACTCGAACTTTAATTTGAACTCTTAATTCGATGGATGGCCACACTCATCCAAGGCACATACAACATGGAAATCTGTCTAAAATAGAACAGGTTTTTCCGAATTGATCACGTGATTTTACCTCATCAAGTAATGGGATAACCACATCAAAGAATGACAGGACCACATCAAATAATGGAACAAACACATCATGTAGTGTAAAATCGTCAAATTTTGAAACATCATTACGTAATGTTAAAACCATATAAAGAATAGGCAAATCATCATTACAAAATAACAAAACCACATCATGTAATGAAACAACTACATAACGTTAAGTCACATTCACATCAAGTAATGTTAAAACCACATTGACTAATGACACAACCACATTAAATAATGGTGAAACCACGTCGAGTAATGACAAAACCATATTGAGTAATGACAAAACTATATCAAGTCAATACGAAACCATATCGTGTAATATCGAAATATCATTAAGTAATGACTATTCCATATTGAGTTATATCAAAACATTATTACGTAATGTCAAAACCATATTATGTAAAGACAAAATATCATCAAGTAATAATAAAACAACATAACGTAATATCAGAGTTCCACATAAGACAGCTGTGGCGTTCCATAGATATAGATTGTTTCTTCTTTTCATTCAACTTTATGGAAAAAAGAGTAGAGGGCGTAACATTGCTCCAAATTAAAGATTGTATTGGTAAAAGCATTAAAAAAAGAAAATTAAGCTGAAATAAAGAAAATTCAGTGAAAACATTTTCAATATAAAAGGGGCGTCCCTGGCCTAAGTGCTTGGGTTGTTTATGATTGTAAAGGTATGAGTTGGAAATAATCATGTGTCTATCTAATAATTATTACAAAGAAGGTAAACATACAGCAACCAGAAGCAACATTTCATTTAATAAAACCACTAGTATTAGTATGAACAGTTCACGTAGTATTACTTTGTCGAGACTTATTAAAGTACAATATAAATGGCGTTGTATTTATCGTTAATAAATATTTAAGTTTTCATAGTTAGAGATATGTTTAGAATCTCTCAATTGTCCCGTGCACATACGCATTATCTTTGAAACCCTTAGACAAGGAAGCCGTGATTTGTAATTTCATATCTTTCTACAGTTCGTGTTAGAAGTCGTTACACGCTAACAAAAAATCACATCAGTAGTTATGATCTTGGAACGATGAATTAAAAGTGGTGGAACATGAGTAAAGTTATAGACGTTTAAAATCCTCAACCATTATTATTTGTTTATTTTATTTTTTGGTGAAACGAAGTTCTTTCATAAACGGTGATCTCATGTAAATATCATATTAGTACATTATGAATTTGACACTTGTCAAAACTATCTGAATAATCGACTCTAAATAGCACTTTTTTAAGCCTAAACAGTTCACGAAGGAAGGCTATCACTTGGTAACATTGAGGTAAATGATATTTTGAAAACATTAGACAATATTTTGCAACAAAAAAGAGATAAACCCTTTTTAAAACTTTTCAATCAGTTTTAGAAAAAAAGATTTGGTCGCTTACTCCCGGAGGAGATCATGCTACTTTATCCCATATTGATTCAAAGTGTAAAATTATGAAAACACCAGTGCAAAACTTAAAGAAATTTCTAAAGTTCCTTTGGCTCAAAGACCTTTGGAGGGACAGGAATACGAAGGTCAAATATCTACATGGTGCAGAAAAGATAGATTGTTTTGATAGCCTTAACCTATAGCTGTACAATGTAACCTATGGGAATGCAACAAGAGTATAAATCCCAATAACCGAAAATTATACCATAGCTATCTATGGTATAATTTTCACAATTATACCATGGTTTTGTTGGATATGGTCTTCGAAAAGAAAAAGATAGAGTGGATGGCGTTGGTCTCTTGAATTTTTTAACACAAGAACAACAGAGTCAGTGCGGGGCCACTAAGCTAAACTGCCCGCTTTGCACCAGCCGATTTAAATGAATGCCTAGTGTGGGAATCGAACCCACGTACACCAACTCCGTTGTCCTATATTTTCAAATAAACAAAATTCCTCCCAAAACAACCAAACGAAAAATATATATAATCTATATTACTTGAAAATATCAGCTGATTTTCAGTTATTGAAATATATACTTAGATTGTATCCTCATAGGCTCCATTGTACAGCTACGTGTCTAGATTTAAATTTGCAGAGGCTTTTTTTTTAAGAGCGATGGAAAGGGGCACGCCCTTTTAAGGAGCTTCATATATATGATATATATTAGACTTTTATAACAATAATGTTGGACCGTTAAAATTAGATAGCAACTGGTAACTTTTGTATAAATTACCTATAATCAACATGTGATTATAATCGTGATCAATTTGAAATCCTTTTAATTAATGTACGACTTTAAAAGCTCTGGTGAAATTAATTTCCTCGTTATTAAAAATTAAGGTTTATGACCCTTCTGTACTGCAATAGTCTCAAAACAGCAAAGATAATGAATAATACTAAATAGAGATGGGTCATATTGTACATATACTAAGGGTAACTTCGTGCAAAGCATTATTATTCATTGTTTCATTGCATTTAATAGAAAAAGAGGATTTTGTGGAAAATAAAACGAAGATTTTTGTAAAAAATCCACAGACTTTAATACAGAGATTTTTTATATAAAATTTTAAACATAGATTACTCATTTGTTTTTCTATGATGTGCTAGCGTTAATTGTTTACAAAAAGTCCTGAACAATCTTTAAATTTAAAAAAAACTCGTGCTGAGTCAATAAAGTCGAGCGCACCCTAGAGGTGTACTTGAATTCGTCAATATTTATATTTGTTATATAAAATAAATAAAAACTAACCCTAAATCTGGGATTCAAGAGAGCTTCCAAATATCAGAAAATATGTGACTTATCTTGCGTCCATATCCAGAAAATCTAATTCCTTCGCCATGTTTTCGTCTAGATCTGTAACGTTATCCGCCACCAATGTAAATGTGCATCCTTCGGTGTCGAATATTCAGGTCTAACTGATATTCCCGCGGTTTCAGAATCCCGTGCTTATTTGAGAAAGTAGGCGGAGCTTTGTGTGTAAGGCCCGAAAAGGGTTATTTAGCTGATTCTTATCAAAATTATTTTTAAATTAAACATACAAAAATATATGAAGTATAAAATTTTAAACTCTGAAAAGATGCTATAGGTTAAAACAGATATTTCATATCTTTTGGATAGTTTTGTGGTGTTTCGTAAATTATACCATAATTTTGTTGAAAGCTCCCGGCCTTAACCTCACTCGACCTTCGGTCTCGTGAGGTTAAGGCCGGGCTTTCAACAAAAGCTATGGTATAATTTACGAAACACCACAAACTATCCAAAAGATATGAAATATCTATAACTTATTTTATGTGATATTAGGCCAATAGTACTGACGTTACGCGGGATATTTTTACTTGTGAGCTTATATTTAATAGGTGATTTTGTTGATTTGATTTCGGTTTTTCGAGAAAAAAATGCATAGTTTTTACTAATGAGACTTCAAGTGGTCACACATTTAGTTTTTTAATGGATATTCATTGATAGAAATTTTCAGCCTTTCAGTTCCATAATTGACATTTATCCATTTTGCCAGCAGTTTGCATTAATGAACGCATACAGTAATTTCCAAATTTACACATATTTATTTAACATAAATTAGATATTGAATTGACCATTGATTTTTGTATACTTTTTGTATAAATATATAATACTCCTTTCATTATATTTCGTTTGCAATTTTATTTTTAACTAAAACTTTCTGTTCTTATACATGGGTATATTAAAACTAATATTTCACACTTTTATTCGAATTAAACGCGGAAACAAATAATTATAACAAATTTTAAAACACGAGCAAGACATCAGTTACCGTTTTGCGGACGTTGTGATAAAACGTTTATGCTTTTGATAATTCTAACTTCTTAATGAGATTTTTCGGTTTACATTTTCAGTTATGTTGATTTCGCTTTAACAAGCAAATAACTATAACAAATGCAATATTCTTGTTATGTTTTACAATGATCGGAAAACAATACGATATGAATGACAAAAAAAAAAACAAAAAAAAACTCAGATGTTTTGCACACAAAATGGAACGTTGGACATTACGTTTTGCGAAAAAATGGGGTAATTGGGATTATCATTTTTAGTATTTTAGATTTCGATTCTTATTTTTCTTTATTTCCAATCCTATCAAACCCAATGAAACAAAAAAAAATATATTTTTATCGAGCAGACCAATCAACGCATTGATTTGTTCTTCATAAAACGCTATAGCAAAATGAATTCGTACCAACATCGTGCGCAATGTCATTTACAGATAAGATAAGATATTTTATTTTCCAAATAACGTCCCCAGGGGGGCATACACATATAACAAATATAATCTTTACAATATGCAGTATTTTACATGACATTCATATAATACACCTGAAATATTGATATAAAGTGATACAGGCTATTATATGTTAAATAAAAAAAAAATTTTAGAGTTGCTACTCCAGAGATAAGGCAAATGTCCTCTCACTTGCTTTTATTTGCAGATTTGCAGGGTTTTTTTTTTTTTTTTTTTCTTTAATTTTTGCTGGAAATGTATATATTTTATTGTTTAGCTGCAACAGGTACCAAGGGACGATGCTCTAGGATTGTGAGCTTTAGAGCTCTATCAAACCTCCTCGTATCTAATGCAGAGAAACACACATAAAGGTAACAAAGGTACAAGTTTATTCACAGCAAATAACATATACTGCAGTAATAGGTATTGAGAATATTGTAGGTTTCCCTACTGTAACAGACACCAAGGGCGGTGCCCAATGAGCTGTGTTATTTACACAGTCCTCCTCGTGTCTGAAACAGACAAGAAAGCAACACCATTAACATCAATTTTTAAGTGTACGATGAAATTCTGAGCTTTGTTAAGCTTCGTCTCTGTTCAAAATTCCCCATAATGGAAAGATATTTTTCTCTTCCAAAATTTGATTTAAATGTAACATAAGTTCTAAGTTTACCATCTGAATACTTTATCCTTTCAGAGTGCCATAATTCTACAAAATATGATTTTAAATGTTTTTTCATATTAGCTTTGAAGCTATTAATTTTTGTGATGATAAAGCTATATGATTGATGTCTGGGATCATTTCAAGAACTGACTTCATAGAGCCATACCAAGATGTTTTTTTAATGAAAAAGAGTTTGTGATGTTACATAAGCATCTTTGAGAAGAGAAAATCTGAAATAAAGATTTCACAAGCGATACCAGTAATTCAACATAGTTTTAATTATATCATAATTTAATGGGAATCGCCCTAGCTCGGATAAAATTCCAAAATTTGTGGATTTTTTATGAACACCTAAAACAAGTTTACTAAATTTGATGTATAGTCGCTCACATTTTAAACTGGAATAGATTTTATCAAATGGTAAAGTTCCATTTCTGAATCTTGCTGAAAATGGGTTAAAAGGTCCCCATATTTCAGACCCAAATATAGGAGTATTGGTTTTATGGTATGATCAAATACATGTAAACTGGTACTTATGCTTGGATTAAGTAATAACAAATTACAATACACAGACCATAACTGTGTAAATATTTAAATATTTAAACTGAGGCCCACAGGGGAAGTGATACTGAAGACTAAAAAAAGTATACAAGAAATGAATACTTTGTTAAAAATGCTCGAAATAATAATAAAAAAAAATCATGAAAATCAAGCAAAGCGGAAACATGCTCTTGATTTTCTATTGGATAACCTCAAAATTATTCAAGTTGATATCAGACGATTAGTTATTGTAAATCAAGAACTATCTACAAAAAGGCAAGTTTGATTCTTTTAACTCAACTGAATAGTAATATAAACACTTGCAATGGTAATAAATAAATAATTTATAAACGAAGGTAGAAAATATAGATACTAAATATGGAAAATTCTATAATGAGAAAATAAAAGACACCGGCAAAATGGGTGGAAGAAGGTGAGAAGAATGTAGCATATTTTTTATGGATGGAAACTTCTAGGCAATAAAAAAAAAAAAAAAAAACAATTACACAACTGTATAATGATAAGTGGAAAGTAAGGAGAGATAAACATGTTATGGAAATTAGAAGTAAATTTTAAATTTCTATACTTAGCTGTAGATTTAATCATCTCGCAAAGGTCCCATGCACATGCAACTATCTTTTGAACCATTGGTTAAAGAAGCCGTAATATGTAATTTCACATCTTTCTACAGTTCGTATTTGTCGTTACACGCAACCAAAAAAATCAAATCAGTTATTATAATCTTGCAAGATGAATTAAAAGTTGAGGAACATGGATATAAAGTTATAAAAGTTCTAAATCCTCAACTATCTAAATATTATCTCTTTATTTCTCATTTTGTACTTTTGCTGAAACAAACTTTTATAAACATTGTTGTCATGCAAATATTAGTACACTATACCATCTAACACTCGTCAAAACTATCTGATCATCGGTGGTCTCGTGGTAGAGTGCTCGACTCGAGTGCGATAGGTCGTAGGTTCGATCCCCGGCCCAGTCCACAAGCAGAGGTATCTGCAAAAAATGAAAACAACATGTTAAATATTTCATGCGTCCGAAGCGCTTTTTGGATTTTACCTTCATTAGGAACGCTCAAAGCCGAATATTTGAAAGCCAAGGATGTATAAGAACAGAAACAGTTGAAGAGCTATATAACTTAAAAAAGGGATCTAAAAATAGCCAAGTTCTTTTAAGGCCAACTTTGCCTGAGTGAGTTGAAACCTTAATTTCTTTATAATTTCAAAATTTATAAACGGACATCTTTAAAAAGATTTGTTGTAAATCATGTCAGAACCGACGTACAAGGCATGGTACATACTCATATCACGTCATCATGTCCTCGTCCTGAATATGCATTTGATTTACCACTGGACGTTAAACAGCCATCATCCATCCATCAAAACTATCCAAGAAATCAACTTGTAAATCATTCAAGAAATATACCTCTATGCTGAAACAAATCTTAATATCAAAATAATTAATAACTAAAACGTTCATGTAGGAGACTATTACTTGGTAACATTGAGGTAAATGATATTTTAGTAACAAAATTCAATATTTTTGCAACAAATAATCCAAAAAGGAGAAGAAAAACTAACTTAAAGATTGTTCAAGCAGCTCTAGAAGAACAGGTTTCGGGTACGAAACTTAATGAAACTACTAAAGTCCCTTTTTCTCAAAAACCTGTAGAGGGACAGGAATACAAAGGAAAATTATCTATATGGACATTGGTGCATACAAGATAAATTGTTTTTGGTAGCTTCTGAAGTATCAACAAACTTTATTTGATGTGATGTTATGCAAATAGTATTACAATACACATACCATAACTGTGTTTCCTAAAACAAATATTAAAACAGGGACCCAAAGGGCAGGTGATACTGAAAACTAACAAGTTGTCTACTGTTGGATTACCTCAAAAGAATTGAAGTTTGAGATCAGACAATTAGTTATTGTAAATTAGAAACCAAGTATAAAAAGAACAAATAAACAAGTTGTACTTATTTTACTCAACTAAATAGTATTATAGACACGTGCAGCCAGGATAAAAATTAAATGCTAAGAAAATAGAGGAAATGAATGTGGAAAAGTCTATAATGATAAAATAAAGGGCACGGGCAAAATGGGTGGAAGAAGGGGAAAAATTTAATTTATTTTCTATGGATGAAAAAATCCAGGCAGAGTAAAAAAACAATTTCGCAGCTATATATTGCTATTGGTAAGTTACAAGAGATAAAACATGTTATGGAAATTAGAATTAAACATTCAAATTTATACGTTACCAAAAAACACTGGCACAGAAGAAACAGAACAGTATTTAGATTCTCTCAATGAATATAAAATTTAAATGACCGCAAAAACAATATTTGTAAATAAGAGGAACAAACAGTTAATGAATACATCTTTAGATACAGAACCAGTTGTCGATCTGTAAATATACAGAGGGTGTCCTTTTCCCGATATTGATGCTACATGGATCACTGGAGACCTTTACTCTGTCGACGCATTAGGTTTGCCTCGTTATGGTATTTTTGCAATTCCCTACGTTTTTGGTTTTGTTTACCTTGATTTGTATCATCTTAATAAATTATGGGTATTTGAACATTGTAAAATTCTGCTGCCTCAAATAATAAGATTCTACTTTCGAAACTGCTATGAAAAAGGGAGGCTATATTACACTTGGAAAACTAATTTAATATTCTTTAAATGTTTAAGATACAATACCATTTGTTTTTCGACAATGGTTAACCTACCACCCTTTAGAATTATGATTTAAAACTACTTGCATATATTTCAACACAAATATGCAAAAAACATAACAACCAAAGACAACCAAAAACATCTCACTATTACAAGGAAAATAGTCATCATCACATCACTTATCTCCCAAACTTACATCGCATCAAACACGATCATTCCCAAAGATATGTTGCAAGATTTGTAAACTTTGAAATTTCTTTTATATTGAAAGGCTAAAAATACAAAACAAAACGATCAACATTTTAAAATGATTATTTGCATATGTCAACTTCTCATTTATTATGAGTAATAGGATAATTGTATTTGGTATATGGAATTTTGCACGGTCTACTTTTCCGTCAGGAAGGGTCCAATTGTCCTCGATCTCATTTCATGGAACAGTGATCTGGTTTAAGTATTCTTGATTCAGTATTTTTTTTTTTAAGTCCTTTTTGGTCATATAGCTCTTCTACTGTTTCGATTCTTATACATCACCGGCTTTGAGCATTTCGATGAAGTAACATCCAAAAAGCGCTTTAAAGTATTGTTTTCATTTTTTACAGCACAGGGTCAATACCGCTGTTGATAAGCTATCCATCCTCGAGGGTATCATCAGCTTAGTGGTCAATACTTCGGTATATATATACAGACAAAACTTTCTAAAATTGTCTGGTATGAATTTCAAAATTGTACAAAAAACTAAGTTTTCAACTCACTCAGGCAAAGTTGACGTTAGATGGTTTTGGCTATTTTGTTAGGTCTTTTTGGTCATATAGCTCTTCTTATGTTTGGTTCTTATACATTGTAGGCTTTCAAATATTCTTGATGAAGTTAAATTCAGGAAACCGCTTCGGATGTAAGCAATTTATAAATTATTTTTGTCATAATTACAGCACTTGGTCGATTCCACTCCTGGTGGACTATGAGCTTTGATGGGATCATCAGCTCAGTAGTCAGTACTTCGGTACTGACATGATTTATAGCGAACCTTTCTAAAATTGTCCTTTTATAAATCAGGCAAAGTTGACCGATTTGGCTTTGTTTTAAGGTCTTTTTGGTCGATTTGTTTCGATTTGTAAACATCCTTGGCCTACAAATATTCGGCTTTGACCGTTCCTGGTGAAGGTAAATCCAAAAAGCGCTTCAGACGCATGGAATGTATAAAATGTTGTTGTCATTTTCTCATATATTATAAGCTGTAGGTAAACTATGTTTGGTGTATCGTCGGATTGAACGGTGTACATGTCTGTCTGGCAGGTTTGATCTGACCTTGACCTCCTTTTCATGGTTCATTTGTCAATATATTTTTTTGTGTGATTTAGTTTGTGTCACAGATACTATTAGCAATAGGTCAATTATATTTGGATTATTGAATGATTATTAAATGTACAAATTGTGTCTGTCAAAGTTCTTCTTACTTTGACCTCTTGTTCGTAGTTCATAAGTCAAGGTTTTGTTTTTGTCTTTCTTGTTGTAAACAGTTTCCAGTGATTGGAATTTAATTGATTTCTTATTGTGTTTTGATTTTCCTAAATGTTAGAGAGGTTTCTGTGTTAATTAAAAAAATTTCCGTCCCGTTTGACCTACATATTTTATGCAACACAGTTACACGTCAAATGAGGTTATCATGTTTTTTCCAGGTTATGTAACAGTTAAACGATTTCCGGTGTTTAATGACCATACAGTATTATTTAAAGTATAACAAGTATGCCAGTTCGAATTTGATCGAGTTTACATTTTCCATTCAGGGTTAAGTCCATTGATGACAGGAAAATATTCATCAGTTTTGTTTCCAGACGATAACTGTCAAATCCTATCCTTGGGATAGAATAATGTTAACCCTTTCTACATGTCTACATTATATAAGGAGGTACCGTACCAGTGTCTCTTGGACTAATTCGTTTATCATTTTCATTAATATATTTAAAGTATCTATTATTAACTAGTTTATAATTCACAGAATTACCAAAAGTATTTTTATGTGATAAGATGCTGATGTGTATCGATATGGACCAGAAAATAATGTTTCTGGAAACTATCAAACCTTTTAAATTTTAAAATCAGATGACAGTGAAAACCAAATTGACCATTTTGCACAAAATATTGTTGAAGATGTAAAAGTACATATATCCACATAATCATTCAGAATAAAGGGTTTGAAAATCAGTTATAAAACAAGTTTTGGTTAAACATATTATAGAGGAATTACTCTTTACGATAATGAATTTGAAAATTTAAGACAATTTTAACGAATTTCTATTTGGTATATTTAAGTAAAAAATAAGACGACTATTTATGTCGCGATATTATTATTTTTTTTTTTTTTTTTGTAACTATTGCTGTGATAACGCTTAGATGGTTTTGGACAGAAATGCATCATCAAACTGGATAATAAATGGATTGTATTGCATTGTTAATTATGAATTAAAATAGTAAACGATAGCAAACAGACGCAAAAGTGCACTTTTTTAACAATGAGCTGAGACATATATCATAAAACCACAATACAATTACTAGACAAACATTTAACATTAAACTGATATAGGAAACGTCGTAATACCCAGTTTTAAACCAAAACATATTGGGTAGTTTGCACACTCGTATTGATGATCATCCACTGGGTTGGATGTTGGATATGGACAAAAGATTCAAGTTAAATATCAAGCTTTTGGATTTAATATCTCCACTTTTTACTAGGGTTTCATAAAGTTGAAGTTTTATTAATGTTAATATCACATTATTCTCATTTGACGCTATTGTTAAAACTGACTTTGCTATCAAACATTTCGGTCTAAAATTTCATTGATATTTATTTTTTCGAGTGTCTATGATTTAGATTTCAAGATAACACAAAAATCCACAGGGACATACTTTAGTTGAGAATACAAAACAAAAGGTCGGGGTAATTCTTATTAAATCCGTAAAGAAGCACAATTTATATTTTCTTTCATACAATATATCAGTTCAGTAAAAAGATATATTTATCGTCAATCTAACTTGGTACACAGGTATTATGGAAGGTTCATGTCACGAATAAATAGACTTCTCATGTGTGTTCCTTCGGGTCTTTCAAAATTGTACTTGAGACTTATTGTGTCAAAATAGTAGTTCAAACGTATCAATTATTTTATATTATTAATCTATAGACAAACTGACATTTGTATCATATAAAAATAAGAAGATGTGGCATGATTCCCAATGAAACAACTCTCCACTAGAGACCAAATGACGTAGAACTTAACAACTATAGAAAACCACTATATCGCCTTCAACAATGAGCAAAACCCAATACCGCATAGTAAGCTATAAAAGGCCCCGAAATGACAAATGTAATTCAATTCAAACGAGGAAACTAACGGCCTGATTTATTTACAAAACAATAAACGAAAGACAAATATGATATACAGCAACAAACGCCAACCACTGATTACAGGCACCTGACTTGGGACAGGCACATATAGAATGTGGCGGGGTTAATCATGTTTGACGGCGCCAAACCCTCCCCTAACCTGGGACAATGGTGTAACAGTTCAACATCAGAACAAACTATAAAAATCAGTTGAGAAGGGCTTATCTTATCAAATTGATACCAATCAAACGATACAATGCACAAAAAACTAACAAAAACAGAAAAGACACTTAGAACAGATCTGAGAGTATTTGCAGTTACTGAAAGCTAGTTCAAAGCCAAAACCAACTAATAAAAAATCATGTATCTTAGACTAAAATATCGATCAGTACACATCCACCATCAAATGGATATAGTGTGAAGAAGCCATTAACAGTCAGAGAAAAACCTGACCTTGTGAAATGCCAAAATATAGGTATCGACAGATTGTAGGACTGTGAATGTACAAAAGTGTATAACAATAATATTTTGCTTAGTTTTAATTTACAGATAACAAAATCAACATTTTTTACCGATAAAAACAAAGTAAATACAGTGTTGAATTGGTAACCTTTTAGAATAAGTTTACTTAAAGGATTGATACATTTAATAGGAACGTATCTACATTGACGGGCTCGGTAAACAACATCACCGTAAAAATTATAATGTGCTATCCCGTTTGTAAGTTTTCTATAGGAACAGCCAAACGTCCAAACCAAATCTCTGTATCTATGAAACAATTCAGTAAAGGTTTTAAGTTATTTGTAGTAATGAAATCCTTGATTTGATAATTTACTAGGTTACATAGATTACGTTCATTGAAATCCAAAACAATCGTCCACTTTGTCGTAAATTTTTGTGTATAGTTTTCAGTGTAAAACTGAAATATCCAAATCTAGGGAAGGAAAATTATTTTATCAGCAATCAAAGCAGGGCTCCAAAGTTATTGTGAAACTGCCTATTCTAGAGGTGGCGTGAATCAGATGTGGATACTAAAAAATTCCAAAGATCTTTCAGAGTACATACAATCTAAGACTCTCTCATCTTGCAGTAGTATTAAAACATTTGACTTTTCTACACTTTACACAAGTATTCCCATTCCAAACTAAAAGACAAATTGAAAGAGTTGGTATTACTTTGTTTCATTAAAAGAATGGCGAACGTAGATACAAGTATCTTGTCTTGGGGAGGGATAAATCCTACTTTGTAAAGAATCACTCTGATTCAAACAAAAAATTCTCTGAAACTGACATTATCAAGATGCTTGATTTCTTGATTGACAATATATTTGTTACGTTTGGAGGACGTGTTTTCAACAGACTGTCGGAATTCCAATGGGAACCAATTGTGCCCCTCTTCTTGCCGACTTGTTTCTTTATTATTATGAGGCTGACTTCATACAGGAACTTCTTAGGAAGAAAGATAAGAAGTTAGCAATATCCTTTAACTCTACGTTCCGCTATATAGATGATGTTCTCTCACTAAATAATACAAAATTTGGTGACTATGTTGAACGAATCTATCCCATCGAACTAGAGATAAAGGATACTACAGATACAGTTAAGTCTGCCTCATATCTTGACTTACATCTAGAAATTGACAATGAGGGTCGGTTGAAAACAAAACTTTATGACAAAGAGATGATTTCAGCTTCCCAATTGTGAACTTTCCAACTTTCGGGCTTGTGTTTTCTATCATGATTTCCTTGATAGAGGATTGCTGCTCACAAGGAAGCTATTAAACCAAGAGTTCCAAATGGTGAAGTTGAAGTCATCCTTCGTAAATTTTACGGACGCCATCACGAGTTGGTTGACCGCTACGGAATAACCGTTTCACAGATGATATCGGATATGTTCCTTATCTCGTAACTACAATACCCTCCTTTTCACGAATGTGACTTACCGAATTAGACTATTTACCGGATTTGTAATAACATAAGCAACACGACGGGTGCCATATGTGGAGCAGGATCTGCTTACCCTTCCGGAGCACCTGAGATCACCCCCAGTTTTTGGTGGGGTTCGTGTTGCTTAGTCTTTGGTTTTCTATGTTGTGTCATCTGTACTATTGTTTGTCTGTTTGTCTTTTTATTTTTGGCCATGGCGTGGTCAGTTTGTTTTCGATCTATGAGTTTGACTGTCCCTCTGGTGTCTTTCGTCTCTCTTTTATTGCTGGTTATATTTGATTTATTTAAAGTAAGTTCCTATTGGGTATATTTCGACAGTAGGTTTAAAGAATTCTTGATTATTTCAGGAAAAAATATCATAAAGATAACGGTAAGTGTTATTGCATTTATCTATTGAATGGAATTTAGAAGGGTCTTTACTGAGTTTGGCCATCAACTGTGATTCATTACATGGCTTTATACCCAACGACAGACATATTTTAAAGCGACTAAAGAATTAAATCCTTTGTAGGAATATTCTTATACTGTAAACATATGAAAGCAAATTAGTATTTATATATTGGTAAAACAGAGGTATTTGTGCGATACGAAGAATAAACATAAAATTAGAGAATAAATACATGCCTTTGTAGAAAATACTAAGTTAGCTAACATGATTTATTTTTTATTTTCAAAAATTCAGCTTTTCGAAAAGCATGGTAAAATTACACATAAAATAGATATGAAATATGTAATATTCAGCTAAAGAAATATTAAATAATGAAGGGTAAGATATCAAGGGGACATTCAAAACTCTTAAGCCAAGAGAAACTGACAAAGATATGGCAAAAAATAAAAGACGACTAACAAAATCAATATATGGGGATAGTAATAAAGACGCCATTTATTTTTTGTTATACTGTTGGAATTTTTCTACTAAAAAACTTCTAATTTTAATTGTTTTTAATGATGGGACCTTGCCTGCTGATGAAAAAAATATTGTATTATTGACTAAGCAAACGTTGTTCTTTTTTAAATATAAAGCGTTTTTATCCTTAATGACAGACTTGAATAAGTATAAGTTTCTTGTGGGAAGTTTGTCTTTTTGTATGTCCCCCTATTATCTTCCACTCTTTTTTATTGTTCATTATGTCTTATGTATTTGAGTAATGTCTCATAGTTAAATTTAAGAGATAAAAAACATGTTTGTTTGTCATACATTACAACATCATCATGATTTTATTGATATTGTTATATGATATTTTACCAATATTCTACTGAAATATTTTCGTAATGTTTTTTCAAAATATTTTCCGCCGTAAACATTACAATCTAAAATGGCAGTATTTTCATGACATTTTACATATCCTTCATATAACATTTTAAAGATATTTAATTAACAATTACTTATAATACTTGTATTATGTACAATCAGTAAAACCCAAAGACAGACGAAATGTGTTTATCGGTACCGAAATGGGGATAAATTGATTGAAACCGATCTTTCATCGCTATCGAATTAAATAGATTGATATTGAGACTTAACACCATTGATTCATGCACGAATTTCTGATTACAGATTAACAACAGTGTTACTGAACGGGAAACAAAGACTTCCTCTAAAATACATATTTCCCCACAACACGTGATACAGTCAGTGATAAATGATACACTGTGCGAAATAGGTGACTTCTGTAATACAGGTAAAATTGGTCTTTACAAAAGTTAATACTAGATTATCAAATAACGTCTCTATGCTCATCATGGATATGCACGTTTGCTGTAAGTTATATGTTTTTTTATATTATTATATATATTGTGATAATCATTTATTAACCATTTTGCAATCAGAAGAATTCTTGATTAGATTTTATTATTAGCTTTTTTCTTTATCCTTGTCTGTTTCATTGAAGCATGTTTTTATTGATGCTACCGTGTTTTTAATTTTTCAGTAACTTTGGGTACTCTTATATCGACGCTTTGTTTCTATTGTTTTTTATATTAGTTGTTTTGTTTCGTACCGATCTTTTGAGTTAAACCAGTTGCAACCGATTTTTACAGTTTGTTCTTATGTAGTGCTGTTACAACACTAGCACCCAACAACTTTTTTAACCAGCCACATTATTTACGTGCACGTCCAAAGTCACATACCTGTACCTCAGTGGTTGTCGTTGGTTCATGTCTGTCATTTGTTTTTTCATAAATTGTTTTATTATAAATAAGGACGCTATTTTCTTGTTTGAATTATTTCACTTTTTTTATGTCGGGACCTTTTATAATCGACTTTATGGGTTTTTCTTATTGTTGAAGGCCGTACGGTGACCTATAATTACTTATACCCTCTTCATTTGATCTCTGGTGGATAGTTGTCTCCATGGCAATCATACCACATCTCATTAATTTTATATAAATATCTTTAAAATGTTATATGAAGGATATGTAAAATGTCATGAAAATACTGCCATTTCAGATTTTAATGTTTTCGGCGGAAAATATTTTGAAACAAATACGAAAATATTTCAGTAGAATATTTGCAAAATATCATTTAACAATATCAATAAAATCATGATGATGTTGTTATGTATGACAAACAAACATTTTTTTTTATCTAAAATTTAGCTATGAGACATTACTCAAATATTAAAAAGACATAATGAACAATAAAAAAAGAGTTGAAAATAATAGGGGGACATCTAAAAGACAAACTTCCACGAGAAACTACATATGAACCCCTTTAATGTCTTCTGTGGGACACTATTATTAACTTCTATAGTATCAGCTTATTTAATATGAGACATCGCCAGTTCATTTCAGGAATGTAAACTGATACAATAGTGATTTGTTTTGTGTATCTTTCCTTATTGTTTTCTGTTTTTATTTATGTTATACACTAGTACCTGTAAATAGATATAAGAAGATGTGGTATGAGTGCCAATGAGACAACTCTCCATCCAAGTCAAAATTTATAAATGTAAACCATTATAGGTCAAAGTACGGTCTTCAACACGGAGCCTAGGCTCACACCGAACAGTAAGCTATAAAGGGCCCCAAAATTACTAGTGTAAAACCATTCAAACGGGAAAACCAACAGTCTAATCTATATAAAACGAGAAACGAGAAACACTTATGAACCACATCAACAAACGACAACTACTGAACATCAGATTCCTGACTTAGGACAGGTGCAAACAAATGCAGCGGGTTTAAATGTTTTAATGGTACCAAACCTTCACCCTTTTTCTGAAACAATAGTGTAACATCACAACATAGAAAGACACACTATAAAATATCAACTGAAATAGCTTAACTCAATCAAAGGACATAGTAACACCATTGAACATACACTTAACAAATAAATTTGACCTATGATACAATGTAAATTCAAAATAAATAAACTAAGGAAGAATAATAAAAGTAACATGTTATATCGGTATGAAATGATAAACAATTTAAGAAAAACAATATGCTCGAACAAAATATCAGCCATTTGCAATAACTTTAAACACAGGTAAATAAAATAATATTGTTGTTAGGTATACGTATACAGTTACAATAGAGAAAGGAAATATGTTAACAAAATAAATAATTTTGATGTTCATAGTACGAAGTGGAAATTTATATTAGTACCAAACACTTATCAAAGCTGGTATACAGACCAGATATAACCCTGAATAACATTAAATAACAAAAAAGCATTACAATTAGTATCAACAGGTCAAATAAACAAGAAAGTACGATTTGAGAGTACTCGCAGTTACTGACAGCTAGTTAAAAGCCAAAACAATTAATAATAAAAATTCATGCATCAGAGACTAAAAGGTTGTTTTGACTGAAATCCATATCTGGCCTTTTATCTAAAGGTATTTTCAATTGACCAGTTAACAACCACAAAAGCATTATTTAATAGTTTTAAATTGAAGTTCGAGGAGAAATTGTCGAAATCATTGACCTAATATGAACAAAAAATGATTCAGTGCTTTAACCAGCTGGTATTCCAAATTGAGCGTCAAAAATATTCAAATATGAAGTTTCGGACATTGGACATTAAATTGTAAACAATTGTTTGCGAAAATACAGCTTCGTTTTATGTTATGCTTCACATTTGTTGAAAAGCTTAATAAAACCAGTTTGCTACATCAAAAAAAAAAAAAAAAAAGCTATAGCAATTTTATTTTTAAAGATTGAACTGTAAGGAAAGAATCGAAAATTGTTCAGTGCCTTTAACAGTTAAGGTACTACTAGTATTTTTAATTGAACCACAAACCTCAAACTTGAGATTTCCTGCAATTTATTGTAATAATGTTTGAGCAATTATATATGGATTGTAGGCTATGGATAACATTTGTTGATTATTTGTTATATGAACAATAATAAAAATAAAATAGTTAAATACCCAAATAACTGACAACATGCTAAATCAATGTTGTGTACCCGTTTTTGATTAGGATTACGAGATAAGTTTTGAAAATCATTGAAAACTTTGACCATATCTGAACGAAACTTGACTGAGTTCTTATACCACATGAACAGTTTCAAACAATAAATTGTAAAATCATTTGAGCAAAAATAACTTCCTAAGGTGTTGTGGATCAAAGTGCTTCAAAAGCTCTTTTACCATCAGGTATTTTCTATTTATCGTAAGGAAGATGTGAACATTACGT
This sequence comes from Mytilus coruscus, assembly GCA_017311375.1. Classification (NCBI taxonomy): domain Eukaryota; kingdom Metazoa; phylum Mollusca; class Bivalvia; order Mytilida; family Mytilidae; genus Mytilus; species Mytilus coruscus. The sequence goes on from CM029595.1 coordinate 65,192,985, forward strand.
CTTTAAACAATCACTTGTCTCAGTACCAGAATCTATGACAAACGAGACGTTTAAAATTTTGAAATTATAAATTTCCCCCAACTTAGCAGCAATATACCAACTTCACCTGCAAATGGGATATACATTTCCCAACTCATTCGGTATTCAAGAGCTTGCAAATGCTACTCAGACTTTATAAAATGTCATCAGTATCTGAGCAGAAAGTTAATGAACAAGGGTTATGTCAAAGAACGTCTCGTCCTTTTTCTAAAAAAGTTCATCGGAAGATACCAAGGCCTTGTTGACAAATACTCCGTATAAACTTCACAAATAAAACATGATGGTCTTGAAGGATAGATTCTAGGTACGGAAGTTGTTTATTATCTCAATCATGTGTTATAGTGTTCTTTTCTTTTGTCTTTGTATATTTCAACCTTTACTATTAATCCATTTTTGGTATATACTTTTGGTGTGGCTAGGTATTTATACATCCCGCCATTGTGTTATTGTGCTACGGTCATTTTTATATTGTTGTCTTTCATTTTTGCTTATGTACTTTGTCTATAGAGTGCCTATATGCCATTTTGTTTTTCTTTGTTTAAATAGTTATTTGTTTTATAGTAATTAAGCTTATAACACAATTTGACTGCTATACCTCAATTTTTGACATTTTTACCTATTATGTCTGTTTGTTTTGCTCACACATTGTTGTCAATATAATGGAATGCTATATGACTGTCATACAAGTGAGAGGTTTAATAAGCTATAAAACCAGGTTTAATCAACCATTTTCTACATAAGGAAATGCCTGTACCAAGTCAGGAATATGACAGTTGTTTTCCATTCGTTTGATGTGTTTGAGCTTTTGATTTTGCCATTTGATAAGGGACTTTCCGTTTTGAAATTTCATTGGAGTTCGGTATTTTTGATATTGTACCTTTTTGTAAACACATTTGAGCAAATATAACTGCATTATGAGTTGTTTATTAAAAGTATCAAAACTTTCTGTTCGATATGGTATTTTGTTTGATCAATTTTATTCATTTTCAATGAAGAGGGTAAAAAAAGCCATTAATGACAGTTATGATGAGTTTTTCTTAAGGTAATGGATATGTTATTTGAAGATGAAAGTGGCTTTAATCACCACATATAATAACTTAATCAATCAATCAATCAATCTAAAAATAACAACTCCAATGAAATTTTGGGTAGAGTCAGTATATACTAACCTGCAATTAGAAAATACTGTAGTTTTGATTGTATAATAATATATTAAATCGAACAATATGTTTTAGGGATACATTTACGTTTTAGTTATCATTTAATTGTGCTGAAAAGCTTAATGAAAATCATAAAATGTTGAGTACAACCAAATATACTAGCCTGCATTTATATAACACTGTAGTTTCAATTAAAACGACAAGTAAAGGTTTTTCTGTTTAGTATTATTTGCATAAAACAAAGTAATCACAAAAGCACAAATGCATTTTTTACCAGTTTGTTTTATCTAAAATTCAGAGAAATTCTCGGAAATCGTCAAAATGATTGGCCACATCTGAACCAAAATGGGTCAGCGCTTTAACCATCAGTTATTTTCCAATTAACATTATAAAAAGTTGAACATGAAGTTGCAGATAAAACTAAATTGTAAACATATTTGCGCAAATATAACTACGTTATGTGTCGTTGATTTAAATGTTTAAAAAGCGTAATGAAAACAAGAGAAACATTGTCTTGCAATTCAAAAATTTGGGTTCAGATAAGGTATATTGATTTATCAATTTTATTCATTGGTATTTGTCACGGTTTAAAAAATCCGTCAATGATATATATACAACTAGTCTTTTACCGGTTATTTTATTTAAAGATAACAAATAGAAATTAAAAACCTATTGTTCAAAGAATAATTGAAGGTCTTTCCACAAAAAAAACATGTGTTTTAATATGAAAATAGTAAAATTCGGTTTAAAATCTCATTTCCAGCGTCAAATGATAGATAATTGTACGCTGATTCTTAAAATATATGATTTCTATACAATAATTTTAAAATAAGGGAGATAATTTGTTACTTCCGGTTTGAAAAATGTTACGTTTGGTATTATTCAAACGCTTAATCGACACTGATACCAAAAATATATGGTTCTATAAACTTTAATATTAATTAAGTACAAAAATTAGCTACTTCCGGTTTGCACAAGGTCACTTCCGGTTGGCTTTTCAAAGGTTAAATGGCTTGAAACCTAATGCAAAAAGTCTCATGGCTTTATAATGTATACATATGAGGTAAAAGCAAAGATCAAAATCTAGAATGTCAATTTAACCTATCACCTTAAGCTCAATTTCAAGGTCGTGAACCAATGAAATCGAAAGACCCTCGGTCTTAATTATATTTGGTTCATGAGTTTTATCACCATATGCATATTTTTAAATAAAAGAGGGGAGAAAACTCTAATCTAATGTAAGCGTACCCTTTAAACCAATATGAATGTGTGACGACATGTCGCAACTAACAATTAAGTAAAAATATGTTGTCGATATCTTATATCGTGTTTGAAAAGAGGTGAAAATAAGCCAAAATCCAAATTTAGGTCAAAATCTAGTACGTCAATTTAACCTATGACATTGGGCTCAATTTCAAGGTCATCAACCAAGGACCTCAAATCAAAAGACCCTAGATCTTAATTATATTTGGTTCTCGAGTAATATCACCATATGCATTTTTTTAAATAAAGAGGGGAGAAAACTCTAATTTGATGTAAGCGTACCCTTTAAACCAATATGTATGTGTTACGACATGTCCCAACTAACAATTAAGTAAAAATATGTTGTTGATATCTTATATTGTGATTGAAAAGAGATGAAAATAAGCCAAAATCTAAATTTAGAAATGACCTTGACCTTTGACCTTGACCCTATTTTCTTTTTTTGGACCAAGGACCTCAAATCAAAAGACCCTAGGTCTCTATCACCAAAAATATAAGGTTTCTATACAACATTTTTTAAATAAGGGAGATAATTTGTTACTTCCGGTTTGCAAAAGGTTACTTCCGGTATTATTTAACTGCTTAATTGACACTGATTCCAAAAATATATGGTTCTATATACTTTTACATTCAAAAAGTACAAAAAAATAGCTACTTCCGGTTTACACAGGGTCACTTCCGGTTCTTTTTTCAAGGTCATATGGTTCGCAACTAAATCCAAACAGTCCCATGGCTTAATCATGTATACATATGAGGTAAAAGCAAAGGTCAAAATCTAGAACGTCAATTTAACCAATGACCTTGAGCTCAATTTAAAGGTCATCAACCAAGGACCTCAAATCAAAAGATCCTAGGTCTTAATTATATTTGGTTCATGAGTTATATCACCATATGCATATTTTTAAATAAAAGAGGGGAGAAAACTCTAATTTGATGTAAGCGTACCATTTAAACCAATACGTATATGTTACGACATGTCCCAACTAACAATGAAGTAAAAATATGTTGTCGATATGTTATATTGTGATTGAAAAGAGGTGAAAATAAGCCAAAATCCAAATTTAGAAATGACCTTGACCTTTGACCTTGACCCTATTTTCTTTTTTTTTTTTTTTTTTTGACCAAGGACCTGAAATCAAAAGACCCTAGGTCTCTATCACTTATGGTTTACCAACTACAATTACATTTTACTTATTCTAAATACAGAAGGGGAAATAACTCTCAAATGGAGTTTCCGGACCTCTTCGGTCAAATTATTTTTAAGATCCTGAGGATATAACGAGCAAATTGTTGAAATAATTTTGTCGTAATCTTTAACGGATGCGAAGGAGATTTGTACACAAGAAAAACAGTGTTTGGGGAGATAACTTTTACAATAAAAAGTGTTCGGCTTAACAGGGTCAGTTTCAAAATCGTAATAACTGTTCGATATCATATGCAAAAAATCTAAACGACATCTTGCGACAAATAAAAGCACCATCAGAAAAAAGTAGCTGAAGAAGAAAAAAGAAATAATGATAATTAAAAACCAATTGTTCAGAGAACAATTGAAGGTCTTTCCACTTCTTACGATTTATTTTGATACAAAAATATTAAAAATCGATTTAAAATGTCATTTCCAGTGTCAAATGATAGCTCATTGTTTGCTGATTCCAAAATTATATGGTTTCTATACAATTTTGTTTGAAATAAGGGAGGTAATTCGTAACTTCCGGTCTGAAAAATGTTACTTACGGTATTATTTGATTATTTATTTGACACTGCTTTCAAAAATATATTGTTATGTATACTTTTAATTGCAATAAGTACAAAAAAATTGCCACTTCCGGTTAACACAAGGTCACTTCCGGTTTTGCTTTTTCAAGGTCACATGGCTAGTTACCTAATGTACAAAGTCCCATGGCTTAATGACGTATAAATATCAATTTAAAGCAAAGGTCAAAATCTAGAACGTCAAATTAACCAATGACCTTGACCTCAATTTCAAGTTCATAAACCATAGACTTCAAGTCAAAATACCCTAGGTCTTTGATATGTATGGTAAATTAGTTATATAACATTACGCATAATTCTAATTATATGAGGGGCGAAAACTCCCATCTAATGTATACGCTCCCTTTCCACCAAAATGTATGAGTTACGACATGTCGCAAATGACAATTCAATGCAAATATGTTGTCAATATCTTGTACGGTTTATAAAAAGAAGTCAGAATAAGCCAAAATTAGAATTAGAATTTGACCTTGACCTTTGACCTTGACCTAATTTTCTTTTTTTTGGATCAAGGACCTCAAATCTTAAGACCCTAGGTCTTTATCACTTATGTTTTACCAGTTACAAATGCAAATCACTTATTTCAAATGCATAAGGGGAAATAACTCTCATATGAAGTCTCCAGATCTCTTCGATCCAAATTATTCTGTATATTCTGAGGATATAACGAGCAATTTGATTGAATAAATTTGTCGTAATCTTTTACGGTTGCGAAGGAGTAGTGCGCATAAGGAAAACAGTGTTCGGGGAGATAACTGTTACAAAATAAAGTATTCGGTATAGCAGTGTCAGTTTTGAAAGCGCATAAACTGTTCGATATCATATACCAAATATCAAATCGACATCTTGCGAAATAACCAAACAGTGAAAGAAAGAAAATTAGGCGGGAGAAAAAAAAATAATCAGAACAAAATCAATAGGTCTTTCCACTGAACCAAGTTGAAGTAATAATCAATTAACCTTATAATTAGACATTTCAGGGGCACTAACTCCTATAAGATGCCATTAGATTGTATCAGACCAAATGTAACATATCTTCATTACAATGAAGCAATCATTTTGCACTTGTTCTTTTATACATATCTTTTAAAGTGTTGGAGAAATTGCAAAAACAAGGAAAAGTCACAATTGAGAACTTGACCTTGACCTTTGACCTCATTTTCTAAGTTAGGACCTAGGGGCCTCAAATAAAAACATCCCAGGGTTATACGGTTAAAGGTTGATGAGATAATAACACATACCGACAAATTATTTCGTAAAGGTAGATAACTCATATAAAATTTCATCGAATCGCTTCGATTCAAATTAGCAAAAAAATCCTGAGGATGTAACAAACAATTTGTAAGAGAAATTTTCTCGATATCTTTTTTTGTTTGTTATGAAGGAGATGCAAACATATGATAAACAGTGAATAGGGAGATAACTCTTACAAAGAAAATGGTTCGGTTTAGCAGGGTGAAATTTAAAAGCGCATAAACCATACGATACAATATGAGAAATATCTAAGCGACATATTGCGAAACAAACATTTATCGCAAGAACAAAATTTGGCGGAAAAAAAAATAATAATAATAATAATCAGAACAAATACAATAGGTCTTTCCACAGAAAAGTGGAAAGATCTAATAATCAGAACAAATACAATAGGTCTTTCCACAGAAAAGTGAAAAGACCTAATAATAATCAAAAGAAAACCAATAGGTCTTTCCACAGAAAAGTGGAAAGACCTAATAATAATTAAAAACCAATTGTTCAGAGAACAATTGAAGGTCTTTCCACATCAATTTTCAAAGTTATTGAAAAGAAGCTAGTTCCGGTTTACTCAAAGTTAAAATTGGTATCCAATCATAAGTTTCTTCAAACTGATGCGATAAATGAATGGTTTCTATTTACTTTTGAGTGAAATAAGGGAGATAATTTGCTACTTCCGGTGAAGTAAACGTCACTTCTGGTCTCATTTGATAGCTTATTTTACACTGATTCCAAAAGTATATAGTTTTTATATACTTTTGCATGTAAAACAGGAGATAATTGGCCACTTCCGGTTTATCGAAAGTCACTTCTGGTCTTTAATGATAAGTTTATGTATTTATATTACAAAATATATGGATTCTGAGTACTTTTCCATGAAATAAGTGCAAAAAAGGCTACTTTCGGTTTTCTCAAGGTCACTTCCGGTTGACATTTTTCAAGGTCATATGTCACCAAACCTTTTTTAAAAGGTCATATGGCTTTATAATGAACCAAGTTGAAGTAATAATCAATAAACCTTATAATTAGACATTTCAGGGGCACTCACTCCTATAAGATGCCATTAGATTGTTTCAAACCAGATGTTACATATCTTCATTACAATAAAGCAAACATTTTGCACTTGTTCTTTCATATATATCTTTAAAAGTGTTGGAGAAAATGCAAAAACAAGGAAAAGTCAAAATTGAGAACTTGACCTTGACCTTTGAACTTGACTTCATTTTCTAAGTTAGGACCTACGGGCCTCAAATAAAAAGATTCCAGGGTTATACGGTTGAAAGGTTTATGAGTTAAAAAAACATACCGACATTTTTTTTTTGGTAAAGGTAGATAACTCCTATAAAATTCATCGAATCGCTTCGATCCAAATTAGCCAAAAATTCCTGAGGATGTAACGAACAATTTAGAAAAAGAATTTTGTCGATATCTTTTTTTGTTACGAAGGAGATGCACACACTTGATAAACAGTGAATAGGGAGATAACTCTTACAAAGAAAGTGGTTCGGCTTAGCAGGGTGAAATTTAAAAGCGCATAAACTATACGATACAATATGATTTTGATTTGATTTTTGGTGTTTTAACGCCACTTTTAAGCACCGCTTTTGAGCTATTTCGTGGCGGCCAGTTTTTATTGGTGGAGGAAGCCGGAATGCCCGGAGAAAACCACCGACCTTCGATAGGAAAAGTGACAATCCTACTCAATTAAGATTGGAGTCGAGTGCACCCGCACGAGCGGGGTTCGAACTCACAACCTCAGTGTTGACTGGCTAGTGATTACGATACAATATGAGCAATATCTAAGCAACATATTGCGAAACAAATATTTATCGCAAGAACAAAATTAGGCGAAAAAAAAAAATAATAATCAGAACAAATACAATAGGTCTTTCCACAGAAAAGTGGAAAGACCTAATTATAATAATAATAATAATTAAAAACCAATTGTTCAAAGAACAACTGAAGGCTTTCCACATCAATTTTCTAAATAATTGATAGGAAGCTACTTCTGGTTTACTCAAAGTTATTAATAGCGTCAAAGTATAGATTTCTTCATACTGATTCAATAAATAAATGGTTTCTATATACTTTTGCCTGAAATAAGGGAGATAATTGCCAACTTCCGGTTTAGAAAATGTCACTTCCGGTCTCATATGATAGATTTATTCACATTGATTCCAAAAATATATAGTTTGTATATACTTATGCCTGTAATAAGGAAGATAAAAGCTACTTCCGGTTTATTAAATGTCATTTCCGGTCTCAAATGATAGGTTAACCTATGATCATTCAAAAAATATATGGTTTTTAGGTACTTTTCCATGAAATAAGTGCAAAAAATACTACTTCCGGTTCACTCAAGGTCACTTTCGGTTTACTTTTTCCAAGGTCATATGTCAACCAACAGTTTGCAAAAGACCCTATGGCTTTATCATGTACCAAGTTGGAGTAATAATCAATTAACCTTAAATTCAATCATTTCAGGGACATAAACTCCTATAAGATATCATAGGATTGTTTCAGACCAAATGTATCATATCTTAATCACAATTAAGCAAACATTTTGCACTAGTTCTTTAATTTATATCTTTAAAAGTGACAGAGGAGATCAAATAACATGGAAAAGTCAAAATTTAGAATATATGACCTTGACCTTTGACCTTGGCCTCAATTTCATTTAAATGAACCAAGAAAATCAAATCAATATACCTTAGGTCTCTATCACTTACCATTCATGCTATACATTTATATATCCCTTATTTCAAATACAGAAGGGGAAATAACTCTCATATGGAGTTTACGTATCGCTTCGGTCAAAATTGGACAAATCATCCTGAGGATATAACGAGCAATTTGGTAAAATAAATTCTTTTACGGTTACGGAGGAGATGCACTCACAAGGAAAACAGTGTTCGGGGAGATAACTCCTACAAAGAAAAGTATTTGGTTTAGTAGGGTCAATTTCAAAGGCGCATAAACTGTTCGATATCATATACAAAACATCTAAGCGACAACTTGCGAAACAAAAATTTATAGCAAGAACAAAATTTGACAGAAGAAACAAAAATAATCACAAGAAAACCAATAGGTCTTTCCACAGAAAAGTGGAAAGACCTAATAATAATCAGAAGAAATACAATAGGTCTTTCCACAGAAAAGTGGAAAGACCTAATAATAATCAGAAGAAAACCAATAGGTCTTTCCACAGAAAAGTGGAAAGACCTAATAATCAGAAGAATACCAATAGGTCTTTCCACAGAAAAGTGAAAAGACCTAATAAACGTAAAAAATATATCTTAGGCTTTATTAAGAATACACCGTATTTTCAATTTGAACCTCAAGATTATTTGTCTGTTATTTCTATTTTAGGTAAACAATAATTAAAACAAAAATCAAGGTTAGATTTTAACCCAGTTTTTATCTGAATGTTGATAAAGTAATGAAACAAAAGTCTGTTACCAATTCTTATGGGAAAATTCGTCATCGCTTTTACCATCGGTATTCCAATTGACCAGTTTTAAAACGTGAAAGCATTGTTCAATTCTATACCATCAATTTTGCATGGCAGAAATTCTCTGAAATCGTAGAAAATACCGACCATATCTCATATTTTCAAATGACCAACAAAAAATTATCAAACTTAAAGTATCATACATTCAGTTGTAAAAAACATTATCATAGAAATATCTTGGAAAGCGTGGAAAATATTACTACCAAATCTGAACGAAAAACGTAAAAATTGTTCAGCACTTTTACTAACCGATATATCTTGTTGACCGTCAGAAAATATTTATACTGATAGTTTCAGACAAAACATTGTAAAAAATGTATGAGTATATATAGCTGTCTTTTTTGTTATGAATTAACTTTGTTGAAAATTTTAATGGAAAAAAGTGAACTACTAAAACCACGAGTAATATTTTTTAATCACCAATCATGTAACTTTCTCATTATTTCGCCGTATATTTTAAAATAACAAAATGGTTTACCGCCTTGAAACGGAGACATTCAAACACACAGAGCATGCTGGGTTTTAGTAATTGAATATAATTTTACAAGGCAATTCAATTAAGTCACAGGTCGGTTCCATAACGAAACGTGTCTGCCATTTTGTAGTTATTCTCTAATACAAACAATCAAAATCAGTCTGAAAAGCATTGTAAATAGCCTGTCCGCTTCCAAGAATACAACACAATTCCTTAACCATATTCCTCGAACTGCTGTATTTATTACTATAGAAACAGCATTTAAAATTGTTTACAATAAAACTTTGAACGCAATACTCCAGCAGGCAGGACAGAAATACATATAACTAAGGCCACACCAAATTAATTTCTAGTTCTTCGGACACTTTCCGTAAAAAAGGGTAGCGAGAGAGCGAAATTTGTTTATTTGTTTTTTTTCCGAAGTTTCATTTTTGGCAGGCGTAAGTATTTTTTACTAGCGAGCGATATTATTTTTGAAATATTAAAAAAATAAAATCTATGAATAGCATTTTATGCAAGCGAGCGATCAGAAATTTACAGTTTTGGTGCTTCATGTTTTTATATATCTCATATCCTACTTCTTATATTACCCTACTTTGCTTCTTAATATGTTCTCAGACACCCTGTTGAATCTTTTCACGACATTTCTAGTACACAAATTGTTAACTAGTAGCAAAGCATAGATAATTTCGTGTAGTCTGCTCAAATAAAGATCCAACTGAACATTAAATAGTACAGTAGCATTGAACAGGTACACATTCACTTTTTGCTGGTGACAGTTACAATTAATGCATTATAAAAATAAGGAGATGTGGTATGATTGCCAATGAAACAACTATCCACCAAAGTTCAAAGAAATTGATATTTACAATTATAGGCAACCATACAGCCTTTAACAATGAGAAAACCCATTCCGTATAGTCGACTGTTAAAGGCCCTGACATGAAAAATATGAAACAATTCATTTGAGAAAACTAACAGCTAATATTCATAACAAAACAATTTACGAAAAACAAATTTGACAGACATGAACCAACAACCAGTGAATTACAGGCTCCTGACTTGGGACAGGCACATAACGAATGGTATATTGTTTCAAATAAACGTATGCAAAGCATATATATATGTATAAAGCTTTTATATACAACTATACGTATTTGTGTATACAACACGATGATAATTTATTAAGGACTGTCATTCAAAAACAACATCAATTAGACTTCTACGTATTCAAATGCATCACACCAGAAGCTATATATACTTATTAAACAAAAGAAACATTTTAATACATTCCACTTAATAGTCATGCTTTGCCGAAGAATTTAATATGATTAATTAATTGATTGTTGGTTGCTTAACATCCAAAGGCAAATGTTTCATGCATTTTCAGGATGAGAACATTCAACAAATTAACAATAAACACAATGGGTAGGTCCTGCAACAGAGGCGGTCCGGGACGAGGGTCGGTGAAATTTGGACTGCCACGGGAAAATGAGGGTACATTGTACATTAGACAGGGACAGAAATATGGCCTTGCAACAGGCCACCTACTGACCCCTCAAAGAGTTGTTGCAGGGGTTTTTAATGCGCAAAGAGTGTGACACTCTCCTTACATGAGGCATCAGATTTAATGTCCCAATTCTTACCGGGACGTGGCTGTGCACTTATACATGCCGCACAGCCATACCAATGCCCCACACTAGCGAGGATTTTACTTCCAGTCGGAGGAAGACCTATGATAACCATATTTCTATTCACCAGTCACCCTAGGGGGGAGAAGAATTTTATAGCAATCAGATCTTTATGAATATGGGGATATTGCTCTGTGTTGAAGGCCATACTGTGAACTTTACTGGTTACAAACCTCAACAAATTAGGTCTCTGGTGGAAGTTTGTCTCATTGACCATGTTGACAATCATACAAATTCTTATTTTCAGAAGATTTTGTAAATTGTTAAGTTGGATTGATGTGTTATATTCAATTACCATAAACACGTTCTTGTTAAATTCCATGCTTAATAACTTTGTAATGGTACTCAAATATAAATAAAAGTTTCAAGGAAAAAAAAACTTTTATTCTAAATGATAAAAAAAGGTAAAAAATATAATATTATCATCGCGGTGCCATTTCGGTGCATGTTCCACTATCTTCGGGATTCTCTTTGCATGCACGTTATATTGTCATCATTCAAATCTTCCAATTTGGAGGCGTTGGTACTTTGTGCAAAATTGTGATCTTGCACGGACTTGACGGAGCACTTCAAACATATTGGTTAAAGAATCGTCCAAATCACATTCCACTGCTGTGTTTGGTAGTAAGGCTGTTGTCTGCGTTACCACTGTATCTACACATATTCCAATGGTGTCTTACGTTTGGAATATATATCCTATTATTTGTCCATAATATAAAAGCGTTGGGAATGTAAGATCTAGATCGTTTTTGATGTCAATTTTCGTGTCTGTATGGCTTGACTTTAAAACGCATAACTGATTAAAATTTTGGTTAAATAAATTAAGAAACGGACGCGCGCGGCTCCGTACTGTATGCGGGTTTTTTTAAAAAAGTACTTTTTTCACGTCGACACGCGGGAAATCCGACGAACGAGGTATAAATTTGGCGTGGCCTAAACTCATTAAAGATAACAATGCATTTTAAGTTGGTCGAACATTCATATTTACAAATATCTTGATTTGTGCAGTCTATTGACTTAACATTTGACATACTTTCTGGGGGGACAAAGGCGAATGATATCAAGGATACAACTAAAACTTATAAGTCGAAATTACTATGACCACACCATGGCAAAATAAATAGACGACAAAAATGCAAAAAAGTCCACAAAACATTTCATAAAAAACTTGAGGGGTCCGCAGGTGGCCTGTTGAAAGGATTTAGCAACACGAACCCTCCCAAAACATGGGATGATCTTACATGCTTCAGAAACGTAAACAGATCTTGCTCCACTGTTGGTACCTGTCATGCTGCTCGTAATCAGTACAATTCGTTTATAAATCACAATCGGTGATGTCACAATAGAGGAAAAATGGATTGTGGCTACAACGAAAGTCATCTGTGATACAGATATTACATAATTGTCAACCAATTCGTGATGGCGTCCGTAAAATTTTGGAATGGATAAATTAAACTTTACCACTTGGAACACCTGAATTAGAGTTTATAAGGCTGAAGATTGACTAAAAGACTGAACATGACAGAAAAATTACTTGTTCAAATTTTCCAAATAATAATAACATAAAAATGACCGTTTATGACTAAGCTTCGCTCACTAGTGACGGGAGAAAAGGAATACAAGTAACTATGACAAAATATAAGCAACAACTAATAATTAAAATTTAATTCATTAAATAGGTGATATGATAACATCGAAATATATTTAAGCTTTACAGATGTCATATCATTTGAAACTATTGAATTATTACTGCACAAAAGTTAAAGTGAAAAGTAAACATTCCTATACATTCTGATTTCTAAACATAATTCACATGTACGTTAAACCAAAAACATGTACTTAGAAATATTCTACACTAATGATATCCGGCTTTACATATTCGGTTAGCAGGATGTTCAGTTGATAAACAATGGAGACAATGGAGATATTGTACACAATTCCAGGATGATCTGATTCGTAGTGAGTGTTGAGACAATACTTGATGAACATGTTTTAAGAATATATAATGATTCAGGGAACGGGAAATTAATTAACGATGAATTTGAAAAAAAAAAACATTACATGGTTAAACATGCTTTACTGCAGCTTGCTTATTAACTTCGGAAGTCCTGACCTCCAAGGGTGACTCGGGAATAGAAATATGGTCATTTGATCTTCTTCCGACCGGCAGTAAAACGCTTGACGAAGTGGGACGTCCGTTTGTCTGTTCGGAATGTAAAAGTACAAAGGCACTAGCCGAGGAATTTGTTTTTGTCCCGGCCGATAAAGCTGCTTATAATATCATTATTGTTTGACGTAAATTTTACATTGAGGTTCTGAAAAAAGAAATCACCAATTCACCAACATTCCAACTGACTCCATCTTCAGAAAACGACATCTGTCACAAACATAAACTTTTAGCTACCTCTTTACAAGCAGAACCAAATACAATGAAAGTCCCAACTATGTACTGGCTTCCGAAGCTACATAAAACACCTTACAAATATAGATTTATTTCGTCTTCAAGCCATTGTTCCACTACTAAATTGTCTATTCTTCTTACCAGTTCACTTGGTACAATCAAAATCCTGATAATAAATTGTTCAAATAAGGCCTTTGAAAATAGTGGAATTTTTACTTTTGGAGTGTCAAAAACTCGTTGGAAGTACTTGATAAATTGCATGCTTAAATTGGTGATTTTGAATCTGTTCAAAGTTTTGATTTTTCTACCCTGTATACCACATTGCCTCACATTCTCATTAAGAAAAAATTCACACACCTAATTAAATGGGCATTTAAAAAGTCAGAATGTGAATACATATGTTCTAACTCTTTTAGGTCATTTTTTAGTAGCAATAAACAAAAGAACTATGTCAATTGGACATGCTTTGATACTATATCTGCCCTTGAATATTTACTAGAAAATATTTTTGTTCGCTTTGGAGATTCCGTATATCGTAAGGTTATCGGAATTCCAATGGGGACTAACTGTACACCACTTATTGCGGACCTGTTTTGTATTGCTATGAGTTACAATGTATGACTCAAATCAGCAAAGACCCACGGAAACAACATCTGTTAAAAATTTAAGAATACTTCTAGATATTTGACGACTTCAGTATGTATACTAAAGAAATTTATCCTGTTGAACTTACTTTAAATAAAGCTAATACTAACAATGACCACTGCCCTTTCCTCGATCTTGATATCTATATCATTAACGGAAAGCTTAATACAAATATTTATGATAATAGAGATGATTTTCATTTCCTATCGTTAATTATCCATTTTAGATGGTGACGTTCCTTGTCACCATCTTACGGTGTTTTATATCTCAACTTGTACGATTCGCTCGTGTATGTAACAACGTTTTAGATTTTAACGAGAGAAATTTATGTATTACTGCAAAAATTATTACACCAGGGTTTTCGATATCACAAACTAGTCAAAACATTTACTAAATTTTATCATCGGTACAAGGACGTCATTCGTAAATATAGCTCAATATGCAGACTTCTTATACGTTCAGGTATTTCACATCCAATCTTTTATGGTAATATTCTTTATAAAGCACAAAATGTCAGTATTCACCTCAGAAGCTAACAAAACCTTTAAATAGACTTATTAAGAAGGGATATAGTTACGATACTGTTGTCAGGTCATTAAAGATTGCATATTTTGGCTTTAATATTGATTCACTTATAGGGTCTTTGCATCGGAACTAAACACATTTATTTAAAACCAGTTGTTGGCATGACACGGGTTATGCTCTTCTCATATATTTTATGATGGTATGATACTAAACCCTAACGGGAGGGATTGTGCCTGATATTCATATGATGAAGACATAATCTTTCAATCAGTTTAATTGAGGTCTGGAGCTGGCATGTCAGTTAACTGCTAGTAGTCTGCTGTTATTTTTGTATTATTGTCATTTTGTTTATTTTCTTTTGTTACATCTTCTGACATCGGACTCGGACTTCTCTTTAACTGACTTTTAATGTGCGTATTGTTATGCGTTTACTTTGCTACATTGACTAGAGGTATAGGGGGAGGGTTGAGATCTCATGTTTAACCCCGCCGCATTTTTGCGCCTGTCCCAAGTCAGGAGCCTCTGGCCTTTGTTAGTCTTGTATTATTTTTACTTTTAGTTTCTTGTGTATAATTTGGAGTTTAGTATGACGTCCATTATCACTGAACTAGTATATATATATTTGTTTAGGGGTCAGCTGAAGGACGCCTCCGGGTGCGGGAATTTCTCGCTGTATTGAAGACCTATTGGTGACCTTCTGTTGTTGTTTGTTCTGTTGTCGGGTTGTTGTCTCTTTGACACATTCCCCATTTCCATTCTCAATTTTACATCCAGTCTGAATGTGACTTAAGTCCGATGCCGTGTGTAAAAATAGTGGCAAGTTGTCTGCACGTGAAGAACTCTTGCAACAGCACTTTGATTGGTAAGTAGGTGACATTTTTAAAGGTAAAATGTCTATCCCTATCGACTATACATACCCTCATTTTCAAGTGGCAGTCCAATTGTTCCTACCGTCATCCCGGACGGTTTCTAAATAAGGATCTGCATACCGTAATTATTATTCATTTGTTCTCGTCCTTAACATGCATGAATTATTTGCCACTGGATTTTTAGCAACCAACAATCAATCATTTGGATGTCCTGATTTGAAAAACTACGAAAAATTCAAGGGATGAAAGGACGGACAAATAAACGGACGATTTGAGGTAAAACAGTTTCTCAACTCTTTTAGATCAGGGGATATGATTACCTCGAAATATATTATAGTATTACAAAGCGTATCATGAAACACTGGTGATCCTTGCAATTTAACGAATAATGTCTACAGTCATTCAGAACGAATAGTTGCTTATAGAAGATATCAAAGACACTGATTAAAATAGCTAGTTCAATAGCATTAACAAGTATATACATGTGACGGATAGACATATAATTACTTTGAATTTGTCATACTATTCATAAAAGTTATGAGCATATTCACATTCAATGTACATAGTAAATCATCATACTGTGGATTCATCATTATTCGTGGGATACCAATTTTCGTTGATTTCGTTGGTAAAGGAGAACCACGAATTTAAATGTTTAAATTTTCTATAGGCTTGTTTGCAGGACTTGGACATGCCACGAAATTGAATATCCACAAAAAATAGAAATTTCCCTCAATCATCGAAAATTGTTACCCACGAAAATACATGAATCCACAGTAATTGAGATTTTAATTCCATGTTCAGTCTGTCGAAACTCACAATCATTCTCACATCCTATAAAACAATATGGGATGCGTGTTTTCATGCGTGTTATAAAAGAACAAAATGTAATCAATTGTCAAATTTGTATAACATTATCTCATCTCAACATGTCGAAATATCCTTTAGCCGAAGTTTACTTCCTTAAATATTAGCTTCAAAATTAGTTTTTTGCTTTATATTTTTAACCTCAATTTGGAATACTGAAGTTATCGTAAAAGATTTTGTCTATTTCTAAAAAGCCTCTCCAGTCGTATAGGTTTTTGTGTATTTATACATTTTGGATTCAGAGCATGTATGATGAAAATACGGTTATACCTATAATAATGTGTATTCAAATGAGGATAAAATGTTTAATTTTATGAATAACCTAAATACGTTAATGAGATTAAAGATAAATATACCACGATTACACAATTTTTTTAAATCTTGCTTGCATTTAACGAAATTCTTTTTTGTCAATAGTGACAGCTATTCCTGAAAAAAAGATAGCTTTCCAAATCAAATATTATGGATAATTGATTAACTAGTTGTCTTTACGACCATTATCAAATATTTCACACGGACAATACAAAGTCAAAAGAAATGAACAAAGGAACACATAGTGAAATGTTTACAGTTTGTTATTCATCACGCATATTTGTAATTAAGGAAAAAACTTTCAATTTTTAAAGTGTGGTTAATTTATATATTTTTTTAATTAATAAAATGGTCATTATATGCTTCCAGTGTTTAATAGGGAAAATTCTCCGAGATATCTTCGTTCACAGAACGGCTTTTAATAAGGATAGGAGCATGGAATGAAAAGGTTAAGCATTGGATAAAATCAAATAAACAAATTTACCAGCCACATGCTACAATCGCAAAAAGTAAACTCTTAACATATTACAATGATACAAGGAGCCAGGATTTGTTTTTGATTTATTTTCTGATGATTGCAAAGTTTTTGGTTATGACAAAACTTATTTTATGTAACTACGATTTCATGCAGCCTCAACAACTCTTTCATTTATACTTAATATAACTTATATTCAAACAAACATTGTCTATTTGATGAAACGGAAGAAAACAAGCTATAGTCAATTGTGTATTACAAAGGAAACGTATACAGCTTGAGTTACTGTATTAGACTTTAGATGACATGTGGTTATGACTCAATGTCACACATTTCCGTTTTATTTGAATATTTAATTAATTATTTTAATATTAGGAAAGACCTTTTTAGGAATTCAACGCGTAAAGTTTGCATAAAATATAATTCGTCCTGTAGTTTTAGAGTATGCAGGACTCATCTTATTGTTGACAAACGTCAAGGAGATAATTTGCCCTAGTGTTTCTCTATCTGTGATGAAAAACTATTTAGCTTTTTGAAGATATCGTGGTAATCATGATTTTAAATATAATTGCCTATACGTACAATTTAATTTTTAATCTTTAGGCAGTTGAATAAATGTATGATGATGTTGATATGTTTTGTGAACAATGTAAATATTCCAGAACATTCTGATTTCTAAATATTATCCACATGTACGTTAAACAAAACAAAAACGAATTTGGAAATACTCAACACTAATGATATCCAGCTATACGTATTCGTATTTGAGTTTATATTGGACGTGAAAATGGTCGAAAGTCCTCACTGGAAACATTGTACATAATTCCTGGAAACTCGGATTCGCAGTGAGTCCTAAGACAAAAATCGATGAACATGTACTAAGAAAATATAATAATTCAATAAACAGGAGATTGTTCACCGATAAATTTTTTAAACAAATCGTCAAATGGTTAAACATACTTACATGCAGCTTGCTGATTAACTTCGGACGCCTTAGCTGGCCTCCAAGGGTGAATAGGGAATATAAATATAGTCGCTTGGTCTTTAATCAATATGAAATTAAACAGACCTAAAAAAATCAAATTGCACGTGGTCGCTATCTATTTGTATTTATATTTATGTTTATATCGGGTTGTATGACCGTCGGCAGTCTTCGGAGGTCATTTCGATGGTTAATTAGATGACGTCTAGACAAGAATTGTTCATACATAACATCGAGTCAATGCATTGTTAATTTGAGTATTTTAGACTTTTCGTAATATGGATATACGTTTTAGTACTAGTATGCTATAAATCAAATATGAGAATCTGTGAACATGAATTTGACAGCTAATGCCCCTTTAACACAACGATTGTTTCCTGTATTTGCTTTCTTACTGATATAAAGAATTTAACATCAAGTCCCTGTAATGCAAAAACCAATACAAGTGGAGTCTCACGTTCTTGTGATACATCACCATATACAGACGTGCACCTTCAGTCTTTTTGATGTATCTCCTTATAAAAAAGAAGAGTACATCAGTTCTTTGTGATTAATCAATCGATATAAAGGGATACTTCAGATTCATTTTACCACACCACCCTATATAGGGGATCTCATGTCAGTGTGCTAAATTACTCGATCAAAGAGAACTTCAGGGTTTTTGTGGCGCATCACCCAATGGAAAAAGGCTATCAGTTTTGCTTATTTTTCTAGGTTGTTTGGCTCCATGTTATTGTTCACATCCTTATCCTTTGGTCTTTGGTGTGCACATTTGCATTTTTACATCATTTCCTTATTTGTACACTGTGAAGAAGATGTCTGCTTTTTTTGGAACTCCTAATAATTTTCCTGTGCGACACAATACATAAAAGACGGTCAGGTACAATCCAAGTAATCGTTGAGAACGACTGTCGTTATCTGTAACACTAACGATAGGTTTATAATAATCCAAGTGAAAAGTTTGTCATAAACTGTTTGCATTAGTTTAAGTCTGAACAGGAAATAAATCAAAATAAGAAGGACATTTAGGAAGGAGGTTTAAAGTGTTCATTGAATACATTTCAAGGTATGTTTAGTAATATTCGGTTCCGCTGCATAGACAAAATTAAAGATTTCATATACTTCTCATGTTTGATATATTTTCCTACAGATATAAAGTTAGTTGTTTTATTTGTATTCATTCACCTGATTTTCTCCTCTTTCTTATCAGGGTTATTGACGTTTGTCCTTCTTGACCTCACTGAACAAAAACATAGCTAATTTTATATCTGTGGGAAAACGTATAAAATATATGTAATGTTTAGTTTTGTCAATAAGTGAAACCGAATATTTCTAAACATCCTTTTGAATATAAACAATGAACATTTTAACCAAAAACAAATGACTTCACATTCTGATTTATTCTCTATTCAGACTTTAACTAGTACAACTAGTTTATTAACTTGGATTATCAAAAAACTATAGTGACTGTACCAACGACAGTTATTCTCAATGTTTATTTGGATTGGAAATGTCAGTGTTTTGTGTTTTTTTTTGCACAATTATTGGCGGTCAAAACAAAAGACATCTTCTTCGTAGTGTAAAGATATGAAAATGAGATGATATTGCAAATTGGAAAGTAATCAACAAAAGACCAAGAACAAGGAGGAGGACAAGGATGTGACAATTACAGGCAACCATAAAACCTTCGACAATAAGCAAAACTCATGGCTCTATATCCATAGTTTGTGTCTTGTTGATTTTTTTTTGTCTTTTGGTCGTTTTCTGTTTTGTTTTTACCATGGCGTTGTCCGTTGTACGTTTGTTTTCGACGTAGTAATCTGAATATCTCGTGATGATATAATATGTATTCTTTGATATATAGACTGATTTAAGACGAATATTTTATTTAGATATAGGAAGATGTGGTGTGAGTGCCAATGAGACAACTCTCCATCCAAATAACAATTTATAAAAGTAAACCATTTGCTTGTTTACACGAATTTGGATTTTTACCTCAAAAAAACTCACTGATCGTAATATTTACAAATTTCGGTTGCAAATATCTATCAGTAAAGTTATATATCTATTGAGCAAAAAACCACGACAAGAAGGACACAGGAAGTCTTAAACGACATTACACATAATTGAGGCACATTTTCTCTAAAAAAAACTAGAACAGATTACTATCTTGTATCATACGGTATGGGTTTTGCTCATTTTTTAAAGCCGTGTTGACCTGTCATTATTTCTTGATATCTAATAGAGAATTGTGTCATTTGTCTTTACACCATATCTAATTACATTTATTTATAAGATAATATAAATATTATCAGGCAATTAACTAACAGAATTTTACATGTTCGTTTAGTATAGTGTTGTATGTGGAGTTGAACAATTTTTGATTTTATAACTGTAAAGATTGTTATGGTTAAATCAGAATAGATTGATATGATTAATTTTACATCATCATAATCATACTGATGAAGGACATCTGTTATCCGAAATATTTATAGATACTTATATTTAATGTTTCCTTTTTTTAATATTGGTGTTGTTTTGTACACTTATTTTTCTAGTTATTTTTATATCGACCAAAAGACCAAAACTTTTGTAGAAAAAAGTAAAATGCAAATGCATTCAGAAAAAAAAAACTTTATAATACACATAAAACAGACAATACTATTGCACCAAGTCATAGAACACTAAATAGATATATATATAATAAAAAGCAAAAATTAGATCATGCTAACCCCTTTAATCGAAATTTTAGTGTTTTTGTTTTAAATTTCGACTGACATGTTTTAGTGGATGTCACACAGTAACTTCTAACAATGCATGCGGTTTCAATCTTCTGTGATGACAAACTATGTATGTACACAGTTGATTTCAATGCAAAGGAAATGTGTAAACAAAACGACGCGTTTTAAGCTTTCAACAACACATTACAATACCAGGCGTAAAGGAAAAGCATCAACATCTCTTACATTTTCCAGGAGGAAAACAAATACAACGAACACAAAAACATCGCCCAAATCTTGTAGTGTGAACCAATTTTCAACATATTCAAATGTTTCAAAGCTATAGAAAAGGTGTAAGTAATTGTCCACCAATATTATTCAAAATGCTCTCGATAGTTTTATGAATCAATATGTCATTGGGACGCGGATCTCGGATTTTGAAAAAATGGAGAAACAAACTAGACATAGTTTGAATTTGGACATCTGAAAAGTCTATGCATTAACCATATATGTAGCTCCATAAGGGGGACCCGGACTCGCTGCCCCCTTAATCCGCCTCTGACATTGTTATCGACACGTTTTAAAATGAATCTGCGTACCCTTCCGGAACACCTAAGATCCTCATCGGTTTTGTGTGGGGTTCGTGTTAGTTAGTCTCTAGTTTTCTATACTGTTTTTTGTGTATTATTGGTTGTCTTTTGGTCATATTTTCATTTTTGTCATGGCAATTAGTCATCAACACAGGAGTTTGAATATCAGTTAATAATTCTCTTTTACGCTGAATAAAAATATAATTCAGTTATAATTGTGTAATCATTGTAGTAATAAAGATGTATATGTTCGTTCATAACACTAGTGTATTTTTGAATGTTAATTGTACAAATATAACGTGGTAAATCCTTTCCTGAGGGATAGAGAACAAAGAACTTCTGCACGCATCTATATATTTGGTTAAAACTTTCTACACTTCAGACATGAGCATTTTTTTGAATATGTGTTTTCACTAAACAATGATGTTTATACAAAGGACTACCAGATATTTTGACACATATATTACTCTTTATCATTTTTTGGGCTTTATCAAACGAACTTACAGTAAAAAGTATTGATGTGTACCTTGTGTACGTTAAAATTCGAAATGTTATTTTAAATATTCGTAGTCGGATATGATCAAAATAAAAGTTCATAATATACATTTATTTTCCGTGCTTGAGGGAGATATGAAGTTTTCTTCACTCTCTAAAGTCATATTTCCCTCGGGCGAGGGCCACGGGAAATATGACTTTTAGAGTGGAAGAAATCTTCATATCTCCAGAAGCCAAGGGAAATTAATGTTTATTCCACTACCTATACTTTGTTTACTACTAAGTACCTGAATATAAAACATTAATTTACATACATTTTTCTTACCCGCTTGTTCTCATAACGAAACACGACATAATTTAAAACATTGATAAACAGTACCGATCAAAAGATAACTATCTATTATTTTTGTTTTGATTTAACGTCTGAAATAATTTTGAACACGATAATGACTTTACTATCGCAATTAAAAACGTTCAGAATGTTCTTACATTAACCGCGCGTAACGTCGCACGAAGAAGTCCCGATGTTCAGAAGGGAATATCATACTCAGAGGGAATATGAAGTTTTGTTTAATGTCACGTGGAATGTTCTCAACCAATCAAATATTGATTAAGCTACCAAATTTAACATACAGTGGAGTAATGTTATTTATACCATATTTACTCATTTGTGTATGTCTTCATATATTTTCAGAGATCAAGCGGCTAAT
This sequence comes from Mytilus coruscus, assembly GCA_017311375.1. Classification (NCBI taxonomy): domain Eukaryota; kingdom Metazoa; phylum Mollusca; class Bivalvia; order Mytilida; family Mytilidae; genus Mytilus; species Mytilus coruscus. The sequence goes on from CM029595.1 coordinate 65,215,739, forward strand.
ATAATTAAAATCAGAACCAAATGATGATCAGATATTCAAAATATAGAAAAGTTCTTTTGCTGTTGATGTTTATACTTCTTTTCTTTATCATAAAAAGAACACACTGATGAACGATACTAAACAACAAGTGAATTATATGAACGAAATAGAAAAGGTACAAGTTATGTGTGGCGAGCTCTGCAATTCATCACGTGTTGGACATCCAGGACTATTTTTTCACAAAACAAAAGCAAAGGTAAATTGCAAGTCATTATTTAAAAAGAGTACGTTGATTCGATCCAAGGACTCCAACAGGCTCCTAGAAATATACTCAAATTTTATAAAAGATTTTACTATGTTCGGAAAAGTAGGATTTTATGAAATATTTTTCAATGAGGCAAGCCCCAATAATTATTGATTGGTCGTTGGGGTTTAACACACTTTTAGTACGAAATATGTTAATTATTTTTGATAAAAAAATATGGGAAATTTAGCTTAGTCAATAAGTTGCAATATACTGTTCATTATCTTTTTCACAAATTTGACTGCCAGGTAAAGAAAATAAATTTAAGTACCAAATATAGTCATTAAAATTAAAATCCGCCATTTTCAAACAAATATTAAAAAATAACATTGCTTCACGATCATACGTACAACTATCAATATCTATAGATATATATAAATTGTGATGTTGTATGATTGCAGATGCGAAACTATCAAATTACTAAATTTAAGCAAGTATAGACCACCATACGGCTTTCAACTATGAGCAAACCACTTACCGTAATGTCAGCTATTTGAGGCCTTGACAAAAATCTAAAATAATACAATTGAAAAAAAAAAAAAAAACCAAAGGCCAGATTTGTGAAAAAAAATATACCTAACAACAACAATAATTACCATTGAATTATCGGTTTTGACTTGGAACTGGCACATACATAATGTGTCGGTGTTAAACATGATTGTGTGCACTCGGCTCCCTCGAACCAGGGTCAGTGGTGTACCAATACTACATGGAAGAAACTGCACAAATCTGTTAAAAATGGCTTGACATCATCATCATCGCTCAAGCAATATCAACAAAAACTCACATAAAGACAAAAGAAACATAGTACCAACCTAGAGAGTTTCAGTTAATGAAAGCTTTTAAACACATTTTAAGTTTAGCTATCAATAACAAAAACAACTCTCTGGTATAAATATTGATATATAGATGGTGGCCTGTCACTTAGTAACCCACATTTCAGTGAATGTTTCCACTAACTTCAAAACTAGATGGTTTGCTTCATGTCTGGATCTTTTCCTCGATCTTTACAGTGATGGAAGACTTAAAATTAGAATCTGCTGATTTTTCTTTTGTCAATTGGTCACAACCTATTTCACAGCGGAAATATACCCTCTGCTCCATCGTATGGCGTTACATATCCCAACTGATACGTTATGCTCGTGCTTGTTCACACTATGTGGACTTCATCTTCAGCGGTGTACATCAGAGTTTCTATGTATGTTGGCGTTTGCTTTTGTTGTAGTTCAGTGTTTCTGTTGTTCCGTTGTTTTCCTCTTATAGTTGATGAGTTTCCCTCGATTTTAGTTTGTTACCCGGATTTGTTTTTGCTTAATCGAATTATGACTATTGAACAGCGGTTTACTACTGTTGCCTTTTGAATTGGTTGACCGATACGATATGCATGCGTTTCAACTGACAAACGACATGTTTTCGCAGTGTAATATCTTTATATACCAGAATAGTCGTATAAGTCTTTATTTAACCGGTTATGTCTTTTTCCTGATATGGACAATTTGACTGAGTGTGTAATCGCACCGTAGGTGATGCTTAGAGAGCAAGAGACGCTTACATTGACTATACACCCGGTCGCGTTCCTTTAGGTGTTTATACGCTTCCCTCCGTCTTTTGTTGTTGCTTTAATTCGTATTCGTGGTTGATTTGTTAGATTTGAACACAGAAAAACTATTGCCTAAATGTTTGTCAGGATGATTTGAATACATGAACGTTTTCTAGCTAACACATCGGCAAAGTGGTTGTAAAACTCATTAAATATATACCAATCATACAATTTGGTACACAAGAAATTTGTTTCTTCTACACAACTCACTTCAATTTCACTAGAATCATAACTGCAGGAAGACCAAATCAATTAGGAAGTTGAAGAGCCTTGAAAACAAAAAAACCTGAAAAAAGTTGAGCCAATTTGATTCATACAAGATATTTTAACTCTGAAAACAGATGATTCATGATTCAATTGGATTTCAGTCGTATCATGAAATAAAGGCATATGCTGCATTTGTTCTCATGTGCATGCATATATTTTAACTATTTTGTCTTTTTGTTTATGTAAAATGTTATCCAATGAAATAAACAACTAGGGAAATAATTTTTCATGTGCAATTAGAGCAATCTGAAGATCACCAAACAAACACATCATGTAATGGGGAGTTGAAACTTAAGATGATTGACAGATGTTAAATGAAAACTTAAAAAAACTGTAAACTTACTTTAGCCTTTAGTTTATTATGGACAGAAATGAGATATTCTAAACAATTTCCCATCAATAAAATCCAAACGTAACCATATCCATAAATGGAACAGATACATGTATTCGTATAAACCCTCCATTCAGAAACAATGAAAACCCTTAAATTCCGATGCGACATTTGTATCATGCCAGTAAATAAAAATGTGTTCAAATGTTTCGATGAGAAAAACATGTATGTTGAAGAATTAATACGGCCTTTCACCTTTCTAACATACTTTGAAAATTGAAATATCTAATTATAAAAAAAGAAAAGAAAAGAGAAATAAATATCTCAATTTACACAAAAACAAACATATATAAGACTGTGTAATTAGAAAATAAATTGGTTTAACCGATGGAGTATAATTTCTATTTGACAATTTGTTTATGTACTGACAACGTCAAAAACTTACAAAACCTATAGGCACAGCTGTTTTACAACAATGGTCTTCAGGATCAGCAGGTGAAAACAATGTGGATCGAGTTTTAAAGCACCTCGTATTGATTTATTCACGTAAGTATATAACTCTTACTAACTTATTGAATAAGTACGTAGCGTTATTTTATTCATCGTGTGGTTGTCTGTATGCATTCAGAAAGTGAATTTTTAATCATTGTATCATGGGAAGCTATTACGAAAGGTAATCGTCAAAATATGCAATCAGACCTTTTAAATTGCTAAATTGGACCTGTTTTCTTGTATGTCAGATAATTATATACTAAAATATATGTCTTTGTAAAAGTCTTATTATTTCTTTTCAGAATATCGAATCTTGTTCTGAAACTGTACATATCTTTTCTGCTGTAGCACAAGCAAAACGTGATTTGAATCTGATAGAATATGTAGTTCTAAATGTTCTCGATGGCTCCAAGCATTCCAATTTCGACTGCTGTATTTATGGAGACGAGAAATTATCAGTTCATCGCGTAAAAGCTGTTGTGAAAGAAACATATCCTCAAAACAGAAAATTTGCCGATCTTAAAGCAAGACAGTATCAATGTAATGTACACAATATAAGTTTCCAGATGAAGCATATTCAATTGGTAGGAAAAACGGAATTTTGTAATTCTTCTCATATTCGTCAGCCAGTGTTATACGCATCAGTCAAGAAAAACAAATTTGCAATATGTGCTAAAATAGCTTACAATTATCTAAATCCATTGCATCTTATTGAATGGTTCGAATATCAAAAAATGATGGGTGTAGATACAGTACTGATATCACTACAACAAGTAAATGAAGATGCATATGCAGTATTAAAATATTATGAGAGAGAAGGCATTGCAATACTTATTTCATTTCCTTGTAAATTGCCTGGTGATATTGGTATGTATTTAAAAGTGAAAACATACGTATATAATTTAATCACTGATCAAATTCAAACATGCGAAAAGAAAAAAAAACTACTTATTTCTAACCTTATACCTGAAAAATGGAGGAAGATGCCAAAGAGTCGATAAAAACAAAAAAAAAAAAAGCTATAAAGACAATCCATGATCTACAGAAAATTACAAAGAAACCTAAGGACTGAGCAATATGAACTTAACATAAACGACGGTGGTCATAAGTGCTTTGCAATGGTATGCCAATCCTAACATCCTTTCAAATGTTTAAGTACGCTTGTGCAAACATTATCTATCATTATTTTATTTTAAAAAAAAGTAATTTCGATCTATTTTTTAAAGTTTTGCTTGAAAAAAAAGGAAAGTATCAAATATTTGCCAAACCTGTCCTTTCGATATTTCAGTTTCAGGCAGAAAGCTCAATATACA